>CM042033.1:64204833-65404833 GCA_023525975.1 Smallanthus sonchifolius | reverse complement strand
TACTTAAAACGTTAATATTTCACAATTGCAAGTTATTCGGTGCTCCAAGATAAACAAAGCAAAAACCAGCTTAAAACACGAAGAAATCAAGCTTTTGAGGACCAAACCCGAGCATTGACCCGCAAGAAGTCAAACCAGGTCAACATAAGTCAACAAGCAGCTAAAAGACAAGTCTGGAGAGCAGGCAGGGGTTTGCACGGCCGTGCATTGCCTGTCTTGCTCTCCAAGGCTTTAGTACACTGCCATTTGTACCCTGTTTGATTCCCGAGGTTTTTGCACGCTCGTGCAATCCAATAAACGGCCGTGCATTGCTCATTTTGAGACCTATAAATAGATGGCTTGAGTTCTTCATATCACACACCCATCCAGACCTCAAGAACACACCAGAGAGAGCATATTTCATAGTTTAGAGTAGAGAGTAGTGACTAGAGGGGCTCTTCCTCCTTGTTCCGCAATAGGGGAGCCTACAAAACTCAGCGTTATGCTAGTTAGTATGGCCATTCGTGGATAGACACTTTGTATTGCTAGGGTGAAGATGAAGTTTGGTGCATGTTAATGTTTAACGTATTAATCCAAGTGATGTGTTTATGTCTTTAACTATTCGTCCTTAAAACCACCATTTTGGTGGGCTTTTATTATTGTCTAAATCCGTCTTTATATTTGTGAGTGTTCTTGATTTTTAAAGTGTAAAACCTTTTTAATCAAACTTCTCTTGAAGCTTGTACATCTTTATACAAGTAGAGATTGATAAGCCAAGGCTTGGTTAACACTAATAAGGTCGTACGTCTTTATACGAACTTATTATGCAACCAAGAATTGGTGAACTCATGTTGGGAACGGTACGTCTTTATACTTGGTCCCATTGTTACACCGCCTCTCGGTGAGCAAAATATAATCACCTATTTAACTCTAATACAAAGCATTTTACGTTCGATGTCTTAAACCAACCCGGAGATGACCATTCGAATGGTTGAGGGTAATTGTTGTCCTTAACGGGAGGCACTACCACTTGTTAAAGCTTTTAAATTTGCAAATCAAATGTCATGAGGATGAGGCTCTAGCGGTGACCCAGGTCACGCATTTGTAGTAGTCATATCACTGGATTAGTCAACTTAACATTATCACGTACCAAGCGGATTCGAAACTCAAAGCAATACTATTCGTAACCTGATCATTTCTGACATATTTACTTTCCTGTTATTTACTATTCTTTTTGTTACATTTATGTTACACACTTCACGCACGTTTTTACTTTTCTTCTATTTACTTTACCGCCATTTACTTTTCTGTCATTTACTTTCCTGTTCCACAAGCACACAAAACTCACTCACTAATTAAACCGGCTAAATGTTAATAAAAGTTGAGTATTGGAATTCGACCGTGTCCATCGGTTCGATACTTGGTTCTTACTTAAACTATATTACGCTGCGATAGGTACACTTGCCTATTGTGTGTGTTTTTAAGTTAAAGTAATTATCATTTTATAAATTTAAAACCTGATCTCGTGAAACCATAATCTCTAAATATTATTATATAATATTTAACTACATCAAAATTCACACATCAAGTTTTTGGCGCCGTTGCCGGGGACACGGTGATTTCAAGAAAAATTCAAGTTAACGGATTAACCTATCAATTTCCATTTGTTTTCTATTACGTTTGTTGTAGGTAGTGTATGATCAATAGCTCCACTACTGGTTTATATCAACCTTTAGAAGAGCCTGAAAGATTCTTTCACCACCGAATACGAGAAAACCGTACTAGTAGAATGGCCGTTGAAAACCGTACTATTTCCAATTTTGCAAGACCGTCACTAGAGGCTTTGGGGTCTAGTATCACAAGACCAACGGTTGACGCTAAAACTGCTAAACTAAGAAATGATATCACCACTTTCACTCAGGATGATGGTGAATCACTATATGAGGCATGGGAACGCTTTAAGGACATGTTAAGGAAATGTCCTCACCATGGGGTAGAAGTTTGGTTACAAGTATCATCATTCTACAATGGGTTGCATAATCAAGCTCGCTAGACACTCGACGCTACTGCAGGTGGTATTTTTGGAAACAAGAGGCCACAAGAAGCTTACAACCTAATTGAGGAAATAGCTATGAACAGCTTTCAATGGTACAGTCCAAGAAACACAAAGGGAGCCAGGCAAGGAGTTCATTCTGTCGATACTGTCACATCACTTTCTGCTCAAGTAGACGCTCTCACCACTCGACTCAATCAACTTAGTAAGGGCAAGACCGCCGCTGAGGCTACTGAAGAAGTGAAGAGAATCACCACTAATATCGAGCAGGTTGACTTTATCGGAACAAATCGCCTACAAAACAACCCCTGTAGTAATACCTACAATCCTTGTTAGAGGAACCATCCAAACTTCAGCCGGAAGGATAACAACAGTCAGGGACAATCTGGCTTCGGACAACAACAGCAACAGTTTCAACAAAGACCACTTCAAAACTATTAGCCTCTTCAACAACTTCAAGGAACTAGCAAACCAAGCAACGGGTTAAGCTTAGAGGATGCGGTAACTAATTTAATCTCTACAACTGAAAGTCAAGCCCTTCTAGCGGATTCCCGTCACAAACAGTATGAGTAGAAGTTTAGTCTTCACGAAGCTGAGTTTAGGACACAGAAAGCAACTCTACAGTCCATTGAAACATAATTAGGGCAAATTGAAAAACTTCTATCCGAAATACAACCAGGATGTCTCCCGAGTAATATCGAAACGAATCCAAAAGCAAATGTAAGTGCTATCACTCTGAGAAATAGCAAGGTTTTCCAGAGCCACCAATGCCAGAAGAAGAAGTTCAATCAACAAGGAGAGAGATATTCACCGGAATAACGCTTCGTCCACATATCGCATAAACAACTACCCAAGAACCACAATCAAAGATAACTCCACCTCCTGCTCAAGTGGATACTCCTCCAAAAGTTTCGACAAAGAGAACGTTCCATTCTCATATACCATACCCAGGAAGGTTAGTAAAGCAGAAGACTGACGAACAATATGAGAAATTCATCGAACTATTAAGCCAGATCCATGTCAATCTTCCTTTCCTGGATATCATACAACAAATGCCTAAGTATGTATGTTTCATGAAAGATTTCCTTACAAACAAAAGAAACATGGAAGAAGCAGTAAAAAGGACTAATCATTGTGTCACTCTCATTGAAAGATGCCTTCCAAAGAAACTTTCAGATCCTAGAAAGTTCTCTCTACCTTGTTCTATCGGACCATTACCAATAACCTTTGCGCTCGCTGACCTAGGAGCAAGTGTGAATGTAATGCCTTATGTCATGTTTAAAAGGTTAAATATTGGGAATCCACGACCTGTCAATGCAACTATCGAACTTGCAGATGGATCAGTCAAATCACCCATAGGAGTCATTGAGAACTTACTAGTAAAAGTCGACAAGTTTGTCTTCCCTGCCGATTTCATGGTTTTAGAAATGGGACCCGACTATTCCGTACCTCTGATTTTGGGTCGCCCATTCTTACCCACTGCTCGAGCCGTTATTGAAATGAATGAAGGAATCTTGACACTTCGTGTCGAAAAACAATCAGTGACCTACAACATAGGGGGGAATGAATGTCTATCTAATGATCCATTTGAAATTGCCCAATTCATCGATACTAATTTGGATTACCAACTGAACAAAGCTAGGGAATTCAACAAAGGAAAGAAACTGAATCTTGGGAAGGATTTTGAAAACACTGACCGGATCGATGAGTACTTTGACAAGCTACCAAAACTGAAAGACTTGAATGAAGGAACAGGAGATACGGTGGAAGTCGATGGCTCCCACCCAAAGAAAGACTAATGAAACACGTACGGGTCGGGCTAAAGACCCTTAAATAAACGTAGCGCTTCCGGGAGGCAACCCGATGATCATGAATAAATTGAGAGGTTGGTGCATACGGCAGAATCATGGATCTCATGTTTGACTTTTCAAATTTAAGTTTCTCATACTTCAGCCCCAGGTATGCCCTCTCGATACTAGGACCTTAGTAACTTAACTACTACCTTTTATTTTCCTTGTATGCTTTTATGTTTCCCTTATGTTTCAGGTAGAATAACATCACCAGATAGTTTCTCTACTTCTTTGAGGAATCACACTCCATCTCTACAACCTGAGGAATCGGAAACCACATCAAATTTCTATGAAATTCGATGAAGTCTTTGAAGCAAAGTGTTGACAGCACCAATAAGTTTTGGCCTTAGGTTATACACCGAATTGACCGGGGGAGTACCAGTTTCTTTTCCCTTAAAACTTCATGCATTTAAATTCCTGCATAGCATTTTATTACATACATTTGTACATTGAGGGCAATGCATAGTTTTAAGTGTGGGATGGGGAATTAAGAGATTCAGGACGACTTGTAACCTCAAAGCATTAAAATTTCAACTTGTGATTTTCTATCCATTTGACTAAATTTTTACAAAAACCTACCTTTTGTAAAACCCGAAAAATTTTCAAAATTTTAAACCCTAATATTTAAAACCTCTTTGAGTTCGCACCTAATTAAATAAAATGAATACATGGCAAGTAGAAACAAATGAATATTATGCATAACGATTCGCTAAAACCCTATCCCATCCGTTTTCATATGAGGAAAATCAAGCCTATTACACAGCATTAAATTTTTTGCGCAATATATAATTATTCACATGCTCTTGGGTTTGGCATTACTGAGTGTTTTTCGATTGAATTTTATGCATAATTAGAACTTGTGTGACTTATACATATGAAGACCATGAACTAGTAGAAGTATGAAAGTGATTGAGGCACCTAGGACTTTATTACCCTTATCCTTAAATACAAAAATCCTAAAAATATAATCCGCTTAGATAGCCCTTTGAGCCTTAGCCTTTTCTTTTCTACTACCTACAATTATCACCCAATCAGCTTTTCGTAAACACCGGTTATTGGCTAACTGTCTTCAAAATAGGAAAAATTATCCTATGTTGTTATTTCAAGTTTATTACCATTGAGGAAACTTTGGAAAGAATCTGTTTCACTCAAAGGAATTGGAATATAAAAGAAGGTGGATGTATTAGGAAGAAACAGCCGAACTATCTGCAAGTAATTTGTGGAAATATTATTTCAAGAAAATTGAGGAAAAAGAATTGTTGAAGAAATTGTCTTGATACAAAAAAATAATTAAAAAATATATATATAGAAAAAGGAGAAAAGAAAAAGAAAGAAGTTGGTCTTTTACCGGTTAGACCTTAAAGAGCTTGATATGCATTCCTTTGATTTTAATTTGCTTTTTTGCCTTCATTTCGCAAAGCCTGAATTACCGCCCGAACTCTGAGAGAAAGTTTTCAAAACAACTAGTGATGTAAAAAAAGGGTGGCGCAAGCAAGAACAATTGCCACCATTCTGTGGCCTGTCAAAAAGTGTCGCCAAAAGTGTCGCCAAAAGAAGAGCCAAAAGATACGAAAAATGTGTGAAGTGTGGAAACTGGAGCCACGATGGAAAATGTAGCAAGAATCAAACTCATTCCCAAAGTGAGTATACGCATCTAATCAAAGTTGGAGTTGTTAGGCTACAAGCCGAAAGTTCCATACGGAGAGGCAGTAATGTGTACTACGCAGTAAGGAAATAGTTGGCACTAATAAGAGATCTTGGTCTTGGCAATCTGACCATAAACGAGCCCTCGGATTAGTTGTACCCTCATGATCCGAGTACTGTAAAGGGACATGTTAGTATTTTTCATTTTAAGCCATGAAGCCGTAGCTGTGTGTTTCACGATAGCTGCAGCCCTTAAAACCTTTTAAATCCCTAAAGACCCAAAAAGATTTTCATCTTCACCCCTTTATTTTTATTTTAGTCACATTACAACCCTTTTAAAGTCCTCTTGATTCATGCATATTACTTAGTTAATTGGTGGAGACTTGATTTGCATACAAGCTTATGATCATTGCATATTTCGATTCGAACTTGAGTGTTCCACTTAACTGACATTATCCATACATATATAACCCTAGAGTTGAGTAAACATTGTGAGGAGTGAAAGTTTATGCATAATTGAAGTTCTAGTAGGCTTGTATTGGATTCCATCATAGAAAAATACAAAATAGAATAAGCAACTCAAGAGTTATCCCGGAAATTCCAACTACTTGGAGTTTCATTTCCCTTGTAAATTTTTAGTTATGGGTATGATCATGCATGAGTTTGCTTGAGTACAAGCAAGGTCTAAATGTCGGGTATTATGATATGTCCTAAATTATACATGTTTTGCATGCATAATAATCCCCATATTATGGTAATAATTGATTAATAACCTTGCAATTGATACTTACAACGTTAATATTTCACAATTGCAGGTTATTCGGTGCTCCAAGATAAACAAAGAAAAAACCAGCTTAAAACACGAAGAAATCAAGCTTTTGGAGGACCAAACCCGAGCATTGACCCGCAAGAAGTCAAACCAGGTCAACATAAGTCAACAAGCAGCTAAAAGACAAGTCTGGAGAGCAGGTAGGGGTTTGCACGGCCGTGCATTGCCTGTCTTGCTCTCCAAGGCTCTAGTACACTGCCATTTGTACCCTGTTTGATTCCCGAGGTTTTTGCACGCTCGTGCAATCCAATACACGGCCGTGCATTGCTCATTTTGAGACCTATAAATAGATGGCTTGAGTTCTTCATTCCACACACCCATCCATACCTCAAGAACACACCAGAGAGAGCTTATTTCATAGTTTAGAGTAGAGAGTAGTGACTAGAGTGGCTCTTCCTCCTTGTTCGCAATAGGGGAGCCTACAAAACTCAGCGTTATGCTAGTTAGTATGGCCATTCGTGGCTAGACTCTTTGTATTGCTAGGGTGAAGATGAAGTTTGGTGCATGTTAATGTTTAACGTATTAATCCAAGTGATGTGTTTATGTCTTTAACTATTCTTCCTTAAAACCACCATTTTGGTAGGCTTTTATTATTGTCTAAATCCGTCTTTATATTTGTGAGTGTTCTTGATTTTTAAAGTGTAAAACCTTTTTAATCAAACTTCTCTTGAAGGTTGTACGTCTTTATACAAGTAGAGATTGATAAGCCAAGGCTTGGTTAACACTATTATGGTCGTACGTCTTTATACGAACTTATTATGCAACGAATAATTGGTGAACTCATGTTGGAAACGGTACGTCTTTATACTTGGTCCCATTGTTACACCGCCTCTTGGTAAGAAAAATATAATCACCTATTTAACTCTAATACAAAGCATTTTACGTTCGATGTCTTAAACCAACCCGGAGATGACCATTCGAAGGGTTGAGGGTAATTGTTGTCCTTAACTGGAGGCACTACCACTTGTTAAATCTTTTAAATTTGCAAATCAAATGTCGTGAGGACGAGGCTCTAGCGGTGACCCGGGTCACACATTTGTAGTAGTCATATCATTGGATTAGTCAACTTAACATTATCACGTACCAAGCGGATTCGAAACCCAAAGCAATACTATTCGTAACCTGATCATTTCTGACATATTTATTTTCTTGTTATTTACTATCCTATTCGTTACATTTCTGTTACACACTTCACGCACGTTTTTACTTTTCTGCTATTTACTTTACCGCCATTTACTTTTCTGTTATTTACTTTCCTGTTCCACAAACACACAAAACTTACTCACTAATTAAACCGGCTAAACGTTAATAAAAGTTGAGTATTGGAATTCGACCGTGTCCGTTGGTTCGATACTTGGTGATTACCTAAACTATATTATGTTGCGATAGGTACACTTACCTATTGTGTATGTTTTTAAGTTAAAGTAATTATCATTTTATAAATTTAAAACCTGATCTCGTGAAACCATAATCTCTAAATATTATTATATAATATTTAACTACATCAAAATTCACACATCAGCGTTCCATGAAACAAGATTACCACCCAAGTAGATGGAGTATCCATATGTGAACCTTCGTGTTTGAATGCATCTTGCCCAATCCGCGTCCGAATAGCCAACTAAACGAGTAGTAACGGCCTTATAAAAGGTAAAACCATAGGAAATCGTACCCTTTACATACGAAGAATATGCTTAACCAATTGAAAATGAGATGTGGTATGAGAGTGAAGAAACTTACTCGCTTGATTCACCGCATATGAGAGACATTGTAGAGCTCCTACTAATGATCGATATAAGGTTGGATCATGAAAAGATTCTCCTTGAGAACTGAATGATTCGGTTGTATTAAAAGTGTTCCAACTATTGGGAATAATATACCCAAGTAACGACATCAAACAATATTGCTACTAAGGTAAGATTCAAAGGGTTACACCATGAGCAACGAATGCTAAGATTGTTTAAAGAGTTAAATAATCTAAACACAAATACCTGATAGAGAGAAATAAATGGAGATGTTAAATTGTTTGTAATTGGATTATAAATAATTAAAATAGTTAAATTAATTAGTTATAAAGTGTTGATAATTAATATAATTAATTTAACGGTTAGTTATCAAAGTTGCTGATAATTACATATCGGGTTGAATTATCAATATGATTGATAATTATCTAGTAATCACATGTATTAAATAATAAATATTTGATAATTATTATTATCCCTAACTTGCTCCCCAAGTTTATGTATTGTTATAATGAAGGAACTAAAAAGGGAAAGCAAATACATAAATATTAGACTAAGAATGTTTTGTAAATCGTTTATGTATATTTATATAGTCTAGGGTAGTCAACAGTAAATATTTTATCTATAAATATTACATCAATAATATTGAAGGGCATGATTTTGAGCCATATTAAATTCTATATGCTGGAGATAGTCACTGCAGGGTGTAAGGAAGCCATTAGGAATTGAAGGAAGAGGATGGTGATGATCTGCGCTAGTTAGAAAGGCATAACAGTGGCAGGCGGCTGGCCAAGGGGAGGGCCGATTAAGGTAGGGAAGAAAGAACAGTAGGGCCGGCTGGGAAAGAAAGAAAAAAAAAAAGAAAAGATCTTTAGGCTCTTGACCACTCGCAACATGGCCGGGATCACTAAATAGAAACCTATACTTAATCTCCATACCTCCAACTCTATTGCTCCCCTTCCTCGTAACCCTACCGAAGCCCTATCCATACCAGTTTGGAATCGTGCCATGACTGATGAGTTTCATGCTCTTATCGAAAGTAATACTTGGGATTTGGTACCTCGTCACCCAGGCATGAACATTATACGTTGCATGTGGATTTTCAAACACAAGACTAAGTCTGATGGTTCTCTTGAGCCCTACAAAGCGCGTTTAGTATGTGATGGCCGATCTCAACAGGTAGGGGGTGGACTGTGATGATACTTTTAGTCCAGTGGTTAAACCGGCCACCATTCATACCGTTCTCGGTATTGCCCTATTTCACAAATGGGAGATAAACCAATTGGATGTGAAAAACGCCTTCTTACATGGCTATCTTTTAGAGACTGTTTACATGCACCAACCAATGGGATTTCAGGACCCGACACTTCCTAATCATGTCTGCCGTCTCAACAAGTCTTTATACGGTCTCAAACAGGAACCGAGAGTGTGGTATCAACACTTTACTGACTATGTTAATACCTTGGGGTTTCATCATAGCTCATGCGATCATTCTCTATTTATTTACAAACGCGGACCGGATACCGCGTATTTGCTACTTTATGTCGACGATATCATCCTTACCACATCGTCACCGGCCCTTAAAAACTATCTGTTGACTAAACTTTCAGTAGAATTTGCAATGAAAGACTTGGTCCCCTTAAGCTATTTTCTGGGTATTTCTGTCACTCGCAATGCTACTCGTCTATTTCTCTCCCAGACAAAATATGCTCATGACATTTTAAAGCGAGCACACATGGCCGACTGCAATCCGGTTCACACCCCGGTTGACACCAACGGAAAATTGAGCGCCACAACTTGCAGCCCCTTGAGGATGGCACCACTTTCCGCAGCTTGGCAGGGGCCTTACAGTATTTGACGTTTACTCGGCCTGATATCTCCTATGTCGTTCAACAGGTATGCATGCATATGCACGCCCCTCGTGATTCACATATTAATGCTCTTAAGCGCGTTTTACGATATGTTAAAGGAACTATTACCATGGGACTTCACATGCGCCCTTGTTTTCCCTCTACACTAATTGCTTACACAGATGCCGACTGGGCTGGTTGCCCGGACACTCGTCGCTCCACATCCGAGTATTGTGTATTTCTGGGAGATAATCTTCTCTCATGGTCGTCTAAACAACAAACCACCATCTCCCGTTCTAGTGCAGAAGCAGAATATCGAGGTATCGCAAATGTGGTTGCTAAAACTTGTTGGTTACGAAACCTACTTCTAGAATTGGGCAAGCCGCCAACTCGTACTTCTCTGGTCTATTGTGACAACGTAAGTTCCATTTACATGTCGGGCAATCCTATTTAGCACCAACGTACCAAACATATTGAAATAGATATTCACTTTGTTCGAGAGAAAGTTCAACGGGGACAGATCAGAATCCTTCATGTTCCCTCCCGTTATCAGTTGGCATATATCTTCACAAAGGGACTACCAATAGTTTTATTCCAAGACTTCAGATCCAATCTAAGCATTCGTCAACCTCCTCCTTAGACTGAGGGGGTATATTAGACTAGGAATGTTTTGTAAATCGTTTATGTATATTTATATAGTCTGGGGTAGTCAACAGTAAATATTGTATCTATAAATATTACATCAATAATATTGAAAGGCATGATTTTGAGCCATATTAAATTCTATCAATAAACTAAAACAAGAAAATCAAAACCCTAATTCTCCCTCCCCTCTCCCTATCTCGACCACGTCGTCCGTTGCCGCCATCAATAACAAACCGGTTGGATTGAAGAAATCATTCATGATATTTAGCTGGGAAACTAGGTCACGAATTGTCGGACGAGGATGAACAGGACAGTGGGCAGTAGAAAAGGTCCAAAAGAGGAGCCAAGACTGCATAGGAACAAGTGGAATTTAAGTGGAATGAATTTGTCAATGTCAACGACAGGCTTCCAATTGCAACTAGTTGATCGCAAAAGGTTTTAAAGTTGCGACTATATTCAGCAATAGTAGAAGAACCCTTCTGAAGTTATCTAAGAGAATCACGAAGGGCGAGCATACACTCGGCCGAATCATGACGGTAAGGGACTTCAAGAGCACACTAAACTTGTCGAGCGGTAGAGAGACCAATGACCTCTTACATAACTTCTTCTGTTACGGAGGATTGAAGGAGGAGATCAATAACTTTTTTATCAACTTCTTTCCATGAAAAGTACTCCGAGTTTGAGGCAGATTTGCCTTCAACAGTGATAAAGGTTCCATCGACATGATATTGAAGGCGATGATAAGTGAGAATAGGAAGAACTTGTAATTGATAGAAGAGATGCCTATATTAAAAATCGGTCTAGGCGGCCGAGTACTCGGTACTCGGTAGGGTACCGAGGCGATTTTCTTCAACTCGATCAACATTATTCGGAATCGGTCAAACTCGGAGCTAGTCGGTCCAACTCGGTCAAGTTTTTCGCTGTTTTCACTAATTTTCGTTGTTTTTCACCGATTCTTGTTAGATTTTCGTTGTTTTTCACGGAGATATCTTGGAAGACGAGAATTAAATGATTACTATGTCTATAATATTAAAGAATGAATATCAATTTCTGAAGTACTTTAGTATTTGAACATGTATCTTTTTTATTTATATTGGTATTCACGTATTTTGTTATAAATATTAGTAAACTTATGATATTTGATATATATATAATTTCTCAAAAATTAATTTCTTTATAATTTACCATATCCAAGTACTCCCCGCCTAGGCCGAGTACTCGCAACTCCCCAGTCGACCGACCTGACGGCGTCTAGCGATTTCTCCAAAATTGTATACATACATATATCATTTATGTATGAACATGCATTCTATCAGAAACATGCAAGTAATTATCCCAGGGTGATTCATACAAAACCAAACATTTTATATCTAAACATTTTGTTTGAGATATTTTCATTCTTTTGTAGGCAAAGATAACACCTTTTCTTAGGATTTTGTATCTATCAGCATGCAGGAGAGAGACTATTGAACGATATAGACTAATAGAAGTTTAAGTGAAAGATGTTCAAACAAATACTTCAAGTGTTGAAGATTTCCAGGTTTATAAACTTCTCAAAAACAAGAAACCGATCATTTTTCATTCTTAAACAACTATCATGTAAATCCTTTAATTTTATTTAAATTCAATTCAATCTGCAACATTTGAAGCATGAAACAACTATCATGACAGAAGGTTGAACTCCTAGAAGTTGCAAATGGAGAAATTTTATGTGTTTAATCATTGAATACAAACTGAAGTTGAACAATATATGCGCATTTTGAAGATTAAAATACTCATGTAAATTTAAACGAAAAAAGAATTCAACAAAAAAAAGGGAAAAAGGGCTACAGAAACTATTGATTTATTTTGGATCACCAAAAGTTATTATATCCATAAATATACACCATTAAAGATTAAAATGTTGAACAATGATGATGCTAAGACCCCCAGTTCATCATTCGCCGGCCACGCGACAGATCAACAACATGGAAGGGTGTGCGATTTGAGGCCGAGGACTATGCAGAAGCTCAAGCGCTTTAAGTAGTAGATCATGGTCGTGTTTCACGATGCATTCCACCCACGTTGCCCCGTTCTGGCATGCATAATTGTTAATTATGATTTTCAATTTAAGCAGTACCAGACACTCCCACGTTTCAGTAGTTTAGCAGTTATTGATTTTCATAGTTTTGTGGTTCTTTAAGTGTAGTCGCTCTAAGTTAAATGAGGTGTACATTGATTTCAAACAAATACATATTTTCTTTAGAATGCAAAGAAAGATGGTTGTGATATTACCACATTAGACAGCCCGACCAACAGACGAGTGTAAAACTAGTTGCGTTACCCTTGTAGGGATATAATACTTTCTGATTGTCTATTTTGAGGGTATTTTTGGATATATTATAATAGTTGATAATCTGGTATGGGTAGTATGTGAATATGGTGATAGTGCATGAGAATTGGATTCTTTGGCGTTTGGAGTCTCTCAAGGGAGAGGTGCTTTTGGTGAACGGTGGATATGTAAAGTGAAATTATGCTGTTCCCTGATTTACGGATCATGTGTCATTCTTTTGCATGCCATACACACACTGTTCAATCTTTATGATAATAAAAATCCTAAAAGTAGGTGTGAGCATGGGTTGGTTTCCTATGCTATGTTTATAGGACAAAACCGATCTTATGACTAGTTTTTAGGTTTTGGGAAAATCATGTAAATGGTCACTTTGACCGGATGATTTACCCTTTTTTTTAACGTCAAATGTTACTTTTACTCTACTTTATATCAATAATTCTAAACTATTTCATTACCCATGTTTGAACCTGTGACATTCTCTTTAAAAGACATGTATCTTTACCAAGTAAGCTAGCTCATATCAGCACCAGATGATTTACCTAAACGGCCTTTTGAATATGTTCTGAAATAATCTAACCATTTTAAAAACGATATTCTATATATGATTATCCTATCTAAAGTTGGCATGTGTTCGGAAATTGAAAATTACTTGTTTTTGTGACTTCATGGCAAAATAATGACCATTTTTTACATTACCTCTCAAAAAGCACACCTTTTGGCTCTTGGTTTTACGTGTGCACTAAATTTATGATTTTTTGTGACTTCCTCGAAAAAATTACTTTTTTTAACGACGAAGAAATTTCATTAATCAGAAAACAGCTTCTAGCTCATGAATTTACAAAGTAAGACTATCAAAATTAAGTTTACGCAAATCAGACCATTAGGTCATCCGTAGTGGTTTCACGCCTCTCTCTTTCACGTCCCGCCATGTCAGCGTCACATTAGCATAGGGGCAATCACTGCCCAGAATCACTAAGGTGCGTAGTGATTTTACGCACCGCATTTAATTTTTAATCATTAACTATTAATTAACTAAATATCAATAAAATAAAATAAAACTACATAATAATTGAAATATAATAAAAAAAACTCCATAATAATTGAAATAAAATTAAAAAAAAACTATATAATAATTGAAATAAAATAAAAAAAACTACATTCATTAAAATAAAATAAAAAAACTACATTCATAAAAAATAAACATAAAACTACTCGTCGTCATCCTCGTCATTTAAGTTGTTTCGTTCGTATATTTCTTTTCTTCGTCTCTCCGCTAGTTTACGAACACCTCCGATAAGGTGCTCGAAGTTCATAGTTAAAAACTTGATATCTTGTAGTTGTTTATCCTTTCTAAAAAAGAGTAGCTTAATAAGCTTCGAGTCTATTTTTTCAAACGGGGTGTTCGATCCGGACGAAAAAGCAGCCCGTTTACCTTTGTTTCTTCCGGGTGGACGAACCGGTTCTTCCGGTGTTTCAACTTCGTCATCAATGTCATTTAGATTAATGCTTGAATTGATACCGGGCGAATAATTGCCGGTCGATGACGATTTTGTTCGTTTGGACGACTAGGACATCAACGGGACTTGGCCCCACTTGGGAGATTTTCTAATAATCTCCAATGATTTATTATAATTAAAAGCCACACCCACTATGGCTTTGTACTCATCACAAGCTTCTAAATATATATCATGGTCGTTTTGACCACTTTTATGATTGTTGTAATGTCTGTTATAAAAGTTATTAAACTTAGCAAGCTTGTGGTTATAGTCCCGCCATTTACTAGAGATCTTGTCGGGGTTACGATATTCGCCCCTCCCCATTGCAACGTGAAATCTCGCACGAACACGCCACCAAAAATCCTTTCCTTTTTGATTATTTCCTATACAAAAAATATAAAACAAATTATTAAAAATTTTATAAAAAATAACGTAACAATTTATAAAAATATATATATATAAACGCCTTACCGATTTTCGGGTTCTCCGATACGTCTACCCAAGGTTTGGTGTCCACTTTTCATTAACATGTGGCAGTTCTTTGGTTGTGTCGACGATCATTGGTTGTTTCTCTCTATGCGAACGTTTCTTTGGTTGAGTCGACGGTTGTGTCTCGGGGACGGATTCGGTGAATTCATGTGTCTCGGGTATTGAATCCGGTGTGGGAGAGGTTTGGGTAGGAGGGACATTTGTTGAAAGTTAAATCCATAGGGAATTTGTTGAAAAATGTTTGGTTCCGGTGACCTACTCGGAACGTAAACGTCTTGAATATTTTGATTGAAAAGGTTGCTCGGGTCGTTGTTCAGGTCGGGATTTCGAGGAAAAAAACGGTTATTTTGGTTGTTACGGATGTTTGCAAAATATGGATTATTTGAGTTCCAAGGATTCATTGTTGAGTAAAATGGATGAAAGATAATTTGATATTTAGAGAAGAAAATGGAAAGATGATTTGGTGAATTATTGAGTAAAATAGGTTGTTATTTATAAGGGAATTTTTTTTTAAATGTTAACGGTGAATTCTAACGTGTATATGACCGTTGTAGGTTGAGATGTGTGCCTAAAACCAGCGTGATTTGCCCTAGCCCCCCCCCCCCTCTTCACGCCAAAATCACGCCTAGGGGGCGGTGTTCCTAAGCATGAAATGTCTATGTGGATCACGCCCCCTGCTTTAACGCTACCATTACACATTGCCTTACACATTGCCTTATAGTGTGTTGACATTTAAACGATTCTTCACTCATTGGAAAGTGTGCGTCTTAATGTCTTTGAATAATCTTGCAACCAATGCCGGCTTAATAAAATCATTTCTTGCTTTTCAAATACACCAACATGTTATAAAATCTTTTTTCTCACCCTATTTGTTTGTATTATTTTTGTGATATTCAAGCAAGTCACAAACATAAAAGGCAAAAATAGGTTGAATGCCACACCATTCACTTACATGTTGCCAAACCAAACTCATGATACAGCATGAGGTGAACATGTGTTTAGGTGAACATGTGTTTGGCTGTTTCCGGTCCGTCTCCACATAATGTGATACCAATGTGTAAATATTTCTTTTAGCATTTCGTTCTATTTCTGCCCTCCAATCAAAAATATTAATTTTAATAAGGATCCACTTATTCCATTCAAAAATAAAGTTGTTGAGTTCACTCGATAGAAACAATGTTTGATGAAATATGTGCAATTATTTTAAAACAAGAGATTACCTAGTCAAAGATAAATTCTCATGATTTTGGCTACATACCAAAGATATTATTTTCAGACAGAATAATCGTATTCTATGATATTCTGATTTGATGTAACATTATAAACATATATGTAGTTTTTTTATTTTTTTTTAGAATTGAAATTCTTTTAAAAAGAAGGACGATTACAATATAGTGCCAGATAAACGGGTAACAAGTTGCGCCGCAACCCCCTTTTGAATAGCAAAACCGATCCTACTAAAAATAAGGCCTTGGGTCTTCGGGGCCGAAAAATTACTATGCATGACCTGCTGAACCCTGTTCAGTAATTCCTCAGCCTTCGGGGCTAGGAATCCAAAAGTATCAAAAGCAAAAGGGATAAACATGTGTTGATTTTCTAAACAAGTTTTCTCGTGTTTAACAACTTTGCATGCTTTCGCCTTCAACGCAGCCTAGCCCGCAACAAACACATTGTCCCTGAGCCCCATAAGAGAGGATACCCCTATAAGATCCACACAAACGTGTTTCTTCCCTGCCCACCCAAATACAAGTGTGTTCCCCTTGCCCACCCAAATATGTAATTACTTTAAACAGTTAAATAATTTTTATTTAAATGTGTCTACAAGAACAGAACACAATTAGTGTACGTTAATATATGAAAGGTATAATAGTTGTGTAATTTAACAGATGTTTGTACAATGTATAAATCTATAATATATAATAAATAAAGGTTTTGATGTGACATTTGTTACTCTCTTATGCATCCTCAACTTTTTTTTCCAGCTCTCTCTTCTATTAATTATACAAATTTCTATAATTTTTTTTATAATTTTTTGTTTCCCGTCTCTCTCTCCTATTAAATAATAATGATTTATATAATTCTTTTTATAAAACGTTTTTCAATAATGATTTATATAATTCTTTTTATGAGCCGTGACGGACCGTCATAAGACGGTAACGGTCCGTTACGGGTTGAGCAAGGGTTTGATCCGGAGAGTGACACGTGTCCTGTGACTCATCATTTCAAAGTGACGCGCGTAAACCCTATGACGGACCTTCATGAAGGGTAGCGGTCCGTTATGGGTTATGACGGACCGTTATGAAAGCATAACGGTCTGTTACGTGTTGGCGAAAGACTTGGCGGCTAAGGAACAAACGGTGACAGACCGTCACCGTTCGTAACGGTTCATCACGGACCTAGGGAGCAGCCTATATATAGTTGAAGCTAGCCATTCACTTTTTCACACAAACACTATCATTACACACATACGCATACCAAGGTGAGGCGAGCACGACAGTTACGAGTGTGCTGCGCTACGAGTACGGTTCAAGTTCGGAAAAGCGAGGAACGAACTTAGGAACTATCCAAGGATAATGTAAGTACACTGGACCCGTACCCTAGATAATGGATATGTGAATTATGTGATTATATGCTACGTGCTACCTATGTGGAACTAAGGTACGGGGAAATAAAGAAAGGTAATGAAAGGTTAGTCTAAACACTAAACGGGAATAATGGAGTAGCTACGGCATATTAAAGGGGTGGTGGATACGTCGCTGGTACTTCATACATATAAATCTCTTTAATACTTCGTGGTGAAACCATTATAAATGTTTAGGGGTATAGACTAAAATATAGGAATGAGAATATTATAAAGAACGGGAGAACTTCCGACCGGTATGTAGTTATCTGACAAACGAAATGTTCTGTCTAAGGAAAGAGTGGTGTATAAATCCCTCCTGGACCCATCACTCTTTCCTGTGAACATCTCTGTTGGAGGTACTGCTCTGGAAAGATAATCACCCCATATTACAATATGTGATACGTACAAATATGTGAAAGGTGAACATGTGAATACATGAATATGTGAATGTATGGTGAATGTAAATACGTGAAATGCATGATGATACGTGCAAGTATGAATGAGTATGATGAAACTAGTCTGAACTCTAAAATGGAGTAACGGAGTACTCAAGAAGTGTTAAAGGGGTGGTGGATAAGCTCTCTCGCGTACTGCGAAAGAAATGCATGGGTTCCTCGCGTACCGCGAGGAACAAAATAGTCGCGACCCTTCCTTAGATTTCTCGCGTACCGCGAGAGTTGTCCTTCAAGTCTTCGCGTACCGCGAGAGACTGGAAGTTCAACTTTTTCTCTTTTGATCTTCCGACTTCACACTCATGCTCGGTTTCTTCAAGATTTGACTTGTAGCCTTCTCGAGCACCTTTAAATATAACAAATACTCAAATGTACATTAAAACGACTCAAAACGAACACAAAGCTAAGTAAAAACGCACTAAACACTAGGAATAAAGATGTGTGCTTTGCACTACATCAAACATCCCCACACTTAACCTTTTTTCGTCCTCGAAAAAACTGCAAATGGAATCATAACTCAGATCTAACTTAACAAACATCAATTACCAATTAGCAAAATATACTCACGCGTTTAAAAGCAATAATTAGTATTTCTTTCCGATTAAACCAAGCACCAACTTTCAAGCCCCCGTTACGCGTTCTATTTCTAATTTATACAGATATCAATCAATCTATGTGACTCACACTTAAAAGTTACAGCTCTACCTAATCCCGTCTCACGGTCATGTCTAGGCACGGATCAAACCATATAGATTTATCCTACCACGTTAATCTAAAATTTACAGGTTTTTAGAAATCAGATGATCAACGAATGAATGGATGAAATATGAGCATTAGTAAGCAAATTAAACTTCATCTAGAGGCGTTTCAACCAAGTCACTCTCCCGAAAGGTAACACATAGACTACGGTCTAAACAATGAAGCACATAATAATCAACCTAGTGGTGTTTCAATCAGGCTGGAACCCGACGTGTGACACGTAGGCGAAACTTAGATTTCAATCAAATAAGCTCAACAATTACGGACTATGGATGCGGGCGCCACTAAACTCGGATTTACTCTCATAAAAAGAGAGTGGTGTGCCATGAAATTTTAAAAACCTCTAAATTTTAACTTAACGTGGTACCTATCACTCTATGTTGACAGTTTCAGTATTACCGATACTCTAAGATGAATACCCACAAGATATCATGATTTAATTCATTTTATTCCTAAGTAACACTCACAGGATATTTAAGCTATCAAATCGGTTGGGTCTACCAAAACATCACTAATTAGACGCGTTTTCTATTATTTAACCATTTAAACTCAACGAGCAGATCCAGTTGTACTATCATTTTCCAAGTATATACAATTATTTCCAAGGACATTTTTCAAAATTTTTAATTTTTTTTTGTATTTTTGATTTTTTATAAACAAGACAGACTAACTAAACTAGACACTTACATCCCTACACTTGAAAGACACATTGTCCTCAATGTGAAGCAAGACACAATTAAAAATAAAAAAATGCAAAAATAAAACAAAAACAGGAAGCGATTTAGTTGGTAATGTAGATGCTCTCGAATTGAAAATCCAGCTTCGTTCTACCTCTTATGCACCGTATAGCATTTCGGTCGCGGTTGCACAGACTGCTGTCGGGTTGCCTTTACAAACTTCAAATAAGTGATAATCAACCCTGCCCGAATGGAGATTGAGTACGGGCGGGATGATAAAACCTGCAAAATAAACCTCACAACAAACCCGCAATATTAAACTGACTCAAATTAAAATAAAGACTCACTGACTCACTAATAAAATAAAGACTCAAGATAGATAGCATGCAGAGAAACCTACTCGATGGGTGGCAAACACATAGACATGAATGCCACAGCAAGGTCGGTCAATGGTTACGAACGGTTTCAATTTCCCCATGGTCGTGGTGGTGGAGGGTGATAAAATGGTGTGATAATAGTGGATGAATGATGATGATGATTGATACTGATAATGGAGGATGTGGTGGTGGATGAAACAGTGAATGATATGACGATGATAACAGAATGGATGAAAGTGATGATTATTGATGAATGATGAAATGATGGATGATGATAATAGAGGTGGTGAACGGTGAACGAAACCATGGGAAAACAAGGAAGTAGGGTGACACCAGCAAGGCCCCACGTACCGCGAGAGACCAGGCAGCACTCCTCGCGTACCGTGAGGAGGCATAAATTAAGTCGGCCCTATTTCTATACTTCGCGTACCATGAGGAACAGGGGACAACACTCTCGCATACCGCGAGGACCATCTGGTGACAGAAAGTTTTGAGGGTTTTTATACTTAACCAAATTTTCACACCCCAAAATTTTCTTTACCCAAATTCCTTAAAACGCATTCCAATGATAAAAACCAATGTAAAACATACCTGGAACTTCATTCCCGATGATTTTCCTCGCCGAATCAAGCACGAATCCCTGCAAAACATGACACAAACAAAAACACATATCGAAAAACACACAAATAGACACGGACTCAAACCAAGTAGTGCACACAGACTCTACATCCCGGGCACTTGCCCGAGACTCACGCAAGCATATCAGGAGGCTTCTCCTTAATCCTAACCGGTACCGCCTTCATCCTTCACGGCCTACCGGTTCTCCACAATCTCAGCACACTTCTACTCCTATCAAACACTGAACCTCTAGCACTTAGATCTTTCCACCATAACTTAAACCTACCAGGTCCGAAGATAACACGGTTCAAATATCCTATCAAGTTATCACTTATAAACATCCCCACATTCTCCTCAAACTAGATGAATCTATCAAAGCACGGTTTCTCTCATGGGGCGGCCTAGATTTAGGGGATGACTCGGCTGCTATCCCCTCAGTATGAACAATAGAAAAGGTCAAAGGCTCAATGTGTGGTATCATTAAAGGTGTGGCCTCTAATCTCTCATCCAGATCCTCAACAACCTCCAGAGGTGCCTCACAAACTATCTGCTCCACTTGTGCTAATATCTCACTCAGATTGTAATCATCATCGTCAGCACTTAGGAACGAGGACCCTAGCAACTTCCTCTTAAACTCCTCTAACCAATCCGGAGGCTCCTCTATCATTCCTATATCTAAATCATCCTTTATTGGATTAGAGTCCCGATAATCATCCATAGAGGCATCAAGCATACACACGGAGTGGCTATGCTTGCCAACATCCTCCACGGAGTTTTTAGCATCGAATGTAACAAACTCATCCCTCACACGAAGTGTGAGTTTCCCGTCAAAGACATCAATCATTGCCTTGGCGGTACATAGGAACGGGTTTCCTAGGATGAGTGGGACTCTATCATCCACTTCCATATCCAGAATAAAAAAATCCACGGGGAATACAAACTTGCCTACTTTAACCAGAAGATTCTCCACAACTCCCCATGGATACTTGACTAAGCGGTTAGCCAAGGAAATGCTCATGCGCGTAGGCTGCGGTTCATCTAGGTCTAGCTGCTTATAGACAGAATATGGAATCAGATTGATGCTAGCACCTAAGTCGGCCAACGCGTGGTTCAACGGTAAACTGCCTAGTAGACACGGTATCGTGAAACGACCCGAATCCGGAAGCTTCTCAGGCAACTGGTTCTGAACCACCGCAGAACATTTCTCACTAAGTGAGACTTTAGAGATCCCCTCCAGCTTCTTCATGTTGGAAAGAAGATATTTGAGGAACTTGCCATACTTAGACATATGCTGGAGGACCTCTATGAATGGGAGATTGACCTTGAGTTGTTTAAATATCAAGGAAGGTACCGTATTCCCTAGCGTTCTTATATGGCAGGACGCGCACTGGGTAAGGAATACGACTCAAGTCAACCCCGGGGGACTTCATCTCCACCCCCTTCTTCTTCTCCACTGCCCTCTCGGCAGGATTCTCCATCTCTATCTCTTCATCCACCGGCTCTTCTTCTTCTACCACCGGTGGGCTCTCCCTTTCTTCGGCCATCTTAGCATCGATTGCAGCAAATCGAGCTCTCCAATCTACCTTCTTCACTTCCTCTACTGAAGGTATGCCATACTCAATTGAGTGGGAGTCATCCTCTACAACCTCTTTCTTCTCCATACTCCTAACTGACATGGCCATCACTGAAGCATTGGAGCTTGAAGATAGACCTCCCTGTCGATCTTTCAAGCTCTGAGTGATGTCTCCTACCGTGCGTTGCAGATCCTGGAATGCCGACTGTTGATTCTTCAAGAGAGTGTCATGGCTATCCAATCTCTGCCTAGCATCCCTGTCATTTTGCACTAACTGAGTAAGCAATTGTGTCTGATTCTCTATCATCTCTTCGATCTTCTTTGTGTCGACACAGCTTCCCGAGCTTGCTCCTCCTTCAGCTCCTCCATACTGATATTGGCGGGCATTAAACCCAGATGGGTTGTTAACAGATCTCCATCTCGAGCTAAATGAATTGTAGTTGTTGTACCCTCGGTTCTGGTTGCATGCAAAACTCACATGCTCCTTATTATTTATGGGGCAATCTCGGGTGTCGTGGCCTCCCCTGCACACTTGACACCGTTGAGCACTAAGCTTCAGCTCCTTAATCTCGTTAGCCATTGAGGCGAGTGCAACATCCACGCTAGTCTCAGGAGTGACCTGATGCACACCTCTAGGAGAAGAGGCGGGTGCTCTAACAGTAGGAATGGAATTCCTAACAGAATGTGGATGCTGCTGTTCGGCTTGAGCGAAGCTCTCGAACATTTCTTTGCACTCATCAGTCTCGAGTCTCTCCATGATATGGCCTCCCGTAGCTGTATTGAACATTTGCTGCTTCTCGAAGGTGAGGCCATTATATAACTTCTCCACCAGCGCCCAGTCGGAAAGACCGTGCTAAGGACATCAGCTCAACGACGCGTTGAACCGCTCCTAGGCAATGTGATAGGGCTCGTCGGGATCCATCGGAAAGGAGTGGATCTGATCCCTAAGGCGAGCGGCCTTGGAAGGTGGATAATACTTCTTGAAGAACTTGGCTTCAAGATCCTCCCATGTGGTGATAGAATTGTCTAGGAAAGTGTCGAGCCAAGTAGATTCACGACCAGACAGGGAGAATGGGAAGAGACGCAAGTAGATAACGTCCTTAGACACACCCGTGATATTGAATGTATCACATATCCGCACAAAGCGGGACAAATGTCTGGGTGCATCCTCATCCTCGAGGCCATGGAATTGAGTAGCATGAGTGATCGTACTCATGACAAGTGATGGGATCTGCCATGTATTGGTGTTCGGAATAGTGGGGCGGGTGATCGAAGATCTAGCGCCCGTGACCCCATCACTGGCCCTCTGGTGTACTGTACGCCTCGCTGGTGGGTCAGCGTCGCCCATTTGTGGAAAGGGGATTGGGCTAGTAGGACGTACCTGGGTACTGCACAATGCTTTCAAATGCTCCCGGAAGTCGCGGGTGCGCTCGTGTAGCTCTCGCTCGGGCTCTAGGAAAGTTGAATAAGGTGGTGATCCCTACGAGCGAGTATGATGCATAAACAGAAAGACTCCAGAAGGAAACAGAACAAAGACTCAAACACACAAAGAAAGACTCGATTCTAAATTAGAAACTCAGATAAGACTCACTAGTAGCACAGAAGACAAGTAGCACACAAGACTCAAAAGAAAACAAACCAAACCAAAAAGCACTAAAAGAACTAGTCAAATCTAATATTGCTATTGCCAAGTGTCCCCGACAACTGCGCCAAAAACTTGTTGTCGCCCAAACGTCTATTAAATAAATAACAAAACCTAACCTAGACTCCTAAGTAATAATAGGAATACCTATGAACTAAACCGCACTGACAGGCAAGTGTATCTATCGAGTGTAGCACAGCTTAATGGTAAACCGAGTTATCGAACCCTAGAGACACTGTATAACTATACTAGACTCTGACACGGACTAAAGATTGATTTGGTTTGGGGGGTTTACTACACTAAAGATTAACTAATGAATGTAATAAAATAAGATTGACTCAACTAACCAGACAAAGGTAATATCAAGAATGGGAAGAATATCACCTAGGTCGTAATCCTACTTGCAAAGAACAACTTCTATCGGTTATGGAAACTATAGTGGATCTGGGTTTCTAAGGAAGACAACTAAAGACTACCTAGTGGATCCCTAATCATTCACATGGTGTCACCAACTAAGGAACCTAAAGATGTACTAACTCACCAGATGGTTGGATCACTTCTCAGGTATTTCCAACTATGATAAAGTACCCAAATAGACAGATTACCTCTCAGTCTCTCCGTCCACCAATACACTCAAAGAATGCACGGGGTAATCTCAAGATAATAACTACGAAACGAATAGCAACAATCACTAGACACTTAATACCGGCTTCCTCTCAGACAGCTGACACTCGGATTCCTAATGATGAAGACCAAACGACTAATTCTCACCTCTCGGGTATTGAACTAGGAAGAACATTTAATTCTAATCAGTAATCAATCACAATCCCTTGGCTACTACGTCTAGCAAACCACTCTAATCACAAACCCTAAGATCTATGACCAAGATACGTAGATCAAATTGGCAGACAACCACAATCAATGCAAGGAATTGAAATCAAATACAAGATCAGATCTAAACATGCAATAACATCACAATTATCAACTCAAGATCTTTTACAAAATCATAAACCCATTAATTGAATCCAAAAACCGATAAATATCAAAACTTTAACAAGTATTCATCAATTGACCTAGGCAATATCAAAGTTTTAGCCTAGGATCATGCTTAAACAACCAAAAACAGCAGTATAAACAAGATTCATGGTTTCAAACAATCAAATCAAAGATAAAAATTCAAACTTGCAAACCCGAAACGTTTAAACAACGAACCCGGATCTCAAAGCCTTCACCTTTTCACTCCGATTGACTTCCTATACTCCAAAATCGCCCTAATGCTCTCTCTGGACGGCTGAGATACGAACTCTCTCATAATGGCTATCAAAATCTTTTTAAATTAAAATTAGGGTTTTTCTCGAAAAATAGCTCTCTCGCGTACCGCAAAAGAAATGCATGGGTTCCTCGCGTACCGCGAGGAACAAAATAGTCGCGGCCCTTCCTGAGCTTTCTCGCGTACCGCGAGAGTTGTCCTTCTGGTCTTCGCGTACCGCGAGAGACTGGAATTTCAACTTTTTCTCTTTTGATCTTCCGACTTCACTCTCATGCTTGGTTTCTTCATGATTTGACTTGTAATATTCTCGAGCACCTACAAATATAACAAAGTCTCAAATGTACATTAAAACGACTCAAAACGAACACAGAGCTAAGTAAAAACGCAATAAACACTAGGAATAAAGATGTGTGCTTTGCACTACATCATGTATAATGTAAACAATTAATATTTTAAATTATAAACAATATGTATAAGGTAAAAATAAAAACTTACTTCCTCGTACAGCTGAATACAGTCGTTCGTAGAGTCGGTTGAAGTTGTACTGGTATACATCTGGCGTGGGAGACTTACACAATACCGACCATGAATACTTGAATTTTGCCCAATCCTCGTCTGTAAACGATGCCTTGCAATGTTTTGAGATATTCTCATGTATGTGCCACCTGCATAGGTACTTGGAAGTGTCTAGGAATATTTTATCACACGCGTTCATAAGAGCTTTATCTCTGTCTGTTACTATCACACGCGGCTCCATACACTTTTGCAACATACCTTTGATTTGTTGTGGCACCCAGATGAAGTTTTCCTCCCGTTCTTTAGATATAAATGCATGTGCGACGCAGAACGACTGGAGTGTGGAGGTCACACCGACAACTTAGACAAATGGAAGTCTATACGTGTTTGTTTTGTACGTCGCGTCGATCATCAACACGTGTGGGAACGCACGCCACATCTCGTACGATTTTGGATGAACAAAGAATACCTCCTCCACGACATTTGTAGCGGGATCCTCCCGAGTATAGTAGACGTACTCTCTAGAAGAAAGCAGGTGCTCCAGAATATGCATTGAAGTTTCACCGACTCTCGTTTCGTTCTTTATCTTTTGTATCGCATTATAAATGTCCTTTTTAATACACCTACTTTATGGTTTTTGCTCCCTTATGGTTGCCAGAATATTACGTGGCAGCATGTTTTACGAATACAGCTTCGCCCCCTAAAGTTGTTACGACTGAGACAGTTTCCTGGCAAACACGTGCGCCTCAAGATGTAGACTAGGATCGTGGATATGACTCCCATCTTTCACCGTTAACTTCCAATAACCAGTATTTTCGTCGTAGACTCCTTCCAATTTAAAGGGACAACCTATTTTCTTGCTATCGGCACGTCTAATCATAGCCGTAGACGTACGTTCGCCGTGTAGGTCACACCCAAGCCACACCTTGATAACCGGTGCCGACGGGTCGTCGCCTTTTCTCCAAGATCGTCGGGTGACAATGACGTAACCATTATCACGTCCTCTACGGACAACCCAATCCACCAAGTGTTCACGAGATTGAAAATTCTGCAACAACGGTACAGTAACAGTTAATAAACAACAAACTAATTGTAGGTATATATATGAAGTAATGTTATACCTGGTCAGTTTTATACGACACGGTTGCATGAGTTTGTTCCTCGTTTTCGGACTTGTTAGCCGGTTTGTTCGCCGCGTATACGAAGTCGTCGGTTTGTTGTGTCGGGTAAGATAATTCACCCGCGTATACGAAGTCGTCAGTGTGTTGCGTCAGGTAAGATTGTTCACCCGCGTATGCGAAGTCTTCGGTGTGTTGTGTCGGGTAAGATTGTTCACCCGCGTATACAAAGTCGTCGGTGTGTTGTGTCGGGTAAGACTGTTCACCCGCGTATACGAAGTCGTTGGTGTGTTGTGTCGGGTAAGAGACTTCACCGTATACGAAGTCGTCTGTGGGTTGTGTTTGGTAAGAGGGTTCACCGTATAGGAACTCGGGATTGCTTAGTGGCTCGTTCAAATCTGGAAGCCTTACCCGTTGATTAGAATAAACGTCGGACGAAACCTCCTCCTGGTTCACACCTTGACCGCCAGAACTTTACGGGTTGTTTTCCAACGACTCGTTAGAATATACCTAAAAACCGTAGTTACCATCCCGCCACCAAGACATGGCTATAATTTATTTAATAAATTGTTTGATTAATTTTTGAAGGATACGCTCATATTAGAATTGTGCATGCTTAAATACACAAAATTTGTCCCCTATACGCATCGTATAGGCCTATACGATGCGTATAGGATCCTGATCAAACCGACAACATCGTATGGCTCAATACGATGCGTATAAGGATTCGAATGACCAGGTAGTACGATGTTGTCTAACATGGGAATTTGTGGGGCAATACGCATCGTATTGCTCTATACGATGCGTATAGAGCCCGGTCCGGATAGCATTTTCCGGTGTCTTGTTAGTAGTCCCCAAAAATAAAGACATAAATTGTTCAATGCAGGAAGTATACAAAAAAGCATTTCTTGTAATGCAGGTACAATGTAGAGGGTATCCAAAAAGAAACAAATTGATTCAAATTCATCTGACATCAACATGTTGACATATGCAGCATGTTTATATTCTGAAGACATGTTTCACTACCAATACATACATCTGAATACAAATAATGATTTAAATTCATCTGGCATTAGGGGTGTTCATTATTCGATTAGCACTCGAATAACCCGAAATTCGATTCGAATCAAATTGAAATTTCGGGTTATTCGAATCGAATAATTATTCGATTCGAATAAATAAGTCGAATTCGAATATGAATATCTGTTATTCGAACCTATTCGGATAACCCGAATAACACACACACACATATATATATATATATATATATTATTTATATAAGCATTGGGTTTGTAACTTATTTAATTGCTTTTGGCTTGTCTTACAAAGGCCAAATCAAAAAAAGAAAAACATAATCCCTAATTCTCTATCACTTATAATCCATCGAGCGATTTAAGTATTCAACTCATCCAAAATCTGACATTCATACGTCTTAACCTAGAACTCGACAGTTGTAAAACTCTTTATGTTGATTTTGTAATTATGTATGTGTTAGATTGTTAAAAGTTTAGTAAAATAGTGATTTAGTTTTTTTGTAATATTTTTTTTTCTTATTCGAATAAGTCGAATAAACCCGAATTCGACTCAAATTCGAATAAGCTTATTCGAATCGGTTTATTCGAATATTAGGTGAATTCGAATCGAATTCGAATACAGTTTTCAAAACTTCAAATTCGAATAACCCGATTCGAATAACTCAAAATTCGACTTATTCAACTCGATGAACACCCCTATCCGGCATAACCATCATGTTTGAATACAAATCCTATTCTAATAAAAACTAAATTTTGGGACATTTGTCACCATCATATTCCTCCTCATAAACCTTTTCCCGCCCAAACTCTTTTTACCCGTATGATAAAACATGCAGATCCTCTGCCCATCTGATGACCCATTTGTAATTAGATCACAAAACCCTAATTTCCATCGTTACACTTAGGTAGCGTTTGGTACGCATGAATGAGAGGTGAAATGAAATGGACGATTACGAGGGAATGAAAAAAAATGGTGTTTGGTTAGACGATGGAATGGAATCACTCATTTCACAAGGAATGTCATTCCCTTTAAATCCTCAAATTCATTCCATCCACACCCCTTGTTTTTTTCATTACATCCCCTCTTTCACCATTCATCACCAACACACCCTCCTACCACCACCACCAACCACCACCCACCACCACCAACCAACACCCACCACCACCTCCACCACCCACCACCACCATCGTCGTCGCCGCCGCCACCACCCACCGCCATCTCTCGCCGCCACCACCACCGCCACCCACAACCACACCACCGCCGCCACCACCCACCACCACCTCCCACCACCGCCACCGTCACCACCACCCACTGCCACCTCCCACCACCACCACCACCACTGTCGCCTCCTCCACCACCCACCACCACCACCTCCTACCGCCGCCACCCGCCACCCCCCACCCACAACCACCCACCACTGGCGCCATCACCCACCACCACCCAATACCGCCACCGCCACCCGCCACCGATTTTAATCCTTCGTCTTTTCTAGCCTACAAACGAAATAAAGTAATGATTTATTCCATTCCCTCATGGTAACCAAACAAGACAATGGAATGGAATGATCCATTTCATTCCTTTATCCATTTCATTACCTCGTTCATTCCATTCCCTCATCAATTCCATTACCCGCATACCAAACAGACCCTTACATTGTCGTTCTTATTCTATCCTTTCAAACGATCGTTTTTTCTTCAATGTCGTAGATCCAGGATTTATTCTTCATTTGATTTCAACAGGTGTCTTCAATCGTTCAAGCGGGGCGGCGGCAGAGGAGGGCATGGTGGTAGGGGCGGTGGAATGAAGGGTGGAAGTAATGTTATTGTTGAACCACATATGCACCAGGAAGATGGTTCCTTGAGAGGCTGTGTATAATGAGAAGAGGATCTCTGTGCAGGTACACGTTAATTGAAATTCAAATTCAATTTTAATGTGATAATTTGAATGATTTTGTTACGTGAGTTCAAAATTTGATTTGTAATTAGAATGAAGATGGAACAAAGGTTGAGTGCAGAGTATGGAACCCATTGAAAAGATTAATGTAATTTTGTTGATTTCTTTTACTGATGAGTTTAGGTTTTGGGGATTAAAGCTAAGCTATTTGAAGAATTGACATGCTCTCGGTGTGATATACTCTAAATTGGTGTTATTGATTGTTTTTGCTTGTGCTGTGGGTTTGCCCTTTCTTATTTGACTTGACCTAATTCACGAATGATCAGTTCATTCCTTAAGTGTTACTAAAATCCTTAAGAATCTCTATTATGTTTTTTGGGGATGAATTTAACAATAAACTTTTGATTATACATTATGATATCTCTACTGCAAGAGCATGAAATTTGACTTATGCTGGTTATATTCCTATATGATAATCACAGGTTCCTCAAATAGCGAGCCAATATGATGTACACATCCAATGAGATTTGCTGTGGTGGCAGTTGCTAAAATGGTGGCTAATGCTTGAAACTGTGTGATAGGGGAGGAGGTTGGATATCACATAGGTCACTCTAGGGTTATGTCTGCCAGGTACTTACGTTATCATATAATTAACTGACCTTCAGTTTCATCTAACATCCTTTTGTAATCTATCGATTACCAAGTTTGAGAAATTAAGCAAAAAACACTACCATATCAGCCAACAATATTGGGTTATAGTTTGCTTCTAGAAGTTTACCAAGAAAAGTTGTTGACCCAAGGTTGACCATAGTTTTCTTTTGTTGAGCAGTGAGCAAAGAAAGAAGTTCATGATTTTCATGTTGATTGTAGAGTTAGTTGTACATAAATATTCTTACACAATGGTTTTTCCATCAGCAGATTATGTGCTGATTGATTTTTATAACCATTAAATCTTCATTATCTAATGTTGCAGCTCTAAGATCATCTTCAAAACTTTGATTATGCCATGGCCCATGGGCAAGTTTAAACACAGATAACGAATTTTCTCTTTAGCTAACATTTTAACGTTAACCTGTTTACCGTTTTAGCAGTATAATGTATCTCAAAGTGACCCATTTGAAAAAAAATGGGTTGAAATTTAGTTTTAGCTACAAAATATGATGTCACAGTTTATATGATACTCCCTGATAGATCGCAACATTTCTTTTTTTAGAATGTCCTTTGAAAATATTAAATTCTCTTTCATAGAGATTTTCCAAGTTAAATCTTTATATATACATATGGCGTTGCATGATTGCATCTAAAATTAAACTGATTGACAACATAAAACATATAGGTGTTCAAAGTTCAAACCCATACCAATCAATTATATTATTCACATAGTTTGCTCTCTGCGGCCCTAAACAAATGCAAGTTTGAATAGACATAGTTTACTAAAGTAAGTTGTGAATATTGACCAGGTAAGAAATGATTTATCCATATTGACCAGGTAAGAAATGATTTATCCATATTATTATTTTTTATCAACTCAAAAGTTACCTTCATGTTATGCATAATAAACATTGATGATAAGTGATATAGACATTTAGTTCTTGTCATAGGTTGGATGAAAATCAGAGGCCAACGGTATAGCAAAAACTGGAGCAAAGATGGTGATGGTTGTTTCTTGTGCAAAGGTTAGTTTCTTTTATCAAATTTCATTTCACTCCCCACGATTATATTCTTCGTTGATAACTGGATCATAATTTATATTTGCAGGCACTCAAACTGAATGGGGAATCGTTACTGGATCGTCCAGTGAATGGGTAGGTTTGGTGGCAGAGATGGTGGTGGACGTTGTGGCAGGTTTAGTGGTGGGCGTGGTGGCATAGATGGTGGACGTGGTGGTGGCAAAGGCCGTGGACCTAGCAGGCCAAGCATGGCAATACCCGGTACAGGTATGTTCATTATTCACCCTCTGAACTTAAGTAAATCTTGAAACAAACTTGAACACAGTATCAGATTCTTACAATAAATGTTCTTTTCCAGGAAAGAAGACAACTTTTGGTTACGATTGATGAGTGTTTGATTAAATTTATGTGTTCATTTTTTTAAATTTCATTTCGTTACGGACGATTTTATGATAGAGATTTTTGACTATGTAGTTTAAAAAATATATTTTCGAAGCCGTATTATGTAATATTTTTGGTAACTTAATATGTTCTATTTAAATCTAAACTAGAATACATGTCTTAGTGAGGAATCATTGCACTTATGTTCTTTTAGAGGTTCGCTTTTTTTTTTGTTTCGGGCATGTTTGCTTGTTTGGGTTCTTTCTGGTATTATGGTTACATAATCGTGGTAGCTGCTCTTAACCATCGGTTTAGGCTTCTTTTAGTATGACATCGGTTACTTTTCTTTGCATTAAGATATTTATTAATATAATCTTAACTTTTTGCCCCGTGTATCCCGTGTAATACACGGGTTTAAAGCTAGTAATTAAATAAACACTACAGAAACTGGGACAATGTGTTCTATAAAAAATGGCAGGTATTGAACCAACATTCTAATTTTGTAATGATCCAGCAGAAAAATTAAAAACCAAAAAAAAATATTAAAAGAAAATTTATGTTATCTTTTTCTTTCAAACGAAAGGCAAAAATACTTTGAATCACCCCTTGAATGTGAAAACCCCAAATTATAATGAAGAATCGGTTTCAGTAATAAACTTATTAACAAAATATTATGTAAATAATTCATCAAAGTGCATTGATAGAAGTAATGGATTCTGCAAATTAGAATTTTAAGAAAAAACCGATGATACATGTTATATTATGAAGAAAGGGGTTGCAACCCTAGATGATGAATACGGTATTGAAATTGAAGCAAAGTGGGATTAAGTTTATAAACAGTGGTGCATGTGCAGCTAATCTTGTGTGATTTCTCCATCTTACAAACCATGAACGATGCCGACAGAAGGAAACAAATTGACATGAGAGAAAATCTTCGAAGGTGATTGAGAGGAAATTGAAATCATATGTTAATGGAGGAAATTGACATTAGTTTGTAATTGTGACGGTCATCTCGTTATCAAAATTAAGGAAATTGTTTGTAATTAGGAAAAATGGAGAAGTAATCGAATATTGAGAGGAAATCACGATGTCGGATGAACGGAGGAGTTTGACTAATTCAATGAGTTGATAAAATACCTAAAATAAAACCTTGAATATTAGGGGTGAATTTAGGCGGGAAATTTAGTCCAAGTATTGTTGTGGTGATGCCGCGTGTCAGTGGGGATATTGATTTATTTGTATAGATGATTGACTGATTGAAAAGCATCCAAAACAACATTAAAGAAACTCCAAAATAATGTACGTGAGGGAATCTGGCAGGCTTGGAGCACAAGGCAGGCATTTGCATTGGGATGCACGGTCGTACAAAGCACCCATTTCTTGCACGTGAGGGAATCTGGTAGGTCTGGCAGGCTTGGAGCACAAGGCAAGCATTTGCACGGCCATGCAATCTTCAATTTTGACTTTTCTTGACTTTTAACTTCCTGTGTTGACTTCTTGGATGCATGATCGTTCAATTGGCTTTTAAGTGCTAATTTCCTCTTGATTTTGAGTGATTACTTCATGTTTTTGTGTTCAAGGGGATAATTATCATGTTATAACAAAAATGAATGATTTCGGTATCAATTCCCATCAAATTGCCTATAATTGTGATAAATATGGGGATAATTATGCATGCAAAATATGTATAATTTATGACATGTATCTTTTTTATTTATATTGGTATTCACGTATTTTGTTACAAATATTAGTAACTTATGATATTTGACATATATAATTTCCCAAAAATTAATTTCTTTATAATTCATCATGTCCAAGTACTCCCCGCCTAGGCCGAGTAATCGCAACTCCCTAGTCGACCGACCTGGCAGCGCCTAGCGAATTCTGCAACATTGTATACATACATATATCATTTATGTATGAGCATGCATTCTATCAGAAACATGCATATAATTATCCCAGGGTGATTCATACAAAACCACACATTTTATATCTAAACATTTAGTTTGAGATATTTTCATTCTTTTTGAGGAAAAGATAATACCTTTTCTTAGGATTTTGTATCTATCAGCATGCAGGAGACTATTGAACGATATAGAAGTTTAAGTGAAAGATGTTCAAACAGATACTTCAAGTGTAGAAGATTTCCAGGTTTATAAACTTCTCAAAAACAAGAAACCAATCATTTTTCATTCTTAAACCTGCTCCTTTAATTTTATTTAAATTCAATCCAATCTGCAACATTTGAAGCATGAAACAACTATCATGATCACAAAGAAGATTGAACTCCTAGAAGTTGCAAAAGGTGAAATTTTATGTGTTTAATCATTGAATACATACTGAAGTTGAACAATATATGCACATTTTGAAGATTAAAATACTGATTTAAAATTAAACAAAAAAAAATTCAAAAAGAAAAAGGAAAAAGGGCAACAGAAACTGTTGATTTATTTTGGATCACCAAAAGTTATTATATCCATAAATATACACCATTAAAGATTAAAACGTTGAACAATGATGATACCAAGACCCCCAGCCCGTCACTCGTCGGCCACGCGACAAACCAACAACATGGAAGGGTGTGCCATTTGAGGCCGAGGACTATGCAGAAGCTCAAGCGCTTTAAGTAGTAGATCACGGTCGTGTTTCACGATGCATTCCACCCACGTTGCCCCGTTCTGGCATGCATAATTGTTAATTATGATTTTCAATTTAAGCAGTACCAGACACTCCCACGTTTCAGTAGTTTAGCAGTTATTGATTTTCATAGTTTTGTGGTTTTTTAAGTGTAGTCGCTCTAAGTTAAATGAGGTGTACATTGATTTCAAACAAATACAGATTTTCTTTAGAATGCAAAGAAAGATGGTTGTGATATTACCACATTAGACAGCCCGACCGACGAGTATTACAGTTGTAGGGATATAATACTTTCTGATTGTCTATTTTGAGGGTATTTTTGGATATATTATAATAGTTGATAATCTGGTATGGGTAGTATGTGAATATGGTGATAGTGCATGAGAATTGGATTCCTTGGCGTTTGGAGTCTCTCAAGGGAGAGGTGCTTTTGGTGAACGGTGGATATGTAAAGTGAAATTATGCTGTTCCCTGATTTACGGATCATGTGTCATTCTTTTGCATGCCATACACACACTGTTCAATCTTTATGATAATAAAAATACTAAAAGTAGGTGTGAGCATGGGTTGGTTTCGTATGCTAAGTTTATAGGACAAAACCGATCTTATGACTAGTTTTTAGGTTTTGAGAAAATCATGTAAATGGTCACTTTGACTAGATGATTTACCCTTTTTTTAACGTCAAATGTTACTTTTACTCTACTTTATATCAATAATTCTAAACTATTTCATTGCCCATGTTTGAACCTGTGACATTCTCTTTAAAAGACATGTATCTCTACCAAGTAAGCTAGCTCATATTGGCACCAGATGATTTACCTAAACGGCCTTTTGAATATGTTCTGAAGTAATCTAACCATTTTAAAAACGATATTCTATATATGATTATCCTATCTAAAGTTGGCATGTGTTCGGAAATTGAAAATTACTTGTTTTTGTGACTTCATGGCAAAATAATGACCATTTTTTACATTACCTGTCAAAAAGCACACCTTTTGGCTCTTCTTGGTTTTACGTGTGTAAATTTATGATTTTTTGTGACTTCCTCGAAAAATTTACTTTTTTTAACGACGAAGAAATTTCATTAATCAGAAAACAGCTTCTAGCTCATGAATTTACAAAGTAAGACTATCAAAATTAAGTTTACGCAAATCAGACCATTAGGTCATCCGTAGTGGTTTCACGCCTCCCTCTTTCACGTCCCGCCACGTCAGCGTCACATTAGCACAGGGGCAATCACTGTCCAGAATCACTAAGATGCATGGTGGTTTTACGCCCCGCATTTAATTTTTAATCATTAACTATTAATTAACTAAATATCAATAAAATAAAATAAAATAAAACTACATAATAATTGAAATATAATAAAAAAACTCCATAATAATTGAAATAAAATAAAAAAAACTATATAATAATTGAAATAAAATAAAAAAACTACATTCATTAAAATAAAATAAAAAAACTACATTCATAAAAAATAAACATAAAACTACTCGTCGTCACTCATTTAAGTTGTTTCGTTCGTATATTTCTTTTCTTCGCCTCTCCGCTAGTTTACGAACACCTCCGGTAAGGTGCTCGAAGTTCATAGTTTGAAACTTGATATCTTGTAGTTGTTTATCCTTTCTAAAAGAGAGTAGCTTAATAAGCTTCGAGTCTATTTTTTCAAACGGGGTGTTCGATCCGGACGAAAAAGCAGCCCGTTTACCTTTGTTTCTTCCGGGTGGACGAACCGGTTCTTCCGGTGTTTCAACTTCGTCATCAATGTCATTTAGATTAATGCTTGAATTGATACCGGGCGAATAATTGCCGGTCGATGACGATTTTGTTCGTTTGGACGACTAGGACATCAACGGGACTTGGCCCCACTTGGGAGATTTTCTAATAATCTCCCATGATTTATTATAATTAAAAGCCGCACCCACTATGGCTTTGTACTCATCACAGGCTTCTAAATATATATCGTGGTCATTTTGACCACTTTTATAATTGTTGTTGTGTCTGTTATAAAAGTTATTAAACTTAGCAAGCTTGTGGTTATAGTCCCGCCATTTACTAGAGATCTTGTCGAGGTTACGATATTCGCCCCTCCCCATTGCAGCGTGAAATCTCGCACGAACACGCCACCAAAAATCCTTTCCTTTTTGATTATTTCCTATACAAAAAATATAAAACTAATTATTAAAAATTTTATAAAAAATAACATAACAATTTATAAAAAAAAAATATAAACGCCTTACCAATTTTCGGGTTCTCCGATACGTCTATCAAAGCTTTAGTTAAAGCAAATTCTTCGTCCGGTGTCCACTTTTCATTAACACGTGGCGGTTCTTTGGTTGTGTCGACGATCATTGGTTGTTTCTCTCTATGCGAACGTTTCTTTGGTTGAGTCGACGGTTGTGTCTCGGGGACGGATTCGGTGAATTCATGTGTCTCGGGTATTGAATCCGGTGTGGGAGAGGTTTGGGTAGGAGGGACATTTGTTGAAAGTTAAATCCACAGGGAATTTGTTGAAAAATGTTTGGTTCCGGTGACCTACTCGGAACGTAAACGTCTTGAATATTTTGATTGAAAAGATTGCTCGGGTCGTTGCTCAGGTCGGGATTTCGAGGAAAAAAACGGTTATTTGGGTTGTTACGGATGTTTGCAAAATATGGATTATTTAGGTTCCATTGATTCATTGTTGAGTAAAATGGGTGAAAGATAATTTGATAATTAGAGAAGAAAATGGAAAGATGATTTGATGAATTATTGAGTAAAATAGGTTGTTATTTATAAGAGAATTTTTTTTTAAATGTTAACGGTCCTTTCTAACGTGTATATGACCGTTGTAGGTTGAGATGTGTGCCTCAAACCAGCGTGATTTGCCCTAGCCCCCCCCCCCCTCACGCCAAAATCACGCCTAGGGGGCGGTGTTCCCAGGCGTGAAATGTCTATGTGGATCACGCCCCCTGCTTTAACGCTACCATTACACATTGCCTTATAGTGTTTTGACATTTAAACGATTCTTCACGCATTGGAAAGTGTGCGTCTTAATGTCTTTGAATAATCTTGCAACCAATACAGGCTTGATAAAATCATTTCTTGCTTTTCAAATACTTATAAAATATTTTTTCTCACCCTATTTGTTTGTATTATTTTTGTGATATTCAAGCAAGTCACAAACATAAAAGGCAAAAATAGGTTGAATGCCACATCATTCACTTACATGTTGCCAAATCAAACTCGTGATATAGCATGAGGTGAACATGTGTTTGGCTGTTTCCGGTCCGTCTCCGCATAATGTGATACCAATGTGTAAATATTTCTTTTGGCATTTCGTTCTATTTCTGCTCTTCAATAAAAAATATTAATTTTAATAGGGATTTACTTATTCCATTCAAAAATAAAGTTGTTGAGTTCACTCGAATGAAACAATGTTTGATGTAACGTTATAAACATATGTGCAATTATTTTAAAACAAGAGATTACCTAGTCAAAGATAAATTCTCATGATTTTGGCTACATACCAAAGATATTATTTTCAGACAGAATAATCGTATTCTATGATATTCTGATTTGATGTAACATTATAAACATATATGTATTTTTTTTATTTTTTTTTAGAATTGAAATTCTTTTAAAATTAAGGACGATTACAATATAGTGTCAGATAAACTGGCAACAAGTTGCGTCGCAACCCCCTTTTGAATAGCAAAACCGATCCTAGTAAAAATAAGGTCTTGGGTCTTCGGGGCCGAAAAATTACTATACATGATCTGCTGAACCCTGTTCAGTAATTCCTCAGCCTCCGGGGCTAGGAATCCAAAAGTATTAAAAGCAAAAGGGATAAACACGTGTTGATTTTCTAAACAAGTTTTCTCGTGTTTAACAACTTTGCATGTTTTCGCCTTCAACGCAGCCTAGCCCGCAACAAACACATTGTCCCTGAGCCCCATAAGAGAGGATACCCCTATAAGATCCAAACAAACGTGTTTCTCCACTGCCCACCCAAATACAAGTGTGTTCCCCCTTGCCCACCCAAATATGTAATTACTTTAATCAGTTAAATAAATTTTATTTAAATGCGTCTACAAGAACAGAACACAATTAGTGTACGTTAATATATGAAAGGGTATAATAGTTGTGTAATTTAATATATGTTTCTACAATGTATAAATCTATACTATATAATAAATAAATGTTTTGATTTGACACTTGTTACTCTCTTATGCATCCTTAACTTTTTTTTTTCCAGCTCTCTCTTATATTAATTATATAAATTTCTTTTGTTTTTATAATTTTTTGTTTCCCGCCTCTCTCTCCTATTAAATAATAATGATTTATATAATTCTTTTAATAAAACGTTTTTCAATAATGATTTATATAATTCTTTTTATGAGCCGTGACGGACCGTCATAAGACGGTAACGGTCCGTTACGGGTTGAGCAAGGGTTTGATCCGGATAGTGACACGTGTCCTGTGACTCATCATTTTGAAGTGACGCGCGTAAACCCTATGACGGACCGTCATGAAGGGTAGCGGTCCATTATGGGTTATGACGGACCGTTATGAAAGGATAACGGTCCGTTACGTGTTGGCGAAAGACTTGGCGGCTAAGGAACAAACGGTGACAGACCGTCACCGTTCGTAATGGTTCATCACGGACCCAGGGAGCAGCCTATAAATAGTTGAAGCTAGTCATTCACTTTTTCACACAAACAAACACACAAACACTATCATTACACACATACGCATACCGAGGCGAGGCGAGCACGACAGTTACGAGTGTGCTGCGCTACGAGTACGGTTCAAGTTCGGAAAAGCGAGGAACGAACTTAGGAACTATCCAAGGATAATGTAAGTACACTGGACCCGTACCCTAGATAATGGATATGTGAATTATGTGATTATATGCTGCGTGCTAACTATGTGGAACTAAGGTACGGGGAAATAAAGAAAGGTAATGAAAGGTTAGTCTAAACACTAAACGATAATAATGGAGTAGCTACGGCATATTAAAGGGGTGGTGGATACGTCGCTGGTACTTCATACATATAAATCTCTTTAATACTTCGTGGTGAAACAATTATAAATGTTTAGAGGTATAGACTAAAATATAGGAATGAGAATATTATAAACGAATGGGAGAACTTCCGACCGGTATATAGTTATCTGACAAACGGAATGTTCTGTCTAAAGAAATAGTGGTGTATAAATCCCTCCAGGACCGGTCACTCTTTCCTGTGAACATCTATGTTGGAGATACTGCTCTGGAAAGATAATCACCCCAGATTACAATATGTGATACGTACAAATATGTGAAAGGTGAACATGTGAATACATGAATATGTGAATGCATGATGAATGTAAATACGTGAAATGCATGATGATACGTGCAAGTATGAATAAGTATGATGAAATTAGTGTAAACCCTAAAATGGAATAACGGAGTATTCACGAATCTTTAAAGGGGTGGTGGATAAGTCGATGGTACTTCCTATATATAAACCCTTTCAATATATCATTGTGACACCCAACATTTCAGGTCAATATCCATATTCATGATTTCACGTTCATAATTTATATTTCCTGGTTTATTGTTTGACAAAGTATTGTCATGGAGTCTAGCAAAGGAACACACAGTATATTTAGTAATTTTTTAGAATTACTAGGAAATAAACAATTATAATCCGCAAGGTATGTTCGTTGGTGATTAACAAGATTTTTATTCCAGTAAAGTCTAGTAATACGTCTTGATATAAAAACATAAATATTTGTGACAAAACTATTAAAAGTGGACACAAAAGAGTTTATTTCATGGTGACAAGTTATTTTTATGTGTATACATGTATATTATAGTTAAAGTATTAACTATGTTGGGTATAACTAGTAGACTATTAAAACTAGTCAAGATACACAATATATATAAGTTTTTGATCATAAAATTTCATACACCGGGTATATTATCACGGGATCACCTATCGGGTTCACACCACCTAAACACCACCCAACTAACACTTAGAATTCAACAAATGAAGTGACAAGTCCCAACCCCCCCCCATAACCACCCCATTCGGCCGAACCCAAGGTGGGCCACCCACCTTCACCACCAAACCAATCTTCCTTCATTCTTTGTGTCATTAGAACCATGCTCTTTCAACCAAGAAGCCAAGTAAGAATCACATCTATCAAACCCACCATATTTAGTCATCATTTTGTTCAACTCAACACTCCAACTCTCAATCACTCTCTCTATATATATACGATTCATACATACACACACACTTACACATTCAAAATCTAATAGCAAAAGTAGAGAGCTTAGCTAGAGAATTTGGAGATCCAAGGAGTTCTTGAAGGTTCAAGGGTTGTTTTTGCTAGTGTATCAAGTCTTTACCATCTTCTACTCGTGAATCTTCACCTAGCTTTGACTAGTGGTATGAAACTGAAAGGAATCTTTATTTTCATCTTTATATTCTTGTTTAAAACATGTTGTTCACCATAAAAATCAAAGAGATCTAAAGAGATAATGAGTTTTTATAAAGTCTAACATTATTTAGTAAAAACTACAGTTGTATGAATATATATATATATATAGCTAAAAGTTTGTATGTATATTTGTATATGTTCTTGTTTGATCATTTGATGTTAAAAGGAAGATATTAAATTGAAGGTATGGTTAATAAAGGATGAAAAATGAAACCCATACATATATATATATATATATATATATATATATATATATATATATGGATCGTGACTTATATATATATATATATGTATGCATGTGTTTTTAGTTACCAACTTAGGAAAAGTTATCAAGCGTGAGAATGTGTATAAACATGTAGAGATCAAAAGTAAATATATATATATATATATATAGTTGTTAAGTTGAAAATGATCAAGTACGATATACATGGAGAAATTGTGAATTATATGTATATATATATATATATGTGTGTGTGTGTGTGTGTATGTTCAAGTTTGTTGACTTGGAAAAATTGTTAAAGTATGAGAAAGTAAGTATGTATATAGAAATTGGAATAGATGCATATACATGATTATAGTTGTTAAATTGGAAATTGTCAAAGTGTATGTATGCATGTTTAGAAATCGAAAAGTATATAAATATATGAGTATGATCATAACTTGTTGAACTTGGGAAGTTGTTAATAATATGCATGTAAATATATATATATATATATAGAAGTCATGACATATATATATATATATTTATATATATATATATGAATGATGGAAAATTGTTAACTCGGAATGAGTTATGAAATGACTAAATAAATGAAATCATATATACGTTTATAACTTGTTGATAACATGGAACGTTGACATGAGTACATGAAATCTAAAGATGTTCGGTTAAAAATAAATGATCGCATGTTATCATGAAACATATTTAAGCGTATGTTAAAACATGGAAATACTTGTATGCACATATTGGTAGAAATAAATGCATGTTGAACATAGACAAGTTAATAAATGTCGTTCGAAACAAGTAAATGCATGTGGACGTGTTAACGTGGTTTATGTGCACGTAGGGTAATTGACATGCGTAGAACATACTTGAATGCTATTTGTGATTTTATATAATTATTGGTAAGAAATAATTATAAGGTTATACGTGAACTATAATATGAATATATTATCAGATGTTGTAAAAATAATATTTATTTTTGATAAACGTACCAAGTCACCAATATGGAAACATAATATTTTCTCGGAAAATAAGTAAGCGTCTAGACTGAAATAATAATCACCAACGAGTCGCACATTAAAACACAGTTTTATTAAACAAAGACGTACTTAACGGAATTCGTTAAGTTGGGCGAACAACTTGCGCTTAAGACGGTTAGTCTTAACATATAAGGTATCCTTGTGTAATTAGGGTACAGATAAGCGGGGTTACGATTATTCAAGTATTTGCTAGCATTCATTCTGTCGAGATGAGTTTCACTGCCCCCTTTTTCTGGTTTTTGAAATGTTTTGGGGGAGGAAACATACTTGTAACTATTTTCATAAATAAATGAATGAAAAATGATCAGACCGTTATGTGTGCATTGAGGGAACAATATAGCGCTTAAAGTCCCCGGAACAACATTAACATTTTTTTTGTAATCATTAGCTATGGTGCCTAGGATTATGTGGATAGTACTATTGGGGGTGACGCCCCCGGTCATGGTTAGTCGCGCTAACCAGGGGTCCATATGGCCAAATGACCGCATATCGTCTTATTCTCGTGGTATAGCGAGGGAGGGGCATTCATTTGTCATGGTTTGGTTACGGTCTCGTGTACAACATATTATTTGTATTCCTTGCAAGCTTACAAATTGGGTCAATTGGTCAGGAAATGTTCAAATTCATTGGTTATACTTATACTTTTGATCTGAAAAATTTATACATTTGAACGTTTGTGAACGTTGGAACTACAAGAACTTTTGATCAAAACCTGTGAACTCACCAAACTCGTGTTAACACTTTTTAAGTATAAATTTTAGGAAATTGAACGTGGTCTACAGGTTAGCAATGTAGGATAACGTGCATGCATGAGCGGATACGGCTTTTTGAGAGATTTCTCTTGTATAACTCATTGTTATGGGTCATATTTGCGAAATCTTAATCTTTTGTAAACTCAAATTGATATTTTGGGATGTAAAACTTTAAACTTGATTATGTATCCAATCATTATGTATGTGTTTGTTGTAATCATATGCTTTGGAAAACAGTGAATGTTACGCCTCGCGTTTCCACCATGGCGGGGTGTGACAATCATGAAGAAACCGTTACAAAGTTTTAGGGCAAGAACTAGTTAGGAATGGTACGTGCATATATGAATAAGTATGATGAAACGAGTCCAAACCCTAAAATGGAATAACAGAGTACTCACGAATTGTTAAAAGGGTGGTGGATATGCCGCTGGTACTTCCTATATATAAACCCTTTTAGTGTCTTGTGGAGAAACCGTTAAGAAGTTTTAAGGTGAGGACTGGTTAGGGAAATAATTCAAGCATATACGTGGAATGAAAACAAATGCTTGATACATTTGGGAGGCTGTGAGTCTAAGATACTCAAGGTCTCAAATGAAAAAGAGATAACCAGCCTGTAAGGTGGATCTAGATAATAAAGAAGATAACTAAAGAATAAAGCCTACGGGGCTAAGAAAAAAATGAGCCTTCGTGGAAAATGAGTTTTCATGACAAATGCAAGGGGTCTATATTGACGCGTATAAGGACCTTGCCAATACTATGGCCGGAGGTACATCCGAAGATGGTCAGGATGGGGTTAGCACACCCATAAAATATACGAATGACGTGGCCGGAGGTACGTCTAGAGATGGTCACGGGGGAGCCGAGAGCCCGGGAAACTTGAACAATAATAAGAATCTAAAGGGTTCATAATAAAATGAACGATGCAGTGTACTTACTCAGCGAAAGCTAATTCAAAAACGTTTTTCAAAAACCGCAGGAAAGAACCACGTGGAATGAAGCTTCTTGAGGACAGAGCTACCAGAATTAAAGAATCCCTATGTAATAGAATATTGTACATGTAAAACAATATTTATAAATGAAAAATATACATTAGTCATTTAATGACAAGGTTTTGAAAAAAAAACGTGGGACCGTTTTTCGCAATATAATACTCTGATAAAATAAGAAATAAGTAGGATGTTTCAGAGAGAGTGCAAGAATGAAGAACTTGCCAACAAGTTCATAAGATATTTATCTAGCCAATGAAAGATCATCACCATTGTGATTAGAAACAAAAGGCATCTATCTCTCAATTGACCCTATCCCAATTAAATGATTAAAGAGACTTTTGAATTGGAAGTCCAACAGGGCCATGGGTCAAGGCCAAGCGAACACTACACCCTTGGTGCTACTATTTTGGTTTCACCATCCACACCTCAACCAACTCAACCTTGTAGACTCCTTGAAGTGGTGTTTATATAAACTTCTAGTGTAGTTTGAGAGTTTGATTACACCACAGTAGAAAACCTAGATCAGATCCATCCTGATGACATAGAATAGCCATATATCTTAGTGAAACGGCCTTTGTGTCTTTAAGGACAAGGAAGTTTATAAGGTGGACAAATAAAAACTTCTCAAGACACCAACTCACTGTGAAGAAGTGGATCACTACTATTGACAAGTTCAATGCTAAGTGCTACAACTGCTATAAGCCATGACACATTCCTTTAGAGTGTAGAGCACGAAAGGTTGCTCCCTGCACAATCTACAACTTCTTCAAAGAAACCAACTCAATACAAAAACTTCATAACGGGTGAGGCTTATGACATGAGTTTCAGGAATGAAGAAGGTGCATCCAATTAGATAGAGAAAATAAATCATACAAGGTAATTACTAGTGATTGCTTTCTTGAATGCATTGAAAAAATGACTAGCAAGTCCATTACATCTCGGTGTTCATTGAGAGGGTTGAGCTATTAGACATAGAAAATAAATCATATGATGTAAAAGTAAAGGGCAAACAAAAAAATATTGATGTAAATGAGGAGAAAACAAGAGTTCTTGCAATAGAAGTTTTTGTGTTAAACGATCAAGTTGTTTGTACTAAAATTGATGTTAAAGATATAAAAATTCTAATGAAGAATTAGCCACCAACAAGGCACTAGTTGTTGCTTGGTTCAAATCTTACGATGATCTTTTATTAGGTTCAATATGGGTGCGGGACAAGATAAAGCGGTTGAGGTGGAAGGCGAGAGAAGAAATAAGCAATGGTATGGGGAAAGCCAATGGTACCGCGACAATGTGAGTGAGGGAGGTAGCAGATGCTTGAGGTTGTGATATGGAAAGCAGTATTGCATAATTTAACACATCAATATATCATTAGGCTAAATGCCTTTTGGTTTTCAATCCTTATTTGACAATCATCTTTTCGATGGATGATTTCTTACTTTTTATTAATAACTAGGTTAGAATCATGTGTATTACACGGGTTGAATAAATATAATGTTATATACTTAGTAATAAAAAATTTATGTCTTTAAAAACCCGTGTATTATACGGGTTGAATAAAATTTTACGTGACAGTTATAAATTCTGTTAAGTTAATTTTTAAAACATTTTTTAGCTAAGTATTAATTTTTTATGTAACTGATAAATGTTAATTCGTGTTAAACTTTAGAAACTCGGTGTATTACACGGGTTGAATAAAGACAATGTTATATATATGAGTTAATTACTGTTTGAGTCCCTGACGTTTGACCATTTTAACTATTTGAGTCCCTTATGTTTAAATCCATCTCTTTTAACCCTGACGTTTAATTTTTGCTTCTGTTTGAGTCCAGATGACTAACTCCATTTGATTTTCTATTAAATTGTTTCAGAAATGACAAAAATACCCTCAGAACTCAAATGGTAAAAAAACATTATGTTTTCTACCGTCTCTCTTCTCCCCGCCGCCGCCGCCACCACTAAAATTGAGATTGAGATGAGTGAAAAATCATAATCATGAATACCTGTTATTTACTTTGTTTTACGATCTTCAGAGACTTCGATTGGATTGAACGGATTTAGACATAGAAATTCTTGACCTGTTATTTACTTTGTTTCACGACCTGTTAACACGGTTTGAACATCGACATAGCATACTAACCCTCCCTCCCCCTTCTTCCTCCTTTATGCAACACGCTATTTCTCACTTTTAGTTTTCTTCCATAAAAACACCTCTCCCCCCCCCCCCTCGTTTTCCGTCTATACTTCTGATTTCAATTCATCCAACATGTGTGTTAAGCCGTTAGAGAGATGTCTAGGACGACGGAGCGGTGATGTATTGTTATGGCATAACGACTTGAAACCTCATTCCTCCGGCGACTTCTCCATCGCCGTCGTTCAGGCCAATTCTAACCTCGAAGACCAGAGCCAGGTCTATACTTCCCCTTCCGCCACCTACGTCGGCGTTTACGACGGTCACGGTGGCCCTGAAGCTTCTCATTTTGTCAATTCCAACCTTTTCCCCTTCATTCACAGTACGTCAATATCAACATTGATTTGTGGAACAGGAGAAACAATGCGAAATTACAAACCTCCAAACTTGCAATATCTTCGATTCACCTTTCGATTTCAAATCCAGAAGAGTAAAAAGCTCGACAGCAGAAACACGCAGCTCAAAATCCTTCGTTCATATAATATATCGGGTACTTCCACCGATCGATGGTTTCAGATCGAAGAAGAAGATGATTACAGGTTAGGGAAGTTCTCGATGACGGCTGTGCGGGGCCGGCGGCAAATGGTGGTGATTTGGCGGTGGCGGCACGGCTGAAGACGAAACCTAAGGATGGGGAAGAGAATTCGAAACCTAGGGTTGGATTGAACTCTGCAAGTGGTGGTGGTGGTGGTGGTGGTGGTGGTGAGAGAGTAAAATAGTTTTTTAACCATTTGAGTTCTTGAGGGGTATTTTGGTCTTTTAAAAAAAAGTTAACTGAAAATCTAACATAGTTAGTCATCTGGACTCAAATAGAAGCAAAAATGAAACGTCGGTGTTAAAAGAGACGGATTTAAACATAAGGGACTCAAATAGTTAAAATGGTCAAAACGTCAGGGACTCAAATAGTAATTAACTCTATATAATATATTTAGTAATATAGATTTACATATTACATATTTATGAAAAATATTTTATAAAAATAATTATAGAAATCATTATAATTTAATAGGAGAGAGAGTCGGGAAACAAAAACTTTTAAAAAAAATTAAAGAAATTTATATAATTAATATGAAAGAGAGGCGAAAAAAAAAGTTACGAATACTTGAGATAGTGACAAGTGTCACATCAAAATCTTTATTTATTATATAGTTTGTTTGGTATTTAATTTAGATCTAATGATCTATAATCAGTAAAGTATTCGTATATTGGATTAATAGGCATGTTATTAAAAATATTACTGAAAAATAGATTCATATTTTTTTTAATATTTGTTTTTCCTTGAAAGTTCTAAAGTATCCTACTTTTGGCGCATGGTGCGGTTAGGGTTACGAGCTCGATAACAACTCAATCATACATTTTTAAAAGTGGCTAAAAACTTTAAACTAGATTAGGGGTATGATTATTTCTCTTGTGTATGATTTTTTTAAGAGCAATCTCACACACCTAAATTTACACGGGACTAGAGGCCACGATCTCTTAGAAAGGGGACATCATGCGACATGCAACACTACTGGATACCATTGGGACAAATGCCCTTTGGTGTGATAAATGAGTTTTTGTTACATCAAACGACTAACACAAAGGTTAATTTGTTTTATATAATATAACTTTTATATTTTTATTTTACTTATATGATATTTTTGTATTTAAATTTCATTTTTGAAAATACTACATATGCATTTAAAAAATTAAAATATACTTGAAAGGATGTTATGGTGTTGATCAAATGGTACATTATGAGTCTTATAAGTTATAATGCATTATACTTCAAGGGAACCGTTAAAAATTAACAACCTGTAGCTAACCGGACCCCACTGATACATATACGAGTCTTATAGGGCTATACGGGACACAATACGAGACGTTTTGGGCTATACGGGACACAACATTTGTCGTATTATGTCCGGATGTGACATGCTCAGAAACTGTCGGCTTTGACTTTTGGGTTACACGACCCGTATAGGGCTATACGACCCATATGATGTGGGCTATACTACTCGTATATGACTATACGGGTTGCATGATGTGAGGGAGATGGTGTACGCTTAACAACTCCTTACTTTAAACTCAAATTTTAAATGTAAAAGTAAGTTAGGGTTTCTAGATTTGTATATATATCTTTTGAAACTTATAAGGGTGTTAATGATATTATCTTAGTATTTTATGTAAACCGATTTCATAATATTTTGCTTATTTTCTACACGTGAGTTTCCTTTTTCCTTTTACATCTCTTGTGCACCATAGATGGTATAAAAAAGTATGTTGAATAAAAAAGATTGTTTGTTTATGACTTCGACCACACACCTTTTACTTCTTTACTCACCACCAAAAACCACATATACCACCACCAAAAACTACCACACCTAGAAACACACACCTTTAGTTGAACCCTAAAGGAAAAACATACACACATACAAGCACCCTAGTTACCCTAACCGAAAAACATAAACACACACCCTTTGTTGAACTCTAATTGAAAAACACAAACACAAGACGAGGACCGTGCCAAGAGAGGTGTGGTGAAAAGGGGTGAGAGATGGGATTTAACAATTGAGTGACAGTGACAATGGTGTTATTTATGTATATGATACTCATTTTTTTATATATTAGTTATGTGTATGATATTCGGTTTTATTTATTATTTACAATCTGGTACTCAAGTAACATAGTTTTATGAGTAAATTACACAGATTGTCCTTTAATTATACTAGAAATTATAATCTTTATCCTTTAACTTCAATAAGTACACCATAAGTCCTTCTTTTAGATACTTTTGCACACACTATGTCATTTACATTAAATCGTGTTAAACTTTTCTGTTAAGTTTTGACATGTGCATTGCATATGAGGGTATAATGATCTTTTTACTCATTAAAGAACAATTTGTGTAATTTTAATAAAAAAAATAAAAAAAATAATGTATTAATATAATAAATAAACAAACACAAATATTAACCCTACCTTTATCATCATCCAGCCGACCCACATCTTCTTCATCCAGCAGACCACCATCTTCTTCATCTAACAGAGTTTCTCACTTTTACCTGGGTCAATACAAGATTCAAATGACGGGTATGAACCGACAACCTCCACCAATGCCACCCACACCCCATCCCACAACGATTTTGGCAACCTCTATCAAAACCTCCCCACCCCATAACGTTCATCGGAAAAGGATGTCGATTTCAAATTCATCACAACAAGACTCTCCGGCGTTTCAAGATCTTCTTTAGATGCATTTTTACGAAACGTTCCCTTACCTCAAATTCGCCCATTTTACAGCAAATCAAGCCATTTTAGAAGCTTTTTCCTGTAAAAGGATATCGATTTCAAATTCGATTTCAGCATGAAACAAGGATATCGATTTCAGCGATAATACAGATCATTTACAGGATGTCGGTTGGAAATTGGCTCAATTAGCTGATACTATCCACGTGGAATTTGAATACCGAGGGTTCATCGCCGAAAGTTTAGTTGATCTCGAATCGGTGATGCTTGATTTATGTTAGGTATCCGTGCAAGAGAAGAAGGGTATAGGGAAGGTTTGGGGAAGAAAAAGGGGATGGGGGAAGGTTTGGGGAAATTAAATAAATTGTTTTTTAATAGGTAAAAAAATCATTATACTCTCATGTGCAAGGCACATGGTAAAACTTAATTGAAAAACTTAACATCAGTTTATGTAAAGGACATAGAGCGTGCAAAAGTATCTAAAAAAGGATTTGTGATTTACTTATTGAAATCAAAAGAGAGATAATATATTTTTTAGTATAATTAAAGAAGAATCTTTGTAATTTACTCTAGTTTTATTAAACATTTTTGAATTTTGACACCAGTAAAAAACATCAAGGCTTGCCACCAGTATAGGTGGTGATATAAATAAACGTTGATAGTTGAAAAAGATATTGCAAGTAAAAACAAGTGCCGATCGAGAAAGATGTGAGGTAAACGTATAGCCAATATTTTGCTCTAAAACCAAAAAAAAAACATTTACTCTCTTGTATCTTTTTATAAGCATATACTTTTTTTTTCTATAAATCATTTATATATATTTACCCACATAACATGCCAATTTATTTTATAAAGGTTAATACAAACATAAACTTATCTAGTAAAATCCTACACATTTATTAAAAAATTAATAATAAAAGTTAATATTAAAAAATAAAATAAAACTTGAAACTACGACGATATAATGCATTAGGTCATCCGTAATGGTAGCGTGAAAGAGGGGCGTGATCCACCTGCTCATTCACGTGCGTGGAACACCGCCCCCACCCCACCCCACCCCCTCCCCACTATGGCGTGAAAGGGGCGTGATGGGGGGCATTCCCGGGCGAAGGGCGTTCGACTTTGGATAATTTTGTCCGTTAACTAACTGTTGGACAATTTAAAAAAAAAAACTTTTATAAATATCAAATCATTTTACTCAAAAATATCAAACCATGTTTCAATCTTTCCTTTCAAATTCACTCAAGAATGAATCATTTGAACCCAAACCAACCACATTACGCGAACATTCGCAACAACCCAAATACTCAGTTTTTCCCTTAAAATCCCGACCCAAACAATGACTCGAGCAACCTATTCAATCCCAATATTCAAGAAGTTTATGTTTCGAGTACATCAACATAACCAAATGTTTTTCACCAACTCAATCCCAAGATTTATCCCACAAATTTACCTTTCACCAATGCCCCTTCTACCCAAACCTTTTCCACACCGGATTCCATACCCAAATGTCACACCCTGCCATGGCGGAAGTACGGGATGTAACCGGTATATCGCATTGAACACAAGTACAAGAGAAACTAAAAGGAAAATTGTGCATTACATTGAACCATACTACATGTTTCTAACAAAAAGGTACAAAAACAAAAATCTTAAATCAGTACAATGTGTCTAAAATGCATGGCTACAACCAAAGTACATGTTTAAAACTTTAAAAAAAATTCTAATCCAAAAGCGAGCCCTCATAAAAATCTATTTTTCAATTATGTTTACCTGAAATCATGTTTCAAAAACGTGTCAAATATAAAAATAGTTTGTCAGTTCGCAGATTTTGCGACTCTATAAAAAGTTTCTGGTAAAAATCCAAAGTGATCAAAAATCCGTTGATCAAGTACACATGTATTAGACAACATATTGCCATGAGTCGCAATCAAAGACTCGACAAAATAAAAATAAAGTACCACATACGGAACTCTACTACAAACAACCACCTAAAAATTGGCTAACTCTGCACCCAAGTGACCCTACAAGTCCGGTTGGCGCGACCAACCATGGGCGGGGGTGTCAACCGAAGTAGTACTACCCAAAATTCTCAACGGCTACGCTCAACTAATTGATTTCCTAAAATTGGAGACTTTAATGCATTAAAAAAATAACTCATGTATTTATGCATCCTATAACATGTGACTAAAAATAAATAAAGAAACAGCTTTCCCCAAAAAATAGTAAACAGTAAGAAAAATAGGGCCGCGAAACTCACCTGAAAAGTGCGGCAGTACTGCGTCACAGACGTAGCAATACTGGAAAAATTCAAGTCCTAATCGGGTCCTACTTTCGTATATACGGTTTATGTAATATCCGAGATATTCCGACGTATTAAAAAGGTCGATTTCGTGTTAAAGCCATTCCTTAAAACAGTATATATTAATTTTAAAATAATTTATACTTGAACCATATATATATATAAATATGTATATGTATATGTGGAAAGTAAATATATATATATATATGTATCTATATAAAATCCTTAAAACATTACAAGGTGGTAATTTTATAAATAAAATTTCCCTAAACACTAGAAATTATCTTATGAACTCATAAAATAATAAAAACTTATAAAACAATTTAAATTTTATGAAAATAAAACATATTTGTTTTATATAAAAGGATCGGGGACTAAAACTGTCATTATCGAATCTTGTTATAATCAGAAAGTTAACTGTTAACATAATATGTTAACCTTAGATACTTCAGGGACGAATTGTGTTATTTCACCAAAGTCCCAAAACCCATTCCAGTCAAGAGTTCGATTCCCGCAAAGGGCGATTTGGGGCTCGATTTATCCAAAACGCGAATTTGTCCAGATTCAAGGAACCTCGGTCCTCGCCTCACGCGTGCGACCCAACCCCCGACGTCTTCAATGCTATAGCACGGCCCGAGACACGCATAAATCCGAATTCAAAGCCGTCGGCTTCAACCCCCACCTCCTCAACCGTTCACGCATTGAATGCCAAATTGGCTATAAATATCGACCCCTAAACCTCATAAGCATCACCCTCAAACTATCTAAACCTCCAATTCAGTCGTTCATCACCTACACCTCGCGATTTTGTTCCCGTAACAGAAAGCCCACAGTCGGACTCGTTCTCCCTCGATTCGACACTAAAACAGGTAATTCGAATGTCCTTCCTCTTCGTGTTCATCTAAGGATCAATAGCCCTCTGTTAAATTTCATTAACAGAGGGTTAATCGTATCGTATTTGGGCGATCAAATTCTAGGGTTCTTGAGCAAATTAGGGACGATTTGGGAATATACTTATCTATTTGATTTTCCATGCATATTACCACCGAGACCCGTAGGCTGGGTGGTTAAGTGTTGTGTGTGATGTTGACCCGGGGCAGACCCGAGTTCGATTCGGTCTGGCCCAGGTTTTTGTTTTTATTTTTTTTAATTATCATTTTAAATAGTTTAAAACTTTTAATAATTTTTATAAATTCTGTGATACTTTTACAAACGTGAATATGAATTTTATTTACACTTTTATTTCTGAAAACATTTTATTTAATTAATCTTAATTAAAACTTACAATAATAAATTTATTAAAATAGTTTTAAACATTTAAAAGAATACTTCCGAAATTTATAAAACTTGGACATTCATTAGAAATCGTTTTATAAAAATACGAAACTTAATTCCTTATCCCTTTTTTTATATACAATAAACTTACTTTTGTTTAAAACTTTAATTTAATAAATTATAAACTTATACATTTTATATAAACAAGAAATCCATTTGTTTATTTAAATCATAAGAAAATAAATATACTTCATTCATTTTCTTTATGAACTTATAAACTTTATAAAATAAAGCAGAGACTTAAAAACACTTGTAAACTTTATTTAAAATGTTTATAAGAAACTTTATTTAAGACATCTATAAACTCATAATTTTATTTAAACTTTAAACGTATAATTTAAACCTTATAAGAAGTTCTATTTAACATTTTATAAACTTATAAATGCTTATTATTATTTAAACTTATAACCACATTTTTAAGGTAAAAACTAAATTCTTAAATACTTTAAATCTTGAATGATTTATAAATTATTCTTTTGGATAATTATTTGTCCGTAGTAATTATTTATTTATAAATAATTATTTATCCCTAAAAATCATTTATTCTTAAATAATTATTATTTATTCTTAATAATTATTTATTTTGAATAATTGTTATTAATCCTTAAGCATTATTCCTCTTTATATATCCTTCCAACTATATTATTAAGTTACTTAGAAAATTTCTTTGAATTATTATTACCTATTTTGAGTAATTAATAATGATAAAACATTTAAATTCTAATCTATAAATCTATTAAACTTTGACACACAAGTCTTGTATCATTCATTCAAAACCTTTATCTTAAACTTAATTTAAACTTCACAAACACGACCATTCCCATCTCCCATTGAAACCCTAGTCGAATATTGAAATCCCAAATCATTGTCTTAAACTTATAGAGATAAACTTGAAACTTTAGACTTATATTCTTAGGCTTATCGTGAGGATATTCTCCCTCCAAGTCTTGCAAATACTTATCCGTGTCGGATACTCTTCATCATCCAAGTGAGTATACTTAGCCCCTTTTTCCTTTTATACTTTTGGGGTGAAACATGTTTAAAATTCTTAAACTTATACAATTCTTGTACAACTATGACTACGTGTTTATTCTTATGTTAAACTTGAGACTTGTATGCTTAGATTAAACTTAAAACTAGCACATTCATTAGCTTTGATCAAGCCGATAGTAACAATGATAGATCTATTGCATTTGACCAATCCACCTTGATTGATTGACCCCTTCGGGGGGGAGCCCTTGGTGTTTGTTACTACATTAAACTTTAAACTTGAGACTTATAAGGGTAACCTGCGGATTATGCCTAAACTTGGTTGGAGGGTTGATGTGCACAATGTTTAAGATACTTGTTCTCATACTTACATTAAAGAATGCATATATCATAGTGAATTGTAATTCTTTTCAAATACTTGTTAAACTGTGTCAAAACCTTTGTATCTCACCAACTATTTTGTAGTTGACAGATTCTTTCACATGTTTCAGGTACGACAACATGAGACTTTACTGTGATCATATAGGATGCTTGGACCTAGAATGCTTAATCAATTAGACTTGTATTCTTGTTATGTATTTGATTTATTCTTTGTATTGGAACCTTGAAGTTATTTAATAAAATTATTTAAACCTTAATAGTCAACCTTGTGCTATTGAACAACCGCGTCCGCCCCGACGTATAATCCGCCGTCGGTTGGGGTGTGACAGATTGGTATCAGAGCCTTGGTTATAGGGAGTTAGGTTATTAGACACATGACCTAGACTATAACTTAGGAGACCCAAACATGAGTTATATCATGTCCCTTACTAGGAACTTTCTCCTCATTCTATTCTTAATTCTTATACGTGAACGCTTGGAGATTCTACGATTCTACTTACCTACGTGCTACAAGAGTCTACCACATCGAGGACACGTTCTTAGGCTTCAAGCCTAATCCACCACTAAACTCTCGTCAAGAATATTTAAGTTCTAGATAATGTGTGAGAACTTGTGCGGACCGGAAGGGTGGATACCTGTATTCTGGGAAATTCTGTCAAGGAAAGCATTTCGTATAAATCCAAACCAACCGTTGGACCCGTATGCTTTCCTAGGAATTCTTGGGATGAGTATCCACTTATAGGAATGCATGACTTCTCTAAAACATTAGTGAGCTTAGATCTCTCTTGATATGTCAAAGTACTTACTTAGTGATATGCACTAAACGATTACTATCTCAAATGCTATATACTTCATAAATTCATGATTCAAAAACTTTCCTCTGTAACCTTTACTCTATGATTCTTATGTCCCGTCTTCTCAAGAATGGTCACATGACAGCATGCTTACTCGTCATGACCTGAAGGAGTTACCTTCAAGGAGAAATTCTTACAAGATTATACTTAAAAACTACATACATAAACTTATATTCATGGATACTACCCAATAAACTTCATGATCGTTGTAATACAACCCTTAAAAACTATGTATTACTCTATGAATTCTCCTATAAACTTCATTATTTTATGAACATAACGCTTAAGGGGAAACTCTTGTGTTTCATCTTATTTTCATCACTCAACCAAACTACTCTAGATAACTCACTCAAACTTTTGATACACTTTTATACATCTCAAAGTGTTCATACATCCTTAAACTTCATGATCCTTGAACTAACAGCCCATTAAAACTATGTATTACCCTACAAATTCTTCTATAAAGCTTCATTATTTTATAAATGTGACACCTAAGAGGTAACCCTTGTATTCTTACCTTACCCCCTTAGCACTTAACCAAGTTTCATTTGATAACTAACTCAAGGCTTTTGTTACACTTTTATACACCTCAAAACTTTCATATGTCCTTAAACTTCATGATCCTCGTAATACCAGCACATTTAAAACAATGTATTATCCTACAAGTCCTTTTACGAACTTCATTACTTTATAAACTTGACACCTAAAGAGAAACTCTTGTGTTTTCATTTTATCACTCAAAATTCATTTGATGATTTACTCAAACTTTGTTACACATTTATATATCTCAAAACTTTCATTTCATCCTTAAAACTTACACCGTTCCTTGTAAACAAAACTTAACGTCTTTTAAATCAAAAGAATTAAAAGAAATTCGTAACCTAAGTGTCTTTCTTTGTAAGAGAAGAAGCCTACTATAGAATAAACAAGCTCCACGCCTAAGACTCAAAACCCACAAGGAACCTCGACATAGTACCATAAACCCAAACATCAGTGACAATAACTAAAAAGTTGTAGACTCACGAGGAAATTCCGGCTATGGAAATAGGGTACATAAGTGAGTCCCCGTGACCCACCCCTTCTTCCGGGAATCCTCCTCGTTAGCCCATCAATTTCCAATTAAAACTATTTTTGAAAATATTACTGTGATAACTCAGTATTATGAATAAAAACATTTTGAACATATTAAATCAACTTACTTACACACTTTAATTTTCCGTTTGAATTGTCTTATGTAAGGGCTAGAAGTCCCAAATTTTGAAATTTCATCTTGTTATCACTTATTAACTTGACTCTTCTTTCATCATTACAAACTTAAACCCTCTTACCCAAACACTTCCGTCAAGAGTAGCTCACGTTAGTACTAGAGATAATTAACAACGTGGCATTAAACTATAAAAACCTAAGTGACACGTATACTTGAAGAATAAACTTTGAACAAAACTTCTAATTCGTAAGCACTCTTTTAAAACAACTCGACTTACGAACCACTACCGTAATCAACTATGATCCTTACCTCTTATATAGACTTCACACTTCTAAACTTGACCAACTTTTTGTTTGACAATCATACATACCTCTTTGTAAGTCCTACTTATACTACTCATCGTTGTTTAAATCATTATTCTTGAACATCTTAGTTATACAAGAAAGCTACGCATTCTTTTTATGAAACAAGATAAACTTGTAAACGTACTGTTATTATCAAAACTTTTCCCGTTACCCTATGCTATGAGACTTTCCTCATCCAACCCTTGTCACGTAAAAGTCTTGCTATAGATCACGACAAGAATTAAAGGCTTTGAAGCACGTTATTAAAAACATTAAACTTCGAGGTTAGAGACTTTTGAGTCATGCAAAAACTAATACAAATACTCAAACTCGTATTCTTAAAACTAAACATGATCAATAAAGGATCATGTAAAGCTTAATACTGAAACTTGAAACTCAACTGACTTATCCTAGATTCAAACTTATACTTGGATTCTTAGTCTTGAAAACTTTGTGTGTCCATCTTAACCAAACCCTATAAGACTTGATAAACGTACATTCCATATATACGAGAAAACTTCACTCTTGATACTAGACACTAGCAGGAAGGAGGACATTACTCTCTTTAGCAGAGTACATCCCCTGACTCCTATCTAAACCAAACATCGGGATCCACTAATCTTCTGGACAACTCGAATCTTCTGTGAGAAAGCGTATAACGGTTAATCCTGTTCCAAACGCTGTCTCACACCTCTCTTAAACACTAGAGTATTTAGATAACCACTTTATACTCAAAACGTAATCGTATACTTCTATACACTGAAGCTAAACTAAGATACTTTAAGGCTATTCTATGTTTGACGTATTCTTGTTCAAACATAATTTAAACTATCCGATGTTTGACGTATTCTTGTTCAAACACAATTTAAACTATCCGATGTTTGACGTATTCTTGTTCAAACACAATTTAAACTACCCCATGTTTGACGTATGCTTGTTCAAACATGATGAACGTATGAGACTTTAAGCTACTCCATGTTTGACGTATGCTTGTTCAAACATGATGAACGTATGAGACTTTAAGCTACTCCATGTTTGACGTATGCTTGTTCAAACACGATGGACGTATAAGACTTTAAACTATTCCATGTTTGACGTATGCTTATTCAAACATGATGAACGTATAAGACTTTTAAACTACTCAAGGTTTGATGTATTCTTGATCAGACCCGAGGAAAGTGTAAAGACTTTAAACTACTCAATGATTGAAGTATTCTTAATCAATCACGAGGAAACTTTGAAACTCTAAATATTGTCACATTCTTCTCTTTAATTATTGAATGACGCTACTCTCTAAGGGACTCGTTAATCAATGATCACTTTTGTGTGGAAACTCTAGTCGTGAGTTAAACAAATTCTTGTACTCTTTCTGGATCCACACACAAACGGAAGGACCTATGCGGACTATGCGACGATTTAAATGCTTGCGGGTGCACACGTAAGTATGAAGATCGGCGTATGGGAAGGCCTAGTAAACTCTGTCGTGTGCTATGATCTAACACTTATCGTAAAAGGTAGCCACGGAACTTAGGTACCATAGAAATCCTTAAACGTATTAGTCTACAAACTCAAATTCTTGAACTATCATCGAATCCATCCTGAGTGATACATCTCACTTTAAATCTTGGATAGAAATTCAACAGTCATCCTCTCCAATGCTTTTGAAAACGAATCTTCACCTATCTAAATAAAACTATATACTTCTTAGGGAAACCCTTGGCAACCGTATGCTTTGAAACTTAGAAACCCAAGCAAACTTTTCTCATTATCCTTGTACGTATCGTAGACTTAAATCCTGAACTAAACCCTTCTACTCTAATTTCGGGACGAAATTTCCTAAAGTAAGAGAGACTGTAATATCCGAGATATTCCGACGTATTAAAAAGGTCGATTTCGTGTTAAAGCCATTCCTTAAAACAGTATATATTAATTTTAAAATAATTTATACTTGAACCATATATATATAAATATGTATATGTATATGTGGAAAGTAAAAATATATATATATATATGTATCTATATAAAATCCTTAAAACATTACAAGGTGGTAATTTTATAAATAAAATTTCCCTAAACACTAGAAATTATCTTATGAACTCATAAAATAATAAAAACTTATAAAACAATTTAAATTTTATGAAAATAAAACATATTTGTTTTATATAAAAGGATCGGGGACTAAAACTGTCATTATCGAATCTTGTTATAATAAGAAAGTTAACTGTTAACATAATATGTTAACCTTAGATACTTCAGGGACGAATTGTGTCATTTCACCAAAGTCCCAAAACCCATTCCAGTCAAGGGTTCGACTCCCGCAAGGGGTGATTTGAGGCTCGATTTATCCAAAACGTGAATTTGTCCAGATTCAGCGAACCTCGGTCCTCGCCTCACGCGTGCCACCCAACCCCCGACGTCTTCAATGCTATAGCACGGCCCGAGACACGCATAAATCCGAATTCAAAGCCGTCGGCTTCAACCCCCACCTCCTCAACCGTTCACGCATTGAATGCCAAATTGGCTATAAATATCGACCCCTAAACCTCATAAACATCACCCTCAAACTATCTAAACCTCCAATTCAGTCGTTCATCACCTACACCTCACGATTTTGTTCCCGTAACAGTCAGCCCACAGTCGGACTCGTTCTCCCTCGATTCGACACTAAAACAGGTAATTCGAATGTCTTTCCTCTTCGTGTTCATCTAAGGATCAATAGCCCTCTGTTAAATTTCATTAACAGAGGGTTAATCGTATCGTATTTGGGCGATCAAATTCTAGGGTTCTTGAGCAAATTAGGGACGATTTGGGAATATACTTATCTATTTGATTTTCCATGCATATTACCACCGAGACCCGTAGGCTGGGTGGTTAAGTGTTGTGTGTGATGTTGACCCGGGGCAGACCCGAGTTCGATTCGGTCTGGCCCAGGTTTTTGTTTTTATTTTTTTTAATTATCATTTTAAATAGTTTAAAACTTTTAATAATTTTTATAAATTCTGTGATACTTTTACAAACGTGAATATGAATTTTATTTACACTTTTATTTCTGAAAACATTTTATTTAATTAATCTTAATTAAAACTTACAATAATAAATTTATTAAAATAGTTTTAAACATTTAAAAGAATACTTCCGAAATTTATAAAACTTGGACATTCATTAGAAATCGTTTTATAAAAATACGAAACTTAATTCCTTATCCCTTTTTTTATATACAATAAACTTACTTTTGTTTAAAACTTTAATTTAATAAATTATAAACTTATACATTTTATATAAACAAGAAATCCATTTGTTTATTTAAATCATAAGAAAATAAATATACTTCATTCATTTTCTTTATGAACTTATAAACTTTATAAAATAAAGCAGAGACTTAAAAACACTTGTAAACTTTATTTAAAATGTTTATAAGAAACTTTATTTAAGACATCTATAAACTCATAATTTTATTTAAACTTTAAACGTATAATTTAAACCTTATAAGAAGTTCTATTTAACATTTTATAAACTTATAAATGCTTATTATTATTTAAACTTATAACCACATTTTTAAGGTAAAAACTAAATTCTTAAATACTTTAAATCTTGAATGATTTATAAATTATTCTTTTGGATAATTATTTGTCCGTAGTAATTATTTATTTATAAATAATTATTTATCCCTAGAAATAATTTATTCTTAAATAATTATTATTTATTCTTAATAATTATTTATTTTGAATAATTGTTATTAATCCTTAAGCATTATTCCTCTTTATATATCCTTCCAACTATATTATTAAGTTACTTAGAAAATTTCTTTGAATTATTATTACCTATTTTGAGTAATTAATAATGATAAAACATTTAAATTCTAATCTATAAATCTATTAAACTTTGACACACAAGTCTTGTATCATTCATTCAAAACCTTTATCTTAAACTTAATTTAAACTTCACAAACACGACCATTCCCATCTCCCATTGAAACCCTAGTCGAATATTGAAATCCCAAATCATTGTCTTAAACTTATAGAGATAAACTTGAAACTTTAGACTTATATTCTTAGGCTTATCGTGAGGATATTCTCCCTCCAAGTCTTGCAAATACTTATCCGTGTCGGATACTCTTCATCATCCAAGTGAGCATACTTAGCCCTTTTTTCCTTTTATACTTTTGGGGTGAAACATGTTTAAAATTCTTAAACTTATACAATTCTTGTACAACTATGACTACGTGTTTATTCTTATGTTAAACTTGAGACTTGTATGCTTAGATTAAACTTAAAACTAGCACATTCATTAGCTTTGATCAAGCCGATAGTAACAATGATAGATCTATTGCATTTGACCAATCCACCTTGATTGATTGACCCCTTCGGGGGGGAGCCCTTGGTGTTTGTTAATACATTAAACTTTAAACTTGAGACTTATAAGGGTAACCTGCGGGTTATGCCTAAACTTGGTTGGAGGGTTGATGTGCACAATGTTTAAGATACTTGTTCTCATACTTACATTAAAGAATGCATATATCATAGTGAATTGTAATTCTTTTCAAATACTTGTTAAACTGTGTCAAAACCTTTGTATCTCACCAACTATTTTGTAGTTGACAGATTCTTTCACATGTTTCAAGTACTACAACATGAGACTTTACTGTGATCACATAGGATGCTTGGACCTAGAATGCTTAATCAATTAGACTTGTATTCTTGTTATGTATTTGATTTATTCTTTGTATTGGAACCTTGAAGTTATTTAATAAAATTATTTAAACCTTAATAGTCAACCTTGTGCTATTGAACAACCGCGTCCGCCCCGACGTATAATCCGCCGTCGGTTGGGGTGTGACACTTTACGTACGCGAAACCACCCGTGTCTCACATGCAATACGAATAAAAACCATCATTAGGTTCTTTTTTTTCCCGAGCATTTATCTCTACTCAAAATTGACATGCAATGCCGTTTGGATGGTCACGCAATCCAATCAATTTCCTAGAGACCTCTGATTGAAATTTCCTCCGGTAGGGTTGTGCGTCTATGAGTTGGGAACTTTCTGTCCAAAATTCATGCATTTCTACGGTCGGATTTCCGGGGATCATCTAATCTTTGAGACTAGCATGCAACAACATTCTGGACATATTCATTTTCGACCTATAAACGAATTTAAGAAAGGATTTAGGAAAATCGGAGCTTACCACTGTGTTCGTAGCGTCGAGAAATGGTTCCAGATGAAAAACCGCATCTCCGGCCACCGCCAAACTACCGCGGAACGCCGTCGGCCGCCACCGGACCACCACCGGAACACCACTAGACCACCACCGGCTCCAACCCTCTCACTCTCTAATTTTTTTCTCTGAATTGTGCAAATAAGAAAAAGGAGTGAAGTTGGGGTATTTATATCCCTCGTGCTCTCCGATCGCGTGTCAGTTTCTCGCTTAAACGAACTTGATAAAAATAGAGGCGTTATTTTACACAAAAATAGAGGTGTTATTTTACCCAAAAATAGAGGCGTTATTTTACTCAAAAAATAACTTATTATAATATATTATTTTCCCTCGAGTCCTTGCGTCTCGTAAATATACTTATCCTTTCGAATTTAAATTACTATTTTACGAAACGCTCGACTCGGGTGTTAACACGTATAGAACCGAACTTGATCAAAATTTTGACATTATAACACCCAATTAAATCTTGCTATTATTTATCGTTCTTCAACGAGTTCCTTTTGTTTAAAAGTATATTTCAACATAATAATAAATATTCGCCGAATCTGTCCCTGAGACACAACCGTCGACACAACCAAATAAACGTTTTCATAAGAAAACAACCAATAACCATAAACACAACGAAAGAAACCCCACGTGTACATGAAAAGTGAACACCAGACGAAGAATTTGCTTTGACACAAGTTTGGGTAGACGTATCGGAGAACCTGATTATTGGTAAGGCGTTTATTTTATTTTATAATGTTTTAATAATATTTATATATTTGTATAGGAAATAATAAAAAAGGAAAGGATTTTTGGTTTCGTGTTCGTGAAAAATTTCACACCCCATGAGGAGGGGCGAATACCATAACGCCGACAAGGTCTCGGGTAAACGGCGAGACTTTAACAACAAACTTACTAAATTTAACAACTTATACAAAAACACTATAACAACCGTAAAAGTGGTCAAAGCGACCACGATATTTATTTAGAAGTTTGTGATAAGTACAAGCTGTAGTGGGTGCGGATTTTAATTCCTATAAAGTATGGGAGATTATTACAAAATCTCCCAAGAGGCGCTAAGTTCCGTTGATGAGCCACTCGTCCAAATGAACAAAAACGTCATCGTCGGGCATTTTTCGCCCGGTAAAACTTCATGCATTAATCTAAATGATGTCGATGACGAAATTGAAACACCGAAAGAACCGGTTCGTCCACCCGGAAGAAACACAAAGGTAAACAAGCTACTTTTTCGTCTGACTCGGACGACCGGTTTTGAAAAATAGACGCAAAGTTTGATAAATTACTCTAATTTAGAAAGGATAAACAACAAAAATAAGATCTCAAGTTTTTAACTATGAACTTGAACCTTCTTAGCGGAAATGCTCGTAAACTCGTGGGGAGGCGGAAAAAGATATATACGAAAGAAACCACTTAACCGATAAGGACGACGAGTAGTTTTATTTTTATTAATGTAGTTTTTTTATTAAATGTATCTTTTTTTTTATTTAAGAATGTATTGTTTTTATTTAAGAGTGTATTTTCTTATAATGTAGTTTTTATTATTAAAAATGAAACTTTTAAATTTAGTTAATTATTAAAAAATAAATATGCTGCGTGAAACAACTATGTATTTTAGTGATTTTAGACAGTAATTATCCGTATACTGATGTGACACTGACGTAAGAGGACATGAATAACTGGTGAATAACTGATAATGTTACGACTGATCTTAGTTTAGCTTAGCAGCCTTTCAACTTTTCAGTGACGGAATATTGAAGAAGCATATGCCACGTGATTCGTTCGTGAGATAAAAAATCATAGTTAAGCATAATCTAACCCTAGTTCATATACACACCTCTCCTCACGACACGTGTACCCATTCAACGGCACAGATCACCCAATCAACCGTCACACATCGCTATATAAACTCGCACGACTTCTAGCGTAAACACTAAGCCTCTGTTATTTACGCTGGGAAACTCTGTAGGGATAACCAATACCAAACAATCTCCCATGGCAAACCCTAAGGTCTACTTCGACATGACTGTCGGCGGTTCGCCGGCCGGCAGGATCGTCATCGAGCTCTTCGCCGACTGCACTCCTAGAACCGCCGAGAACTTCCGTGCACTCTGCACCGGCGAGAAAGGACGAGGTTCCTCCGGCAAGCCGTTGCATTTCAAAGGATCCTCCTTCCACCGTGTGATCCCTAACTTCATGTGCCAGGGCGGTGACTTCACCAGAGGAAACGGCACCGGCGGCGAGTCGATCTACGGCAACAAATTCGCCGATGAGAACTTCGTGAAGAAGCACACCGGTCCAGGTATCCTCTCCATGGCCAACGCCGGTCCGAACACCAACGGATCTCAGTTTTTCATCTGCACCGCGAAAACCGAGTGGCTGGATGGCAAGCACGTGGTCTTCGGGAAGGTCGTTGACGGAATGGATGTCGTGAAGGCGATCGAGAAGGTCGGATCTGGCAGCGGAAGCACCTCGAAGCCGGTTGTCATCGCCGATTGCGGTCAACTCTAGATCTGGATCGGATTGTATGACTTTAACTTGTTCTTGTGGTTTTCGTTTTCTGTGTGAGTTTTTAATTGTTCCGATCGTTTCGTGGTGGTGGTGGTTACTGGTTGTTAGGGTTTATCTATGTGTGGCGGTGATTTCATTGACTTGATTGTTGATGGATGAAGGGTTTAAATGCTTGGCATAAATAAGATCAGGTTTAATATTATCGTTTTCAAAGATATTAATTATCATGTTGTTGATTTGGTTATTGTGATGGTATTTTCGTTTTGTTCGGATTCGGAAATTGTGTTTAGATGCGTCTAAAGCTTTGAATCGGGATCATCAGTTGTGTTTGGATTTAGCTATAAACGGGATTAATAAAGTGTCGATTGCCGGAATCCAAGGCACAGATGGTAGGATATACAGTGGATTTCGTGTGTATGATATATGGATTTGGGGTGTTTGGCTGTTTGTTAGAATCGGGTAAATTTCAATTAAACGTAAATCTGATTTATACTTTCGATTAAATATAACATATTTAGTCATTACAATGGTTACTTGAATGCAATTGGAATCTAAACTTAAAGATAACATATTTGGTAATACATTTTATTTGGAATGAGATCTTTCGAATCAATTTCTGATCAAGAAATTTATTGTCATAGGAATTACTCTTGGAAAGTAAAGAAAGAAAAGATTAAGACATTCTATTCTTTGGATTCTTATTCTCAAAATGATAATAGAGTCATGTCTCGTTCTCTGTCTCGTTCTCTAGAAGAACAAATCCGGACGGACTCCTGCCAAAACACCCAAATCCCCAAACCAAATGAACATCCAAATCAAGGCCCTGCCTTGCACACAAGGTGCAAGAGAAAAGGGGAGCCTTGGCTGATTCAAAAGAAGATTAAGCCACCCCAACAGCCAACATTAGCTCTAGGGGTGTAAACGAGCTGAGCGGAGCTTGACTAGGCTCGACTCATTTAACTTATAGAGAGGTTGAGTTCGAGTTTGGCTCGGGTTCGGCTTGTTTATTATTTATTAATTTATATATATATATATATATATATATATATATATATATATATTATGAGGTTAGGTACAATGATCTTTTGCGTAAGATGTGTCCAAACATATCAGTAACAAATGCCGTTGCTTGTCGTGTGAATCTTTAAGATCAACTTATTAGAAGTATTGTATTATGTTGACATTTGGGCAAACCAACTCCAACAATCTCCCACTTACACAAGTTTCGAACATGTATATATACCAATATAGACGGTGTTGGGCATCTAGCAACACCGCGCTGCTCCCAATGAAGTTGGATACTTTTATAAGTCATCTATCATTACCAACCAGTCAATATACTCTTTACTTTTACTGTTGTAATGATCTACAACTCCATGTCAATCTTTATCCTTTCTGTCACTCAGACATGTGGTTGAACGTGAGACATGTATCGAATCATTCTCACATGTGTTCAATTGTTCTGTTTCTCGATCGAGATTCAAAGTGATCTATCCAAACTCTCAGTTTGAGCATGGCCATGCATTTTATACCAGTTTGAACCAACGAGGGGCCCACAAATATCTTCCGCTCAAGGTAGTAAGGGTACAGATCCCTTATTGACTACATACAAACCTCACTATACATCCAGTCATTTCTAACCAAGGTCCTTATGACTATCGGTTAGGAATAGCGTTAGACAATATCAGCGAATAACCTTTTGTATAATCAAGCTTCTAGTATGTATCTCAGGTCTGAGGATACAAGAGACAATACTGTTTTTAAAACATACTCGTGACGATCCATGAAGTAGTCTTGAAACGAGTCATGTTCAATATTTATCACTCTATAAATATCTATGAATCCTGGTTGCAACCTTTTGCTCTTTCTCACCCCGTGAGAAATAACCAACTAATTCATAATAGTCTTACTTCAAATTTATTCCCATAATTACGATCGACTATAAGTCTTTATTCAAGGATTTTAAACGTGCTAATATAAACAATACTCATTAATGTAGAAGACAATAACCCTTTATTTCTAATCAGATATAATGAAACTGTTTTACAAAATTTATCCAAATACTAAGCACATATCAAATCCAATCACTAGCATTACGAAGCCTAACGGAACTTGCATGCCATTCGTGCTTGTCATGATTCATCGGCTTTGTAAACGGGTCAGCTAAATTTAGATCTGTATGAATTTTGCTTATTTTGATGTCCGTCCGTTCAATTACTTCCCGTATGTAGTTGAACTGCCTCTGGATATGCTTGGTGCTATGATGAGACCTTGGTTCCTTAGCTTGCGCAATGGCACTAGAGTTATCACATAATATCTCTATATGTTTCTTGATGCTCGGCATCACCTCTAGATCAGATATGAATTTCTTCATACAAGCTGGTTCTTTAGCCACATCCGAGGCTACCATGTATTCAGACTTAGTCGTTCAGTGAGCAACAACACTCTGCTTGGTACTCTTCCAAGTAATTGCTCCTCCATTGAGTGTGAAGACATATCCCGTCTGTGATCGAGAATAATCCCGATATGTCTGGAAACTAGCATCAGTGTAACACTTTACAATGAGCTCCTCTTCCAGTCCACCATATACTAAGAACATATCCTTAGTCCTTCTTAGGTACTTTGAGATATTTTTAATAACTGTCCAGTGGCTTTCTCCTGGGTTCTACTGAAATCTGCTCTTCATGCTCACTGTATACGACATATCAGGTCTAAAGCATAACATGGTGTACATGATCGATCCAATAGCCGATGCATTTGGAACTCTTTCCATCCTCTCCTTTTCTATATCCGACTTTGGGCATTAAGATTTATCTAAGATCGTTCCATGTGCCATGGGTAATGTCCCACGCTTGGAATCTTCCATTGAAAATCGTTTGATGACTTTATCAATGTATGCACTTTGATTTAGGCCAATAAGTCTCTTTGATCTATCTATATAGATCTTTATTCCGAGAATATAAGCGGCTTCTCTCAAATCATTTATTGCGAAACACTTACTGAGCCAAGATTTGACTTCTTGTAGCATCGGAATGTCGTTTCCAATTAACAATATGCCGTCCACATATAAGATCAAGAATGTGATTACGCTCCCACTAGACTTCTTGTAAACACACGACTCATCTTTATTCTTTATAGAACCAAACTCTTTGATCTTCTCGTTGAATCGAAGATTACAGCTTCTAGATGCTTGCTTGAATCCATAAATGGACTTTTTAAGCTTGCACACTTTATTAGGATTGTTAGGATCAACAAAACCTTCTGGCTGAGCCATATAGACATCTTCACTTAGATGTACATTTAGGAAAGCCGTTTTGACATCCATTTGCCATATCTCATAGTCATAATATGTTGTTATGGCAATCAAAATCCTGATTGACTTAAGCATGGCTACTGGCGAAAACATTTCCTTACAATCAATACCTTGAGTTTGAGTTTGAGTCCTCTTCTGTTAATAATACTTTATTCTGAGCAGAGTTATAGAAGTAGTATGCTTTAGTCTCTTTCGGGTATACCACGAAAACATATTTTTCGCCTCTCGGTTCTAACTTGTTGGATGTTTCACGCCTAATGTAAACATCACAACCCTAGACCCTTAGGTAGAATAAGTTTGGACTCTTCCCATGTCATATCTCATATGGGGTCTTATCTAACCTTTTCGTTGGAACCATGTTGACTATTTGGGCTGCGGTTTCCAAGGCATAACTCTAAAAGGAGTGTGGTAGGGTTGTACGACTCATCATCGATTGAACCATGTCCAACAATGTTCGATTCCTTCTTTCAAACACACCATTGTGTTGTGGTGTTCCACAATCCTTGGGATGATTATTTAAGTCGTAACTTAAATACTCGCCACCTCGATCCGATCGAATGGCCTTTATCGTTTTCCCAAGCTGATTTTGAACGTCATTATGGAAGGTCTTGAACACTTCAAAAGCTTCATGCTTATGTTTCATCAAATAAACATAACCATACTGACTGTGGTCGTATATGAATGTTATGAAGTATCTCTCGCCTGATCTAGACATTGTCCTAAAAGGACCACATTCATCTGTATGTATGAGACCTAGTATATCTGAGGCTCTTTCTTCTATTCCCGAGAAAGGTGCTTTGGTCATAATTCCACTTCAGCATGATTCGCAAATGTCAAACGTTTCAGAACCGGTAGGTTCTAAGATTCCATCAGACTGGAGTTTTGACATGCGTTTCTTACTTATGTGAGATATGTCTTGTCACATCAACCTTTGATCTTTTGGCGTTTAGTGCATAGATAGAATTATCGCATGACGTGTTTAGTTTTATTTCATAAATACCATTATGAGGCCTTGCCTAAAAATAAAACATATTATCGAAATAACCCAAAATGCGATTATCACGAAAAGTATAATGAAAACCTTGTTCACGCAAACGAGAAACTGAAACTATATTCCTAGTCAAGCTAGGGACAAAACAAAAATTCTCGAATGTTAAATACAGGCCATTACGTGAAGTAAATAATATTGTCCTATTGCCTTCACTGCAACATGATTTCCATTCCCCACATGCAGATCCAAATCGTCTGGCTTCAGTTCTATAACTCTTTTCAGTCCCTACAAATCATTGCAAATGTGAGTACCACAATAAGTATCAAATACCCAGGTGTCATGAGAGTAAGAATATAATTTAATCATATAGATACCTGAAGTGCTTGCTCCTCCAACACTTCCCTTCTTTAGTTCAGCAAGTTACTTAGGGCAGTTCCTCTTCCAGTGTCCTATTTCATCACAGTGGAAAAACTTGCCATAGGCTTCTACTTTACCCTTTTTACCCTTGCGCTTTCGAAACATCCTACTTATTTTATCAGAGTTTAATGCGGAAAACAGTCTCAGTTTGACAAAAACCTTGCCATTAAATGGCTAAGGTAACCTTTTCATTTATAATATCATTGTTTTACAAAAGATAATGTAATTACATCATATTACATAGGGATCTCTAACTCCGACTGCTCCGTCCTCGGGAAGCTTCATTCCACGTGCTTCTTTCCTACAGTGTTTGGAAAACATTTTTGAATTACCTTATGCTAAGTAAGTACACTGCATCGTTCATTTTACTTGGAACCCTTTAGGTTCTTATTATCGTTCAAGTTTCCCAGGCTTTCGGCGCCCCCGTGACCATCTCCGGACGTACCTTCGGTCAAATCATTCGTATATTTTATGGGTGTGCTACCCCTCGTAACCATCTTAGGCCGTACCTCCGGTCCGAGCATTTGCAAGGTTCTTATACTCGTTAGTATAGACCCCCTTGAATTTGTCACGAAGACTCATTCATTTCTCAGCCCCGTAGGCTTGGAATCTTTTCCTCCTCAGCCCCGTAGGCTTGGAGTTCCCCTTTCTTCAGCCCCATAGGCATAGAAATCCTTTACTTTTCTTCTTTATTTATTGAGATCCACCTTACAGGCCGGGTATCTCATTTCATTTGGGACCTTGAATATCTTTGACTCACGGCCTCCCAAATGTATCAAGCGTTTATTTTCATTTCACGTATATGCTTGATTTACTTCCCAACCAGTCCTTACCTTAAAACTTCATAACGGTTTCTCCACAATGTACTAAAAGGGTTTATATATAGGAAGTACTAGCAGCATATCCACCACCCCTTTAACACCTCGTGAGTACTCCGTTATTCCATTTTAGGGTTTAGACTTGTTCCATCATACTCATTCATTTTTGCACGTATCATCATGCATTCATCATGCATTTCACGTATTCATATTCATCATGTATTCACATTCATCATGCATGGTATACTTTTATCATATATTCATATTCATCATATATTGTAAACTGGGGTGATTTTCCTTCCAGAGCAGTACCTCCAACAGAGATGTTCCCAGGAAAGAGTGACGGGTATAGGAGAGATTTATACACTACTTTTTCCTTAGATAGAACATTCTGTTTGTCAGATAACTACATACCGGTTGGATGTTCTCCCATACGTTCACAATATTTCATTATTATTTATCAGTCTATGCCCCTAAACATTCATAATGGTTTCACCACAAACTACCAAAAGATTTACATATAGGAAGTACCAGCGGCGTATCCACCACCCCTTGGATACGTCGTGATTACTTCATTATTCCTGTTTAGTGTTTAGACTAATCTGTCATTACCCCGTACCCTCGTCATATACATATCACATAACACCTATCATTTAAGCACGAAATTCACATAATCGTGTCTAGGGTACGGGTCTAGTGTACTTACTTTATCCTCGGATAGTTCCTAAGTTCGTTCCTCGCTTTTACGTTTCTCGTTTAACACTCAGCACTTGTAACTTCCACTTTCGTAGCCGTCGTGCTAGCCTTGCCTCGATATGTGTAATCGTGGTTGTTTGTTTGTGATGTTCTGATGTGTTACAAAACACACTTTGTTTTCCCTTGTATTTTGTAGCGTTTTCGTATAGTTTTATAGTTGTTTTGAGTCATTTATAGTTGGTACTTAGTTATATTATATTTTGTAGGTATTCGGGAAGAATTGGAGCTTAAACGGTCAAGACGTGTGAAGGAAACGAGCACACGAGACCACGGGATGAGAACAGAAAAAGTCAGGAAAGAGTCCAACCTTAAAAGAGGCTTATCTCGGGCTAGAAACATAGTTACGGGGCCCATAATATATGGATTAGGGGTAGCTCGACAAGAGGAGTACAAAAATTCAGTTAGTTCTCGCGGTACCCGAGAGATGGAGGCTATTCCCTCGCGGTATGAGAGGGACCAGAAATTCAGCGCGACTATTTTGTCTCTCACGGTACGCGAGAGACTTGCCAGAACCCCCCGCGGTACGCGAGAGACTCAGATACGGCTTTTTAGCCTATTTTCATGGTTTAAAAGGTTGGGACTCATTCTAGGGTTTAATGATCGATATTCAACCGTTAGAGGACGATCTAGAGGCGATTGTGGAGCTTAGGAAGCCAATTGAAAAGAAAAGATTGAGTCTTTGGATCCCGGGTTCGTAGTTTAACTTGTTCGATGTTCAAGATTCGATTTTTGTATTTTATTTCTTTGTTTGAAACCATTGTTTATGCTTGTTCTTCTGTTTTGTTGAACTTAAGTATGATTCTAGGCTAAAACATTGGTACTGCCTAGGTCTTAGTGCAAAATCAGAAATAGTGCGGTTTTCAACGGCCATCCTTCTAGTATGGTTTTCTCGTATTCGATGGTGGAAGAATCGTTCGGGCTCTTTTAAAGGTTGATATAAATCAGTAGTGGAGCTATGGATCATACACTACCTGAAACAAACGTAACAGAAAAACAGATGGAAATTGATAGGTTAATCGGTTAACTTGAATTTTTCTTGAAATCACCGTGTCCCCGGCAACGGCGCCAAAAACTTGATGCGTAATGTTTAAATATGTAAAAATATAATAATTATATTTTTATGATGGTTTCACGAGATTAGGTTTTAAATTTATAAAATGATAATTACTTTAACTTAAAACACACACAATAGGCAAGTGTACCTATCGCGACGTAATATAGTTTAGGTAAGAACCAAGTATCGAACCAACGGACACGGTCGAATTCCAATACTCAACTTTTGTTAACGTTTAGCCGGTTTAATTAGTGAGTGAGTTTTGTGTGCTTGTGGAACAGGAGAGTAAATGACAGAAAAGTAAATGGCGATAAAGTAAATAGCATAAAAGTAAAAACGTGCATGAAGTGTGTAACAGAAATGTAACGAACAGAATAGTAAATAACATGAAAGTAAATAGATCGGAAATGATCAGGTTACAAATAGTATTGCTTTGGGTTTCGAATCCGCTTGGTGCATGATAATGTTAAGTTGACTAATCAAGTGATATGACTACTACAAATGTGTCACCCGGGTCACCGCTAGAGCCTCGTCCTCACGACATTTGATTTGCAAATTTAAAAGCTTTAACAAGTGGTAGTGTCTCACATTAAGAACGACAATTACCCTCAACCCTTCGAATGGTCATCTCCGGGTTGGTTTAAGACATCGAACGTAAAATGCTTTGTATTAGAGTTAAATAGGTGATTATATTTTGCTCACCGGGAGGCGGTGCAACAATGGGACCAGGTATAAAGACGTACCGTTCCCAACATGAGTTCACCAATTCTTGGTCGCATAATAAGTTCGTATAAAGACGTACGATCTTAATAGTGTTAACCAAGCCTTGGCTTATCAATCTCTACTTGTATAAAGACGTACAAGCTTAAAGAGAAGTTTGATTAAAAAGGTTTAACACTTTAAAAATCAAGAACACTCACAAATATAAAGACTGATTTAGACAATAATAAAAGCCCACCAAAATGGTGGTTTTAAGGACGAATAGTTAAAGACATAAACACATCACTTGGATTAATACGTTAAACATTAACATGCACCAAACTTCATCTTCACCCTAGCAATACAAAGAGTCTAGCCACGAATGGCCATACTAACTAGCATAACTCTGAGTTTCGTAGGCTCCCCTATTGCGGAACAAGGAGGAAGAGCCCCTCTACTCACTACTACTACACTCTAACTACGAAATAAGATTTCTCAGGTGTGTTCTTGGGGTGTGTAAGGGATGCTTCAATGAAGAATTCAAGCCATTTATTTATAGGCCTCAAAATGAGCAATGCACGGGCGTGCAAACACCTCGGGAATCAAACAGGGTACAAAGGTCAGTGTACCGGAGTCTGGGGAGGGCAAAAGGGCATTGCACGACCGTGCAACCCTCTGCCTGCTCCCCAGGCTCGTCTTTTAGCTGCTGGTTGACTTGTGTTGACATGGTTTGACTTCTTGGGGGTCAATGCTCGGGTTTGGTCCTCCAAAAGCTTGATTTCTTCATGTTTTAAGCTGGTTTTTTTATCTTGGAGCACCGAATAACCTACAATTGTGAAATATTAACGTTTTAAGTATCAATTGTAAGGTTATTAATCAATTAGTACCATAATATAGAATTATTATGCATGCAAAACATGTATAATTTAGGACATACCATAATACCCCACACTCAGACTTTGCTTGTCCTAAAGCAAACTCATGCATGATCATACCCATAACTAAAAACTTTACAAGGGAAATGGAACTCCAAGTAGTTGGAAATTCTGGGATAGAGTTTACGCATAGTCATAACAACTGATATAAAATGTAGTACAAAAATCAAAAGAGTTTGTATCATGTTTTCTCCCCCAGTTTAAAAGCAGTAAAAAGGGGCCGTGAAAACTCACCTGCGTTGCGTTGTAGGTAGTATCACACAAAGGATAAGTTGGAACCACGTGTGTAAGTCTCAAACGACTTACTAATGCCCTAAAATTATAAACACATAAATTAGGGATAAAATGGGAATTGTGACAACGACACGGAATGAGAAACGTCCTAAAGAAACGCTCTAGTAACCGAGAGTAGACGAACATGTCCACGGGAATAGGAATTCTTTAATTAGTAATTAGATTATATATACGTTACGCGACGAATGACAACAATAATAATAAATATATTCGAGCGTTTTGTCATTTACAAAAATTAAGAAAATAATATAATTTAATATATTATTTTTAGTTTCGAAAGGATATTCTAATTACTCATTTGTGGTACAAAATAATAAATATATTATTTTTATGAACGCGATAAATGCGAGTAAATAATATAATTAATTATATTATTATTTGGTTTCAAATGTTATTCGATGTTACAAAACGATGCGAAATAATATAAATCTATATATTATTTAATAATACAAGTCACGGGTTGAAAACAATATAAATATATTATTTTATACAACTTTATGGTAAATATATTATTTTTAAAAGTGGGGAAATAATAGGTTAATAATTCAAACCCGTGCCTACGGGTTGTTTCCCGGGCTAAAACACATTTGTATAATATTATAATAATATATGGTTTGATTTTTAATAATTAAATATGTTTAGAAAAATGTTTAAAAAGAAATGTGGGAGCCCGGACTCGAACCCGGGTCCCTCCCACATAAGCACACTGCCTTAACCAGCCCCGCCCGCTAGGGTATCGCGTACAAACCATGTTCTGTTTAGTTTTATCAATCAAAATCAGCGTTTCCCTCTTCCCATATATTCACGCGATCGAACCAGTCCCAATCCGTCGATTTCGATGATAATCGACCAAAACCGCAATGGGGGTTTGTTAAACAGATGCTTGCGATCTTGTTTGAGTGATTAATTTCAAAAGTAATAGGTCTAAGGTCGTAAATTTTAGGAGAAACGGGCCGTAACCCTAGATACGAAGGTGAATTCAATTTGACAAATTTTGATGTTAGAAACTGTTAGATTCATAGGGTTTTCAATAAACAAGGGATTTCGAAACTATCCATGTTGTTTAATTTGATTGAGGTAATCACTGAGATTAAAAGCCCCAAAATAATTTATGACGAACCCTAGATCACGGGTTGAGTAAAATTCGATGTTGTTCGTTAAACTTTACATAGGGTTATCATCAAACATGGTATTGCGAAGCTATTGATATGATTTAATTGCATCTTAACAGAGTCTAGGGCAATGATCGATCAAATCGGTTTCGTATGAACCCTAGAATTGGGTTCATCTCCAAATCGATGTTATAAGCCTCTAAAAGGTTAGGGCTTTCACTCTATAGATAAAAACAAAGCTGTAGGTGTAAGAAATTACCAAATTTATGTACAAATTGATGATCATCGAGTAAATGGATCTCGACTCGCGTGAGTTTGACTTCCGGCAACACAGTCTCTGTCTTCGGCCGAATTGGTATGGGGAAAGGGATCAAAGGGGTTCGAATATTGTGTGCAGGGTGTTTACTTTCAATTGTGTTAGACCCAATGATCGAATTGATGGTCATAGACCCAAGGGTCGACGGTTATGAGTTTAGATAGTTTACATTCGATTAATTCGTGATTATTAGTAATCAGAAACGTATAGAACCCATTCAATGATGCTCGACATCATCATTACCATGCATATCAGTTATGAATTTGGGCTGGCATAGATGATACGGGTTTGATTTTGGATCCAAGGATGTCGATTTTGACTTTCAGAAGTCAAAGGGATTGGGTTTGGGTAAATTACAGAACTAGTCTCTGTAGTTTCATGTGTTTGAGCTTGAATTATGATAGAGTTAGTCCTTGTGGTTTGAATTGGGTTAGAACTTGGTTAGTTTGACTATCGCAAAGTCAACCGGAACTTAGATCTTTTGATTTTGACTTTACAAAGTCAAATGGAATTGCGTTTAGGCTAATTACACAAATAGTCCATGTAATTAGGGTTTGAAAAATGACAGAAATAATCCCTGGAGATTGTGATGAGACTAATTAGGTTAACTTTAACTGGATTTTTCTAACGGTACTAACTGAAAAGTCTGGGTTGTCACATTATCCCCTAGTTGAAAGAATTTTCGTCCCGAAAATTAAATAATAATAATAAAAAATTCCCCCGGTATAACACATCATCCCCTAGTTGAAAGAATTTTCGTCCCGAAAATTAAAATAGTACCTTATTTGACGCGGAGTGCTTGAACAGATTAGGATATTTGCGCATCATCTGATCCTCGCGCTCCCACGTGAATTCCGGTCCGCGTTTCGAGTTCCAACGAACTCTGACAATAGGGATTTTACTGTGCTTTAACGATTTGACTTCCCTATCCATGATTTCTATGGGTTCTTCGATGAAACGCAGCTGTTCATCAATGTGTAGTTCCTCAAGAGGAACCACGAGAGATTCTTCAGCTAGACATTTCTTCAAATTTGAGATGTGAAAGACGTTGTGTACACCACTCAGTCCTTCAGGTAAGTCCAGTTGATACGCTACTGGTCCGATTCTCTTTAATATTTTGAAAGGTCCAACATAACGAGGATTCAGTTTACCTCGTTTCCCGAAATGAATGACACCTTTCCAAGGTGAGACTTTGAGTAAAACCATGTCACCTATTTGAAATTCCAAAGGTTTACGACGCTTGTCGGCATAGCTCTTTTGACGATCACGAGCTGCCGCCATATGGTTTCTAATTTGAACGATCTTTTCGGAAGTTTCAAATACAAGTTCAGGACCTGTGAGTTGGCTATCCCCAACCTCGGTCCAACAAATGGGAGAACGGCATTTCCGTCCATAAAGTGCTTCAAATGGAGCTGCCTTGATGCTAGTGTGATAACTGTTGTTGTAGGAGAACTCCACCAATGGTAGGTGAGACTCCCAAGTGTTACCGAAATTGATCACACAAGCTCGTAGCATGTCCTCCAGAGTTTGAATAGTACGTTCAGTTTGGCCATCAGTTTGAGGATGGTATGCTGTGCTCATATCTAGAAGCGTGCCTAATGCTTTATGCAATGATTGCCAGAAACGGGAAGTGAATCGTGCATCACGATCCGAAATAATAGAGATTGGCACTCCGTGCCGAGAGACCACTTCTTTCAAGTATACTCGAGTGAGTTTATCCATTTTGTCAGTTTCTTTGATGGCTAGGAAGTGGGCAGATTTTGTTAAGCGATCAACAATTACCCATATAGTATCACATCCGGTAGGAGTTCGGGGTAATTTGGTAATGAAGTCCATGGATATTTGTTCCCATTTCCACACGGGAATTTCAGGTTGTTGCAGGAGACCGGACGGTTTTTGGTATTCAACTTTGACCTTCGCGCAGGTCAGACACTTACTAACATAAGTGGCTATATCGGCCTTCATCTTTGGCCACCAATATAGTACTTTTAGATCATGGTACATTTTATCGGAACCCGGATGAATGGAGTAACGAGATTTATGAGCTTCATCCATGATTAGTTCCCTTAAATTTCCGAACACCGGAACCCATATTCGTTCGACGAAGTAACGAATTCCGTCAGATTTTACTTCAAGTTGTGCTTCCATACCGCGTGTACCTTCTAACGGTAGATTATCTTCTTTCAAGGCTTCAAGTTGAGCACTACGGATTCTGTCAGGCAATCCAGGGTGAATAGTGAGTTGTAAAGCTCGAACTCGTTTGGGTTTCGTTTCCTTTCGGCTTAGTGCATCAGCCACAACGTTAGCTTTACCCGGATGATACCGGATCGCACAGTCGTAATCATTTAAAAGTTCAACCCAACGACGTTATCGCATGTTCAAATCCTTCTGCTCGAAGATATGCTGGAGGCTCTTGTGGTCGGTGTAGATGGTGCATTTGGTACCGTACAAGTAATGTCAAAAAATCTTAAGTGCAAAAACTACTGCTCCCAACTCTATGTCATGAGTGGTGTAGTTTTTCTCGTGAACCTTTAACTGACGTGAAGCGTATGCGATTACCTTTTCGCGTTGCATTAAGACACAACCCAGACCATGAATAGATGCATCACAATACACCACCAAGTCATCGGTTCCTTCCGGAAGAGCTAAAATAGGTGCACTGCAAAGTTTCTGTTTGAGATGTTGGAAAGCTGATTCTTGGTTATCGCCCCAATTATAGGCTTTTCCCTTTTGAGTTAGGGCGGTGAGAGGTTGCGCAATCTTCGAAAATCCTTCGATAAAACGACGGTAATATCCAGCCAATCCCAGAAATTGTCGCACTTCAGTCGGAGTCGTCGGTGCTGCCCAATTCTTGATGGCTTCTATTTTGGACGGGACGACATGTATCCCTTTTTCATTTACCACATGCCCTAGAAATTGAACCTCTCGAATCCAAAATTCACATTTGGAAAACTTAGCATAAAGTTGCTCTTGCTTAAGTAGTTCCAAAATTAGACGCAGATGTTCTTCATGTTCTTCCTCGTTCTTGGAATAAATAAGGATTTCATCGATGAAAACGATAACAAACTGGTCAAGGTAAGGCTTACACACACGGTTCATGAGGTCCATGAATACCGCGGGTGCGTTGGTTAAACCGATAGGCATGACCATAAATTCGTAATGGCCGTACCTTGTCCTGAATGCAGTTTTAGAGATATCTTCTTCTCGGACTCTTAACTGATGATAACCGGATCTAAGATATATCTTGGAATAGAAGCTTGATCCATAGGGTTGATCAAACAAATCATCGATGTGGGGTAAAGGATAACGGTCCTTGTTGGTTACTTTATTAAGTTCACGGTAGTCGATGCACATGCGGAAGGTCCTGTCCTTCTTCTTGACAAATAGGACCGGAGCTCGCCATGGTGATGAGCTAGGTCTAATGAACCCTTTATCCAACAACTCTTGCAGTTGTGTGGATAGCTCTAGCAACTCACTAGGTGCAAGTCTACAGGGTCCCCGAGCAATAGGCGCTGCTCCGGGTGCTAGATCAATTTGGAATTCGACTTGACGATGCGGTGGAAGACCAGGCAGGTCTTTGGGAAATATTTCCGGATAATCACGAACGATCGGTATGTCATCAATCTTCTTCTCCTCATATGGCTGCTCGGCGACGAGAGCCAGAATGACAATACGACCTTTACGTTTATGCTTTTGTGCTTTCATGAAAGATATGATGCCCACGACAACGCCACTCTTTTCGCCTTGGACAGAAAAGGGTTTCTCCTCTCGGGAGAGGTAGGCGAACAAATTTGCTCACGACAAATCATTTCGGCTTGGTTCTCAGATAACCAATCCATACCGACAATTACGTCGAAGTTGCCGAGTGTGACTGGCATAAGGTTATTGTCAATCTTTTGACCAGCCAATCCTAGTTTACACACCTTAAGATTGTGAGTTGTTTCGATTACTTGACCGTCTTCTATCCCTATAGTGTGCTTAGTTGCTAATAGAGTCGGAGTACGACCGTACCAACATGAAATTCATGAAGTCATGCTGAGACTTCTAGTGAGACCAGTGTTTATAAGGCAAGTGTCAGCCAATGCGTAGGCTAAGGGAAGAGGTTCACATGTAAGGAAGAAAAGTCTAATGAGATATAGATTCCAGTAGCATAAGAGATAGAATGTATGTTTAAGTAATTGCGTTCAACTGATGGCTGGTTAGGTTAAATCTTCGTTTCCTAATGTCATTGGATCAACGGGATCATTTCATGAAGAAAGAAATCCGTTTACAGGATTGAATATGCTGGAGTAAAATTCGAAGTTAGACTAAGGATTAGTCACAGGATGAGGTAACAAGTTCAAGTGGGATCTATTGTAGGAGTGTAAGGAATAACGTGTTAGCATAGAAAGAATTCCTCAAATTCTGTGTACATAGTTGGAGTCGGGGGTTTTACTCTGAGGTTCTACTAGAGTTTCACTCTAGGTGGTTCTATTGATTAAGTTTGAATGAGAGTTGTAAGATCACTAAGACTCTTACATGGGTGAAAATAACATTGATGGATTTCATTAATGATAGTCCAGTGTGTCTGTAAACACCTTCAACCTGATAGTCGCGTCTATCAATTGTCGAACGAGTTTAACTATACCAACTAGTCATTGAGCAGGTTACAAGAACTTCTACTGATAGTGGAAGTTTAAGTTTGTAGATTACTGCTTAGGACCATTTATCCACACACTAGGCTTCACCAGGACTTACATGCACTTCAAATTATTATTACGTGTGCACCCGTAATGATAATTTGCTTTGCATGCTCACCCTAGTTCTCCCTGTCGTGTGTCATAACATCCTTTAGCATGTATTGCTGAGTACAGAGTGTTGTCAGATATGATAAGTCGTCGAAAAGCTTAGTCATCAACTATACTTTGATCAATTAGAACTCATATCAGGATGAGTAGTCGAGAATGGTTTGATCCTAGTATTCACTCGAGTTGAAACACAATATAGGAGTCCAATCCAGCGGATTGTAGATGAGAACATGGAACAAACATGTACATGAAATGCGACTTCGAGAAATGAAACTAATTCATGAATACAAGTTAAAGGAAGCAGCAAAGTAGCTGTCCTTTCAACTGATTCAAAATAGGGTTTGAGTATGCATTGAGCAATATGTTCTCAGATTTGTGGTCAATCTATTCTCAACAGAGTATCGACCAAAGACGCGAGCCCACGGCTCGGGAAAGTGTTGACATCTACGTGTCAATGTATTCTACCATGATGCGTGCAACAGTCTGCCTTCACACGGCGTATCGTTGTTACCGGTTACGGTAGGGACTCGCCTCCGACGATCCCAACTCCCAAAGAGATATGCGTTAGTGCTGAGTGTCGTCCATAACATGGACCTGAGAAAGCCCACCATACTCAACAGGTGATGATGACGTAAGTGACTCCTCCGAAGGCTCCGTCTCGCTGCCCTCGAACGGGAGTGGATGGTGTTCCGGTGATTCCCCGAGTGTCGCCACTGGGAATAATGATACAATGCAAACGATGTGTCCCTTGCCAACTGAGGGTGATACGGATAGTGTTACATGCCTGCACTGCAATGTATGTATAGGTGCTATATGTATCAGGTATAAATGTCTGTGTCATGTAACTAATGTGTGAGGTTATAGTCTAGTATGCAATCCTAGTTCTCTATAACCAATGGCTCTGATACCAATCTGTCGCACCCCCTATTTCAACTAACGGAGTTTTACCGTTTGGAAGGTGACACACCAGGATCTCAGTCATTAGTTACATCAAACGACACTATATGGGACTTGAAATGTCATAACATAAAAGTTCAGAGTTAATGCGGAAGCGTAAACGTTGATATAAAATTTAAAGTAGTTACACACAACAGGCATCAATCAATGTAAATAAGTAAACTGTTTCAAATGTTTGAAATGGATGATATGACAGTAGGACTCCATGCATGTCCTAAGTGTGCAACCTGTGCCATAGCTTAGCGTCCTGAGAAAACATGTAAGAAAAGTGTCAACACAAGGTTGGTGAGTTCACAGGTTTCAGTATAGTAATAAAGCGTTTACCAGATTAATGTACAATCAACATATATATACCAATGAGTAGCTAACCCATGTTCATGTTTGCTATTACGCTCGCAACCGTAAACTGACTGTTTGTATTGCCTCCCACCAGGTCTATCAACCACAGTGCACGTTTAGGTCAATATTGCACCCGTTCGATATCCAATCGAGTTAGCGCGACTAACGCGGGTGAGGTTTGTCAAACCCAGTAGTACTACCCAACATACCTCGCTATATTCATATTTAAACGGTTCGATGTGAGGACTTTCATGATAGAGTTTACGCATAGTCATAACAACTGATATAAAATGTAGTACAAAAATCAAAAGAGTTTGTATCATGTTTTCTCCCCCAGTTTAAAAGCAGTAAAAAGGGGACGGTTCGATGTGAGGACTTTCATGATAGAGTTTACGCATAGTCATAACAACTGATATAAAATGTAGTACCAAAATCAAAAGAGTTTGTATCATGTTTTCTCCCCCAGTTTAAAAGCAGTAAAAAGGGGCCGTGAAAACTCACCTGCGTTGCGTTGTAGGTAGTATCACACAAAGGATAAGTTGGAACCACGTGTGTAAGTCTCAAACGACTTACTAATGCCCTAAAATTATAAACACATAAATTAGGGATAAAATGGGAATTGTGACAACGACACGGAATGAGAAACGTCCTAAAGAAACGCTCTAGTAACCGAGAGTAGACGAACATGTCCACGGGAATAGGAATTCTTTAATTAGTAATTAGATTATATATACGTTACGCGACGAATGACAACAATAATAATAAATATATTCGAGCGTTTTGTCATTTACAAAAATTAAGAAAATAATATAATTTAATATATTATTTTTAGTTTCGAAAGGATATTCTAATTACTCATTTGTGGTACAAAATAATAAATATATTATTTTTATGAACGCGATAAATGCGAGTAAATAATATAATTAATTATATTATTATTTGGTTTCAAATGTTATTCGATGTTACAAAACGATGCGAAATAATATAAATCTATATATTATTTAATAATACAAGTCACGGGTTGAAAACAATATAAACATATTATTTTATACAACTTTATGGTAAATATATTATTTTTAAAAGTGGGGAAATAATAGGTTAATAATTCAAACCCGTGCCTACGGGTTGTTTCCCGGGCTAAAACACATTTGTATAATATTATAATAATATATGGTTTGATTTTTAATAATTAAATATGTTTAGAAAAATGTTTAAAAAGAAATGTGGGAGCCCGGACTCGAACCCGGGTCCCTCCCACATAAGCACACTGCCTTAACCAGCCCCGCCCGCTAGGGTATCGCGTACAAACCATGTTCTGTTTAGTTTTATCAATCAAAATCAGCGTTTCCCTCTTCCCATATATTCACGCGATCGAACCAGTCCCAATCCGTCGATTTCGATGATAATCGACCAAAACCGCAATGGGGGTTTGTTAAACAGATGCTTGCGATCTTGTTTGAGTGATTAATTTCAAAAGTAATAGGTCTAAGGTCGTAAATTTTAGGAGAAACGGGCCGTAACCCTAGATACGAAGGTGAATTCAATTTGACAAATTTTGATGTTAGAAACTGTTAGATTCATAGGGTTTTCAATAAACAAGGGATTTCGAAACTATCCATGTTGTTTAATTTGATTGAGGTAATCACTGAGATTAAAAGCCCCAAAATAATTTATGACGAACCCTAGATCACGGGTTGAGTAAAATTCGATGTTGTTCGTTAAACTTTACATAGGGTTATCATCAAACATGGTATTGCGAAGCTATTGATATGATTTAATTGCATCTTAACAGAGTCTAGGGCAATGATCGATCAAATCGGTTTCGTATGAACCCTAGAATTGGGTTCATCTCCAAATCGATGTTATAAGCCTCTAAAAGGTTAGGGCTTTCACTCTATAGATAAAAACAAAGCTGTAGGTGTAAGAAATTACCAAAATTTATGTACAAATTGATGATCATCGAGTAAATGGAACTCGACTCGCGTGAGTTTGACTTCCGGCAACACAGTCTCTGTCTTCGGCTGAATTGGTATGGGGAAAGGGATCAGAGGGGTTCGAATATTGTGTGCAGGGTGTTTACTTTCAATTGTGTTAGACCCAATGATCGAATTGATGGTCATAGACCCAAGGGTCGACGGTTATGAGTTTAGATAGTTTACATTCGATTAATTCGTGATTATTAGTAATCAGAAACGTATGGAACCCATTCAATGATGCTCGACATCATCATTACCATGCATATAAGTTACGAATTTGGGCTGGCATAGATGATACGGGTTTGATTTTGGATCCAAGGATGTCGATTTTGACTTTCAGAAGTCAAAGGGATTGGGTTTGGGTTAATTACAGAACTAGTCCCTGTAGTTTCATGTGTTTGAGCTTGAATTATGATAGAGTTAGTCCTTGTGGTTTGAATTGGGTTAGAACTTGGTTAGTTTGACTATCGCAAAGTCAACCGGAACTTAGATCTTTTGATTTTGACTTTACAAAGTCAAATGGAATTGCGTTTAGGCTAATTACACAAATAGTCCATGTAATTAGGGTTTGAAAAATGACAGAAATAATCCCTGGAGATTGTGATGAGACTAATTAGGTTAACTTTAACTGGATTTTTCTAACGGTACTAACTGAAAAGTCTGGGTTGTCACATACATTTTCCATTGTGGCTCCAGTTTCCACACTTCACACATTTTTCGTATCTTTTGGCGGCACTTTTTGACAGGCCGCAGAATGGTGGTAGTTGTTCTTGCTTGCACCACTGTTTTCTTACATCAGTAGTTGCTTTGAAAATGTTTTCTCGGAGTTCGGGCGGTAATTCAGGCTTTTCAAAATGAAGGCAGAAAAGCAAATTGAAATCAAAAGAATGCATATCCAGCTCTTTAAGGTCTAACCGGTAAAAGACCAACTTCTTCTCTTTTTTTTTAATTAAGACAAATTCTTCAATAACTCTCTTTCCTCAATTTCCTTGAAATAATATTTCCATAAATTCTTTGCAGATAGTTCGGCTGTTTCTTCCTAATACATCCACCTTCTTGTATATTCTAATTTCTTTGAGTAAAATAGATTCTTTCCGAAGTTGCCTCAATGGTACTAAACTTGAAATAACGTCATAGGATAATTTTTCCATTTTGAAGACAGTTAGCCAATAACCGGTGTGTACGAAAAGCTGGTTGGGTGATAATTGTAGGTAGTAGAAAAGAAAAGGCTAAGGCTCAAAGGGCTATCTAAGCGGATTATATTTTTGGGATTTTTGGATTTAAGGACAAAGGTAATAAAGTCCTAGGTGCCTCAATCACGTTCAAACTTCTACTAGTTCATGGTCTTGATATGTATAAGTCACACAAGTTCTAATTATGCATAAAATTCAATCGAAAAACACTCAGTAACGCCAAACGAAAGAGCATGCGAATAATTATATACTGCGCCAAGAATTTGATGTTGTGTAATAGGCTTGATTTTCCTCATATGGAAACGGATGGAATAGGGTTTAGCGAATCGTTATGCATAATATTCATTTGTTTCTACTTGCCATGTATTCCTTTTACTTTATTAGGTACGAACTCAAAGAGGTTTTAAAGTTTAAAATTTTTGTAAATTTTCTGAGTTTTGCTAAAGGTAGGTTTTTGTAATGTTTTAGTCAAATGGGTAGAAAATCACAAGTTGAAATTTTACTGCTTTGAGGTTACAAGTAGTCCTGAATCTCTTAATTACCCACCCCACACTTAAAACTGTGCATTGCCCTCAATGTACAAATGCATGTAATGAAATGCTATGCAGGAATTTAAATTCATGAAGTTTTAAGGGAAAAGAAACGGGTACTCCCCCGGTCAACTCGTTGTATAACCTAAGGCCAAAACTTATTGGTGCTGTCAACACTTTGCTTCAAAAACTTCATCGAATTTCATAGAAGTTTGATGTGGTTTCCGATCCTCAGGTTGTAGAGATGGAGTGTGATTCCTCAAAGAAGTAGAGACACTATCTGGTGATGCTATTCTACCTGACACATAAGGAAAAACATAAAAGCAGACAAGGAAAATAAAAGGTAGTAGTTAAGCTACTAAGGTCCTAGTATCGAGAGGGCATACCTGGGGCTGGAGTAAAAGAAACTTAAATTTGAAAAGTCAAACCTGAGATCCATGATTCTGCCGTATGCACCAACCTCTCAATTTATTCATGATCATCGGGTTGCCTTCCGGAAGCGCTACGTTTATTTAAGGGTCTTTAGCCCGACCCGTACGTGTTTCATCAGTCTTTCTTTGGGTGGAAGCCATCGACTTCCACCGTATTTCCTGTTCCTTCATTCAAGTCCTTCAGTTTTGGTAGCTTGTCAATGTACTCATCGATCCAGTCAGTGTTTTCAAAATCCCTCCCAAGATTCAGTTTCTTTCCTTTATTGAATTCCTTAGCTTTCTTTAGTTGGTAATCCAGATTAGTATCGATGAATTGGGCAATTTCAAATGGATCATTAGATATGCATTCATTTCCCCCTATGTTGTAGGTCACTGATTGTTTTCCGACATGAAGTGTCAAGATTTCTTCATTCATATCGATAACGGCTCGAGTAGTGGCAAAAAATGGGCGACCCAAAATCAGAGGTACGGAATCGTCGGGTCCCATTTCTAAAACCATGAAATCGGCAGGGAAGGCAAACTTGCCGACTTTTACTAGTAAGTTCTCAATGACTCCTATGGGTGATTTGACTGATCCATCTGTGAGTTCGATGGTTGCATTGACAGGTCGTGGATTCCCAATATTTAACCTTTTAAACATGACATAAGGCATTACATTCACACTTGCTCCTAGGTTAGCGAGTGCAAAGGTTATTGGTAATGGTCCGATAGAACAAGGTAGAGATAACTTTCCAGGATCTGAAAGTTTCTTTGGAAGGCATCTTTCAATGAGAGCGACACAATGATTAGTCCTTTTTACTACTTCCTCCATGTTTCTTTTGTTTATAAGGAAATCTTTCAAGAAACGTTCATACTTAGGCATTTGTTGTATGATATCCAGGAAGGGAAAATTGACATGGATCTGGCTTAATAGTTCGTTGAATTTCTCATATTGTTCGTCAGTCTTCTGCTTTACTAGCCTTCCTGGGTAGGGTATGTGAGAATGAAACGTTCTCCTTGTCGGGACTTTTAGAGGAATATCCACCGCGGCCGGAGGTGGAGTTATCTTTGATTGCAGTTCTTGGGTAGTTGTTTCTATGATATGTGGACGAAGTGGTACTCCGATGAATATCTCTCTCCTTGTTGATTGAACTTCTTCGTCTGGCATTGGTGGCTCCGGACAAACCTTGCTATTCCTCAGAGTGATAGCACTTACATTTGCTTTTGGATTGGTTTCAGTATTACTCGGGATACATCTTGGTTGTCTTTCGAATAGAAGTTTTGCAATTTTCCCTAATTGTGTTTCAATGGACTGTAGAGTTGCTTTTCGTGTCTTGAATTCAGCTTCATGAAGACCAAACCGTTCCTCGTATTGTTTGTGACGGGATTCCGCTAGAAGGGCTTGACTTTCAGTTGTAGAGATCAACTTAGTTACCGCGTCCTCCAAGCTTAACCCGTTGCTTGGCTTGTTAGTTCCTTGAAATTGTTGACGAGGCTGATAGTTTTGAGGTGGTCTTTGTTGAAACTGTTGTGTTGTTGTCCGAAGCCAGATTTCCCCTGATTGTTGTTATCCTTACAGCTGAAGTTTGGATGGTTCCTCTAACCAGGATTGTAGGTGTTACTATAGGGGTTGTTTTGTAAGCGATTTGTTCCAATAAATTCAACTTGCTCGGTATTAGTGGTGATACTCTTTACTTCTTCAGTAGCCTCAGCGACGGTCTTGCCCTTACTAAGTTGATTGAGTCGAGAGGTGATGGTGTGTACTTGAGCAGAAAGTGATGTGACATTATCGACAGAATGAACTCCTTGCCTGGCTCCCTTGGTGTTCCTTGGACTGTACCATTGATAGTTGTTCATAGCTATTTCCTCAATTAGGTTTGTGGCCTCTTGTTTCCAAAAATACCACCTGCAGTAGCGTCTAGTGTCTGACGAGCTTGATTATGCAACCCATTGTAGAATGATGATACTTGTAACCAAACTTCTAGCCCATGGTGAGGATATTTCCTTAACAAGTCCTTAAAGCGTTCCCATGCCTCATACAGTGATTCACCATCATCCTGAGTGAAAGTGGTGATATCATTTCTTAGTTTAGCAGTTTTAGCTGGCGGGAAGTATTTCGACAGGAATTTCTGAGCTAGATCATCCCATGCAGTGATTGACCCGGTAGGAAGAGAGTTTAGCCATGCCTTAGCTCGTTCCCTTAAGAAAAAGGGAAACATTCGGAGGCGAATTGCGTCATTCGACACTCCGTTCAGTTTGAAAGTGTCACAAATTTCAAGGAATTTTGCAATGTGGGCATGTGGATCCTCATCGGGTAATCCATGGAAAGTGCATGATGACTGGATCATGTGGATCACATGAGATTTGATCTCAAAGTTGTTAGCGTCAACTGTTGGCCTTGTGATACTAGATCCTAGAGCTTCAAGTGACGGTCTTGCGAAATCGGAAATAGTGCGGTTTTCAACGGCCATCCTTCTAGTACGGTTTTCTCATATTCGGCGGTGGAAGAATCTTTCGGGCTCTTCTAAAGGTTGATAAAAACCAGTAGTGGAGCTATGGATCATACACTACCTGCAACAAACGTAACAGAAAAACAGATGGAAATTAATAGGTTAATCCATTAACTTGAATTTTTCTTGAAATCACCGTCTCCCCGGCAACGGCGCCAAAAACTTGATGCGTAATGTTTTAATATGTAAAAATATAATAAATATACTTTTAGGACGGTTTCACGTGATCAGGTTTTAAATTTATAAAATGATAATTACTTTAACTTAAAACACACACAATATGCAAGTGTACCTATCGAAGCGTAATATAGTTTAGGTAAGAACCAACTATCGAACCAACGGACACGGTCGAATTCCAATACTCACCTTTTGTTAACATTTAGCCGGTTTAATTAGTGAGTGAGTTTTGTGTGCTTGTGGAACAGGAAAGTAAATGACAGAAAAGTAAATGACGATAAAGTAAATAGCAGAAAAGTAAAAACGTGCGTGAAGTGTGTAACAGAAATGTAACGAACATAATAGTAAATAACAGGAAAGTAAATAGATCGGAAATGATCAGGTTACGAATAGTATTGCTTTAGGTTTCGAATCCGCTTGGTGCGTGATAATGTTAAGTTGACTATTCTAGTGATATGACTACTACAAATGTGTGACCCGGGTCACCGCTAGAGCATCGTCCTCACGACATTTGATTTGCAAATTTAAAAGCTTTAACAAGTGGTAGTGCCTCCCGTTAAGGACGACAATTACCCTCAACCCTTCGAATGGTCATCTCCGGGTTGGTTTAAGACATCAAACGTAAAATGCTTTGTATTAGAGTTAAATAGGTGATTATATTTTGCTCACCGGGAGGCGGTGCAACAATGGGACCAAGTATAAAGACGAACCGTTCCCAACATGAGTTCACAAATTCTTGGTCGCATAATAAGTTCGTATAAAGACGTACGATCTTAATAGTGTTAACCAAGCCTTGGCTTATCAATCTCTACTTGTATAAAGACGTACAAGCTTAAAGAGAAGTTTGATTAAAAAGGTTTAACACTTTAAAAATTAAGAACACTCACAAATATAAAGACTGATTTAGACAATAATAAAAGCCCACCAAAATGGTGGTTTTAAGTACGAATAGTTAAAGACATAAACACATCACTTGGATTAATACGTTAAACATTAACATGCACCAAACTTCATCTTCACCCTAGCAATACAAAGAGTATAGCCACGAATGGCCATACTAACTAGCATAACGCTGGGTTTCGTAGGCTCCCCTATTGCGGAACAAGGAGGAAGAGCCCCTCTACTCACTACTACTACACTCTAACTACGAAATAAGATTTCTCAGGTGTGTTCTTGGGGTGTGTAAGGGATGTTTCAATGAAGAACTCAAGCCATCTATTTATAGTCCTCAAAATGAGCAATGCACGACCATGCATTGGATTGCACGGGCGTGCAAAGACCTCGGGAATCAAACAGGGTACAAAGGACAATGTACCGGAGTCTGGGGAGGGCAGAAGGGCATTGCACGACCGTGCAACTCTCTGCCTGCTCCCCAGGATCGTCTTTTAGCTGCTGGTTGACTTGTGTTGACCTGGTTGACTTCTTGGGGGTCAATGCTCGGGTTTGGTCCTCCAAAAGCTTGATTTCTTCATGTTTTAAGCTGGTTTTTGGTTTGTTTATCTTGGTGCACCGAATAACCTGCAATTGTGAAATATTAACGTTTTAAGTATCAATTGTAAGGTTATTAATCAATTAGTACCATAATATGGGGATTATTATGCATGCAAAACATGTATAATTTTGGACATATTAGTCACTATAAGACCCGTGACCATACACCCACCTTTAACCTACACATATTAAGGGTAACATCTAGTCCCTTAGCCCATATTTAATTAGTTAACTTCGTAAAATCACCGGGTTAGATCCCGAAGCTCGATACACCTTTAATGTAATAAAACACGTCTTGAAAGTATGTACAATAGCCCTAAAACATTAAAATCATTTAAAAGAGGGGATTAGAAACTCACATGTTATGCTAAGTCTCAGTCCTTGCTCTGCAACTTGTCCGTCCACGCCCGATCCCAAACCTGACAAACACGTGATCACATGATCAGAACACGTTCTAAACATACGTCATATAATGTATAAAAATATGAACCCAACACCGTCTCGCCAGCTCGTCATTTCTTTCCACTAAACTCCCGTCCCGGGTGTTCACACGTATCGGATCGTCCTCGACCCGATTAGAAACTGAACCCGAACTGGGTCTCCCGCATGCACATACGTGACCATGCAAACCCTAACCCATGAGACGCTCATACTCGAACTGGGTTCTCCCTACGTGCATGCGAGCCATGCAAAAACCCTAACTCGACTCGAACCCGCATCCGAGCTCGTCCTTGCGCCATCCCCATACTACTACCAACATCGTGCTCCATCACTGTGGCCACCGCGTCGTCCTTCGCTTCCCACCGGGCACCCCTAGTCGTACACCGTAGTCTTCTTCGTCTCACCAAAACCCTAGCCGAGCACCATCGCTACAACCCTCCACGCTTGCCGCCGTGGTACACCACCACCACTACCGTCGCACGACAGCCGAACACCACCAAAGTGCGCCACCCCAGCAGCCACAACAGTCACACCCCAGTCACTCGTCGCCCTCTCTCTCCCTTCTCTTCCCGGATCCCGATCACCACACCAACCGGTCACCACCGTGACCTCCCCCTGCTGTTCGTTCCTGGTGCGCGCAGCCACCTTGCTACCAGCCGCCTAACATCCCCGTACCACCACCACCACAACCGACCTCCATCATCCTCTTCACCCCGTCGCCGACCGTGAGCATGAAACCCAAACCCTAATTGGTTTTTCACACCAAACAAGTAAACAAACGTGTAACAAGAAGGAACGAGGATTACCTTGGCTGGAAGTGAAGTTCCCGTTCGAAACCACCGTGAACCTTCCTCCTCCGGCCGTCCCTCTCCTTTTCTTTCTTCCCTGCTGCTGTTGCAAGCTCCCTAGCCGAATGTCTTAGGGTTTGCGCCTAAGGTGGTTTAAATACCACCCACAAGTTACGTAACGGGTCCCTCCAGATTCGTTAAATCCGTTTCCATCTCAACTTATGAAACAAGCGGCCAATCGGTTCCTTTAAATCCCGCTAATCCAAGCTTTGCTCAACGATACAAGCCAACCACATCATTTAGTAGAAACTTGGGTTACCCGTTAACCTGACCCATTAGCTATTTGGTTTTAGGGATGTTACAAATTCTTCATGTAGCTCTAACTGATAGGCTACCTTTCCGACCCTTTTTATGATTTTGAAAGGACCAATGAATCGTGGACTTAGCTTTCCACGTTTCTTGAATCGGATTAGACCTTTCCAAGTAGATACTTTCAACAAGACATAATCCCCTTCTTGTAATTCTATTGGTCTACGTCTCTTGTCCGCGTATGACTTTTGTCGATCCTGTGGAGCTTTCAAACGTGCCTTGATTAAGTCAATCTTTTCTGACGTGGCTTGAACTATTTCTTTGCTGCCCAACTTCTCCCCAACATATAGGAGTCCTACATCTTCTACCATATAGCATCTCATATGGTGGCATACCAATACTGGAATGGTAGCTGTTATTGTATGAGAATTCTGCTAATAGCAGATGATTATCCCAACTTCCACCGAAATCAATTATACAAGCACGCAACATATCTTCAAGAGTTTGTATTGTCCTCTCACTTTGTCCGTCAGTTTGGGGATGATATGCCGTGCTGATTAGAAGTCTAGTTCCCATCTCTTCGTGGAACTTTTTCCAAACACGTGAAGTGAAACGAGTATCTCGATCAGAGATAATCGAGACTGGCACTCTATGTCTGGAAACAATTTCTTTGATGAATAACTCGGCAAACTTTTCTAAAGAGTATATTTCACGTATTGCTAAGAAATGAGCACTCTTAGTTAACCGATCTACAACCAGCCAAATGGTATCATAACCCCTAGATGTCTTTGGTAGCTTGGTTATGAAGTCCATAGTGAGATGTTCCCACTTCCATTCTAGGATTTCTAATGGTTGTAATCTTCCATATGGCTTCTGATGTTCTACTTTAACTTGTAGGAAAGTTAAGCATTTAGCTACATATTTCATGATATCAAATTTCATTCCGGGCCACCAATAACCCTGGCGCAAATCTTGGTACATTTTTGTAGTACTCGGATGAATAGAATATCTTGATTTATGAGCTTCATCAAGAATCTTAAGTCTAAACTCACCTGATCGTGGTATCCACATACGACCAAATCGAGTCTTGACTTTATACTCATTTTCTTCTAGAAACTTCTCCTCACCAGCCATTCTTTCTTTCTTTCTTAATATTCTCACCTTTTAATGCTTCGATTTGTGCGTCTCGAAGCTGGATCATGAAATCGGGAGTTATCACTAACTTATATGCTTTCATCCGAATAGGATGATGCTCTTCCTTACGGCTTAGAGCATCGGCTACCACGTTAGCCTTTCCGGGGTAATATAGAATTTCACAGTCATAATCCTTGACCAGTTCTAACCACCGTCGTTGCCTCATGTTTAAGTCCTTCTGGTCAAAGAAATATTTAAGCCTCTTGTGGTCTGTGTAAATCGTGCACTTCGTTTCGTACAGATAATGACTCCAGATCTTTAGTGCGAACACTACCGCAGCTAACTCTAGATCATGAGTTGGATAGTTTACTTCATGTGTCTTTAGTTGTCGAGAGGCATAGGCTATCACCTTTCCTTTTTGCATCAAAACACATCCTAACCCAAGTTTTGAGGCATCAGAATAAACCACAAAGTCTTCTACTCCATCTGGTAATGTCAGGACCCGAGCTTGTGTCAATCTTTCTTTCAATATCTGGAATGCCTTCTCTTGTGCCGCATTCCATTCGTATTTCGAGTTCTTTCGAATTAGCTTAGTTAATGGGGTGGCTATCTTAGAAAAGTCCTAAATGAACCTTCTATAATAGCCAGCTAATCCCAAGAAATTTCTAACTTCCGATGGATTCTTAGGTGGAGACCATTTTATTATAGCCTCTACCTTTGCCGGGTCCACTGAGATACCTTCTGCGTTTACAACATGACCCGAAAACTGAACTTCCCTTAACCAGAATGCACATTTTGAGAATTTGGCGTACAGTTTCTCCTTCCGTAAAGTACTAAGTACTTCCCGAAGATGTTGCGCATGTTCTTCTTCATTCTTTGAATAAATTAGAATGTCATCAATGAAGAAAATAAAAAATTTGTCTAACATTGGCTGGAATACTCTATTCATGAGATCCATGAAGACTGCTGGAGCATTTGTTACTCCAAACGGCATCACTACGAATTAATAGTGTCTATAACGAGTTCTGAATGCCGTTTTAGGTATATATTCTTCTCGTACATTGACTTGATGATAACCGGATCTAAAGTCAATCTTGGAAAACCAACTTGATCCTTGCAATTGATCAAACAGATCATCAATTCTAGGTAAAGGATACCTATTCTGATAGTCAACTTGTTCAATTCGCGGTAGTCTATACACATCCTCATACTACCGTCTTTCTTCTTCACAAACAGAATTGGTGCACCCCAATGGGATATACTAGGGCGTATAAATCCCTTGTCTAACAACTCTTGTAGTTGTGACATCAACTCCTTCATTTCTGTTGGTGCTAAACGGTAGGGGGCTTTAGCTACTGGCTTCGTATCAGGAATCAAATCAATTTTGAATTTGATTTCTCTTTCAGGTGGGGCACTTGGAAGATCGTCTGGGAATACTTCTTGGAATTCTTTTACTATTGGAACTTGATCCAGTTCCATCCCTTTCATTTTCACATCAGCTACGTAGGCTAAGAAGGCTTGATGACCTTGTCTCACATAGCTACTTATCTTGGCCATCGTACATAGTGTGATCTGGTTCCGTCGTTCGCCTATGACACTAACTTCCTTTCCTGTAGGCATCGTGAATCGCACGATCTTTTGATTGCATATAATCGTCGTAGCATGTGAAGATAAACAGTCCATTCTAATGATCACGTTGAATTCTTGCATCGGCATCGGGATTAAGTCGACATGATATTCTTCTCCTTCTATCAGTAGTCGGCAATCTCGGCATATTTCAGTCACTAAGCAGTTTCGATCACTCGCGATTTCGACTTCTAATGCCTTAGCCAACCTACTTCTATTGAACTTTCTAAAGTTCGCATATTTTAAAGAAATAAACGATCGACTAGCTCCTGTATCGAATAAAACACAAGCAGGTATGAATTTCAAGAGGAATGTACCTGAGATAACGTCAGGAACATCTTTCGCTTCTTCTATAGTGATCTGAATAGCCCTACCTCTTGGCTTCGGAGCCTTGATTCTCTTTACCTCATTCTCTGTCACTTTCGACCCTTCTCCTGTCTGATATTTTAGCTCAGGACATTCCCTGCTAAAATGTCCTGGCTTATAACATTTGTAGCACAATCGGATGCCACTCATGCACTACAATGCAGTGCGCCCTGTCTTTCCACACTTGTAACAAGTTGTTGGCTTGAATCGGCACTCTCTTGGGTGCCTTTTCCCACAAGTCTTACAGCTTTGAACACCTTTCCTTGGGGAGGAACCGCCTCCCGGTTTATTGAACTTAAACCACTTAAGAGGCATAGGAGAAGGATAACTCTCTCCTTTCCTCATTCCGTCTTTCTTCGTCTACCTTTTGAACTCAGTCTCGCGTTCCCGAGCCCAATCAATCATCTCCCCCAAGTTCGCGCACTTGGACGGATGGATAAACTCTCTAATCTCTGTTTTCAAAACAAGATGGTATCTTGTCATCTACATCTCAGGGGTTGTTAACAAAGTTGTACAGAACCTGGCTTTGTCAAAGAAGAGCCCTGTGATCTCGTCTACCGTCTCCGTTATCTGAAGGAGTTGAAGAAACTCCTCGGTAATTCTTTTAGTTGCCGCTCGAGGGAAATAGTGTTTCAGGAAGAGATCCTTGAACTCTTCCCACCTCATCTCTTTGATCTTATCTCTACATTTCTCTCTTTGTACTACTCCCCACCAATCATCAACTCGTTCTTTTAGCTGACTGGTGGCGAAGGTGACTTCATCTTCTTTTTCACAGTGGCATGTATCGAATTCTCTTTCTGTTGAGGCGATCCACCTCTGACTTTCTAAAGGGTTAACGGCTCCCTTAAACTCTAAAGGCTTACAAGTCATGAAATCCTTATACGTACAACGAGTTGACTTTGTATCAACTTTTGGATTCATTCCTTCTCCATTATGAGTAACATCTTTGTGGATTTCAAACCAGCTTTCTAATGAATTCTGTAAATCTGCTTGTAAGATCGGGAAGTTTGCATCGAATGCCTTTCCTACTTCTATTGTGATTTGTCTCCGGATGTTCTCCGGGACTTGTTCAACCTCGTTCTCATCATTAAGTGGAGATTCAGCTCTCTTGTGGCTTCCCTCATCACGTATTTCATCGTTTTGATGTTTAGCCATTTGCTGAAACATGGCATCGCTTTAATCTCTCATTCGTTTACCCTAATTATAGTCTAGGGTTTTATACTACATGCCTTGTATTAGTTTTACCCTACTAAATCATTCTAGTCAGATAAGGCCCCATCTATGCATTTTACACATATGCACATTCATTCATGCATCTTAATCATGCATATTCATATCCCCGTCTTACTATCTACTGACATAAGTTATCATATGATGTTTGCGATATCATGAAGGTCCAAGACATTAGCTCCAATACTGGCCAGGTATAAGGCAATGTATGTTACATATCATGATACTCCCAATTATCATATGGAGCTTATCTCATACAAATTTCTACCCACGTATACTCACACATTTCTGTTTAAGCATTGGAATTTAATCATACATGCTTCCTTGGACGCCCTCGGGTTGAATCCCTATTTATATCACGAGCACTTATCGTTTGAGTTTAAGTACCTTTTTTGATACTTAAATCCCTAAACCGTGCTCTGATACCAACCTGAAACACCGTACTTATTTTACTTATTATTTTATCAGAGTTTAATGCGATAAATGGTCCCAGTTTGACAAAAACCTTGCCATTAAATGGCTAAGGTAACTTTTTCATTTATAATATCATTGTTTTACAAAAGATAATGTAATTACATCATATTACATAGGGATCTCTAACTCTGACTGCTCCGTCCTCAGGAAGCTTCATTCCACGTGCTTCTTTCCTGCAGTGTTTGGAAAACATTTTTGAATTACCTTATGCTAAGTAAGTACACTGCATCATTCATTTTACTTGGAACCCTTTAGGTTCTTATTATCGTTCAAGTTTCCCAGGCTCTCGGCGCCCCCGTGACCATCTCCGGACGTACCTCCGGTCACGTCATTCGTATATTTTATGGGTGTGCTAACTCTCTCGCAACCATCTTTGGTCGTACCTCCGGTCCGAGTATTGGCAAGGTTCTTATACTCGTCAGTATAGACCCCTTGCATTTGTCACAAAGACTCATTCATTCCTCAGCCATGTAGGCTTGAAATATTTTCCTCCTCGGCCCCGTAGGCTTGGAGTTCCCCTTTCCTCAGCCCCGTAGGCTTAGAAATCCTTTACTTTTCTTCTTTATTTATTGAGATCCACCTTACAGGCCGGGTATCTCATTTCATTTTCTACCTTGAGTATCTTTGACTCGCAGCCTCCCAAATGTATCAAGCATTTATTTTCATTTCACGTATATGCTTGATTTACTTCCCAACCAGTCCTTACCTTAAAACTTCATAACAGTTTCTCCAGGATGTACTAAAAGGGTTTATATATAGGAAGTATCAGCAGCGTATCCACCACCCCTTTAACACTTCGTGAGTACTCCGTATACAAATACCATGTTGTGAATAGTATCTACACGCAAGTTTTCCGTTGTATCTATATGTATGTAAAGGTGGATAGTTTTTTTGTTTTTATATTATTTTCTTTTATAATATTTTAATATATGTTATTAATTTTGAACGTATTTTATTTTTCTCTTATAACTTTTAAAATATAATGTTTTATAGAACTTCGAGTGTATCGTTACGACCAGCTAATTTTTATCTACATTTCGATATAACTTTCTTTGAAAACCGAGCTTTCGTTATAATGTATAAGTAATCGAAATAGGAACGTACAAGAAATCGAAGGGTTTAGACTCGTTCCATCATACTCATTCATTTTTGCACGTATCATCATGCATTCACGTATTCATCATGCATTTCACGCATTCATATTCATCATGTATTCACATTCATCATGCATGGTATACTTTTATCATATATTCACATTCATCATATATTGTAAACTGGGGTGATTTTCCTTCGAGAGCAGTACCTCCAACAGAGATGTTCCTAGGAAAGAGTGACGAGTCTATGAGAGATTTATATACCACTCTTTCCTTAGACAGAACATTCCGTTTGTCAGATAACTATATACCGGTTGGATGCTCTCCCGTACGTTCACTATATTTCATTATTATTTATCACTCTATACCACTAAACATTCATAATGGTTTCACCACGAAGTACCAAGAGGTTTATATATAGGAAGTATCGGAGGCGTATCCACCACCCCGTGGATACGTCGTGATTACTTCATTATTCCTGTTTAGTGTTTAGACTAATCCGTCATTACCCCGTACCCTCATCATAAACATATCACATAACACATATCATTTAAGCATGAAATTCACATAATCGTGTCTAGGGTACAGGTCCAGTGTACTTACTTTATCCTCGGATAGTTCCTAAGTTCGTTCCTCGCTTTTACATTTCTCGAACTCGATCCGCACACGTAACTTTAACGCTCCGCACTTGTAACTTCCACATTCGTATCCGTTGTGCTAGCCTTGCCTCGATATGTGTGATAGTGGTTGTGTGTTTGTGATGTTCCAAATGAACGATAATGGCCAACAATTTATAGCTTGAGTTGGGGCTCATGTCCGACCGACATTAGAACCATATCGGTCCGACATCCCCTATGTCGGCTTATTTGGCTTGGTGAGCACATAGCAGACCGCCATGTGCATAGATGTCGGTCCGCTATCAGGACACGTGTAAAAATCTAGAGCTGAGTCACCGAACAAGTGTCATCACCAAGAGTTGCGGTGCAATGGCGGTTATCAGACCGCTATCCAACTGATATCGGTCTGATATCTAACCCTCGGTTTACTTCAGACCGATGGGAAGGGTGATATCTGTCCGATATCTACCCCATCTTCAGATTTTTCATTTTCAGCCCCTAGACTTTAACTTAAATGCATTCTAACCCCTTAGGGTTTCATCCAATGACCATTTTAGTCCTCCAACTTGTATTTCTTTGGAAATTGGGGTGTTACAGCTTTGTCCTTGCATAAGATTAGAGATTTGATAGTTTCAAATTGCTCATGGCGAGCTTGTTGTTGGAGCATTTCCTTTAGCTGCTCAACCACATCAAATGTAGGGAGATCTTCTAAATTCTTTTGGTTCTCGTATACCATAGATGCGAGCATAAGGCATGACACATCCGATGATTCATCCACATGTTTTAGCCACACGTTCCTAACCGTTGCAGTCGTACCTTCAGGTTCGTCAGGTAATGGACCTTTAATGACATACAATTTCTTGTCCGCCTTTAGGACTATCCTTAAGTTACGGAACCATTCCAAGAAAGTTGAGCCATTAACCTTATCTTTGTCCAGTATGGACCTTAGTGAGTGGGTTAGCGAGGACAATTTGGTCTGGGGCCATCTACAAAATAAAATTCACTTAGTATAGTATTTTCGATAAAACTTTATTAGTTAATTAATGACCTTTTATTATAAAACATTAAATAATTAATATTTACAATCCATGGTTCACTATACTCATGCAAGGACCAAACGCAATACACGAATATATCTATGTAGGTAAGTAACAGTTACTAACTGTTATGGGTTAAATTTCAAGCAGGATCATGAATGTTGCATGATCCGGAATCCAAGATCCTAGTAATTTCAGTATCTTGAATATTAATACTTATAACGGCTATTTGTCCTCTATTTCTTTTATATACGCAGATAAAACACGTGGAGTCAACTTAGTTCCTGAAGAATCGGTCTAGAAGTTGATATGAACGTGTAAGACTTGCGTGGGAAGCTCAATAACGGTCACATTTGAAGACCGGGTAAGGCTCCGGGATCCTCGAAAAGTTAGTTATGATTATTTGTTGTATTTAATCAGCAGTTTGATCGATTAGCCACACACAACGAACACTCTTAGCAATAGAAGACATTCGCAATCAGTCTTGTAACACTTAGATATCGATCATTTGCTGCTCAGCACTTGTAATTCTTTATTATTTATTGAAGAAACGAGGCAGGTGTTGATTGTCACCTCCCGAGATTTTATGTCGGATATCTGAACGATCAAGGGCTTTCCTCGTAAACAACCGTGTCATTCTTTACGTTTTTATATCGATTTACATTGATTTTACAAGCACACTATCTCACTTTCTAAGTTTGGTTACAAAATTAGTCTTTTTAATTTTTACCCAAAACAATTTGGCACCCACCGTGGGGCATGTGTAGACTACACAGACCTCAACAAGGCGTGTCCTAAAGACCCCTTCCCATTATCGCACATAGAGTCAATGGTGGACGCTACAGCAGGCCACGAGATCCTGACCTTTATAGATGCCTCTTCAGGATTTCAACAAATCCAAATGGAACCATGGGATCAGGAAGACACGGCGTTCATGACCCTGACAAGTATTTATTGTTACACAGCTATGCCATTTGGTCTTAAAAATGCAGCTGCCACGTATCAAAGACTAGTAAATATGATGTTCAAAGACAAGATTGGGGACATTATGGAAGTCTACATAGATGACATCATGGTGGTAAAATCAAAGAAAGCTGAGGATTATCTCAGGGATCTCAGAGACGCTTTTGATATCCTGGACCAATACAATATGAAGCTGAACCCTTCGAAATGTCACTTCGGAGTGGGGGCAGGAAAGTTCTTGGGCTACATGGTGACTAAGAGAGGAATAGAAGCCAACCCAGAACAAATCAAAGCTATCATCAACCTGAAATCCCCAGGAAATACTAAGGATGTCTAGAGACTGACCGGCGGAGTAGCAACGCGCAACAGATTTATATCAAGATCCTCAAAAAAATGCAAGGAATTCTACGACATCCTGAAGAAGAACAAGAGATTTGAATAGGAAGAGAAGCATGAACAAGCACTCCAATCATTGAAGGAATACTTGTCATCAGCTCCTCTATTGATGAAACCAGAAGACGGTGAACCATTATCCCTATACTTGGCAGTATCCCGAAGCATCGTAAGTGCTGTATTAGTCAAGGATCATGAGGGACAACAACATCCAGTATACTATGTAAGTAAAAGTTTGCTACCAGCAGAAACCAGGTATTCTCACTTAGAAAAGTTAATTTTAGCTTTAATAATGGCATCAACTAAAATTAGACACTATTTTGAAACTCGTGCTATTCATGTTAAAACTAATTATCCTATTAAGTGTGTCTTAAGAAAACCGGAGATGTCAGGAAATATGGCTAAATGGTCAGTCAAGCTCAGCGCCTATGACCTCATATGCGAACCTAGAACAACAATAAATTCTCAGGCACTAGCAGACTTTGTGGCTGATTTCAGCAGTGATATCCAACAAGCGGCAGATCTAGAAGCCCAAAAACTAGAAGATTTGAAGGACAAATGGACCTTATTCACTGATGGTGCATCAAATGTAAGAGGAACAGGTCTGGGAATCATACTAAAATCGCCACAAGGGGACATATTACCCCAATCCATAAGCTGTGAATTCCAAGCTACGAATAATGAAGTAGAGTATAAGGCGCTGATAGCAGGATTACAATTAGCCAGGGATATCAAGATCAGGTATCTTCAGGTATATGTAGACTCATTGTTAATTGCTAATCATTTCAATGGTTCATATGCAGTAAAAGGTGAGAAGCTAGCCAAATATCTCACAATAGTTAAGCAATTATCCATAGAATTTGAAAGTTTTAACATTACACAGGTGCCTAGAGAAGATAACACTGAGGCTGATGCCTTAGCAAACCTTGCTTCAGCTCTTAGAATACCAGCAGGTACCAAAATACCTATAATACACATTCTGAGCCCAACAATCGAGAAGGTAAACGAAGTATCCAACACTGAAGAAGAAGCAGACATTCGGGATCTCGAACTTATTCCAGGATCCTGGATTACACCTATTAACAAATACTTGCAGGATGGAGAAATCCCAAGTGATGAAAAGAACCACAAAGATTTTTGCATGAGAATGTCTCGTTTTATAATTTTTGAGAATGTCTTGTATAGAAAGTCAATTGCAGGTCCATACTTAAGGTGCTTGGAGGATCCTGAAGCACGTCAAGTCCTGAAAGATCTACACGAAGGAGATTGTGGTAATCACACCGGGGGCAGAGCGTTATTTTCAAGGATCATGAGGACATGATACTATTGGCCTACCATGAGAAAGGATGCCGTGACTTACTCTAAAAAATGTGACGCTCGCCAGAGACACAGCAACATACTCTATCAACCGGCCGAACCTTTATACCCAATCATCTCTCCGTGCCCATTCATGAAGTGGGGAATGGACATCGTCGGCAAACTTCCCAAAGCATCAGGAGGAAAGGTCTTTATGCTAGCAATGACGGATTACTTCTCTAAATGGATCGAAGCTGAGGCATTTGTCCAAGTCAGAGAGAAAGAAGTCATCTCCTTCATCAAGCGCAATATCCTGACGAGATTTGGGATCCCGACGGATATAATTTGTGACAATGGATCTCAGTTCATTGGCAAGAGAACAACTGACTTCTGTGCCAGTTGGGGAATCAAAATGATAACTTCTACCCCAGTACATCCTCCGACCAATGGACAAGCAGACTCTAGTAACAAGATCATCGTTAACAACCTCAAGAAAAGACTAGGAGCAAAGAAAGGAAGATGGGCTGAAGAGTTAACGTTTGTACTTTGGGCAGATACGACAACCACGAAGAATGCGACGGGACAAACTCCATTCTCCTTGGTATTTGGAACAGAAGCCATGATCCCGACAGAGATGGTTATCCCTACTGCCAGAACCAACTTTCAATCTTCAGAGACCAACAACGAAGCTCTCACTCAGGATCTCGACACTATGGATGAACTCAGGGATCTTGCCAAACTTCGCATTGCAGCCTATCAGCAAAGAATAGCAAAGTCATACAACAAAAACATAAGGGTTAGAAGATTCCAAGCAGGTGATCTTGTATTAAGGAAGGCATTCTAAAATACTACCAACTCTAATGATGGAAAGCTTGCACCAAAGTGGGAAGGCACATACTTCATTGATTCAGAAGCAGGCAAGGGAGCTTATTGGTTAGCCACTATGGAAGGAGATATCTTGCCAAGATCCTGGAACGCTATCCATCTCAAAATCTACTTTATGTAAATTAGAACTCAAATTCTAACTAAAACTGGTAAACTGGTATGTCTTCTATCCCTGACTATTTTCATACTGATTACTCTTAATCAAAGTACTGAATTGAGCGTCGGAGGGGTGTTAGCTAGGCTAACACCCACCTTCATCAAGATTTCCGGTTTTGTAGGAAATACCTCCAGGGATCCCGACAGAAGATAGAGATTGGCCATCTCTCCTAAGTTTGGGTATCCTAAATACCTCAAAGGTTTAAACGGCTTTCGCCTTTCTAAGTAGATTGGGTTTCTACACCCCGCCAGGAGCGCACGATATCCGATTATAGTTCAAGGTGGTGCGACCAGTCCATGTAACAGTGGCTGATAATTTCATCACTGTTGGCTATATATTGGGTGCTACGAATATAACAGACATGTTATTTCCCAAGTTTCTCCCGAACATTTAACACTTACGTGTTAAAACTAAGGTTTTTAGCATTTTCATGCTAACTCAGAATTGGCCTAGCCCACGTTATTGGCTTAGCCCACGTTATTGGCTTAGCTCACGTTATTGGCTTAGCCCACGATTTTAAATATATAACACTTACGTGTTAACTCAAAGACTTAGCATCATTATGCTGACTCAAGATCCTTGAACAAGTTAAAGACTAATGAGGATCCCGAGGTGTACTTACTAAGCCTACGACGTATTCAACGACTGAACACTGGGGAAAACTAATAGTTGTTGTACTCTGAACTTCATGATGATTCGGTATGTATATATATATATATCCAACTTCGTACTCAACAAAGGTATGTGTTACTTGTTAATTTTTAATTTATAGAAGATTTGAGGTTCACAGGACTAAGTCATGATATGTTTATAATTGATATTTTTCCATACCGTTTGTCAAGATTAAACTATGATTTTCTAAGTTTGATCGAAAACCAAAATGTTATTCATGGTTTGTCTTTAAGGATCCGATATCCTAAAAACCTGCTTAAACTTATTCGTTTTAAAGTTTAATTACCTAACAAATCCTGATTTTCTACAAACACAACCAAACAGCAATCATGGCAAATAGTCAAAGCTACTAATTATCATGAAAAGTGCAGGAAAGGAAAGTGACCCGGGCTTCATCCAAAACCTGGATCCATCCACCTAGTTCACGAATTTTCAGATTGTTCATCCCATCTAGGGATCCCCAAAAGCAAGAAAATTAAATTGTTCAACAGACAAACATGATTATAGTTTAGAACCACAAATACCAAATACAGGACTCAGGCCTTATCTTCTTTGCCTTCATCGTCCTGACCAACCAGCTTCTCAACCACCTTTACAGAGCCCTCCACCTCAGAATCAGCCGCTACTTTGCCTTCGCCTCTTTTGGGATTGGTTCTCCGCTCAACTCAGCAACCAATTTCTTCCAGCCTTGCATGTCCCACTTAGCTCGATCGAAGTTCTTATCAGCAGCCTCTTCTGCCATTTTGATCCTAGCCTGGGAGATGGAGATAGCAGCCGACAACTTTGCCTGTTCATGGGATTCGTCAAGATCCTGAGCATGCTGGGCGTAGACATCCTGAAGCTCCGCTTTTGTCTTGTTAAGATCACTGACTGCCTCGGCCAGCTTCTTACTTTTGGTGGCCCCTATCTTTTGCAAATCAAGGATCATTTGTTTACTATCTTCAGCCTCTTTTTGTGACATCCGGCAATTTCAGGTTAACTCCGTTAACTCAAACACGTTATCTCAAACAGTTATTTCATTCAAACACGATACCACGAACAGTTATTGATTCAAACTCAGTTACCTCAAACAGTCATGCATGCATCACATTTAATTAAGATTAATTAGATGTGTCGGTTTTGCACTAACACTCACGTATCGGTAAATCGTAGAATTACCGGATCACACACGAGTCGAACCCGGAACGTTGGTGATAAGCAATAAATAATAATTCAAGCAATAAATAATTTATAATGAATATAAATTATGTGTTTTTACGTGCTACGTGAATTATCTGTGAATTACGTGAACTTTCGTTAAATCGCGTAGATTTACCGGACTGCTTATTTATCTGCTATTTTATAAAGATTGTATTTTTATAAAATAAATTAGTTAAAGGGTTTTAATTATTAATTAGTTAAAGTTAAATTAAAAGCCCGTAATTACCCAAACCCGTTAGTAAAAGCCCGTACAAGATTTATAAAAAGATTTTTATAAAAGTTTCTAACCTAAATCACTCTCTCTCTCAATCTCGCCGTCTCTCTCTCTCTCTCTCACCCTCTCTCACGAAATTGAACCTGCAACCAAGCAAGGATCGCTCATTCAAGCTTCAAACTTGGAATTAGACGCGTATTCGGAATCCTCGTTACGTTCTAACATCCACACGTAAGTCGTTTCATCCGATTTGATTTCCTTTTGATTATTGCAGTTAGATCAGACCCTAAATCCATCCAAACATGATGATTTTCTTAATGTAGTTGCAAGCTTGATGTGTTTTTGTTAAATATTGTTGATTTATGATGTTTTGCTAAACTCTAGCGATGTATGACTGATTAGTTGTTGATTATTGAAACTAGTAATGTTAGAATAGTGTAGAACATGATTAAAGTCGATAACTTTGCTACTGAAATCGTTGGATTGCATGAGAAACGGCTAAACCCTAATGTTTAATTTACCTTGCTGTCGAACAGGCTATTCGCGTACCGCGAAGACCCACGGGCGAGTCTTTCGCGTATCGCGAGAGACAATTTAGTCGGGCCTGATTTTTGGTCCTCTCGCGTACCGCGAAAACCCAGGTCCAATTCTCTCGCGTACCGCGAGAGACAAGTCAACCGGGCGAGTCCTGAAACCTCTCGCGTACCGCGAGGGAGACCCCTCTCCTCTCCCGCGTACCGCGAGGGACCTCTCTTAACAGAAAGTTAATTTCAATTTTCACTTTTTCACCCGCTCACTCGTTTTGAATTCTATAGCTTCTTGATGATGGTTTTGTACTTGACATGACATGATAATGTGTGTAAACTTGATTGATGATTATATAACGCGCATGCTCATCATAGGTTGCTAAAAATAGAAACTTTATCGGAACCAAGTCAAACATGCTATGTAGAATAGAATTGTTGTAGGATATGATGATTGCTATGTGCTACTTGAATTGAAACCTGCAAGCATATGATAACAATGATGTGAAACCCGAACATGGTTACTATTTATAGAAACTTACTAATTATGGAAACCTGCCATTAATGGAAACATGCTACCTTTCTAGAACAAATAGGATTTGTTGCTACGTGCTATCGTATGATCAATTGTGTGTTATGTGTTAGTATGCAACTCAAACATTAAAACACAAACGTGTCACCAACGGGTCGTCGTGTCAAACTTGAGTCGCACTTGCAAACTATTTTCTACAACCTTTAACAACAACATTGTTTGGATATATGGGTCTATATCGAACATCACGAACACGCACTTATAGACTACGGTTATAGGTGGCAGTTAGAAGTCCAGCAGTTGCTTCTTAGCTTTCATACTTGCATACGCACTCAGGTGAGTTTCATAACCCCTATTTTACTTGTTTTCCTTTTTGGGGGAGAAAACATGCTTTCAAACATTTCAAATATTATGGGATTCTGTATTACTGTTTTACCGCTTGCGTACTGAAAGTGCACAAACATACCAAACAAGTCCTTACATTTCGAACCGTTAGTATTGGGGAATAGCGAGGGGATTTTGAGTAGTACTACTGGGTTTTGACAAAGCCCCACCCGAGTTAGTCGCTCTAACTATGATTGGAGGTCAACGGGTGTAAAATTTGCCTAAACATTAGCCAGTGTTCGGTAGACATGGCTGGAGGCATTCAAACATACAAACAGTCAGCTTCGGTTGCGAACACTTAAAGTAGCAATGCATTAGACTAGCTATCTATCGGTAAACAATAATTACTTTATCTGACAAACATTGAGCATGGGATGCTTGCGTTAAACAATTGGATTTACTTACTTTACTTTATGAACTCACCAACCATTGTGTTGACACTTTTTAGCATGTCTTTCTCAGGTCACTAAGGTATCCAAGCACGAGCATAGGGCATGCATGGAGTCTTATCACTATCGAACATTGAATTTACGTTATTTACTTAAACTGCATGGTTTTGGGCGCTTTGTTTTGCGCAACTTACTTTTACTTGCATTGGTTTATGTTTACGCTTCCGCAACGTTTTCAAACTTGAACTTTTGTTGTCTCGTGACTATGAGCAGCATTAGTGGTTTATTTAAATTCATATAGAGTCGTTCCGTGTAACTAATGACTGAGATCCTGATGTGTCACCTTCCAAAACGGTAAAACTCCGTTAGTGGGATTTGGGGGTGTGACAGATTGGTATCAGAGCCATTGGTTTTAGTGAACTAGGAATTGCATTGCATTCTAGACTTTAACCACACACTTGCATTAGTTACACAACACTTACACTCATACAGTACACTGACTCATCACACTACAGGAAATGTCTCATTCACCCAAGTCACCAGATTCCCCGATCGAGCAGGAACCCGAGGTTCCAACAGTACCTTCACCCGAGCCAAAGAGGCGAAGGATGACGCCCATTGATGATACTAGAGTGTATGGCGAGCCATTCCATGTGCGTATTAGAGACGACACGGAGCATTGGGATTGGTATCCCGACATGATTAGGAGTTGGATCCGCGAGGAGCAGGTTCCACCTCCACTTGCTGCTGACATTCCTACTTCTTCCTCTTCTGCTTCGCGAACTTTGCCACCGTTGAGATATCCACCTGAGCAGGTTCTAGCTGCATTTGTAGCTAAGATGGACCGAGAGATCAGAAACATGCGCGAGGCTGCTGGTGAGATCACCGGGCTACTACAGCGTGGATACAAGACTGACCAGAGGGTGGAGAAGCTGCTTAACAACCAGGGAAGGTTGAACACTGTGCAAGACCAACTAGCAGCAGCATACTATGAGTTACGAGATCAAGTGAACGTCCAGCGCCTTAACCTCGAGGCAGCAGAGGCTAGGATTGAGCAGCTGGAGGAGCAGCTTGAGGCTGCCAATGCTGCAGAGGTTGAGCAGGAGGAGGAGCAGGGTGAGGATGAAGAGCAGGGTGATGATGAGGAACAGGATGAGGATGAGGATACTGTTTCTGATGTGACTTCAGTTGACAGTGATGATGACTGATAGACTATCTTTTGAGTTATTTTGCTTTTATTTAAACCTAGATGGGCAGGGTTGTTCCCATCCAACAGATATTTCTGGATTTTGATGTTTGATTTAAAGTACTTTGTAGCCTTTACAATTTATTTTATCAAGTATTATTATTGAAATGTTAGATGTTGTGGTTTAATTTTCTGTTATTTACTTATACTTGTATGACAATGATATGCGATGTATTTTTGCTCATGATTTTGTATTTGTGAATGTGAAGAACATGTCTGGACGAAGAGGTGGACGTAACGCCGGGCGTGGTAGCATCAATCTGACCCCAGCAGAGCTTACTGCTATGATTAACGAGCGTGTGGCTGAGGCTTTGGCAGCCAACCCGAATGGAGGTAAATCTATCATCTGTCGACTTTAACGAGTCAACATTCATTCTGAACTCACTTCCGAATCTTATTTGTCCCTGAACGCATTCTTTATATTTAATCCAGGTCAGAACAACCACCAACAGGCCTGCACTTATAAGACATTTATGGACTGTAAGCCCCACACTTTTAGTGGAGCCGAAGGAGCTGTAGGTCTACTCCGCTGGATGGAGAAGACAGAGTCTGTCTTTGCTATGTGCAACTGCCCACAAGCCAACCAGGTGAAGTTTGCATCTGGCACACTGGAGGGTCCAGCCCTCACCTGGTGGAACGCCCAGGTACAAATGCTGACTCTAGAAATGGCAAATGCTTTGCCATGGAATGAGTTCAAGACTATGTTAACAGAGGAGTACTGCCCTCGCGATGAGGTGCAGAAGCTTGAGGTCGAGTTCTGGAACCTCAAGATGGAAGGGTCAGAGATCGAAGCCTACACTACCCGCTCTCATGAACTAGCTACTTTGTGCCCACAGATGGTGACTCCAGTGTACAAGCGCATTGAGAGGTTTATCGAGGGTCTAGTCCCTCAAATTCAGAGTATGGTGACATCATCCAACCCCACCACTATCCAGCAAACCATCCGTTTGGCTCACAGGTTGACCGATCAGGCGGTCGCACAGGGTACACTTCCTCCCAGGAGAGCACTTTCTAAGCTGGCAGATAATAAGCGTAAGTTTGAAAGTTCACATTTCAAGTCTTCTCAGTCCAATCCGCCTCAACAGCAGCATCATCAGCAACGAAAGTTCGAGCCTGCTAAGAGCCATTCACAGTCTAACTCGGCTCAGCAGAATCAGGGATCTTATGCTGGTAAATACCCTAAGTGTAATAAATGCAACTTTCATCATACTGGGGCGTGCGACAGGTACCGTTGCCAGAGGTGCGGGAAGATGGGCCATTCGGCCAAGGATTGTAGAGGGGATCTACAAGCTAAACAGGCACCGACTGGTGAGGCGCCTAAAGGGTGTTTTGAGTGTGGCAAGGAAGGGCACTACAAGCGGGATTGCCCTCAACTGAAGAAAGCTGGTAATGGGAACGGAAACGGCAACCATCAGGGTGGTAATGGTAATGGCAACGGTAATGGTGCGAAGGGTCGGGCCTTCGTAATTGGTTCAAGTGAAGCTCGTAAAGATAAAAATGTTGTCACTGGTATGTTTCCTTTAAACGATCATTTTGCTTCTGTTCTCTTTGATACTGGTGCCGATAGGAGCTTTATTTCCGAAAACTTTAGTAAACACTTAGAGCTGACCAAAACCCCGTTAGAGCACAAATATTCCATAGAAATAGCTGACGGTAAACTAATCGAGGCAACTCATATCCTCGAGGGGTGTAAGTTGGGACTATCTGGTCACAAACTCGACATCGATCTCATGCCAGTTACACTTGGCAGCTTCGACATAATAGTTGGCATGGATTGGTTGTCCAAAAACCAAGCCGAAATCATCTGTAGGGACAAAATCGTTCGTATCCCTCTACCTAGTGGAGAGATTCTTTCTGTGAAAGGCGAGAAGAGTGGTGCCGTCGTGGGCATCATATCTTACATGAAAGCGCAGAAATGCCTACGCAAGGGTCATACTGCGATACTAGCCCTTGTCGTTGACAAACCTTCCGAGGAGAAGAAAATTGCAGATATCCCTATTGTTCGCGACTTCCCAGAAGTCTTTCCTGATGACTTACCCGGTCTTCCACCCCATCGACAGGTCGAATTTCAGATTGACCTAACCCCCGGAGCAGCACCTATTGCCAGAGCACCTTATAGACTTGCACCAAGTGAGCTGCAGGAGTTGTCCACACAGTTGCAAGAACTGTTGGATAAGGGTTTCATCCGACCCAGTTCATCACCATGGGGAGCCCCAGTCCTATTTGTCAAAAAGAAAGATGGGACTTTCCGTATGTGTATTGACTACCGAGAGTTGAACAAGGTAACCATCAAGAACCGCTACCCACTTCCCCGCATTGACGATCTATTCGACCAACTTCAAGGGTCGAGTGTTTACTCAAAAATCGATCTAAGATCTGGATATCATCAGCTACGAGTTCGTGATGAGGATATATCCAAAACCGCTTTCAGAACCCGGTACGGCCATTACGAGTTTTTGGTCATGCCATTTGGATTAACCAACGCACCCGCGGTGTTCATGGACCTCATGAACCATGTGTGTAAGCCCTACCTCGATCAATTCGTCATTGTATTCATTGACGATATCCTTATCTATTCTAAGAGTAAGGAAGAACACGAAGAACATTTGCGCTTAATCCTTGAACTGCTTAGGCAGGAGCAGCTATACGCGAAGTTTTCCAAATGCGATTTTTGGATTCGCGAGGTTCAATTCCTTGGACATGTAGTCAACGAGAAGGGAATACATGTCGACCCATCCAAAGTAGAGGCCATTAAGAATTGGGCAGCACCAACGACTCTGACTGAGGTGCGACAATTTTTGGGATTGGCTGGCTACTACCGCCGGTTTATCGAGGGATTTTCTAAGCTCGCTCAACCCCTCACCGCCTTAACTCAAAAAGGTAAACCTTATACCTGGAGCGAAACCCAAGAATCAGCATTCCAACTTTTGAAACAGAAACTTTGCAGCGCACCCATCCTATCCCTACCTGAAGGAACCGATGATTTCATAGTGTATTGCGATGCATCGATCCAAGGTCTCGGTTGTGTGCTTATGCAACGTGAGAAAGTTATCGCATACGCTTCCCGACAATTGAAAATCCACGAGAAGAACTACACGACTCACGACTTGGAGTTGGGAGCCGTGGTGTTCGCACTGAAGATCTGGAGACACTACTTGTACGGTACCAAGTGCACCATTTACACCGATCACAAGAGTCTTCAGCACATATTCGAGCAGAAAGAGTTGAACATGCGACAGCGTCGCTGGATCGAACTTCTAAATGATTATGATTGTGCAATCAAATACCATCCGGGCAAAGCTAACGTGGTAGCCGATGCCCTAAGCCGAAAGGAAACTAAACCCCGACGAGTTCGAGCGTTGCAACTCACTATTCATACAGGATTACCCGAACAGATCCGTAATGCCCAACTTGAAGCCTTAAAAGCAGAAAACTTATCGTTGGAATCCACTCGTGGTATGGAGAAACAACTTGAGGTTAAATCAGATGGTATTCGTTATTTCGCGGAAAGAATATGGATACCAGTGTATGGAAACTTAAGAGATCTAGTCATGGATGAAGCTCACAAATCCCGATACTCTATCCATCCGGGATCCGACAAGATGTATCACGATCTCAAAGTTATGTATTGGTGGCCGAACATGAAAGCTGACATAGCCACGTATGTGAGCAAGTGTCTGACTTGTTCCAAGGTCAAGGTGGAGTACCAAAAACCATCCGGATTGCTTCAACAACCGGAAATCCCAATGTGGAAATGGGAGCAGATTTCCATGGACTTCATAACCAAATTACCCCGAACCCCATCTGGATGTGACACAATCTGGGTGATAGTGGATCGTTTAACCAAATCCGCTCATTTCCTTGCTATCAAAGAGACCGACAAAATGGAAAAGTTAACTCGCCTCTATCTTAAAGAAGTAGTATCCCGACATGGAGTGCCAATCTCCATCATCTCCGACAGAGACGCCCGATTCACCTCACGTTTCTGGCAATCATTACAGAAAGCTCTAGGCACGCGCCTGGATATGAGCACAGCGTACCATCCCCAAACAGATGGCCAGAGTGAGCGTACCATTCAAACCCTAGAAGATATGCTACGAGCTTGTGTGATCGATTTTAGTAACAGTTGGGAGACTCACTTGCCTTTAGTGGAGTTCTCTTACAATAACAGCTATCATACTAGCATCAAAGCCGCACCGTTTGAGGCTTTGTATGGACGAAAGTGTAGATCACCACTTTGTTGGGCTGAAGTTGGAGATAGCCAACTTACTGGTCCTGAACTTGTGCACGAAACCTCAGAGAAAATAGTACAAATCCGAAACCGTATGGCGGCAGCGCGTGACCGTCAAAAGAGTTATGCAGACAAGCGCAGAAAACCGCTAGAATTCCAAGTGGGCGACAAAGTTTTATTAAAAGTTTCACCTTGGAAAGGTGTGATTCGTTTTGGGAAACGAGGAAAGTTAAACCCCCGTTATGTTGGACCATTCGAGATAGTGAAAAGGATTGGTCCAGTAGCATATCAGTTGAACCTGCCAGATACACTCAATGGAGTGCATAATGTCTTTCATGTCTCAAACCTAAAGAAGTGCCTATCAGATGAGACTCTTGTAGTTCCACTCGAGGAGTTGGAAATTGATGAACAGCTACGTTTTGTTGAGGAACCAGTTGAGATCATGGACCGAGAGGTCAAAACCCTCAAGCGCAGTAAGATACCTATTGTCAGAGTTCGCTGGAACTCGAAGCGTGGACCGGAGTTCACGTGGGAACGCGAGGATCAGATAATGAAAAAGTATCCTCACCTGTTCAAACATTCAACGGCAAACACGAAAGGTACAAACTAAATTTCGAGACGAAATTTCTTTCAACAAGGGGATGATGTGACAACCCAAATTTTTGTTTCAAACAGCTAGCGACTTGGATTAATTTTCGGGACGAAAATTCTTTCAACAAGGGGATGATGTGACATCCGGCAATTTCAGGTTAACTCCGTTAACTCAAACACGTTATCTCAAACAGTTATTTCATTCAAACACGATACCACGAACAGTTATTGATTCAAACTCAGTTACCTCAAACAGTCATGCATGCATCACATTTAATTAAGATTAATTAGATGTGTCGGTTTTGCACTAACACTCACGTATCGGTAAATCGTAGAATTACCGGATCACACACGAGTCGAACCCGGAACGTTGGTGATAAGCAATAAATAATTTATAATGAATATAAATTATGTGTTTTTACGTGCTACGTGAATTATCTGTGAATTACGTGAACTTTCGTTAAATCGCGTAGATTTACCGGACTGCTTATTTATCTGCTATTTTATAAAGATTGTATTTTTATAAAATAAATTAGTTAAAGGGTTTTAATTATTAATTAGTTAAAGTTAAATTAAAAGCCCGTAATTACCCAAACCCGTTAGTAAAAGCCCGTACAAGATTTATAAAAAGATTTTTATAAAAGTTTCTAACCTAAATCACTCTCTCTCTCAATCTCGCCGTCTCTCTCTCTCTCTCACCCTCTCTCACGAAATTGAACCTGCAACCAAGCAAGGATCGCTCATTCAAGCTTCAAACTTGGAATTAGACGCGTATTCGGAATCCTCGTTACGTTCTAACATCCACACGTAAGTCGTTTCATCCGATTTGATTTCCTTTTGATTATTGCAGTTAGATCAGACCCTAAATCCATCCAAACATGATGATTTTCTTAATGTAGTTGCAAGCTTGATGTGTTTTTGTTAAATATTGTTGATTTATGATGTTTTGCTAAACTCTAGCGATGTATGACTGATTAGTTGTTGATTATTGAAACTAGTAATGTTAGAATAGTGTAGAACATGATTAAAGTCGATAACTTTGCTACTGAAATCGTTGGATTGCATGAGAAACGGCTAAACCCTAATGTTTAATTTACCTTGCTGTCGAACAGGCTATTCGCGTACCGCGAAGACCCACGGGCGAGTCTTTCGCGTATCGCGAGAGACAATTTAGTCGGGCCTGATTTTTGGTCCTCTCGCGTACCGCGAAAACCCAGGTCCAATTCTCTCGCGTACCGCGAGAGACAAGTCAACCGGGCGAGTCCTGAAACCTCTCGCGTACCGCGAGGGAGACCCCTCTCCTCTCCCGCGTACCGCGAGGGACCTCTCTTAACAGAAAGTTAATTTCAATTTTCACTTTTTCACCCGCTCACTCGTTTTGAATTCTATAGCTTCTTGATGATGGTTTTGTACTTGACATGACATGATAATGTGTGTAAACTTGATTGATGATTATATAACGCGCATGCTCATCATAGGTTGCTAAAAATAGAAACTTTATCGGAACCAAGTCAAACATGCTATGTAGAATAGAATTGTTGTAGGATATGATGATTGCTATGTGCTACTTGAATTGAAACCTGCAAGCATATGATAACAATGATGTGAAACCCGAACATGGTTACTATTTATAGAAACTTACTAATTATGGAAACCTGCCATTAATGGAAACATGCTACCTTTCTAGAACAAATAGGATTTGTTGCTACGTGCTATCGTATGATCAATTGTGTGTTATGTGTTAGTATGCAACTCAAACATTAAAACACAAACGTGTCACCAACGGGTCGTCGTGTCAAACTTGAGTCGCACTTGCAAACTATTTTCTACAACCTTTAACAACAACATTGTTTGGATATATGGGTCTATATCGAACATCACGAACACGCACTTATAGACTACGGTTATAGGTGGCAGTTAGAAGTCCAGCAGTTGCTTCTTAGCTTTCATACTTGCATACGCACTCAGGTGAGTTTCATAACCCCTATTTTACTTGTTTTCCTTTTTGGGGGAGAAAACATGCTTTCAAACATTTCAAATATTATGGGATTCTGTATTACTGTTTTACCGCTTGCGTACTGAAAGTGCACAAACATACCAAACAAGTCCTTACATTTCGAACCGTTAGTATTGGGGAATAGCGAGGGGATTTTGAGTAGTACTACTGGGTTTTGACAAAGCCCCACCCGAGTTAGTCGCTCTAACTATGATTGGAGGTCAACGGGTGTAAAATTTGCCTAAACATTAGCCAGTGTTCGGTAGACATGGCTGGAGGCATTCAAACATACAAACAGTCAGCTTCGGTTGCGAACACTTAAAGTAGCAATGCATTAGACTAGCTATCTATCGGTAAACAATAATTACTTTATCTGACAAACATTGAGCATGGGATGCTTGCGTTAAACAATTGGATTTACTTACTTTACTTTATGAACTCACCAACCATTGTGTTGACACTTTTTAGCATGTCTTTCTCAGGTCACTAAGGTATCCAAGCACGAGCATAGGGCATGCATGGAGTCTTATCACTATCGAACATTGAATTTACGTTATTTACTTAAACTGCATGGTTTTGGGCGCTTTGTTTTGCGCAACTTACTTTTACTTGCATTGGTTTATGTTTACGCTTCCGCAACGTTTTCAAACTTGAACTTTTGTTGTCTCGTGACTATGAGCAGCATTAGTGGTTTATTTAAATTCATATAGAGTCGTTCCGTGTAACTAATGACTGAGATCCTGATGTGTCACCTTCCAAAACGGTAAAACTCCGTTAGTGGGATTTGGGGGTGTGACACTTTTGCTGACAGCTCATAGAACTTGATCATTTTTTACATAGCCTGTTTCAAATAATATATGTCAATACAAATGCAGGGCTAAAACCAAGATCCGAAATATTAAAAGTTTCTTACCAAATGGCTAAGAGCGTGCAGCTTCCGATGAACATCAGCATAATCAGAACATTCAATAATGGTTGTCTCAGCAGGATCAGGGGTCTTTCATTTCTTATTGAGGCCGATTTGAGACGAGCAACTGAGGACTCTGGCTTGGGAACTTCTGGTTTAGATGCTGCAGTAGCGGTTAGGCTAGGCTCCTTCTTGACACTCTTTCCTTTAGAGATCATGCTATCGATGTCTTCCAGACCGAATTTAGAACTCAACTTGCGTACACCTATTCCAAAATAACAGGTTAGATCATTACATATCTTATTAACTAACAAAATTTTGTAGTTCTCTTTTGTCTTACCAGACATTTATGAGGCTGAGGGATACGTTTCTGAGCTCTCGGGTGCTGACTGAATCTTGACCTTGAAAGTCCGTTCTATGGGTTCTATGCTATAAAAGAAAATGACTCTTTTGGCAGTCTCAAAAGAAGGCGGAGCTATCTCTGACAACCTCGGTGCTATGAAACAAGATGAGAAATTAAATGTCAGCATCCGAGATATCAAAATAACGAGAATCCTATAAAATAAAACCCTACCCTTTATAATCCATTTGATTAGCAACTTATCCTCACCAGGGATCGAATCTCTCCTCACAAAGAAAAAATTGTTTTTCCAATTAGAATTGTTTTGAGTTGTTTTCAAGATCAAATAGGTCATGCCGGTTTTAATCTTGAATAAGAAACGCGAAGAACCGTGACTTCTCAAATTGTAAACATATGCCAACTCCGAAATGGTGAAATCTAGAGCATGGTGGCAGATCAAGAGTTCCAGAATATGCAAAGTACGCCAAATAAGAGGCATGGTCTGAGCATAACTCATACCGGTTTTTGTAGAAAACTCGGTGGTAAAAATCAGAAAAGGATATGAAAAGCCGATGGTAAACGGAAAGGATGGAAAGCAAACCCTGCTATCGAAAGTAAAATCTTCCCTGGTTTTAGGGTCGAAAGGTCGAAAAATGGTATCTTTAGGAAAGGATCCCCCAGATTTAAGAAGTTCAATATCACGATCAGTGAATGTGCACTTCTCAGAATCCGGGTTCGCTATCAGATGTTAGCCATTTTTTATCTGAAAATCGACAGAGTTAAGGAAGGAAAGGGAAGTTGTACCTGAAATCCTTGAGAGAGAGGAAGAAGATAAACTTTAGAGATAAATGGGAAAGATAAAAATATGGGATAATTATGAAACCGCCTTGAACGACGACGTGTCGTTACCTCGTTTCTCGCACCACGTCTCAATTTGAAATTTGAAATTTGAATTTTAAAATTTTCATAGCTGTAACTTCTATTGACAGCTGTCAAAATTTGGGGACAATTGTTATGGGTTAAATTTCAAGCAGGATCCTGAATGTTGTATGATCCGGAATCCAAGATCCTAGTAATTTCAGTATCTTGAATATTAATACTTATAACGGCTATTTGTCCTCTATTTCTTTTATATACGCAGATAAAACACGTGGAGTCAACTTAGTTCCTGAAGAATCGGTCTAGAAGTTGATATGAACGTGTAAGACTTGCGTGGGAAGCTCAATAACGGTCACATTTGAAGACCGGGTAAGGCTCCGGGATCATCGGAAAGTTAGTTAGGATTATTTGTTGTATTTAATCAGCAGTTTGATCGATTAGCCACACACAACGAACACTCTTAACAATAGAAGACACTCGCAATCAGTCTTGTAACACTTAGATATCGATCATTTGCTGCTCAACACTTGTAATTCTTTATTATTTATTGAAGAAACGAGGCAGGTGTCGATTGTCACCTCCCGAGGTTTTATGCCGGAGATTCTGAACGATCAAAGGCTTTCCTTGTAAACAACTGTGTCATTCTTTACGTTTTTATATCGATTTACAATGATTTTACAAGCACAGTACCTCACTTTCTAAGTTTGGTTACAAAATTAGTCTTGTTCATTTTTACCCAAAACACTAACTGCATCAACTATACAATTCCTAATCCTTATTGGATCGTTTAGACAATTACTTGTCATGTTGGCACATTTAATCCCATCTATACCTACTCTTATTTGTGCTTGGCATGCACACTTACCACAAACTCGAGTGATAGGTCATACTTCTCTTGGACATGTGTGTACCGACCCGAGTCTCTCGGATATCGCGATACACCTTGTCCGACATACCCAAACCAAGACTCTTGTATTTGAATATGCCGTCAAGTGATCCAAAAAGGGCGGCACATAACTTATCATTATTAAAAGGATTTCTTAAATGTTTTTGCTTGGCGTGTTAAAACATTTTCGACGAACAAGTTCGTAGCAGTTCCGTAAAATCCCTATTTTACTTGGTTCTTGCGTTTTAGGTGAAACATTATCGGACGTACCAATTTAATAACCTAATTAAATATAAGTCGGTATAAGCGCGAAAATAGTTTTAGTTTAATAAACACTTTATTAGTATTATGAGTTTAAATTAAATAAAATCTCTATTTTTTTATATTCCAAAAACTCAATTTTAACCATAAAATTAACTCTTTAATTTTAAAAACCTTCACGAGATAACTAAAATCCAATTTTAAAATCTCGTTGTTTTAGTTTTAAAACCCAGTTCTAAAACTTCCTTTTGTTTGTTTTTAGAGTAAATTTCGCTTTTAATCCTTTAAGTTCAAAAATGAATCTTTCTAACATATCAATTCCTGAGTTTGCATGTTTTTAACGATTTCAGCTTCTGACACTAACTCTATTAACTTTATATGTTAAATATAGATGCATTTTAGTTATTTTATTTCTAAAGTACTAGTTTAACCATTTTAGTCTAATAAAATCCTTTTTAAACTTTTTGATAATTTTTTTTACTTATTGAAAAACGATTTTTTAAACTTTTTTAAAATCGTTTTTTTAGTTTTTTTTTCATAAAAAAGTCTTTTTTTACTTTTTAAAAACGTTTTTTTAACTTTTCTAAAAATATTTTTTTTATTTTTTTTCATACAATCGTTTTAAAAAATAATTTTTTAGTTTTTTTATAAAAACGTTTTTTAGTTTTTTCATAAAAGATATTTTAAATATTATTATTTTTTTACTTTTTTAAGAATGTATATTTTAAAAAATTATTTTAGAAAGGTTTCTCTTACATTTTTTTTAGAGAAAGTGTTTTTTAATCATTTTGAAATTTAGTTTCAAAACGTTCTCTTTAACTGGCCCATTTTATGAAAAAAAAACTAAAAAAATGTTTTTAAAAACTTTTTATGAAAAAATTTAAAAAAATATTATTAGAAAAGTTAAAAAAAAACGTTTATAAAAGGAAAAAAAAGACGTTTTTATGACAAAAAAAAACTAAAAAAATGATTTTAAAAAGGTAAAAAAAAACATTTTAAAATAAGTAAAAAAAAGTTATCAAAAAACTAAAAAAGTTTTTATTTGACTGAAATGGTTAAACTAATACCTTAGAAATAAAATAACTAAAATACCTCTATACTTAACAGAAAAAGTTAACAGAGTTAGTAGCAGGGGTTGAAATTGTTACAAAAATGCAACCTCAAGAGGCTGATATGTTAAAAGATTCATTTTTGGACTGAAATGGTTAAACATGGCAAACCATAGGGGCCAAAAGCGTAATTTACTCTTGTTTTTAATAAAATAATTTTTGCATCTATATCTCATATCAACCACGCAAAAATAAATAATAAACAAACAAAATATCGTAAACTCGAGCCATAGGTATGTCCGGTGCCTTAAGAGCCAAATTAAGACGCCGAACTAGGTCAAATAATATGGGACAATCAAACCAATCTGTTGCTCCCACTTGCATTGACATCTTCCTTAACTCTCGGTATCGCCCGTCTTGTCGGTTTTTGTTTCGTCTCGATTTCCGCGTTCGTCCCGTATTGTCTTGATTTCTTGATGTAATATAAAAAAAATATATTCTATTACATTACATGGCTTGCAAAACAGTCTAAAAAAATTACAATACAAGATTCAAAATGGAAAAATAAAACCATTCAACCAAACAAACAACACATTACTAGGCTCGGTGTTCAATAAACAACACAATCAACAAAAACGAAATGGTGCAACTAATATTACCAATAAAAAATAATATTGGTAATATAGAAATAAAAAGTTACAATTAAAATAAAGTTCTGATTTAAAAATCAAAACTTTACCTGGTTTAACAGTTTTAAACCGGCCAAGTTTTTAAAATTTTGCAAAACCGGCTCTGGTACGTATAGTTTTAGGGTTTCAATAATTTTATCAAAGTCAAAACGCAACGGAAGTCTTAATCAAATCAATACGGGAAAATCGCACCAGTGATTCAGTTGCAAGAATAGTAGAAATAGAGAGGAGTAGAATATAATTAAAACACTTTAGTTATACTTACCTTTGATCTTGTTGATGATGATGAAAGACTCGACTATCGATATCCACAACGAGACAACAAAGAACAATGTTAGCCGGTACGCGAATCACCAAAATTGCATGCAAAACGGAAGGACCCTGTGAATGAAAAAGGTGCCATGTCTATGGGACGAAAGAGCCTTATGAATATGAATGGAAAAGTGTCCGGTCTATAGACAGAAGGGCCTGGTAAACACCTCCCAGTCTATGAGGCGGAAGAACCTAAAACGAATAATAAAATGAACGACGCAGTGTACTTACTTAGCGTAACCTAACGTAAAAACGTTTTCCAAACACTGCAGGAAAAAGGTACGTGGAATGAAGCTTCCTGAGGACGTGACCTGTCGGAGCTGAAGAATCCCTATGTCATATGACGTAATATTTTATGTAAAGACAATATTTATAATAAAATATACCTTTGTCATTATAGTGACAAGGTTGTAAAAAAATCTGGGACCATTTTCCGCTATAATAACTCTGATAATTAATAAAGAAAAACTAAGGTGTTTCATAATAAAGTAAAAGTAGGATGTTTCAGTTATGGAAGATGCCATAACCGACCAAGCGTTTATGATTATGGAAGAAGGCATAACCGACCAATCGGTTATGGTTATGGAAGAGGGCAAAATCGACTCATAACTGACTTTGCAGTTGCACACCCCTAGAGATGACGGTGATAGGAACAAATGGAAAAGAAAAAATGGGTGAAGAACTAAGGTTTTCGATTGAAGATGGAACCGCCACCAACTCCAACCACTCCACCAGCAATTTTCGTCGATGAAGAACTAAGGTTTTCGATTGAAGATGGAACACCTTAAACCATCAAAAGCACCATTAATTTTCCCCTTTTCTTGTTGAAATTTCTTCAAACTCATAGCCGCAATATTTGATTTGCCCAGAATGTTAATTGTTACCTATCGTCGTCGGTGATTAACATTCGTCGTGCTTATTGATATGATTTAGATAGTGAATCCTTTAGATTTGATTATTGTAGGACCTAATGTGACTGTGGGACGGTGGTACTCGTCGAAGAAGACATAACTTTAGGGTTTGATTTTGACTGCGGCGGTGGTGCTCGCCGGAGAGGTAACAGATCTGTGGCTGCTTAGAGAAAGGGTAGAAAGTTATTGATAGTAGAAAGACGGTAAGTACAGAGATTGATAGGGTTTTAATTTGATTTCTTTTTATTTGTTATATTAATAATAAGAGTATTTTTGTCTTTTATAAAAACTTACTAGAAAAGTTTGATGACGTTAGAGGCAAGAAGTTAACTAGGACAATTGACAAAACCATAACGACTCAAAAAGTGAAATTAAAACTATTGGACCTAAAACATTATTTTGAGTAAACCACAGGGACTAAAACCGAAATTTACTCTAAAATTAACATTTACACCCTACACTTTCTTCCTTTTCCCCCTTTTTTGGAATTGGACTAATCAGGATACGACACGTGATCTACTCACAGTTGTTTTTGTCTTTTATAAGTTTTAAAATATGATGTTTTATAAAATTACAAATGTATCGTTGTGACGAGCTTGTTTTTATTTACGTTTCGATATAAAATTTATTCAAAACCAAGTCGAGCGTAGTAATATACAAGTCAACAAAGCACAAACATACAAGCCTTCAAAGCAGTTTTGAGGTTTCATTTTTTACATAAAAAAATCGTTTTACTCTTACAAATTTTAAAATATGATTTTTATGAAATTCTGAATTTGCCGTTGTGACATGTTTATTTTTATTAACATTTCGATGTGAATTTTTTTCACGGATTCTTTTTCTATATATAAAGTTTCGAATATTATCAAAGCCTCCGCCACAACGTGTAGGTTTCCGTCAATTTTTATCTACGTGTCATCATAAATTTATTCAAAACCGAAACGTTCGACGTAAACTTTATTCAAAATCGAACCGAGTCAAATATGACATATTTTTACCTTTTCTTTTAAATACACTTTCGTGTTTATTAACACTCATCTTTACAACGGCATAACTTTTTCTTGATTTCTGAATATACCGCTGCGACATTGTTTTTTCATCTACGTTAATTCATGATCGTACCGTCACAATTTAATACGTTTTTTTACATACTTAAACACGTTAATGTAATCGTTACTAGAAACGTGTGACTATCATTGTTTCCTTACTTGCAAAGAATTATGATCGCATAACGTTTCCTTAAGCAAATCTCCACCGTCCGATCGTATATTATAACACCGTCAATATCCCAACGCTCCGATCTCACGCAAACACGCACTCCCGAAAACCTACCTTCTTCTCTCTGAAGACGACGAAGAAGAGAGAAAACAATCGCAACCATGGCGATAACTGTAACTAGCGCGTGGGCCAAACCTGGCGCCTGGGATTTAGACTCAGAGGAACACGAAGACGAGCTCAAACAAGAACCAATCCCCGCAATTCGCCCTCCGGCGGCGGAGATGGCCGATTTCCCCGACCTCATGACCGCCGCAGCCACCAAAACGAAGAAGAAGAAAGGCCAGACGATATCTCTCGGTGAATTCGTCACAGGTTCGACGAATCAAGCGGCCAAGGGTTTGACGGCGGAGGATTTGATGATGCTTCCGACCGGTCCACGGCAGCGGACGGCGGAGGAGTTGGACCGGACTAGGTTAGGCGGCGGTTTCAGATCTTACGGTGATAGGAACAATGAGTCGTCGAATTCGCGGTGGGGGACCGGTAGGAGTAATGGCGGTGATGACGACGGTCGGAGATCTAGGGAGCCGTTAGGTCCGTCGCGTGCGGACGAGACTGATGATTGGGGCGCCGCGAAGAAATCGACGGTCGGTGGGGGTTTTGATCGGAGAGGAGGTTCCGGTGGTGGTTTTTTCGAGGGCTCACATTCTCGAGCGGATGATTCGGATAGTTGGGGGGCTAATAAAAGTTTTAAACCGTCGGAGGGGAGGAAATTCGATAGGGAGAGGAGAATGGGGTTCGAATCGAGTGGGGACGCAGATACATCCGATAATTGGGGAAGGAAGAAGGAAGTCGAAGGCCGTAGATTTGGATCCAGTGGCGGTGGGAGCGCATTCGATAGTTTAAGAGAAAGGCGGGTTGGTAATGATGCTTCGGATTCGGATAATTGGGGGAAAAAGAGGGAAGAAGTAGGTGGTGGTGGTGTGAGTAGGCCTAAGCTTAATTTGCAGCCTAGAAAGTTGCCGGTGGGCGAAGTTGAAGTTGAAACTGTGAAGTCTGCGAAAGGTTCGAATCCGTTCGGGGATGCGAGACCTAGAGAAGAAGTGTTGAAACAGAAAGGGGAGGATTGGAAGGAGATAGATGAGAAGCTTGACGCGATGAAGCTCAAAGATTTGGGCTCGGGGGATCGGTTTAAAAGAGGGATCGGATGGCCGGGATCGATTGAGGATTCAACAGAAAAGAGCTGGAGAAAGAACCAGAATGTGGATGTTGATGGTCCTCCTCCAAGGTTTGATGTTTATATAACCTCACATTAATAATATCAATGATCATAATTTATTAATTTGTTATGTTTGTTCAATAATGTGTATGGTGTGTAGTGGTGAGAATAATGAAAATGGACATACAGAAGAAGCTGAAATTGTAGAAGATGGACAAAAGTGATTGGAGATGGGCAAAGTTTGATATTCTGTTTCTCTTTTTAATGGTTTTATTCCAAGTTTTGATAAACTTTTAGTGATTTTTGTAGGATTAAATGCATAATTATGTTAATTTATCGCGTTATGACCTCAGTTTTGTTCTTGTTTCGGTTTCTTTAAACACTGAGTGCATGTATCCAACTTTATATTACTAAGAATTACTAAAAACTTATATATAGCATATGTTTACAAACCATGTGGAGTTCATGTTACATTATATTTCACCATGACCCGACCCGACCCGTGTACTATGTTTGGATTTTTCTTTTCCTGAATTGTTTGTTCATACTTTGTGGCTACAAAGATTATGAATCTTTGGAGTCCACACACAAAGATTATGAATCTGTATTTTATTATTCAGCATCTTAATTATTGATGGGTAGTTAGGACACCACCCTCACCCTCACCCTCACCATTCTCTGATACTGGTAGCCTATATTAACTGTGAGAGTAGTTTGTGAACGAATGTGTATTATGAGAATGGTGATGGATTGGGTGGTGACAAGCCTCGTGTTGGTGGCTGCCGCCACCATTGGTGCTCGTGGAGACACGACGGTCACTGGAACTGTCTTCTGTGACCAGTGCAGAGATGGCGGGTTTGACGCTCTCGATTATCCTCTTGGTGGTGAGTGTTAACATTGGTTTGTAAATGTTGATTACCTTCTTTTATCGTTTTGAGGTTTACGGGTAAACTAACGATCACTTTACACTGTAGGGGTACGGATATTGCTGGCTTGTCCGGGGGAGCACGGGGATTTCACGGTGTTGAGGGAAGAAACTACGAACTGGTTGGGGACTTACACAACGTCGTTTGCAGGTACGACAAACATGGACGGTTGTCGGGCTCAACTCGCTGGCGACGGCCAGGGATGTGGGCCGGCAGTCGGTCCTGCTCAGGACTTTAGACTTACGTTGAGGATGTTCGATTCTCAAATGTATACCGTGGATCCTTTAATTGCCCAACCCGATGATCGATCCCCATTGTGCCCACAACCCTCACCAACACCTGAACCGCCACTTTCATCATTGCCTTCTTCACAACCTTCACAACAGATGCCACCACTTCCTTCATTGCCTCCATTGTCACCTCCGATGACTGAGTTTCCGGCTTCGTCGTCCCCTCCTATAGGCGAGTCACTTCCGATGCCGCCCTTGCCTCCATTGCCACCCTTGCCGCCTATGCCAACGAAGCCTTTCTTCGAAGCTTCGGCTTGCCCGTACCAGTAAGTTATAACATTATAAAATAAGTTAAAAGAACAAGTCGTGTGAATAGTGACTTTTTGATTAACTGATTGACACGTGTTTTTTTTCTTTCAGTTTTAACCTTATACTATATATAAATTTATACTTTTAGCCCGTTTCATTTTCTATTAATTTCGTTTAATAACTTTTTTTTGTCAACTTTTTTCAAAATACGGAGGGCGCGGCTGATTTTAGTTTTCTTTTTTGTCAACGTTCTGATATAATTTTTTTAAAACTGAGTTGTATTTAAAATCGAGTTTTTTTTGTATCGTTGCCTATAGCGAGTGACGTTAACATTGTGATACCGTGATGAACCGAACCTATTCTGAGCGAACATCATTGTCGGTATTTGTATTATCGTAACCCGTATCGGTTTTAACTTTTATGGTTTTCGACGACCCGAACCGGTAAATTTTTTTCTTTTTTTATTATTTAGTTTTATGTTTCTCGTTTATTAACATTATTTTTACCGTTGTGTTTACGTTTTCATTTATATTTTATTAACGATGCGCCCGATAGCTGCCACGAAGTGTGGGTATAAGCGAATCACGAGAAATCCGCTTCCAAGTTTCGTTTATTTTTTTTAGTTTTATTTTCTTTGTTTTTGGCGCCGCTTTAACTTTATTTTTTTGGCGTTCTTTAGTGATAGTGTCGTCTGTGTTTTTTTTTTAGGGTTGCTTTTTACAAACATTTGCTGTTGTATCTACATTTAAGTTTTTTTAATCGATCCGTCGTCGCCGATATTTTTGTTCTAGGTTATGCTTTTTAACGTTATTTTTACGTTTAAGCATGTGCATTGTGTTAAAATTTTTCTAAAAACCGATCCACCCCGTCGCGGAGCGAGGGGGCGTGACCAACTAGTTTATATAATTTAACAATGTTAATCCTATAGAAAAACAAATATACTTTTGATATATATAAGTCTCAACTTGTAAAAGGTTCACTAAAGTACTAAACTAGCTTTTAAATAGTTTTGTATATATAAGTCCCTAAGTTTAATGCACATACTTTTGAAACTTTTTTTTTAATCATAGTGACTTAACTCTTAAATTGTTTGAAATCTAATAAATTGATATTCAACATTTTTGTAAAAAAAGTTATTTATACAATTGTTATGTTGACCAATTTAAGAGCTACATTTTAGATAAGTTTAGGACTTTAATATCCAAAAATTAGTTTAGTGGTTTTTTTATAAAAAATAAAATAAAAAATTTTCATATAAAAATTAGTTTAGTCAATTTTTCATTCAAAAGTTGAGAAACTTTAATATACAAAATTAGGTCTAAAAACCTTTTCCCAAAAAAAAAATATTAAATAAATAATTGGTAGTAACCTAATTTTATAAAAATAAGTTACATTTACATTATTAAAAGTAAAACATGTATGATGGTTTTTGAATAGGATGTGGATGATGGTCCAACATAAGTGTTATTGGATGTTGGACCCAGAACTGAAAATAGGACTTGTGTTCGGACCCTTGGCTTCAACAAGATACGGGGAAAACGTTACGTTACGACAAAGCATGAACAGGATAGGGGATCCTTATCAAACACTTTTAAGGGAAGGGACGACCGCTCTCTTGAACTCGTACTCTACCTCCCAATTCGTCTACCAACCCATTGATGTCGTTAGACGGCTAAACTGGGCGTTGGCTGATGGATCTATGCAGCAAACTCTCATGGCAGGCCGTCGGTTCATAAAGGCAAACTCCGGGCAAACTGGAAATACGACTTGCAAGTTCACGTTTTGCCCGTGATCACATTACACCGCGGGTTTACTTTTGTTTTGTTTGCGATGAGTACTATGGCTTGATTATGAAAGGTTATTGTGTTTAATGTTTTCATGGTTAAGAATGATATGATTTTAAATTTTAATCCTCTACTACACCTGCTTTCTTTACCATCGTCACCGTGCATGATCACCCTTTGCTGGCGTGAATTTTTGACACGACATGGACTTAATAAAAAAGTTGTGGGTGTGAGTTTAGTGGAAATAGGTTCGAGTCAGTTTAGGGGGTCAAACCTTCGGACACGTTTAGCTAGACTGGTCGTGTTCAGATCAACCTGATGGTTCGTGGGTTGACCAGCTTAAGCCATTTATTTTTGAAACTTGTTTAAACACAACTTTTAGAGCATAAATTAACACGGTTGAGTATTTTATGCGAAAATTTAAAAATTAAAAGAGATTTTTATAGTTTTTTTATAATTTAAGTATAACTATTTTATATGCATTTGTATTTTCTGTTATAAATTTGTAGTTTTAAAGTATTAATATATAAAAAACTAAGAAAATATAAAAATTCGAGTTAAACGGATTATAATCGTCTCAACTCACAAATATTCGTGTCGTGTTCGGGTTCATGTATCCGACACTATTTTCGAGTTTGTGTTGGGTTGAACCAGTCAACCCTCGATTCCTCGAACACGACTTTTTTCACGAGTCATAATTTTAGGACCTTTTTTAGGGGCAATTACATATATTTACCTTACAAATTTCATAAATTACATATATACCCAGGGTAAAATATAAATTACGTATATCCCCCTCGTTAAAGCTAAAAATATCAAATATATCCATTTTTATTTATTTTATTAAAAAATAATTATAGAATGACTATTTTAACTTTTTTTTTAACTAAAACTTAAAATTTTTAAATTTACCCTTTTAACTAGTTTTCTTTTTACCTTTTATTTATTTATTTATTTATTTTTTCTTTTTTACTTCTTTTTTTATATATTTTTTTTTGCCTTTTCTTATCGGTTTTTTACTTTCTTTTTTTTGACAATCACCAAAATGTACATAATAAGTGCCAAAGTTTTGATGTTGGATGTTGGAATCGCAAAACATTCGAAACAATATAAACTCGATAACCTGAATCCATCAACCTGTTTGGATGTTGGAAACGCACAAAAAAACGTGCATGTTGGAATCAGCCGACTTGGATCAGAAGGTCATCAGTTGGCTTGGAATCGATCGCTTTACTTGGATTGATGGAATGGAAATCGTCGATCGTCGGTTAGAAAACAATCTCCAATTGAATCGCCAGTTAGGTTTGAATCAAAAGGTCGTATCGTTGGTTTGAGAATTAGAAGAGTCGTTTTTTTTCTTGTAAGCTTAAAAGGTTATTTTTGTGATAATATATAATTTTATAAAATAAAAGGGATATATGTAATTTAAATTTTGGGTTGAATATATATGTAATTAGGCTTTAAAATAAATGGATATATGTAATTCTCTCTTTAAAATAAAGAGATTTATGTAATTTAGGTTTTAAATTAAGTATATATATGTAATTAGGTTTTAAAATAAAAGGATACATGTAATTCATAAATAAATAAATAAAAAGGCATGGCTCAAGTGACAACTTGTTCAAGTTTGGGTTAGTTAAAAAGCTGAACTGAGATGGGCTCTTAATAAATGAAATAAATTACAAATTTCTTTCATTTAAAAGCTTCTAAAGCTAAAGTTGCAAGCCAAAAGGAGTTTTCACCTACTAAATAGAAAGGTCATTTGGTGTAATGGTAGCTTCAAGACTTTTTATAGTGGAGGTTTTGGGTTCGAATCCTGGCAACAGCAAAAAAGGGGTATCTGGCCAGGTCAGGGGGTTTACCCAGTTGGGGGTTCCTTCTATGGTGGGTTGTCCTGGATGTTCTAGGTGTTGCTCCGGGGAAACCCAATTATCCTAGAATACATAGGTGTTGCCGTTCAAAAAAATAATAGAAAGGCATTTTCTTTTTTACCATCTTTTTGATATCTTATTTTTTTTTCCTCTTCTCATGTTATTTTTTCATGCTTTATCATGTTAAAAGAATATAAAGAATATCATCTAAAACAGGAAATTCAAATGTATGAACTATAATCAATCTAATTTATAAGGAACCCGTTTGAAAGAGCCTAGATTGCTCTTGCGGACTATCCTCTGATAGGACTCTACATACGCATATTAAATGTACGCAAATTGGATTTTAATAATCCAAACTACGACCTATTGACCGATAATAATCCATACTAACAATTTGGCTGGTAACAGTCCTAACTTTCATTTTTGTTGTCAAGGATAGTCCCAGTAACAATTTAGCGTTTGTACGATGACGTCTTTCACTTTTGCATTAATATGAAGGTGCCTTAGCTGGTTCGGATGGTACTTGGTCTAAATGATCTTGATTCAAGACGTACGTTGTTGCTTTTGAATGAATATTGTTTCAGTTATTCAATTTCTTGGTCCCGTCCAAGTTAACATGGTTCGGTAAACTGATCATGAAGCTGAAACACATATATAAGAGTGCATTCCATTTAAGAGGTGACATACTATTGAGATCCTGATCGTTAGTCGTTATAATTTATATTATTTGTAGTTTATACTTGTCTGATATTTAGTCTGTATAAAGGTTATTTAAACAGTTTTTTCTCAATTGCTTTGGCTTTCATGCATATAGGTGATCATCTAGTTTCTAAATTATGTTGAGAATTGATAATTTTTATGTATATGTACTGTTTAGAATAAACATTTATGTAAGAACCTTTATTTTATAGGTTATTTTTATTTCTTGGAACTTATTAGTAGTTCTTTTTTCTACAACAATCAAGAGAATATTTGTTAACAAGATAAATAAGGCCGTCATCGTACAAACGCCATGATGTATAATGTTTTGGGTAGATGTTAACAAATACACTAAACGTGTACTCCTTGTTTTTAGCTAAGAGTTGTTGTTCTCTAAAAACAGTAAAAAAATTCACTAGACCATGTACGGTAAATGTCACGGTCAGATTGTTCATTAACCATGAATGGTTTGGGACCATTCTCTATCACAAAATCAGCCAATTGCAAATAAGTCTAATTTGGGTTTTGCTTTTATCTCAAGTTGAACTAAAAATTTTCTTCTATAAGAAGATTCATTTTAGAAATCTTAGTTCTTATAGAGTTAAAAAACTTTATTATTTATAAAAGCTTTAGATGTTTGTAAAAATTCTTTAGTTTTTAAATACTTTCCCGGATGATTATTTTTATTCTTTTTGTAAAACTTCAACAATCTTAAGTTTGTGAATGTAAGACCTTGAAGCTAATTGCTCCCAAAAAAAACGTTGCTTCCGACAGACAAGTTGCTACCGACAGACATACAAAGGTGTTTCCGACAGACATACAACGTTGCTACCGACAGACAAGTTGCTACTGATGATGAGATTGCTACCGATGATCTTCTGTTGTTGATGAACATTTTCTCTACTGACAGTACTATCCTTAGGTGTCTTATGATTGGTGCAGAGTTAGTGTGAACACCAATGTCGCAATATGACACAATTCATTAGAAGACCAACTTAAGCTTATTAGAAGACCTGCAACCTTTTTTCTTAGTGTTTGTCTTGTTGTTTGTAACCAATTGTAGTGTAGTTTCATGACTTGTAATGTTATTTAGATCAACGGTATGTGTTGAATCTAAACCTTAGAATCAATGGTCTGTATTGATTCTAGGGAAGTTGTCTCATGCATGAGATGGCTAGTAGAGCTCTATATATATTTTAGGTTTCTCATTGTATACTTAGATGTTCTTTTGGACTCTTGCATTGTAACCTTGAGAGAGATTAATACAATAGAGCTTGAAAGTGAATTCTTATGTTCTTTGTTCTTGAATCATTGTGTGAATAGAGTTAGTTGTTATTGTTTCCACAATCTCAATTAATCAACATAACTATCTATGTGCAAGATTTTAAGTCTTTCCAAGACAATCTCACTTATGTTGTCATGATAATTTTTAGATACCTCAAAGGAGCTCCCGGGAATTTGGTACTCTAAGAATTCAAACTTTAACTTATAAACATACACTAACAGTGATTATGAAGGTTGTAATTTGGATAAGAAGTCAACTTTAGGAGGATGTCAGTTTCTTCATGGAAGATTGGTATCATGGCAATATAAGAAACAGACATATGTATCCACATCAACAACTGAATCAGAGTGCATAGCAGCCTCAAGTTGTTGTGCACAAGTTGTGTGGATTCAAAACCAACTGCAAGATTATGGAATGACTTTCATGTCTACCCCATACACGTTGACAATAACAATGTTATATCCATCACCAACAATCCTGTGAAGCACTTCAAGACAAAACACAGTGATATCAGGTATCACTATATTAGAGATTGTGTTGAGAAAAAAACTGTCTTATACTATTCAAAGTTCATACCAATGAGCAACTTGCAGATTTGTTTACAAAAGCTTTTTAATGAGAAAATGTTTAAATACCTGATCTCATCCATTGGTATGATGAACTTTGAGTAAAAACTTTTCATAATCCTAAAAAAATATTCAAGAAACTTGTGTTTTTATTTTAAACTTTGTTAACTAATAAAACTTCTTCACAAATAATATAAAGGATTAAAAAGTTACTTTGGTTGCTACTGATAGTTGTAACCATCGATAGCAAAAGTTGTTGCTAATGATAGTTGTAACTATCACTGTCAAATATGTTTACTGTTGGTAGCTTAAACCATTGGTAGTAAAACCCACATCTAATGATAGCTTAAACCATCAGTATCATAACATGTTGATACTGACCGTTCTAACCATCGGTAGCAAAACCTAGTGCTACTGATCCTTACTCAGTCGGTGTCAAATATTTACTGTAGTAGTAAAAAAGCACTTAGGGTAAATCATTCGTGTTAAAATTGTTCGTACTATTTTGTTACTAGTACAATTGTCACAACCGGCAATTTCAGGTCAATACCCGTTCCCATCCCAGTCATAATTTCATACATCATATACATGTTAGACTTAATTATGGATAACTAAGGTCATTTAATGCATAGCAAAGTCCATTCATAACATTACATGCATCGGTACCGAATTACCTGGTCACACGTGGTACAACCGGCACACACAAACGTTGGTGATAATTAATAAAGATGTTTTAATAAACATTTCAAAGTGTTACAACATATTTTAGAACCTAAAATACATATGTGTATGTATTTAAAACAACTTAGAAATTTTGACGTGCAACTTTACATTTTCGTCGGTATAACTTATTTTAACGCGCTAGTTAGCAATGTTAAATGACTAGACATACATTTAAATGCTAGTGAACTACCGGATGTGAAACATACAATTCTATTAAACCCGATTTAATAAAAGGTTTGACTTTAAATCGCGTCTAACTTATACCCGCTACCAACTTAATACCCATTTAATTTAATAAAAGGTTTTTAGAAACTAATAATTACAAGAGACTTGTTTTTGTGTCAAAACACTATATAAAACTAAATGGTGGTTCATAAGCTAAAAATAAAAGGTATGTGTTGGTGACTTTGGGTTCATGTTTAATTATTTCTCTAAATGATAATTTTTATAAAAGGAAGTAAAGTTTATGTTAAACTCAAAAGATGCATCAAGTGGGTTTCATTATGTCCATGGATTTAGTATCATTACTTAGAACTTAAGGTGTCTTAAATATTCTAGAGCACGTGTAGGTCGGGTCACACAGTTAGACTTTGCTAGGCACATCATCACCTTGCTTGCTAAGGTAAGTCTCACGGCCCCACTTTTACTTATTTTTCTTTTGGGGGAGAATGCAAACTTACCATTTTCATTGGACACAGTTACACTTATATGATTTCACATGTTACATAAGCGGTTTACATATCGCATTATTTGAATTTGGAAATTTGAAATCTGGATTCGAATTCGAATAAGAATCTTATTCGAATTAAAAAAAACCGAATTAGAAAAATAAAAACAAAAAATTATAAATATTCAGATTTTTAACTACATTTCTAGAAATTTAACAATCTAATTCATATATAAATGCAAAAAAAATGAGCATAAAGAGTGTACCAACTAACAAGATAACTAAAACTAAAGTCGAGTACGGTACCATACTACCATAGTAGTCAAGAGGTTAGAATAAGAGTGAAGAGTCGATGTCGTTTTGAAGTTTGAACTGATGAATTGACTTAATGCACATAAAAATTAAAGAGTCAAATACTTAAAATGCTTGAAGGTTGAAGACTTGAAGCTCATATGATTAAAAAAAATCTATGTATATAAATAATTCGAATTATTCGAATCGAATTCGAATTATTCGAATCGAATTCGAATTCAAGATATAAATTCAAAATCGATTCGAATCGAATCCTAATTCGAATTCGAGTTTTTTATTCGAATGCGGCTCAAATCTAATTTCGAACCCCTAGTAGAGGCATTACATATACAGTATAGCTTCGGTTTCGGTGTGCTTATGGTAATAATGTCGCATTGTATGTACAACAATCAAATCATGGAAAGTCTTGTAGTCCATTACAACATCTTACTTTTACATTCAAACATGTTGTCACACCCCGACCGATGGCGGAATCATCGAGGCGGACATTAGAATGATTGTTCAAAAGCACATGGTAACTAAAGGTTGCATAATTCATTAATTAAAATTAAGAAACAACAAGTTCCAAATACAATACATTTCAAATAACCTAGTCTAGTTCAAAACATTGATTTATTTAACTAGGTCCAAAATCCTTAAGTGGAGGAATCTTTAGCAAATAGTCACATATCCAAACCTGAAACATTATTTAAATCAAGTGTCAACTAAAAAGTTGGTGAGTACATAGGTTTAATAGTTCCGATAAGTAGTAGTTGTAAATCGTTTTGCAACTCATTGTTTATCTTGTTAAACATAGTGTATATGATGTACCATTTATGTAATCACAATTCCAACCGAGTTTGACACGCTTGAACAGAGCACAACAGCTAAGTCCGGTATGCTTGAATATAGTTACCCACTATATCCGGTATGTTTGAATATAACACACGGTTATATCCGAGTATGCAGTAATAAACACCCTAACCGGGTGGGCTGGTCAGGCACAATAGATCTATCAATATTACAGTTGGTTGTCTTGTGTAATAATGTATGTACATCCAAAGAATAAGCATATAGTCTCATGTATAACACGTATAAACAATGTGAGTAGCATGTATAATGTTTCACCCCAAAACTTATAAAAATGTAAAATAGGGGCTATGTAACTCACCTGGCTAGCGGATACGATGATCCACGAGTGCGGGTGATAAAGACGTTGAAAACTAAGCACGATGAAATCCTATGTAGATAAATATGTATTATTGTATGTTTGTATGAGCGTATTCGTATCTAATGAGTATAGGTTTTATAATAATATTCTTAATATTTATTTGTATAAAATAGGGTAGAAAATGATAACGGTTTTGTAAAAATTTAACTCATAGAAATATATATATATATATATATATTGTTTTAAACAAGTATTTATTATGTTTAATGTATTTTTATAACAAATGAGAGAAAATTCTTTACCATATTATATTTGTTTTTAACAAGTTTATAAAAAAAAACATTTACAAGACTTATAAAGGTGGAACATTTTATATATTAAAATGTATTTTAATGAGTTTATAAAAATATTACAAGATTTGTAAACAGTGGGACATTTTATATATCATAATGTAATTTAATAAGTTCATAAAAATATTACAAGATTTGTAAAATGGGACATTTTATATATTATAATGTATTTAATAAGTTTATAAAAATATTACAAGATTTGTAAAATGGGACATTTTATATATTATAGTGTATTTAATAAGTTTAAAAATATTATAAAAAAATGGGGTGGTTTATTAAAAATGTAGTTTAATCGATTTTAAATTAAACGATCGAGTAAACCGACTCGTTTTAGTATTTATTGTATAAAAAGAGTATTAAAAATAAATTAGGATAATTAAATAAAATAAATAAATAAAAACAGAAATAAAAAATTTGGGCCGAAGGCCAACCGGGATCGAACCCGCGACATGCGCCTTAAACACACACACGCATAACCAGCCGGGCTACTGCCCATCGCTGGTTATGTGTGTATCGAATAATTTAAATACACAAAGGAGGAGTTGGTCGCTGGTCCTCGGTGACCGGCAAACCGTGTCCGAGGACACTGGGTTTGCCCGGTAACTCTCGTGCGAATGCCGTGGTTTCGATTGGAATAGTTTACCTGATGATAACAGAAGCTAAAGGAACCGAAATGAGGTTCGAACTTGGTCGCGAAAGGCCTGGACGGCAGAAGTCTTGAACTCGAAAAAGTCACCAGCGGGGATCTATTTCTGAGTGAAATTAGCTCTTGAAATCATGGTCACAGCTTCACTCAGGGTCGGCGAAGGTGATTCAGTCTTCAATTTGGAGTGAGGGTGTGAGGAAGGATGGTAACTAGTTCGAGCAGGGCCGACAATGGCTCTTTATAGCTGAGCCTAATCCTTATGCTCAAACGCGCAATTGGACACGTCCCGACATTAGTCTGGGCAAGGTGAAACTAACCCGACAGTCAACAGGCGTGGAGGTGGCCTGTCGGGCACGAATTTGGACCTGGATGTCTCGGCCACCAACAGGATCAGACGATCCTTGTGATTGACAGACAAATTGGTCGAGGGGTCTGGTTCGCGTGGGGTAGACGAAGTCAGAGACGCTTTTGTCGGGCGTTGAGGTGCAGGGAACAGCCCTGTCGGGGTGTTCGCCGGAGAAAGCCTTGGACCGCCGGACAAATCGAAGGGGGTGACCGGAAATGCGAATAGGGGATTGGCAACTTTGGTCCCTTGAGTTTGTTTTTGTTTTAATTTAGTCCCTGAATTAATTACGGATGAGTCCCTGAGGTTTGGTTTGTCCAGAAACAGCCCTTCAACAGATTTCTGTTTTAAAACCCTCTAGTTTGATTAATTACAAAACGAACCCTAAACTTTTTATTAAATAAATTAATTTAATTTCTTTTAAATCTATTTATATTTTTATAAATTTATTTTCATTATTATTATTATTAATAATAATTTTGATAAAAGCTATTTATCTCATTTAAATAAGTTATTTCATTGAATGTGCAACTTTTAATTTAGAATTTTTATATAAAATTTTATAAATTTAAAACTTATAGAAAAATGATTACATGATAAATATAATACAAGTGCGAGAACGAAAAATCCGAAACGTCACAGTCTCCCCATGTTAGAGGAATTTCGCCCCGAAATTCAACTAGTGGAGGCTATGAAAAGAGGTGCGGATACTTGGTCTTCATTTGGTCTTCGCGTTCCCAAGTGAACTCGGGTCCACGTTTAGATTCCCAACGGACCTTGACAATGGGGATGCGGCTACGTTTGAGTTTCTTGACTTCTCGGTCAATGATTTCCACGGGTTTTTCAACAAAATGCATCTTTTCGTCAATACGCACTTCGTCAAGAGGGATGTGGAGATTCTCGTATGCTAGACACTTTTTCAAATTAGACACATAAAAGGTCGGATGAACGTTGCTGAGTTCTGAAGGAAGGTCGAGTTTGTAGGCCACTTTTCCTACCCTCTCGAGTATCTTGAATGGGCCCACATATCGAGGTGCAAGTTTTCCTTTCTTTCCAAATCGGACTACGCCTTTCCAAGGTGATACCTTTAGAAGAACCATATCTCCAACTTGAAATTCCAAGGGTTTTCGTCGTTTATCGGCATAGCTCTTTTGTCGACTCCTTGCTACTCGAATGTTGTCACGGATGAGAGAGACTTTATCGGTGGTCTCTTGGATAAGCTCGGGACCGGTGATTTGTGCTTCACCAATTTCGTTCCAACAAATTGGTGAACGACATTTTCGTCCATAAAGAGCTTCAAACAGTGCCATGTTAATACTTGTGTGGTAGCTGTTGTTGTAGGAAAATTCGATCAGCGGTAGGTGAGAATCCCAATTGCCACCAAAGTCAATGACACAAGCCCTAAGCATATCCTCGAGAGTTTGGATTGTTCGTTCGGTTTGTCCATCAGTTTGAGGATGGTAAGCCGTACTCAAATCCAAACGAGTGCCAAGTGCTGATTGCAATGATTGCCAAAATCGGGAAGTAAAACGCGAATCACGATCGGAGATGATGTTCAAAGGGATTCCGTGACGACTTACGATCTCATCAATGTAGATCCGAGCCAATTTCTCAACTCGATAGTCCTCACGAATGGGCAAGAAATGAGCAGACTTTGTGAGTCGATCGATAATAACCCAGATACTATCGTGCCCACTAGAAGTTCGTGGGAGTTTGGTGATGAAGTCTATAGCAAGGTTCTCCCACTTCCACACGGGAATTTCAGGTTGTTCGAGGAGTCTGGAAGGCTTTTGGTGTTCGGCCTTCACTTTAGAACAAGTAAGGCATTTTGCGACAAAGAGGGCAATATCCTTTTTCATGCCGGGCCACCAATATTGCTGACGGAGACCCATGTACATCTTATCAGCTCCGGGATGTACCGAATATCGAGTTTTGTGGGACTCGTTCATCAAAAATTTACGAAGATCGTCGCGATCGAGAACCCAGATACGGTCCATGTAATACAATAGGCCGTTGGCTTTGGTTTCTAACAGGAGTTCTACACCACATGCCATTTCTTGATACATGTTTCCCTCGGTAACCGAGGTGTGTTGTGCTTTGAGAATACGGGCCTGGATATCGTTATGAATATAAACACTATGAAGCATGATACGTTCTTTACGACTCAAGGCGTCGGCTACAACGTTTGCTTTGCCGGGGTGGTAGTGGATCTCGCAGTCGTAGTCGTTTAGAAGTTCAATCCATCGTCGTTGCCTCATATTAAGCTCTTTTTGATTGAAAATATGTTGGAGAGTTTTGTGGTCGGTGAAAACCACACATTTGGTGCCATATAGATAGTGTCTCCAAATTTTCAAGGCGAAAACGACAGCACCAAGCTCGAGATCATGGGTCGTATAGTTCTTCTCATGGACTTTGAGTTGTCGTGATGCGTATGCAATTACTTGACCTCGTTGCATAAGAACACAGCCAAGACCTTGGTTGGATGCATCACAATAAACGACAAAGTCGTCATTACCACTAGGAAGAGTTAGAATAGGAGCATTGCAGAGCTTGTGCTTTAGAGTTTGGAAAGCTTCCTTTTGCTTGGGTCCCCACTCGTAGTGCTTACCTTTGTGAGTCAAGGCAGTGAGCGGGACCGCAATCTTGGAGAAATTTGAGATGAAACGACGATAGTAACTTGCTAGGCCAAGAAATGAACGAATCTCGGTAGGAGTCCTAGGAGTACTCCAGTTCTTCACCGCCTCGATCTTTGCCGGGTCCACATGAATTCCCTTATCGTTGACTATGTGACCCAAAAATTGAACCTCTTTTAGCCAGAATTCACACTTGGAGAATTTGGCGTATAGTTGTTCTTTCTTCAAGAGTTCCAAAATCAAACGAAGATGTTGTTCATGTTTCGCTTTCGTTTTAGAATAGATGAGAATGTCGTCAATGAAAACGATCACAAACTTGTCCAAATAAGGTTTGCATACACGGTTCATGAGGTCCATGAAGACCGCAGGTGCATTAGTCAAACCGAATGGCATGACCATAAACTCGTAGTGACCATATCTAGTCCGAAAGGCAGTCTTTGGAATGTCTTCATCGAGAACACGAAGTTGATGGTATCCGGAACGAAGGTCAATCTTGGAGAAACATGTTGAACCTTGAAGCTGATCGAAAAGATCGTCGATACGGGGTAAAGGATATCGGTTCTTAATTGTAAGTTTGTTGAGTTCACGATAATCGATGCACATTCGAAACGATCCATCCTTTTTCTTTACGAACAGCACGGGAGCACCCAAGGTGAATGGCTCGGGCGGATGAATCCTTTGGATGAGAGTTCTTGTAATTGACTCGCAAGCTCTTGCATCTCGGAAGGCGCAAGACGATAGGGGGCTTTTGCCACGGGAGTTGTCCCGGGCACAAGGTCGATACGAAACTCCACTTGTCTAGTAGGAGGAAGACCGGGTAAATCCTCGGGGAATACTTCGGGAAAGTCTCGAATGATCGGAATATCTTGCAATTTCTTACTTTTGTCTTTCGTGTCAACGACGTGAGCCAAGAAGGCAACGTACTTTTTCCGCAAGTACTTTTGTGCCAAGGTGCAAGACATGAGTTGAAGACCACGACACGGTTTTTCACCAAAAATAACTAACGTGTCGCCCGAAGGGAGAGGTATACGAATGCACTTTTCGTGGCAAATAACCTCGGCATGGTGTTTGGATAACCAGTCCATGCCAATTATAATATCAAAACTTCCCAATTGCATTGGAAGGAGATCAACAGAGAATTCATGATTATTAAGTTCGAGATTGCAGTTGCGGATAACAGAATTTATAGCAATAGATTTCCCGTTTGCCATCTCCACGGAATAAGGATCGTCAAGTTTCGTTCTTTGTTTAGCAAGTCGAGATTCAAAGGTAAGAGATACAAAGCTCCTATCGGCACCGGTATCAAATAAAACGGATGCATAATGATTATTTATGAGAAACGTACCGTTTATCACGTCGTTGTTTGCTTGTGCCTCATTAGCGTTTATATTAAACGCTCGTCCTTGGGGACCACCTTTGATGATGAAGTTTTGGGCATCGGTCACGGAAGTGGTTTGGGTGCCCACATTCGTAACATGCCCGACCATTGAAAGGTGCCGGATAGACGGGACGGTTGGCTGGAGCAGCTTGATGGACGGGAGGACGGGTACGGCAGGTAGTGACCACATGTCCATATCTCCCGCAGCTTGAGCACAATCGGCATGGTAGATTGGCAGGATGATGGTACTTGCAGGTCTGGCATTGGGGATTCGGGCCCTGATAAATTTTCGGGTTTTGACCCAAAGGGGCCGCTTGAATAGCAGGTACGGCGGGAGTTACGGCTGCGAAGTTTCGACCCTTTCTTTTCTTGTTGCGGTTAGAAGACTCGGGCTTTACATCTTTGACGGCCGCGAGGGTAGAGACAACCTTCTTGGAACCCTTTCTTGTTAAGGTTTCGGCTTTGACATGGTTGTCGGATAGTGTAGCAGATAGACGGATAGCAGCTTCAAGAGTAGGAGGATTGCTTCCCAGCACAGCATCTTGAATTTGCATAGGCAGGCCGCCTATGTATTTTTCAATTCCCCAAGCAAGGGGAGTGATCATGTGAGGCACCAAAAGACTTAGTTCTTGGAACCGGGTGGTGTAAGCCAGATTATCCCCGCTGTCTTGGGCAAGATCCCAAAACTCAGCCTCGAGCTTCCTCATTTCATTCCGAGGACAGAATTCATTAGTCATGGCCTTTTTCAGATCATCCCATGATAAGGATGTAGCAACCTCAGCACCACGAGTGCGTTTCTCGCCGTTCCACCAGGTGAGGGCTCTCTTTTGGAGTACACTTGTGGCATAACGAACCCGAAGATTATCGGGACAGTCGTTGTTTTGGAATGTGCTTTCCATGCTTTCAAACCATTGAAGCAAGCCGGCAGCACCTTCAGTCCCGAAGAATTTTGTAGGATTGCACGAGTTAAAGTGCTTAAACGTGCAGTGAGGCGGGTTGGTACCACCGTTCCCTTGGATGTTGTGAGACCCGTATTTGTTGTTATTTGCTTGAGTCATTTGCCCTACTAGCTGGGCAAGAAGAGTAGCAAGATCCGGGTTGGAAGTGCTAGAGTTTGCACGTCGAGGAGGCATTCTAACACCATAAGAAAAGACAAGGATATTTTAGATAAGACGGATAAATATGAGTTATAGCGGGAAATAATGTAAGCAGAAATACGAGATTTATCATGACGCGTGCTAGTGCATGTGTATTTATTCTGAGTTGATAGGGGAAACTAAGTCATCTATTCCGGGTAGGACATGATGTTATAGATCATTATTTGCGTAATAGGAATTGCCGGGACTTGCATGCACTACAAATTGTTATTACGTGTGCACCCGTAATAATGATTTGTTTTGCATGTTCGTCTAGTTTTTCCTATTTTGCTATAATGTCCCCAGATTTTGAGTTCAAATTCGGATTGTATCCTTGCGAATACATTGACTTATCAACGTTAAATAATTCCCCGAAACTTTCAAAGAGACATGCTTTAGCCTATAGGTAAACACTCACTTCAGGAATTCCCAGGAAAGCATACGGGTCCGTTTATTTGGATTTATACGAAATGCTTTCCTAGACAGAAAACCCAATGTACAGGTGTCACCCTTCCAGATTGCACGTGTCTTTTACTGGTTTCAGGAAATTAAGTCGTTGATGAGATTTTCAAGATTTTAATAGATTTGAGAGTCTATGAATATAAAATGTGTAGGAATGTTGCCATTTATAAGGATTAGGAGAGAGTATGGACAAGGATAAGTAGTGTATTTGTTTGCATAAATGTGTTGACCAAATGTGTATGTAAAGTATGTATCATGTATCAAAGTCTTGTATGTATGTGTATAAGTCTCATGTACCAAACTCGGGAAAATTCAGACAATTCCTAACTACAAATAATTCACATAGCAATTAATCATTTAGCACATAACACATAAAAAGGGAGTCCTAGGGTTATAGTCTAGGTCATTGTGTCTAATAACCTAATTCCCTATAACCATGGCTCTGATACCAATCTGTCACACCCCGACCGATGGCGGATTCATCGAGGCGGACATTAGAATGATTGTTCAAAAGCACATGGTAACTAAAGGTTGCATAATTCATTAATTAAAATTAAGAAACAACAAGTTCCAAATACAATACATTTCAAATAACCTAGTCTAGTTCAAAACATTGATTTATTTAACTAGGTCCAAAATCCTTAAGTGGAGGAATCTTTAGCAAATAGTCACATATCCAAACCTGAAACATTATTTAAATCAAGTGTCAACTAAAAAGTTGGTGAGTACATAGGTTTAATAGTTCCGATAAGTAGTAGTTGTAAATCGTTTTGCAACTCATTGTTTATCTTGTTAAATATAGTGTATATGATGTACCATTTATTTAATCACAATTCCAACCGAGTTTGACACGCTTGAACAGAGCACAACAGCTAAGTCCGGTATGCTTGAATATAGTTACCCACTATATCCAGTATGTTTGAATATAACACACGGTTATATCCGAGTATGCAGTAATAAACACCCTAACCGGGTGGGCTGGTCAGGCACAATAGATCTATCAATATTACAGTTGGTTGTCTTGTGTAATAATGTATGTACATCCAAAGAATAAGCATATAGTCTCATGTATAACACGTATAAACAATGTGAGTAGCATGTATAATGTTTCACCCCAAAACTTATAAAAATGTAAAATAGGGGCTATGTAACTCACCTGGCTAGCGGATACGATGATCCACGAGTGCGGGTGATAAAGACGTTGAAAACTAAGCACGATGAAATCCTATGTAGATAAATATGTATTATTGTATGTTTGTATGAGCGTATTCGTATCTAATGAGTATAGGTTTTATAATAATATTCTTAATATTTATTTGTATAAAATAGGATAGAAAATGATAACGGTTTTGTAAAAATTTAACTCATAGAAATATATATATATATATATATATTGTTTTAAACAAGTATTTATTATGTTTAATGTATTTTTATAACAAATGAGAGAAAATTCTTTACCATATTATATTTGTTTTTAACAAGTTTATAAAAAAAAACATTTACAAGACTTATAAAGGTGGAACATTTTATATATTAAAATGTATTTTAATGAGTTTATAAAAATATTACAAGATTTGTAAACAGTGGGACATTTTATATATCATAATGTATTTTAATAAGTTTATAAAAATATTACAAGATTTGTAAAATGGGACATTTTATATATTATAATGTATTTAATAAGTTTATAAAAATATTACAAGATTTGTAAAATGGGACATTTTATATATTATAGTGTATTTAATAAGTTTAAAAATATTATAAAAAAATGGGGTGGTTTATTAAAAATGTAGTTTAATCGATTTTAAATTAAACGATCGAGTAAACCGACTCGTTTTAGTATTTATTGTATAAAAAGAGTATTAAAAATAAATTAGGATAATTAAATAAAATAAATAAATGAAAACAGAAATAAAAAATTTGGGCCGAAGGCCAACCGGGATCGAACCCGCGACATGCGCCTTAAACACACACACGCATAACCAGCCGGGCTACTGCCCATCGCTGGTTATGTGTGTATCGAATAATTTAAATACACAAAGGAGGAGTTGGTCGCTGGTCCTCGGTGACCGGCAAACCGTGTCCGAGGACACTGGGTTTGCCCGGTAACTCTCGTGCGAATGCCGTGGTTTCGATTGGAATAGTTTACCTGATGATAACAGAAGCTAAAGGAACCGAAATGAGGTTCGAACTTGGTCGCGAAAGGCCTGGACGGCAGAAGTCTTGAACTCGAAAAAGTCACCAGCGGGGATCGATTTCTGAGTGAAATTAGCTCTTGAAATCATGGTCACAGCTTCACTCAGGGTCGGCGAAGGTGATTCAGTCTTCAATTTGGAGTGAGGGTGTGAGGAAGGATGGTAACTAGTTCGAGCAGGGCCGACAATGGCTCTTTATAGCTGAGCCTAATCCTTATGCTCAAACGCGCAATTGGACACGTCCCGACATTAGTCTGGGCAAGGTGAAACTAACCCGACAGTCAACAGGCGTGGAGGTGGCCTGTCGGGCACGAATTTGGACCTGGATGTCTCGGCCACCAACAGGATCAGACGATCCTTGTGATTGGCAGACAAATTGGTCGAGGGGTCTGGTTCGCGTGGGGGAGACGAAGTCAGAGACGCTTTTGTCGGGCGTTGAGGTGCAGGGAACAGCCCTGTCGGGGTGTTCGCCGGAGAAAGCCTTGGACCGCCGGACAAATCGAAGGGGGTGACCGGAAATGCGAATAGGGGATTGGCAACTTTGGTCCCTGGAGTTTGTTTTTGTTTTAATTTAGTCCCTGAATTAATTACGGATGAGTCCCTGAGGTTTGGTTTGTCCAGAAACAGCCCTTCAACAGATTTCTGTTTTAAAACCCTCTAGTTTGATTAATTACAAAACGAACCCTAAACTTTTTATTAAATAAATTAATTTAATTTCTTTTAAATCTATTTATATTTTTATAAATTTATTTTCATTATTATTATTAATAATAATTTTGATAAAAGCTATTTATCTCATTTAAATTGGTTATTTCATTGAATGTGTAACTTTTAATTTAGAATTTTTATATAAAATTTTATAAATTTAAAACTTATAAAATTTTAATTGTTTTAAATCCATAAAATAATATATATATATTTTGTACAAAATTAAATAAAAACACTCGCATTTCATTTAATAGAAAAATGATTACATGATAAATATAATACAAGTGCGAGAACGAAAAATCCGAAACGTCACACATGTGAACTCACCAACATTAATGTTGACTCTTTTAAGCATTTTTTTTCTCAAGTCATTGATCTTTCATTTGGAAGTAAGCCTGCACGTCATACATGGAGTCGCATGCCACCCTAGGAACATGATTTTGAACATTTATCATTGCAAATGTTATATTTTGTAACAATTATTTACCTTCCGCATTTACTTTCCGCACTAAACTCTGTAAAACGATGTTGTTATTTTGGGACGACTTGAAATGTATGATTTTTAAAACCATATATTGGTCGTTCGACGTAATCAATGACGATGATCCTTGACCGCCGTGCCACGTGGGAAACTGCCATGGTTGGGGTGTGACAACAATACAGTTACTATTGCTATAGTAATCCCTGCTCCACTATTTGTACCTTACTCTTTTGTCTTCCCTCTAACCGTTGTTCAGAATCATAATAAAACTCCCCTCTCATTCATTCACACTCGATTAAAATTTTGAAAACCTAGTTCTTCTTTTTTCTCTCAAAATTTCCAAACTCCTAAACTACTCACTCAAAATCCATTCTTCTTCTACTCAAATCATGGCTGATAATGATCCAGAAACGGCAAGCAATCGGTTTGTCATGTATCATAATCTTTGTGCCTTCTTTCAAAAATGGGAAAAGTAAAAAAACTTCAATGAAGTCATGGATTTTCTTAGAAATTCCAAGTTATTATTTGGTCTCACCGTTAATCCAACCATGAACATCACCCACATTGAAAGTTTCTGGGAATATGCTACTTACATCATCATCTAAGCCATCATCCAAAAACATCTTAAGTTTGATGATGAAATTGGTGATCATTCCTACACCAAAGAAGAATACATGGCGACAAGAATGGGGTATGAGGGAGACACCAAGGACTACACCATTAAGAAGTGACTTCTCTCTTTCAAATAGAAGTTCCTCTGCCATGTCATGTTACAGTGCATATCTCAAAAGAGAACAAGATGGGATCAACTATCATCTGGAATTGCTTCTGCAATTCGTGGATTAGTAAACAATCAAAATTTCAACTACTCTCATCTTTTTTTTTTATGGCATGAGATATAATCTTCAAGAGGGACTTAAAAAGAAAATTTTCATGTACCCAAGGATTTTGCAGCATATTGGTAAACAATCTAAATGTCTCTCTAAACGATAGAGATCACTAGTACACCAAACGTCTCACTAGGCAAAGGTAGTGATCACGTTTTACAAAAATGTCTCACTATTCTAAGGAAGCGATCACCTTCTACGTCTCACTTACTAGTAGGTATTGATAATCTTACAATTAGCTCACAAAACAATGGTGGTGATCACCACAAGATTACAAAAACAAGAATAATGATTATAGTTGAAGCATAACTCTTCTTTTGCTCTTTGATCTTTGCTTGATCTTAAATCTTCAATTTTTGATCTTATCAAATGATTAGATAATATGAAAGTAGTGAGAGAAAGATCTATTTGATATGTATTTTAAAGTGTTAGTGAGCAAAAAGGTGAGTATGAAGCTTTGACAAGGCTCCCATTTATACACACAAGACAAATCAGAAAAAGAACCAAGGCTTGCCATATGGCGGTCGACCGCCGGCCTGGTGGTCAGCTTAGGTAACAATTTTCTATACATTGTGTGTTGTCTAATCTTATACTCTAAAGTCATTTTCACAAAATATCTGTGATTTTTTACTTTACCAAAAGTTCATTTTGACATTATACTTACTTCGTAAGAGTTTACACTTTGGTTAGAAAGATGTTTACCACTTTGATTTTGCCTTAATCCATTTTAAGCAATGTTGTGTCTTCTATGTGGAAGTATGCTTAGATACTTCCACACATAGAAGATTCAACTACACATTTTCAAATTTCCAATTCAAAATTCAAATTTGATTCTTGACACTAATTTATAAAGATTTGAAAATTTAAAAACTCTTATCCAAGTTTTAGAAAACATTTTGAAGAAATGACTTTTGTTTGAGAAAAAATATAGTTTTATTATTTTAGAAAATGTTTAAGATCATTCTCATTCCACAACATATTCATGTTGTCAATTGGTATCTTGATTCACGTGCATTGCATGTCGGTTTTCATCAATGAGCAGTTGCCATCTTGATTTACATGTCAATTTTCTTAAATGGGCTTGTTGATCATATACACTTGATTACTTGAGTGTGTTAGAGGCATATGATTTACTTTTGTTGGCAATTAATAATATATGTTATTTACTTTTATCGTTATCAAAATTAGGGTTTCTGATTTTCAATTTAAACATTGTTTTCCCAACATTAATCTTAGGTGATACATTGAGCATATTACTTAAGCGAGACCTCAAGTGAAAGAATGGCATCTCGGGTAGGTGAGAGCTTTGGTAGTATAACGAGCATCGTGGTTAGACGAGACTTGAGGTGGTAGATTGAGTATCTTGGTTATGCGAGACTTCATGTGCAACATATGGTTATTCAGACATTTTCTTCATTTCTTGCTAATTGTCATATTTGTATTGCAACTACTGGAACATAAACTTTTGAACAGGATGCATAAATATTGAGATTATTTTTTGTAGAGTCCCTTGTTAGAAGCATATTTCTCCAAAATTAAGGTTGTTTGACTTGAGGTGGTGTCTAGGAAACAGTTTGGCTTGTTTTTCGCATAAGTTCTCTAAAAGGCTGCGTATAACATGAAACGAATATCCGAATGCCCAAATACCAACCAAAAAAATATTCAACTACCATAAACTAAACACATCAAACCTGATTGTTACCAAATCAGTAATGGTTATAAAAGTCTCAAGAATTGAAATCATAAGTGAAGAAGTTGATTGCACAAAAGGAGATTTTACTCCAAAAACCAAAGACATCGAACCTGTAGTCGATGTAGAAGAGAATGAGTTCAAGGAGTGAAGAAACGAACCTTTAAGCTATAGTCAATGTAGAAGCGATGGTCGATTACATGATTAGGGCTTCTCGATTTGAACATGTACGTTGGGTTACTCGATTTGAACCAATTACTCGATGCCGATTACTCGATGTCTACTATGGTGAGTTTCACGGTTTCACTATTAGGGCTTCTTGATTAGGTCTTCGATTAGAACATGTTCAAGAATGAAGGCAGTGAATCCAGTGACGCGAATATGCAATCTAAAATGAAGTGACTAAAATTCTAAATATATAATAACTAATAACTATAATTTATAAATAGTTGATTAAAATATTTCGTATTATTCAGTTATCCGAAATTTTTTTAAATTGTTATCCGTATTTTCGAATAATTCGGGTACGTAATTTCATATTTTTAATTCAGATGTTCGAATGTGAATCTTTTTAAACACTCCTAGTATTCACACATTTAACCTCAATTTTGATATTTTACCACATTTTAGTCCAATAAACAAACAAACACGCTTAGAATATCATTTGAAAAAAAATATTAAAAAACTAAATAAATGCACCACGAGATAATATCCAATATAATAATATCAAAATTACACTAACACATTATAAATGAGAATTTATTAACATTAATTAGAATAAAATATTTCATAAAATTTAATGTTACACAATGCTCAAATTAAAAAAAAAAGATTAACGTTATAAAATGTCCATCAATTCGAACACATCATTTGTGATAACTAGTCTTACCAATGTTTTCAGAATTGGGTCGGACAACGAACCGGACGCCTTAGAGGTTCTCTGGTCGAACCGGATTAAAGAACCAGATGACAATAAATAATATAAATATTCATAAAAATATATAGAAAAATATAAAAAAAATTTTCAAATACTACATATACAACCATTAAAACAAACATAATCCAAATTTAAGCAAAATAACCCAAGTTTAAACAAACATAATCCAAATTTAACCATTTAATTCAACAATTTATACACATCCAAGAATCCATTTAATTCAACAATTTATACACATCCAACCATTTTATACACATCCAAGCATCTATTTAATTCAACAATTTATGATTTACGGTACACCAAGCATCCATTTAAGTATAAAAAGTAAAACCATCACCAAACAAAGATCTGTAAAGGAAGAATAGAAGATTAATTGCAAGTTAGAAATTGGTTGGTACGTGTTTATAAGCTTGCTTAAGTCTTCCAAAGAGGGATGAACTGTGAACAATCTTCCAATCCAAAACAGGGTAACGAAGACGAGGGCTGAGCTGTAGGAGTCGTAGGACGAAGACGAGGGCTGAGCTGTAGGAGTCGAGTACGAGGGCTGTAGGACAGTGACGGGGGTTGTAGGTCTGTAGGAATTTTGATTCTTTTGAATCTTCAATTTTGATTTTTGATTAGGGTTTGGGAGGACCTGGGGCAGCGTATAAGTTAAAATAAAAGAGACAAATTGGGTTAAAAAATAGTAAATTTAAACTACTCGGTTCGACCATCGGTTCGCGGTTCGCGATTCGACCGTTGAATCGCTTGGACTGCCCGGTTCAACCATCAAACGATCTCAGGACATGTAACCGGACCGGTGGAAGTCACGATTCCTGATCCGACCAGCCGGTCCGGTCCGGGTTTAAAAACATTGAGTCTTACCCATCTTTGTGATTAGCCTCTTGAATCAATTTTAATGATACTTTTATACTATTATTATTTATCGTATAAAAATTTAAAAATTTACATTTAATTACTAGAATATTATATTCTCTGTAATAAACTGTTATGGTCAAAAATCGCATTATTGTTTTTAGGTACAACTTTATCCTATTCCTCCAAATCTGACATCAACGGTTTATCCCCAACCGTTGGATCAAAGCTGTCAAATCCCAAATTTTACCCCAAATCCTAATTTTACCCCTTAGCATAAAAAACTGATAATATATATAACGGAGTGAGCTGAAGGAGACTCATCCAAAGGTCTAGAGAGAGAGTAGGGTTTTCTCTCTCATAACATTTGGGGATTTTCCAATTTCTAGGGTTTTTATTTTCACAAAAAATGGCTGATGCCGGCGATAGGAAAACTGGAACCGTCAAGTGGTTCAACGACACCAAGGGTTTCGGCTTCATTACGCCGGAGGACGGCGGCGAAGATCTGTTTGTTCATCAATCGTCGATCAGGACTGAAGGATTCCGTAGCCTCGGTGACGGCGAGACGGTTGAGTATGTTATTGAGGAAGGATCCGACGGCCGGACCAAAGCTGCTGACGTAACTGGTCCTGAAGAAGGCCCGGTGCAGGGAAGTAGCCGTGGAGGCGGCGGCGGAGGTGGTGGAGGCCGCGGTGGCGGTGGTGATCGTTACGGAGGCGGAGGTTATAATGGAGGCGGACGTGGTGGACGTGGAGGCGGTGGTGATCGTTACGGCGGAGGCGGTGGTTACGGCGGCGGTGGCGGATACGGTGGAGGCGGTGGTGGTAACGCGTGTTTCAAGTGTGGAGAGAGTGGGCACATGGCTAGGGAGTGTCCTCAGGGCGGTGGAGGTTACGGAGGTAGTCGCGGTGGTGGTGGTGGTTATGGTGGTGGCCGTGGAGGAGGAGGCGGCGGCGGTGGATGCTATAACTGTGGTGAAGATGGGCATTTTGCTCGTGAATGCCCCAACGCCAACAACCGTTGATCCAGAGGGGTAAAATGGTAAATGTGTGTTTACACATTTACTCTTTACCTTGTCTGTATTCTGTTTACTTTTTTGTGTCTATGTTGAAGAATGAATGGGTGATCAAAATGCTTGGTTTTTGTTTCATCTTTTTAGTTGGGTTTGTGGTGCTTTGATGATCACCTTTTAAATCTAGGGTTTCGGATATGGTGTCTTTTTTAAATATTAGAAAAAAAGTTTAGTTTTTAGTATGTGTTTATGGGGATGTTTGAATGGAATGATATGATTTTCTTTCTTGGTATATTGACATATGAAATGAAACAAGTATTAGGGTTTCCCTAAAATTTGCTTGCTTGCTTTGGTGAAGATAGGTTTGATTAGATATTTGTTTTGTGGTCATCTGACCATCTGGCAATGAGGTCAGGTGTGGGGGGTGGTTCAAGGTGATAGCTACCTCTCACAAATCATTTAAAAATGGTTATTTCTTGTACTGTGGAGTTGGGTTGTGGTTTTTTTTCAGGGTTCATGTATTCTGGTCAAAATGTCAATTTGACTTATTTGGGTTCATCTTGAGGTGGACTCTAGTGCAATGTCTCTTGCCTTTTGAAAGTTTTTATCTTTTTCAGTGGTTAAGATTTGTTTATTTGAAGTTGATGCAAGCAGCTTTCTTGGTTTATTGCAAGGGAAAATCATAAAGTGGACAAGTTAACCATAATCAATAGACATGGACTTTCAAAACCACTGGTTAAGATTAAGATGGCTAACGGCTGGTTAAGATGGCTAACTGCTGGTTTAGCCGACTAAATCCTAGCTGGCGGCTAATATTGCAAAATGGAAAAGCGTGGGCTAAGCCAGCAACCATTATACGTGTCTTATGTCTTAATTTGATCAGATGTTTTCAAGATTTTTAACCGTTACCTATATTTAGCTGTCTTGGATGTTTTCAAGTTTTTAACCAATTTAGCCGTCTTAGCTAACAGTTTAAAAGTCAAACGACTATTTTGATGATTTTTGTGCTCTAACATGTTTGTTTTGATGATTTTTTCTTATTGTAATGGTGATCAAAGATTAGAGTTTTAAGTTTTCATGGTTACTATTAGAACGAGATCAAAAGTAGGGATTTTTGTTTTCTTGAAGAAAGATGAGCGGCAAGGCATCTCTGTCAAGTGGGTCTTGTCATGTGAAAGAAAAAAATATGGAATAATTATGATTTTGATTCTTTTATTTTGAAGCCACAAATAATATTCGAAAACATTTGGTTATTCTTTTCTTTGAATATCAAGACTTTGATTAGATGCTCACACATATCTTTTTCGTATATTTTCATGTTGTTAACATATCTTTTTCGTATATTCTTTTAGTTGCATAAAATTATTTGATGTGTTTTTGCTCTACCCAATTAGGTGTGGAATATGGGACTACATGACATCATTCACCTTTATTTTTCCAAAGTGTATGTGTAAAGAATTTGTAGCCCCTTGAATGAAAGTAGGAGCACCCGGATTCCAAGCCAACTTCATGTCCATCCTTTCCGGGCTTTATCCCTCTCATAATCAAAACCGTCTCCGAAAACACTATTAGATGCTCCTCCCTTTCCCCTTCAACATCTCCTTCACATCGGCCTCCCTTTCTTTCACTTGCTCTTAAAAACATCCAAAACCATTTTGGATGCTCTAACTATATAGTTTCCCTCTTCTTTATCTCTTTCACATCGGCCTCCCTTTCTTTCACGTGCTCTAAAAAAAGCCCTTTCTTTCACGTGCGCTCAAAAAAGCCAAAAACCAGCCTATTTTGGATGCTCTAGTTATACAGCATTAGGAAACAAAAAACCAAACAACTGGGTTGGTTTGGCACTTGCCTAAGTCATTCTCTTTGATGTTTTGAACCCTTTTTTTTGCATTAAAATCTTTATATGATAAAAACTATTTATACACTTAATCATTTAGAAAAAAAACACTACAACTTAAACAGTTTGTTTAGGTTTCCAGCTGTCAAACTGTTAGTCTAAACCGTTAAATCTGGCTTGTTAAATCGTAAACTGTAGATAAAACTGTATAAATTTAAAACCGTAGACGTTGTTAGTCTGAACCATTAAGTTTGACTTGTTAAATCATAAATCGTAGATAAAACTGTAGACATTATAAACTGTAGACAAAACAGTATAAATGTTAACCAGATTGATTTGATTATGTTTGTATATTTCAATCGGTGGCAGAGCTAGAAGAAAAACACAGGGGGGAAGGGGATTTTTTTTTCCTATCAGGGGGGCCGGAACTATAAAATTTTCAGCCGAATACGTATATATTAACACTTCTGAGCGAAAAATCGGGGGATAGGGGGGGAGGGTCTGGGCCTCACAATCATTCGCCCCTTATTTCAATATGTTGTAACGGTTAATTAACACATATGGAAAACCAATGGTAGCTTTCAAGTGGTCCTCGACTTGCTATTTATAAAACCATTTTGGTTTGTTTGTGAATACATCAAAATTTAGTCATTTTTTGTATGTTTACTATAACCATGTAAATGATCTTCATCATGAATGACGAATTTAGTTATATTTTGGCTTCTTCCCACCACATTCCAAAGGCTTGTGACTTGATGATTGACCACTTTATTCCTTTTTACTTGTATTAGACCAAAGCATTCGGTTGATTGACCATCTACCATGAGCAACAAAGAGGGCCGGTCCTGAGGATTTAAGTGTCTCGGCCGAGCCAGAAAAAAAGGCCCATACGAACAAAATATATAAACTAATTTTTTTTTAAACGACGATTAACGTTATATCAATAAGCATAGAAAAAATATAGTATGTTACATGACATACCGTGATAGCTAACCGGTGATTCGCGAAGCAGGTGGTTTTTAAGTTTAAAAGGGCTTAACCATTATAAAAATTAAAGAGGGTTCAACCATTATAAAAAGGACCCAATATGTTTTAATTTTTTTTATAAAAAGGACCCAATATATAAAACCGGTATATAAAATTTTATAAAAAAATACACACATACACACACACATATATATATATATATATACATATATATATATATATATGTATATATATACATGCCCCCTATAAATTTTAGACCCCCAAAAAAATGGGCCCTGGCCAGCAACCCGGCTCAGCCCTGGCAACATATATATAAGAGAAGGCAACTTTGGTAATAAGTTTTCAATTATTGTTGTCAACAATAAAAGAGGGTGCCTCCAAACACCATCAATCTATGAAATTGGATCACATGAGTAAAGATGATAAATATATTTACAAGGCATGAAGTGTCATTTTTTGAGGTGGTGGTCTAACAACCCACTTGAAAAAGTAAATAATAAAGGCTGAAAACAATTATATCGGTTGCCTCTATTGTGGGTAAAGAAGCTTTTGTGAGGTGATCGATTTTTTTTAACGCTAAATATTATTCATACTATACTTTTACAATAATAATTATAAACTACTCTTCAGGTTTGAACCTTAAATCTTCCCTCTAAAATAGATATGCCAATTGAGTTAGTCCCACGTTAGATTGTGAGGTGATGATTAATGGGGCATATGAGGGACACTTAATTGACAACACATCTTTGAGGAATAAAAGGGATATAATGATTTTACTTAAATACCCTCATGTTATGCTCACATAATGTCATTAAATATCGTCATTATGCCAAAGAGACCATTTACGAAAGCAAACAGTGTCCGAAGAGATTAAAATCGTAAAAATCATGATCTAGAGACTAAACTCGTGATTTGACCCAAACCATAGGAACAAATGTTGTAACTTACTTTAAAAATTATTAGATTTATATAAATAATAATTCGTTTAGGATTGCAAGCCTAGTCTAGGTATATGAAGCTCGTACTTTTTTATTTTGTCTTAATTTAATAAATATATATGTTTGATCCCTTGAAAGAAATAGTATAAACTTTGAACTCAATAAAAAATTATTTAATAATTACTAGTTTATTTTATTTAAAAATAAAAGTACTAAACTCAGCCATTCAATTATCTATTCTTATGAGCCGAAGAATAAATTTAAATTAAAACATTTTATTAAGTCCATAAGTTCATAACCATTAACCCAAATATATGATTTTTTTTTAAATAAAACCTAATTTTAAAATAAGGTTACTTTCCATTTTTTTCTTGTTTAACATTATAAGATGTCGAATGTTGATTATTATTTTTTCCTTTAGAGTTGAAATTTGAATCAAAACTTAAAATTTTAGATATTAGTGATTCTTATTTTTGAATGTTTAATGATTTTAGGGATTATTGATTCTTAATCTTGATTTTTGAATGGTTAGTGCTTTTAAAAATTACTGTATGTTTGTGTAATGAGATGGTTAAAGCAAGCAAGCAAAAATTATAAAAATATAGACTTGAAGATTTTGGTTCAACTTTTTTTGTGAAAAATATAAGATTTAAATGGCTAACATGGAAGAGGAGTACATTGACCTCAAATATCTAAGAAAAAGACTAACATCACCAATCGTTTTAATGGAAATTCAAGAACTTGACAATCGTTTTGATGGACCGTTTTCAAAAGATGAAAATAGTTGAGAACAACTGTAGAATGTAATGTATTTTTTTTATTTTTAATGACATTGTATTTTTACTATTTATTTTCTAATAATTATGTATTTTTATTATCGTATCGCATTTTATTATGTGACATACCCGACCCGATCAACCGTACCGAACTGGTAAAAAAAAATCTTATGTTAGCTTGTTAGAAATCCGAGTATAAAAAAATAACGATCCCATAAGAAAAAAATTCATGTGATACGTAGTTACGTACCCAATCAACCCATGCTCCCATGCAATATCCAAGTGCCCGCGACTCACCCACGTTTTTAATTTATTTCCTTTAATCATGTTTACCGTTTCGGTATTAGTTGTAGTAATGGGTTAGTAGTAATTCTTATGATTTCACTTTTGTTTGTAGCCTATATAAAGACCATGTTTCAATATTATGTATGAAAAGATATAAGAAAACTGGTCCCAAATATCGTATGTTCTCGTTTATTTTTTTTTAGGAGATTAGCCATCTTGAATTGGCTTACATCAGCCACCCAGTCGCTATATTTTTTAACTTAAAATGTATGTATATTTGAATAAACAAATTACTCTAACATTACATCATAAATATTTAAAGGGATATTTACCAAAATAGCCATTTGACCAATCCCATTTTCAAAAACAGCCTTTGACTTTTTTTTTTACCAAAATAGCCAACCAATCAGGTCGTGCCATTTGTCAAAATGGCAAAAATTTGGGCCAAATTTTCGCCAACAGCGAAAATTTGAGCCAAATTTTCGCAAAAAATTTGATTTTTCGCTAAAAAACATCTGATTTTTCGCCAAAAAAAATCAGAATATATAGAATTTTCGCCATTTTGAAAATTGGAGAAAAAATATGGGATATTTTCGCCATTTATTATTAAATTATAATTTAATTTTTAAATTTTCGCATTTTTTAATATTTAATTTTTTTTTCAATTATTTTTCAATTATTATTTTTTTCAATTTTTGTAAAATAATAAAATATAATTTTTATTTTAAAACGAATTTTAATAAAATATTATTTTTTAAAAAATATTTATACCTCTCCCTACCATTCATTTTTTCACCACTTATCTAACAAACTTCATCAAATATTTATACCCCTTCCTACCATTGATTTTTTCTCCACTTATCTAACAAACTTCATCAAATATTTATATCCCTCCCTACCATTCATTTCTTTCACATTCCATCTACTTAAACATTTTCTTCACTTATCCACTTTATAAAATTCATCCTTTTATCCATCAACTTACAACTTATTTTTAAGTAATGTCTTGTAATATTATTTTATGTACCGGTGGAAAATGAGATTTTGTTAACGGTGTTGAGAAGTATGTTCCTTTAAAAAAAAATGTTTGCGACGTGTTTCTGAGGGTCATATTTTTAAAAACAAAGAAGAATTAAAACTCGAACTGGGTAAAATTTGCATTACTGAATGTTTTGAATATAAAGTTGAGAGATCTTCGAAAACCCGATTTGAGGCTTCATGTCTAAATGATGGTTGTGAGTGGCGTATAAGGGCGTATATGATTGAAAACACCGACGTTTTCCAAGTGAGATATTTTAAAGATCAACACACATGTTCAAGGACTCAGACGTATCCTCATATACGTCAAGCCAATAAAAAGGTCTTGGGTAACTTGATAAAAGATCAATTCAAAGATAGCGGGAGGATATACCGGCCGAATGATATCGTTACAGATATTAAAGAGAAATACAAAATTGATATATCTTACTCTCAAGGTTGGAGAGCAAAATCTTTTGCGCTTGAACTATTGACCGGTTCCCCTGAGGATTCGTTTGCTAGGCTCCCAGTTTACTGTCATAATTTGAAAAAGACGAACCCGGGTACAGTTACCCACACATTAACGGACGCAGCCGGAAGATTTGAAATGTTTTTTATTGCCCTTGGTGTGGCGGTAAGTGAATTTTTTAAATTATTATATTTTTAAAAAATATTTTTCATTGTTTTAAAAGTTCTAATAAAAATATTTTATATACAGATTCGAAGTTTCGTCGGTTATTTACAACCGTTGGTAATTATTGATGGAGCACATTTAAAAGGAAAGTTTTTGGGCACTATGTTTCTAACGGTCGGCATGGATGGAAACAATCAAATCCTGCCGATCGCATACGGTGTTAGTAAAACTGAAAGTGGTGAATCATGGTCGTGGTTTTTGTCAAGACTTAAGGATTGTATTGGCGAAAATCCAAATTTGGCGATCATATCAGATAGGGCTGCATCAATTGCTCAGGCAATTAGGGACGTTTTTCCCCATGCTTATCATGGTCTCTGCTGTCGGCATCTTATGATGAACTTAAACACAAAGGCAAGGTCCAAAAAAACATTTGAATGTTTATGGTGGAAAACTTGTAAAGCTTATAGAGTTTCCGAGTTTAATGAGGGTATGCGGCTAATATGTGCTGCAGGTCCAACTATTTACAATACTCTTGTTAATATTGGTTTTGAAAAATGGGCTAGAGCACACAGCTCTGGACAACGCTATAATGTTATGACATCTAACAGTGCAGATTCAATTAACGCCTTGTCGGTTAATGCCCGAAAACTACCAATAATTAAACTTATTGAATTTTTTCGTGAAAGCTTACAGAAATGGTACTATAATCGTCGACAGGTCGGAGGTAATAATTTATTTAAATCATTTGTTAGTTACTAATTTATTTTTATTTTATTTTTTTAACATATTTGTTAGTTACTAATTTATGTTTATTTTTTTTAATAGCTAACAATCAACACCCACTTACCCAGTACGGTCAGGGTAAAATTAGTAAAAGAATTTCAAAAAGTGGGTCATGGAGAGTTAGTGGTATTGATCAAAACAAGTTTGAGGTTGATGACGGAGGGAAAAAAGGTGTAGTCGATTTGGGTAATAGAACTTGTACATGTAATCAGTGGCAACTCTCTGGTTTACCTTGTGGTCACGTAATTTGTGTTTCGAGATATCTAAATCAAACAGATTGTAGTCATTGGGCTTTGAATTGGTTTTCAACAGAGTTTTATCGTGGGACGTATCAAGAGATAGTAAATCCTCTTCCTGATCAAACAGAATGGGAGATTCCACAAGACTATTTTCCAATTCAACCACCACTCATGAATAAAAGACAGGCCGGTCGACCACGTGAAAATAGACGTATACCATCAGTTGGAGAGGTTGTAACACCGCCGTTTTGCACCCGATGTCGTAATGAAGGACATACTCGTGTCAGTTGTAATCAGCCCAATCCATCACAACTATTATCTAGAGGGAGAGCTGGAGGACACAACCCTCAAACCCAACCAAATGTTTATGTCGATCCTGAAAATTTTCATGATTATATCGTCGATACAACAGGCCAGGGATCACAAAAAATTGACTTTGATCTAAATGATCCTTAGTGACAAAAACTATGTTATGTTGTGTTATTATTATTGAAAATGTTGTTAAATTTTATTATTAAGATTGTGTTATGTTATGTTACTAAACACATTTTCTCTATCTTTGGAGTCATAAAATTATATTTTACAAGTTAAAATAATACTTTTTGTTTTCTTGTCCCCGTAATATCACATGAGGTCTACTCAACGAACCTACCCGTGTTCCAAACGGAGTTTATACAGGGGAGTTATCAGCGCTTAAAGTTGGTTGTTTGACATTAAAACTCAAGATAATTCTACTTTTCAAAACACATTTTCTCTATCTTAGGAGTCATAAAATTATATTTTACAAGTTAAAATAATACTTTTTGTTTTCTTGTCCCCGTAATATCACGTGAGGTCTACTCAACGAACCTACCCATGTTCCAAACGGAGTTTATACAGGGGAGTTATCAGCGCTTAAAGTTGGTTGTTTGACATTAAAACTCAAGATAATTCTACTTTTCAAAACACATGTTCTCTATCTTAGGAGTCATAAAATTATATTTTACAAGTTAAAATAATACTTTTTTTGTACCCTTAATATCACGTGAGGTCTACTCAACGAACCTTATCGTGTTTCAAACGGAGTTTATATAGGGGAGTTATCAGCGCTTAAATTTGGTTGTTTCACATTTTTTGTTTTCTTGTCCCCGTAAATTATTTGACATGCATCCCTATAAATACAACAACACAAATGACTATTTCTTTCACAACACTATTGAGAATATAACATGTCTTCTAACGTAAAAGACATCACCAACAGTAGAAGTAGAAGAAACACAAGACGTTTGAATGAGTCATTTTCAAATGATCCGATCATAGCCGACAACATTCCGTCACCGGTTGAGAACCATTATTTCCAGACAGGTTTGAACTGCTCACGAAATGTTTTCCAATTCTTCTACAACGGAGATTCAGAATGGTGCAGGGTTCGTTGTATGGGCGTTACTGTACTTAACAGAGATTTTTGGGGTACCCTCTTAGGGTATTCTGGAAACGGTTATATAGAGTCAATTGTAAGTTTTTAATACATATATTTGTCGTATATACGTTTTTTGTAATTTAATTAATGGAAAATTTTAAATTACAGCATGTTCGTGCTTGGACAAACAGACTTATGTTTTGGAGGTTAGATGAAATACAAAGGACAGATGCCTTACCCCCATCAACCGATCGTTGGACTATCTTACCGTCAGAATTTTATCACCTAGTTTATGATGGGTCGGTTGATGCCCTCCAATATGGAAATGGGACAAACAGACTATATCCCCCATTATGGGAGGTTGATACGGTAAATTAATATTTATTTATTTAATTGACACTATTCAACAACAATAAGTTAATTGTTTTTATTATTTACAGGTATACTTACCAATAACAGATGACGACATAAATTGGTATCTTTTTCAGATTAATATGGAGAGACTAGAGATTCATGTATTTTTTCCATATGAATGTCGTCCAAACACCTGCAGTGATTCATGGTGCATTCATCGTCATGTCCACCAAATTTATGTGTAATTTGTGGATAGCTTTATATGGTTTCTACAATGTATATCATATTTTGAACAATCGGGGTAACAAATATTTCTTGAAAACGAACCCCTTGAATTACCAATGTCAGGTCAAAGTGTATGGCCTCCAAATGGTGGTCATATTGGTCCAGATTCTGGGGTGGTAATTTGTATGTTATTGTGTAGATTGGTAATAAATAGGTCATTGTCGTGGCAAGAAATGAATATACAAGATGCTTGTATGAGATATAGACGATATACGGCTGATGAATTATATGCTATGCGAATATTGCAGTAAGAAATAAATATTTCTATTTATGTTATTATATTATTATTCCTTGTAGTAAGAAAAAATAATTTCAAATATCATCTATAAATACCAACTATCATTCACCAATAACTCTCATTCAACATCTAAGTATCATTCAACACATAATGGGTGATGATCAATATAATTCCCAACCAATTCGTAAACCGTCAAGCTGGATACTTGATAAATGGAGGCGTCCAAAGAACACCGAGGGATCTTCATCAGTCGAGCAACAGAACAGATAACTTTCAGCGTCCACGAAATATATGGGCAATTCCAGACGTTGAGTCTCATAATTGGTCAGAAACTATTCTTGATTTCTACAATCACGGGGACAAACCGTTTTGTTATTTCGCTGTTTTCTTTAGAGAGGCAAAGCTTGACAAAATTTTTTGGGGTAGTCTTTTAGGGTTTCGTAACAATGGTTATCTCTTACCAGAAGTAAAAAACAATTTAAATTTTATTATAACTTATTTTTTTTGGAAAATATTATTTTTCTAATATGATTATTTTTTACAGCACTTAGAAGGCTGGGTTGGAAGATTGATGAAATGGAGAAATAGGGAACTCGCCAGTGGGGTATCCTCCGAAATGCGGTGGACAATATTACCACCGCAGTTTTATAATTTTCTGCTAGACTCACCTAACAAAAACGTAATTTCTTATGCTAATGGAAAATTAAACTGTTTTACCCCATTTTGGGAGGTAGACTATGTCTATTTTCCTATACCAATCCAAAATCAAGAATGGTTATTTGTCCGAGTTGATATGAGGACATTAAATATGGTATCGTATTGGAGTGAAAACGTCTCTGGTGATACATATTTACGGTTAATTCACCCGAAACTAATGAAAATCTCAGTATATTTCACAGCTTTATTGGTTAACATTGGTTATTGGAAAAAGACCGGATACTCTGAAATGGTTATGTCGTACGAAGTTAATGAAGAATTTGTTCAGTCACATGAAGACTTGGTTGGTAATAAAGGGGTGTTTGTTTGTATGCTAATGGAACATCTAGTAACCGGTAAACCATTGAATATAAATGGAGAATTTAAACAGAAATGTAAGTCTTACTGACGGTTTATAACAGATCAGTTTTATTTATGGCGTTGTTTGCCACGTTAGGGTTATTTCTTGTGATGTTGTCAACTTATGTTTTAATATTATGTTTATTTCTTGTGATGTTGTCAAGTTATGTTAAAAATTATTTTGTTTTAATGAAATTATTGTCTTAATGTTTACCCATGTACACAACAATAGATTTTTTTTAATTTATTAAAAAAACAAAATTAAAAAAAAACATGCCTATATGAAGAAGGCTGAATCATATTCCAAACCATCATTTCCAAACCATTATATTCTATACTATGAACCATCATACTACTCATGGCCTTATACTTGTTTTTTTTCATATATAAAACACACACACACTACTAAAAAACCTACAGATTTATTTACTTGTTCACTTTAGACTTCGTTGGAATCGGTGTACTCGGAAATATAATAAAACTGCAGACTTCGTTGAAGGGTAGTTGAAGCTGGGATATGCTTCTAAGTAACTGGGGTTCGCCCCCATGAAGCTGCGGATCCCCCCCATGAAGCTGCGGATCACCCCCCAGAAGCTGAGGTTCCCATCCATGTAGCTGCGGATCCCCCCCCCCCCCCCTAAAGTTGACGTTCTCCCCCTAAAAGATGAGGTTTCCCCCTAGTAGTTGAGGTTCTATCGTATTATGTTAACTTTTGTAATGTAATCGTCAACAGACTAAATATATTATTTTTATCTGTTTTTTAAATTATTTTGTCCTTGAATTACAAATTTATGAGACGAATTTTCTCTTTGAATTACAAACATAAGATTAAAACATAATTAAACGTAGGATTAAAACTTAATTAAACCTAAAATTACAAAACTAACAATACATTATAACATAATAAAATAAAACATAAATAAAATTACATGAAAATATTATTCCGAGTCAGTGGAGTAATCGGAGTCATCTGAACAGGAGTAGCCAAATTCTTCACGTCGTTGTTGACGTCGAAATTGCCTTACCCTAAATTTAAAATCCAAATCCTCATCAAAATCTGCTGAAGAATTGGTTGTTTCTTGAGGGTTTGTAGGTTGGACAGGTACCGGAATTGGATGATTTGTTCGTTGCATTGGACTTTGGTTATGTTGTTGCACAACAAGAGGAGTGTTATGTTGTTGAGCGGTTGGACGAGGGTTATGTTCTTCATCATTTCGACGAGGGTTATGTTGTTCATCATTTGGACGAGGGTTATGTTCTTCATCATTTTGATGAGGGTTATGTTCTTCATCATTTGGACGAGGGTTATGTTCTTGAATATTTATGTTAATAGTAAAGTGAATGTGAATGTGGTTATGATCCGCCATGACTACCAAATGGAAGCACAAGATGTATATTTATAACCTAAAATACAAGCATAAAAAAAAATAAAACATAATAATATTAAAATCAAACAAATGTTACATTTAACTATTTTTTTTAACAACAAACTCTTTGGTTATATTATTATAACATAACATTGCTAATTGTTTGCGAAATTCTGCTGCAGTTTCTTGAGTGTCCTCCTGTGGATTTAAGACGCGTCCATTGATTAACCGTTCCATAAAAATACACACCCAAACACCATAATCTCCGGACCCGGGGCTTTGTTGAGGCACGTTAGGTGCTATTACCCTCTTCAATGGCATCAGTCGTTTAGTCATATTGCGATTATGGAAAAATTGGGTGTACCATAACCAACTAGGAATAAGAAACTGCAAACGCTCCAACAATGTATCGGTCTCTTCAACATAAATGTTTTGCAAACCGTAGAAAAAATAATGTCAATTTTTTATTATTAAGTAATAAAACTTAATTAAAAATATTTAAGATTATAACCTGTTATATACTGTTAGAGTCCATGTTGATGTGTTCACATGTGTTAGGAACCAATGTGATTTTTCTACATTCACTGGAATGTAAAACTACAAACATAGAGAAAAATATATTTAACAATTTGTTAATAATAATATAATTATTAAATAAAATGCATTACATCATCAACAGTCCAACTGGCAGGATATGGAGAGTATGTTCCATCCCCTAATGAGAAACACTTCTCGCCTCTTAATAAATGATAATGAAATTCAGTAGATAAAATTGACCAACGTGAATCTACCGGTCTACAATTGTACAAGTAAGTCTCCCAAGCCAGAAGATGCTGTTAGTAAATGAATTTTAAATAAATTAATAAAGCTAAAATTATTTTTTACTTTAAGAAATTGCTTACGTTCGACTCTAGCCAACCATCAGACCCATCTAAAACCAACAAACTCTTCCAAAAGCACGGCTCAATAATGGATGGCATAGTAAGAGAAGTTTCACAACACTTTCCAGTTTTATAAAAACTCCTAATATTTTTGATAATTGCGCTTTTTCCTTTCTTTAAATTAGGAGTCGATTCAATGATCCCGAAAGGTGAAAGCAAAACAGCAGATGGCTTGCATATCCTTTTTCCCCGGTTTAGACCAACAGGCTATAAAAATAATTAATTATAACAATATGTAAAAATACAAAAAAGCTGAAATTATTAAAATCATAAATATCTTACATTTTCTTCATGAATATTTATATGGTCAGCCTTAAATCAAAAAAATTACAGCAAAGTTAGCAAAGATATAAATATTTAAAATAAAAAAAATACGCTTACATAAGGTGGTGTTGTGTAGACGTCATCATTTCTATTTGACGTTGATTCAGCATGATCATTTTTACTATAATTTTTACCTACCAGCGTCTCTACCTTCTATAAGACAAAATAATATTTAATTAAAAACAATTTATATAAGGAAAAAATTAAATGAGATTAGATGGAAAAGAATATACCTGTAAACGGTCCAAAATGTTCATGATAACGTCATTCGATGACGATTGATTTTCTTTAAAATATTTTGATGTATCATCATCTACACCATCACCCAAAATGATAAAACTCTCTTTCCAGTATTGTTGTTGTTCTTCTAATTGTGTAGGAGAAATTACTATGGGCTCGTAGCCAGTCTGATAAATTTAACAACAAAAATATAAATGTTAAGAATATAGCATTACATAAAATATAATTTAAAGTAAATGATAACTAACAAAATGAGAACGCTCTAATATTGCAATTGCTTGTTCCCATGTGAGTCTGCTAGATTTTTTCCATCCAAGGCAACGGGGTAAAAAACCGTCCCTATCAATTAACATCCCAATCTCCGAAAATATCTCAAATATCCACATCTAGAAAAATAAAACTAATTAACTTAATATAATATAAAACGAAAGTAAATAATGCATTATATAAAAATAAACAAATACTAACCTTAAATGCCCATACAAATCCCTTGATGCTATATGTTAGCTTTAGTTTTCGATCGTCTCTATTATTTTTAAAAAGGGCATTATGAATATGTGGGTACGTGTATTTCCAAATATAAGAACTCCATGGATAATCGTTCCATGCCCCTAGATTATTAACCAATTTTAAAAGAAACGGATCCAACAAATTTTTAGGTTCTAACCCCTTGAATCCGACCTCAACCAATAATAACAAACAAACCCGAACAGCATCCATCTCTTCTAAAGTTAGCAAATCATTTTTAAAAATATATAACAAATCTTCTGACTTAACTTTGTGACTACCAAATAACCTTTCTTTAAAAAAAGGAGGACTTTGGTAATTTATGCGAGGTTTAAATTCACCAAATTTAAAACCAGTAATCAAACAAAATTCTCTAGGACCAAAAGTTAAAGTGCGGCCACCGATTGAAAAGTTTATGCCATCTTCTGGATTATCAGTTAATATTTGAGTTTGAAATATTAAATGAATTAATGATGCTTCACTGTTAAGAGATTCACATTTTAACCAATATCCAAAACATGTGTTACTAAAAATAATGAGTGCAGTTGGATATTTTTTTAACTTTTCACGAATTTCTTTAACAATTTTCATATTACATCTAATAGCCACCTGGGCGGCATAATAATGTTCCTGTATAAATAAACAAATATATATACAATTACTTACATGAGATTTTATCAAATATTAAATATAAATAAAAATAATTGTTAATAATAAAATGGAACTTATATTAACATTCATTTTTAATGAAGCTGCGAGAAGAGAAGACTGACGAAAATGAAAGTGGAGAAAATTTGGAGTGAATGGCGAAAATTTGAAGTGAATGGCGTGAATGGCTTGAATGGCGAATTTATACTATAAATGGCGAAAATATGTCAAATCCTAACGCTAGATTCCCTGAATTTTCGCCATATTCTCTAAATTTTCGCCACTTTTGGTCAAATCCAGTCAGAGTTGAAATTTTCGCCAGTTTTCAAAGATTCTCTTAATTTTCGCCATTTTTCTGAAATTTTCACCACTTTTTCAAGATTCTCTGAATTTTCGCCACTTTTTTCAAAATTCTCTGAATTTTCGTCACTTTTTTCAAATTTTCGTCACTTTTTTCAAAAATTCGCCATTTTTCAAAATTTCGCCATTTTTCAAAAATTTCGCCATTTTCTATAAAATTTCGCCATTTTTCAAAAATTCGCCACTTTTCAAAAATTTCGACATTTTCAAAAATTTCGCCAATTTCAAAATTTTCGTCACACCCAATCGCCATTCGGTCCCACAAAATTTGAAAAAAAAAAATTTGTAGCAAAAATTTATGGCAAATTTTCGCCAATTTGGCTATTTTGGTAAAAAAAATAGTCAACGGCTATTTTCGCTTTTTGAATTAGTCAAATGGCTAGTTTGGTAATTTTCCCTATAAATCTGAATTTTTAACTTAACATTGAGGTTTACATATATGATCTGTGGGCCATTGGGGTTTTGCCCTGATATTTAGAGGGGTTTTTCTAAAGGGTTTTCTCTCTATAAAGGTCTTGGGTTCAAGTCTGGCAATGTACACTTCATAAAAAATTCTGGAACACCTTCTGGACAGATTTCGAATTCCGAGCTAGAAGGAGTTAGCGATATCCTAACCGACACCGACATGCCGTTCTAAAAAAAATATGATCCGTGGGTTCAGAATATTTACAAAATTGTTGTCATTTTTGTTGTCGAGTTGATCTAGAAAAACGACAAGAATGTGCACGGGTGCAAGATAAGGTATTCGAAATAGGCCAAGATGTGTCATGTCAGTATTAGTGGCGTAGGAGTAAAGTTTGGCCTACCGCCGCCAATAGGAAGATAGGAAGCTGCCAGGTTTTCACTAGGTGGCTTAGGCCTCGGTCCAATTCACATTATAGGTGACAAGAACGACACGGTGCATGACCTCCCAATATATTATTTAAAGGAAATAACCTCTAGCTCTTGTTTTATTTATTAAGGGGGCACCTAAACATATACCATCTATCATAGCATTTAATCCTGTATGAGTCGTATAGGTGTTATCTCACTCGTATAGAGTACGACTTTCAGACAAGGTTACATGGCTTTCATATTAGTTGAGCGTTCGCATCTACGACTCGTATATGACCTATACGAGTCATATCAGCACCTATACGAGTCATATAGCCCCTATATGAGTCAAGAACTCTGGTTGTTTAGTTCTATTAATAAACGTTCGAACCGTTTTGATAGTACAAAAGTTGTTGAGATTTCACAAGTAGTCCGCATTAGCGTGATTCTCAAGTACAATGATTATTTAAAAACTCCGGTTGTTTAGTTTCATTAAATGTTCGAACCGTTTTGATAATTTAAAACTTGCTGAGAGTTCAAAAGTTGTCTGCATTAACATGATGCTCAAATTTACAATGATTCTTTAAGAAATCTGGTTGTTTAGTTGTATTAAACATTGGAACCGTTTTGATAATTATAAATTTGCTGAGATTTCAAAAGTTAACAAATGTTTATTCTTTCCCTTTCATTCTCAACTTTACAGTGGCTCTCCAAGAAATCCACCAACGACCAATTGTTGTACATTTCATAAACAAAAATCTAAAATATTTGAAGGATATAGTAACAAAAATGGTGAAATATAGATATGCAATTTTCATTCGGATTAAGAGGAATGAACCCACGTAACCTGCTCCTCGGACCTTTAGGTACTGATGTATAGATATGCAATTTTCATACGGGTCGTAATGTTCGATACGACCCCCTTGACGTTACATACAGGTCGTATTATACCATAACTGTCTGCAATTGAATTTGGGTCTGATTGAGAACCATCACAAAAATTTAAGATGAAATTTATTGTTGATTCTAAGAGTATCAAACATTCTAGCAATAATTTTCTTGGTTTATGTCTTCTCTTTAGAGACAACATCCACAATGTTTTCTGCTTGCTACTTGTTTAGATCTCTATCTTTTCTAATACTAGGAATAACTAAGATCAAAACGCAATTGTACTTTATGCTGGCTATTTCACTTGTAAATGCTTCACCATACGTTAAAAACAAACAAATTAAAAAGCATAGCAATTCTAGCTTCACAGCTTTTTTTTATTCCTAACCTACCATCCTCTTCTCAGAAATTAAATAAGGACTCTTTAAATAAGGATTGCATCTTTTCATTTGTGTTTTATTTTTTAAAAACTATGATTTGGTGAAGAGACTGTTTTGAATGAAGAAACAAGAAAAGGAGAGGTGATGATGATGTAGAATTATGAAACAAAAATAAGGGCAATAATTGATTAAAAAAAATGAGGTTTTGAACACTGCAATAATCAGATGGTATGCAAGATGTGTCACGTGAGAAGCTCGTGCGTCCTATTGTTACCTTGTAGTCATCTCTATTATTGTAGTGCTTGTGAAGGTCTACTGATATTTTGTGTTGTTTGTGAAACTGTAAAAAATGGAAGCTTGAAGGTTTTCTTTGGTCCAAATTGAAGGGGTAGAATGGTTAGAATCCCTACTAATTTCTTCGTTTACGTATTCCCTCCTAATTTCTTCGTTTACATTAAAATCCCTACTAATTTCTTCATTCGAGATCTTTCAAAGTGTTTTCTGCTTGTTGCTTGTTTAGATCTCTACCTTTTCTAATACTAGGAATAATTAAGATCAAAAGTGCAGTTATACTTTCTGCAGGCCATTTCACTTGTAAATGCTTCACCATACGTTAAAATCTATAATAATTTCTTCATTTACGTATTCCTTACTAATATCTTATTTTACGTACTCCCTACTAATTTCTTCGTTTACTTTTAAATCTTTACTAATTTCTTCGTTTAGGTTAAAATCTCTACTAATTTCTTCATTTACGTAACTTTTGCAATGTAGATGGTCAAATAATTGAAACCATGTTGGATTCTTGTCAATTTCATGTGTTTCAAAAATCATGATCAATCATCGGTAAAATCCACTATTGTTGAATCAGAGAATATATGGTTTTCTTCAAACACGAAAGTTTTGCTTCAAGATCTAGAGATAACTTATAAAAGTTAGAAAGATAACAAGGATTGAATTAACTTTATGTGGGAACTTTTACAATATATATGGTCAAACAATTCAACCCATGTTGGATTCTGGTTAATTCCATGTGTGTTTGATAAAACCATTATCAATCATCAGTAATATCTACTATTGTTAAATCAGAGAATATAAGGTTTTTATTAAACAAGACTGTTAACTACTGAATCTATTTGTTTTAATCATTTTTTGATCTTACTGAAGGCTTAGACTCATGAAGCTTGAATTAAAACACTAAAGGTTTCAGTTTCTCAAATATGCAGAAGGCCATAAAAGGTAGAGAAGGTGAACCAGAAGTGGTATGTGATGTTTTGTACTTTGGTAAACTAATTCGATGTTAAATATTTGCAAGTGTTTATAATTATGAAACAATGGTTTCCTAACACATGTGTAAAACTTCCATGCTGCTTCGGATGTCGTGAAGTTAACAAATGCATTTCCGAACGAATGTTTATTCCTTTCTTTTCATTCTCAACATTATAGTGACTCTCCAGGAATTCCGCCAACAATGACCTACTGCTATACATTTCATAAACAAACATCTAAAATATTTGAAGGATATAGTAAAAAAAATTATGAAATATAGTTAGATGAATACGTATCTGTAGTTTTTCAGTATGTTTCGGATCATTACAGAAGTGCAATTTTCATCCAGATTAAGAGGAATGACATAGAAGGTGAAACCAGAAGAGGTATGTGTTGTTTGGTACTTTGGTCAACTAATTCGATATTAAATATTTTCAAGTGTTTATAATTATGAAACCAGTTTTTTTTTCCTTTAGCACATGTGTAGAACTTCCATGCTGGTTCAGATGTTGTGAGTTAACAAATGTTTATTCCTTCCTTTTCATTCTTAACTTTAAAGTGACTCTCTAAGAATTCCGCCAACAACGACCTACCGTTATACATTTCATAAACAAACATCTAAAATATTTGAAGGATATAGTAACAAAAATGGCGAAATATAGATAGATGAATACGTACGTGTAGTTGTTCGACATGTTTCAAATCATTACAAAAGTGCAATTTTCATCCAGATTAAGAGGAATGAACCCACGTAACCTGCTCCACGGACCATTAGGTACCAGTGTAAGTGAAGAACGGAAACTTTTCTTTTGATTAAAGATGGTTGTCGGTGGCGGTGTTCGAAGTGGTTGGTATGGAGGTGGAGGTGATGGGTTAGCATGGTGTGGAGGCCTAAAATGCTGGAATGGAGCCTATAATCGAATGCAGACAGTAATCGAACTACAAGAACTGCTACAAAAACATCATAAAAAAATCCAATGAAGTCTGATGGGTCTTATGAAATTGATAGTATTTGATCTCAGTAATACCAGGTGGTGAATTATCTGGATCTGATTTGTTAGAAGATATAATTTTAGTGTCTTTTTGTGCAAAAGTTTTATTTCAGATAAATATAGAGGTATGATACTCTACATCTTTTTGTGATTCTCAAGTCCATGATGATTCTTTAAGACTCGTATAGGGCCTATATAGATCGTATAGGGTTCTGTACGACTCGTATAGGCATACGATCAAACTGATGTGACAAGCTCTACTGTCTTGTTTGGTCTATACGACTCGTATAGGCGTACGATCAAACTGATGTGACAAGCTCTGCAGCCTTGTCTGAAAGTCGTACGCTATACGACCCGTATAGCATCTATACGACTCGTATAGATGACAAGGGTGGTGTATGAATAAAGGGGGTGATGTACGTTTAGTAGGGCTCTTTATTTAAAGTTTTACAACCTTTTTTGAAAGAATATTCATTTTACAAATAAAAAAACTTTGAAATAGTAATCAAATTTTTTTTACATTGATTGAGTTGTTTACGTTTAAATCATACTTAGACGTATTTCTTGATTATTTTCTTAATCTTTAATCCTATAAGATCATATGTCACTAACAACATGATTATAAGTTGTGTTTCAGACATATAATTTAGAGTAAATTGTCGTTTGTGTCCATGTGGTTTATACGATTTAACACAATGCGTCCCTAACATAAATTTTTAACTCTTTGAGTACATGTGGTATACAATCTGTAACACTCTGAGTCCCTAGACCTAACTTTGTTAAAAAACTACATTTAAATTCAGGTGAAATGTTCGTTGTACCCTTTTACTGTATAACAGTCTGCGTCCCTGGAAACATGTAATATCTGTTTGCGTCCATGTCTGAGTCCCTGGACCTAACTCACCCGAAACTACTAAACTACTATTTTGACTAATAACCTGTTGACTTTGACTTAATACTCACAATGCTAACAACTACTTTAGTTGATTATAATACATGGATAATCTAAATCCCAAACACCCCTTTAAAGTTTTCAAACAAAATTTCTCGCTATAGAGAAAATTAACCCGACAATAAGAATGTTTTACTACCATTAAAAAGTAGCATCTTTATACAATATCAAGTTGTATTCGTAGACGTTGTGCATCATCAGCCTTTAGTAGCTATCTAAATACAAGATCATGTTCTTCCCATTCCCATATTCTTGAACCCTCCATCTGAAACAAGAAATCTCTAACTAGCCAAACACAAGATCTTTAATTAAGAGTACACATTTGTTATCAGTAACAAAAATATTCAAATTCTTCAGATGGTGTGATAGATTACAAAAGCTGCCCCAATTGATTCAAACAGTAGCACATACCAAATCAAGAACTAGAACCCCTAAAGACTACAGATTTGTTGCTCCTAAAAGCTGCCCCAATTGATTCAAAGTGTTTATGGCAGAAATCAATCATGGGTAAAGGGGCAATCAAATAAAGACACTTGAAATCAAATCTAAGTAAGAAGATGATGATCAGGAAATCAAGATAGAAGTGAATTGAAAGTGTAAGGTCTTACCACATGATTAATTGGTGAAATTAAGTCACGGGTCATTCCGGTGATCCAAGAACGAAGTGATCCAAGAACAGGGCTACAAACCTCATTCCGGTCACGGGTCAGTGGGGCCGGTGATCAGAGTTCTTTTGGTGATTATGGTATTGGGTGCGGTGGCTGTGGTGATAGGCCGGCTCTGTTCGGGTCGGCGGGTCATGGGTCACTTGCAATACGACTTTGAAGGTTGGGTGGAAACCAAATGTTCGACGTGTATCGACAGTCGGCTCGGCCTTCCTCCGTGGCGGCAGACGGTGCCGGAGGTGGTGGTGGTGGTGGAGATTAATTGGTGGACTTAGACAGGGACTCAAACAGATATTACATGTTTCCAGAGACACAGACTGTTATACAGCAAAAGGGTACAACGGACATTTCACCTAAATTTAAACGGAATTTTTTAACGAAGTTACGTCCAGGGACTCAGAGTGTTACAGATTGTATACCACAGGTACTCAAAGCATTAAAAATTCATGTTAGGGACGCATTGTGTTAAATCGTTTAAATCACAGGGACACAAACGGTAATTTACTCTATAATTTATTGTTATAGCAGCTTCACCTTGAAGTAAAATTGTGAATCTAAAATTATACATACTACATTAACATAAGAAAATACTGAATATATCAACATGCAAGAAGACAGATTTCATCTTAGTCACAAGTGTTTTAACTTCATAACTACTAATGTCTTTCATGTAAACTCATCAGTGAACGAGTTGTGGAGCTCGTCGGAAATGAGTACTCAATAATATGGCTTTTTGATGTTGATTGTGATAGACACTAGGACGAAATGAGTTCTCAATTATCAATTAAGAAGGGAGGGAGTGCTTTAGATGGGATTGGGTTTTTGGTGGTTATGCAATTTTTTGGTGGAGATATTTGCTTCGGAACATTGGATCGGAGGGTTTAGCAAAGAAAAATGGAGCGGCTGGGGAGGGCGGCGATATTGACGACGGCGGCGATATTGACGACTAGGACGGTGGCGGTGTCAAGGCCACGCGGAGAACACTTCACGTGTAAGGGTTTTATTTTATTTTATTTAATTCATTTGTTTTTTTACTTAAAAGGGTATTTTTCATTTTCATGAACATAAATTTTAATGTCAGTTAGTGTCATGAACAATCCGTGTTACCCTACGGTGAATAGTAGGGACCAAAGTCATAATTTTTAAAACCTAAGAACTAAATTTGTAACATAAACATACCATAGAGACTATTTATGTAGTTCTTTCTAAAACAGATCGTAGTGTTTGACTTCTATTTATTTGAAGTTGTAATAGTCTGATAACTAAATGTTCCAAGTGTTTTGACATATTAATATTAACTAGAAATTTTGCTCCGCTTTTCACAGCGGAAAGCGGACCTTAAACGGTTGATACGGTGACATTAACATGACTAAACACAAAAAGAAGTATGGTTAAATAAATTTTTCCCCGCACTCCACGGCGGGAGGCGGACCTTAAACGGTTGAACCGGTGACATTAACGTGGCTAAATATAAAAAAAACGTAGTTAAATATATAAAAGAAACGTATAAAGTTACGGCGACTCGGCTGTGTCGGTCTCATCATTCACGGTACCAGCACGTCATCGTCAGTCGATATAACTCACGATACCTAAAAAATACTCTATTTGAATACGACTCCGTTTTAAACAAAATTTATACCGGGACGTCAGAAAAAAAAAGTAAACAAACAAATAAAAAATTATTAAGGAAAAATCAGATAATATATACTATAGGGGTAAACTTAAAACTTAAAAAATTTGAGAGGATAAAAGTAATATTTTATAAAGTTAAGGGGTTATTTTTACCATTTCAATAAAGTTGTGAGGGGAGATTGGTTGGTGACATCACTTGTAATTGAGTGTAATGATAATGTTAATATTAATAATATTATTTAGTAGATAACCATTAAAGGGTGACTCATGAGAAACCTGGTATAAACATTTAATATTTGGTATGAAACCCATTAAACCGAAAACTAAACCAAACTAAAATCAATTAAAACCGAACTGAATTACAAATTAGGTTTTTGCGAATTGGGTATTTTAATTTCGGTTCCAAGAATATGAATTCAGTTCAAACTGATAACACGAACTCATCATATATACAAGAATTTTAGCCCATAATTTCTATTTTAGCCCAACACCCCATTCCCAATCTAACTCTTCCTTATTGTCGATTCCTCTCATCGATCGACTTCATCTTCCGAACACTACATCAGACTTAATCATACTTGATACTTCGTCAGACATCACTAGGGCTGCTGGACCCGTGTTCGAAGTTCAAGTAGTCTATTTATAAAAATAACTCATTGAAATCATCTTTTTTGGATTAACTTTATTGCTATTGAATACGGTTTTTCGGTAGATATCGATTTCAAATTCGGTTTAGAACGACCGAACCAATAAATACATCGTTTTGAAGGATAGACGCCTCAAACTAAGCTAAAATATTGGGTAGTTAAGTAATTTTATTTACGTTTGACCATTTGATGCAATGATAGTCCCAAGACTTCCCATAATGAAGGTCTTGGATTCGAATCCTGGCCACAGCAAAAAAAAAAGTCTGTGACCAGGTCAGAAGGTTTACCCAGTTAGGAGGTTCCTCCTAGGGTGGGCTGCCGTGGATGTTCTAGGTGTTACCCCGGAAAAACCCAATTATTCTAGAATATCTAGGTGTTGTAGTAAAAAAAGTAATTTTATTTCGCCCTCAAAAGGTCATTAAATATTTGATTTAATTATTTGCTCCAACTTGAAAGCAGAATCTATTTATCCAAATAAGGTCATTTCCCACCCACGTCCAAAAAACTCTAATTTATAAACGACACCATTTAGAAATTGAAAATATAACTTTTTGATCTTTAACAGTCAAAGCTTACTCCTATTCACTTTTCCAAAGTACCCATCAAAAGACAAACAAAATACTTTTGCAATCCAAGTACACAATACTTATTACATGCATCAAGTGGATAGGGAGGAATATTGCAAATCAGTCTCTCAAAAACAGACCAACACCACATACGGTTTGTAGCATCCGAGCAACCATCATATGAGCTTACCGAATCCATAGCTGGAACCACAAGCAGCTAGAATGACCTGAAAAACATGAATAGTTAATGTAACAGACCGGAAGGCTGATTATAATTCACTAACCATGCAAATTGGCTCTACTCTTTTCCGAGACGATTCCTCACCTCCTTTTCAAAAAACATAACGTCAATATCAAAGCTTGTATGTAGGTAACTGCTTTGACAGAGTCAGTATCAGAATTGAAATATGCCATGAGGAACCGAACTTACAGTTGTAGTAGAATCAGTGCCTAGAACGTCCACCGTCATACCTCCTGTCACTGTCATATCTGCTTCTCTTCGAGTGTCTATCTCTCTCACTATCATATCTGCTTCCATGCTCTCTGCTGTCTTTTTCAAGCTTTTTGTACCTCTCGTCGTCTTCACTTCTTTTGTGCTTTCTATCCTGACGATTTTCTTCATCCCCGATATCTTTTCTGCCTTGTAAATATTTTTCATCTTCATGATCATTAGTCCTAATCTGATGTTTTTGTTCAATTCTAGATGGTATCTTCATCATTCGTTCATGATTATCACCATCTTGCCTTCTTCCACCCCTTTCAAGTTTCTCCTTTTTGTGTCTGACATTCATGTCATCATCACTATCATGCCTCCTTTTTTCACCTGCTCTGATGTCCTCTCTAGATCTTACGTCTTTCTTAAACTCTTCACAGTCAACATCAAGGTTCCTTCTTCCACCCCTTTCAACTTCCACTTTCTTTTGATGCATGTCTTTATCAGATTCTTCATCATCACTGTCATGCCTCCTCCTTTCGCCTGTTCTGGGGTCATTTTTAGATCTTATGTCTCTTTTAAATTCTTCACGGTCTTTCTTAACTTCTTCACGATCAACATCAAGGTTCCTTCTTCCACCCCTTTCAACTTCCACCTTCTTTTGATGCAAGGCCTCATCAGATTCTTCATCATCACTATCATACCTCCTCTTTTCGCCTGTTCTGGTGTCCTTTCTAGATCTTATGTCTTTTTTAAATTCTTCACGGTCAACATCTGGTTTTCTTCTTCCACCCCTTTCAACTTCCACTTTCTTTTGATGCATTTCTTCATCATCACTAACATGCCTCTTCTTTTCGCCTGTTCTGGTGTCCTTTATAGATCTTATGTCTTTGTTAAATTCTTCACGGTCAGCATCTGGTTTTCTTCTTCCACCTCTTTCAACTTCCACTTTCTTTTGATGCATGTCTTCATCAGATTCTTCATCATCACTAACATGCCTCTTCTTTTCTCCTGTTCTGGTGTCCTTTATAGATCTTATGTCTTTCTTAAATTCTTCACAGTCAACATCGAGTTTTCTTCGTCCACCCCTTTCAACTTCCACTTTCTTTTGATGTATGTATTTATGAGATTCTTCATCAACAGTATCATGTCTCCTTCCAACTCTCTCTTTCTCATGTCTTGTTTCTCTGTAATCAGGCCTTAATACATCATGCTTACTACTACCTCCATCCCACCTATCATTGATACCTCTTCCATAGTCATTTGGGCTGGAAATATGTTTTTCTACTTTGTTTTCCATTCTCTTTTGTTTTCTTTCATACCTGTCCTCACCCGAATCATCATCATCTGAATCATGTTCCCTGCCTCTGGTGGATGGAAGTTTCTTCCCCTTTAAACTTCTAATATCAGGGCGTTCGTCAGAACTGGAACTTCCATCTGAATCAAATCTCTTTTTCACATTTCCAACATGTTTTTTTGCATAATCAGAATCATCGCTATCATGTCTTTTTATACCTTTGTTGTTCTTACTTGATGATTTTCCCCTGCTTTTTCTTACATCAACATCTGATTCAGATTCAGAGTCATCGCTATCATGTCTTTTTTTACCTTTGTTATTCTTACTTGATGATTTTCCCCTGCTTTTTCTTACATCAACATCTGAGTCAGATTCAGAGTCATCACTATCATGTCTTTTTTTACCCTTGATATGCTTACTTGATGATTTTCGACTGCCTTTTCTTATATCAACATCTGAATCAGATTCAGAGTCACTTCTTTCACTACAAGTATCAGTATCACTGTCACTCCCACTATCGGAAGAAACATCTTTTCTTTTGCTTGTTTTTTTCTTGTAATTTTTTAGTTCATCAAGACCATCTTTACCAACTTCGGTATCTTTTTCATGTTTACCATCAACCACGGGATCATTTTTTTCATCATCAGAGGCAGGTACATACTTCTTCATATCTTCTTCATTAACTATTCCAAGAGCATTTTTCAAGGTTTCCATTTGCTTCTGTTTACGTGCTGCAACTTGATGAGTCTGCGTGTCTGAAACCCTGTAAAAGCAAAAATCATAAGTTACACATCACACAGAAAAAGAAACAACAGATGCAATGGCCTAAAAGAAAAACATAGTTCAAAATTGACTAACCTAGATTTTAATTCCCAAAATATTATTACAAGTATTCATTTCGAAGTGCATACATATACATCTGCTACATTGTCCTCTATAAAAAAGTACCAGTTTTAGAAAATAAAGAAGATACATCTCATTTACCCATAAACACTTCCACCATCATCACTAACAGTGTGTCGAAAACAATAAAGCTGATTAAAATATCTCTTAGCCTAATATAACCAACAGTTTGGAATCATAACCATGATGAAGCATGTCATGAGATAACACAATAGAGTAGGCAGAAAGGGAAAAAGGCAGGAGAACTGAAATCATAGAAATGATCAAAATATAAGCACCTCTATGGGGATATTGTTGGACAAACTGACAAAGCAATAATAAATATATAAACCTAACAAAATCTAAAAGAAAAGAAAATATAAGACCGCTATAGAGGGCGTTTGGTTCGCGGAATGTTTTGGAATTGGAATTTAAAGGATTCCTTTGAAAATCCATAATGTGTTTTGTTGATACTATTGTTAATAGAATTGGAATGTAAAAATACCCAAAATGACAAAATTACTCTTTAAAATTAACAAAATATAAAGCAAAGATCCAAACTCAAATATCTTTAAAAAATTGTTTCTATAAAAACGAAAAACGACTAGGGTTATTACATAAATTATAAACATTCTTTGAGGTTTCCTTTGAAATGTTGAGGGATTCTGAATTCCACTATGTTGTCAAAACCTTGCGCCTGGTGCGCAGAAGCGCAACCAGGCATAAGGTTAGGGCCTGGTGAAGAAATAGGCGCAAATTGGGGCTTTTCTTACAAAGGCGAGCTCAGGCGAGAGCCTAGGCGCGTTTTCCGGCCAGATTCCGGCTAAAAAGTCACCGGAACTTGCAAAAATTCGCTGGAACTTGTATAAAACTTCTAATCACCCCTAATCAGGCCTGGAATTAACCTAAAAAAAGCCTGAACGCCCTAAACGAGCCTAAAACAAGTTTAAAACCCCTAAAAATGGTATTCTTATACTATGCACCTAACTTAAAAAAGCCCTCTATTTTTTTGCGCCTTGCAACTAGGCTCCAGGCTCGGCCTTTGCGCCTATGTGCCTTGACAACTATCTCAATTGAAGAATTTGGTTGGAATTAATTCCACATCCAATTCCTTCTCTTAGCCAACCAAACATGCAAATGAATGAAATTTAAATTCCAACTCCATTGAATTCCCATGAATTCCTGTCAATCAAACATGCCCTAAAGGAACCGCAGATCATCCTTAAAAGACACATTAGATACCTTGATAGTGATTTTATATACATTATTCTCTAATGTTCATATATATATAGAATAGAAATTTGTGTTTAGATAGTTCTACCATATTAACCTAGTAGTTACCATCCTTTTACTTTTTAAAATCCAGCTTGTATGTGCTAAATATATATTAGATATGCAACTTTCTACATTCTAACATCGTAACATCAATTCTTTATCGATTATACTACTTCTTGTCCTAGAGAATAAAACATGATCATATCGACTTTGACTAATGAAAAAGATCATTTGACATTCACAGTTACAATGTGAATATGTGATGACTCATTGACAAAAGAGAGTGTGATATATTTCCAAATTTCCTATTAGAACTTCAGTCAATGTTCTTATTCAGCAGTCAAGCAGTAATTTCACACATTCTTTAGGGGTATAAAAAAACAACTAGCTTCAGGCAAGTCAAAATTACAGATAAACCTAATTTCATGAACTTACAAACATATTTCACAGATGAGGATTAATAAATCAAAACTATACATAGAAATGAAAGATTGAAATATACTTGTGATCGGAGTTAGTCACTGCTGCGACGGCTCCACCGGCGTCCTCCGAAGCCAAAGCAGCCTCCAAAGTCCTACGAGCTTCATTAAGCTTTTCAGCAATTTCATCATCGGTATATCCTTGATCCACGAGCTTATCCTCAAGAACAACAAGCTTAAGCTGGATCTGGCGCTTACGGTCGTGCTCAAGAATTTCATTGTTAGGTTTTCTAGAAACGCCGGCGATGCCCTGCCCGGCCTCGTAGCCGCCGCTGTTTCCTGTCGACACTCTGTTCGTCTTCGGCTTGACGAAGAACTTGTTGCTCTGTATGTAACCGTTGGTGCCGGAACCGCGAGCGGTTTGCAATCCGATTCCGTTGTACATACTTGTTTGTTAGAGGAGTTTCAATTCTTGTTCCGAAGGAAGAGAAAACCTAATTCGACGGTGATTTGATCGGAGAATTTGAAACCCTAACGACGATTTGAAAAATAGAAAAAGAAAGATAAAAAGAATATATGACGGTGCTTATCCCTGGAAAAAAGCAAGTTACATTTTTACCCCTTCAATTCTAAACTCACACTCGAACATAACCCTACAAACACATTATGATCCATTAAAACATCAAACGATTGAGAAGTCTAGGGTTAGCTGTGACGGATCCAAGAATTTTTTTTATGGGAGTCGAAGATTTTTGGAGTCGAAGATTTTTGGGTTCGATTATCAATAATTAAATATTAATTTTTTTCGGCCCGAGTCGGGTCGGGTCACACAATAAAACGATGAAAACTAACAAAATTGTTTTCTACGGGTTTTCATTTTTTGAAACCGAACTATTACATCATATATAAGAACTTTTCTAAACAACTCTTTTTCAATATAACAAACACAACTATCAACTTTTTTTCAATAGTTAATTAGGTTTAAAATATTTAAATGGGTGTTAGGTTTATTTATGGGTTTGTGTTTTATTTGGGCTTATTTTGTTGAAAAGTTATTGGGTTAAACTATAGAGTTTTATAATTAATAGGTTATGTTATAGGGTTAAAGGTTTGGTTTAGTTGGTTTTATTTATAAAATCTATAATCCTAAAAAAATATTTCTTGAGGGTCGGTGAAAATTTTATAGGGGTCGCTCAGAAATATACCATATATATAACAAAAAAAAAATTAACGGTGTCATCCGACCCGCCGACACCAAGCTAAGTCCGCCAATGGGTATGACATTTACAAATTGAAAAAAATTTCATGTTCACTGTTCTTCAAGGTATGATTTGAGGTGGTTAATATGTTAATCTCGTATTAGCTTGCAAAAAAATTGTATGATTAGGCAACCTTGACATGAGTCTATCTATTTTTGTTTTATACGTCTACATGAATACAACGTATAAAAAACATATATATTATGGTTGGTCCCAGTTTGGGTTTTGTCACACACCAAACCAGGGATACGGGGAACCGTTGGTTTTACACAATACATACCCGATTACACATAATACAGTGAAGTCTCTAGGTCCATAATACCAAAAGTACATTAAAACCGTCTACAACTATGTACTATACAAATTCCTTCATGCTAAATCAAGTCTTGTCAAATAATCAATCGACGCCTTCTAGCTCCAACAAACGCTCTTATAATGAACTTCTAACCTACTTGAAATACATGCTTAAAAAAAGTCACTTAATGTTGGTGAATATTTCAAATAGTTAGCACTAAAATACTTTTCAAGGCCACGGTTATAAATTCTTAAGCCGCCTATTGAGTTACGGTTATCTATTAGAGCCACCTACCCTAGGATAGTCTTAACCTAAGCATTGTTAGTTACAATTATAAATTAGAGCCACTCGTTGTATGATAGCCTCGTCCTAGAGGTCCCTCTACTACCACCACTCGTATTGTTGTGGCAGAGACTACGTCAGGGACACCTCCTCGAGAGCTTATCGCGATCACTCTCATGCACACTGTATAGGTACATCATGCCCCTCTATGGGCTCAACAGCCTCTAAACTCCCGAAGAACTGTAGCAGCAAACTACACCCGGAACCAAAGGTCGGTAGTAGCAAACTACACTCGGACCTGAAGGCTTGTAGCATTAAGCCACCCTCCAACTCCCCTTTGGTGTTATATGGAGTTGCTTGCCCGAAGGCCACGTAGCATCAAACTATAGATTTTGCTTCATGGTTAAGATTAGAACAGTTTGGACGTAAAAAGTTTGAATTTTGGATCAAAAACGAAGAATCTAGCCTAGAACAGTTGAGTCGTCCGAAACGTCTTTGAATGGTCCGAAAAGTATGATGTGTCCGAAAAGTATTTCGGACACAGAGAGAGATTTTGGACGAACAAGATTTCAGATATAAGATTTCGGACGAAAAGGTTTTCAAACGAAATAGTCTTCGGACAAAAGATTTCGACCGAAAAGAAATTTTGGACAGTAGAGTTTTCTACCGAGTAGATTTCGGACAAATCGTTTTGTGATGTCTAGAATTTAACACGTGTCGTTTATGACCACTCAAACAGATCGCCTAGCACCTTGTTGAGCCTTACATTTAAGAAGAGCTAGCTAAGAAAGTCAAGTGAGTTCTAATTCCCTTTTTGCCTAATTTAGTGGTGGTGTGCATACTTGGAGAAAAATGTTTATTACAAGTTTTATATTATTAAATGATGGAGAAAGTCATAATTTATAGAAATGTTTAAAAGAGGCAAAAGAAGTTTTATGAATAATGTTATGAGATGTTTACGAATAGAAAATGATGTTTTTTTTTAAAAGAATGAAGGTAAAGTTTTAAAGAAAAGTCATTTCATTAACAAAGAAATAAAGATAAAGTTTCCTTCGGGAATAAGTGTCTAGTTAAGTTACGGTTCCTTCGGGGACAAATGTTACTATGTACAGAAAGTCAGTTAAGGGTTATGTCCCCCTCTATAAGAACCGTTGCAGTTCGCTTACGGTTGATCAACCGGTTCTTAGTGATAAGTAGTAATGACGGGTACTCACAAGGGGCTCACTGCCTAACATGGGCTCAGTGCCTAAGTAGGGCTAAGAGGGCTTTGTGAATGGAATTGACGGTATGGTGATAGCGTCTTGACACTAGTAAGGACTGTTACAAAAAGTTACGGTGATACATCGTGTAACCTTACTTTATTCGTCGGCCTTTGGACTTGAGCCATTGGGACGATATGGAAAGGAAATGAAAAGTTAAAGATAAGTTTTCAGTTAAGATAATGTGTATATGATTTAAAAGATACTATATGTTAAGTTTTTGCCATATTGACAGTAAAGATATGTTCGAATAGAAGCCTTCTTCTTTTAATATATGTATTAATGTTTTATGTAAGCGTTAGAACTCACTCAGCGTTGATGATTTTTAGTATGCACATCAGTAAGTGTAGGTGGCAGTAGATGGAAATGGATGTTTGGCTTGGCTGAGGGAGTTACCCGAAGAACAGAGACTGGCATCCCGCTTATGTTTAAAGTTTATGTTGTTCTTAGACAAGTTTAAATTCGCATCAGATAAGTTATATTTAAGGTATGTTATGTATTCCGCTGCTTATGTGAAAGTTTTATTTGTTTCCACTGTGATTTGAGAATGTCTTATGTTTATAAGCTATGTGTTAACGAATAAATCCAATAAGTGAGGACTCTCGGGTTCGGGGCCTTACAATCGATCTTTTTAAAACTCAAGTGTGTGGAAATTTTTAGCTAAAAATATAGATACTCAAGCACACACCATTATATTCTATATTTTCTAATTGTCACATTAATGTATTAAAATTCTCCTTTAGTTTTAATACTTTGTGTTTAATTACTAACTAGAATGAGGGCCCCGCTCGTTACGGCGGCTTCTCCACGGAAGAAATTACCCTGCACGTTGCGGCCGTTGCGCGTCGATAAATGTCAAACAACGAAAAATTCGTAAAGAAAATGCAAAACTATTACACGTTTCGGATGTGTATTATTAAAACTCATTTGAAAAAAAAATGCGACGTACAAAGTAAACCGTGAAACAAACGAAAGTCTTCTAAATTTTTTGTTAATTCTTAAATTTTTTTTTGCCTAGAGCCGGTTTTGAACCGGCGACCTACGTCTCGAGCGACCGTGATCTGCGTCTTGCGAACGGAGCAGCTGCGCAGGAGCGACATCTGTTTTATTTCCTCTGGCCTTATTGCTATATGTTAAACAAAAGAATCTAATCCAAGCATGAAAAAGAATCTAATCCATGCATCATTTACTTGTAAATATAGCTTTAGTACTTGTCCAGTTTCTACAGTCATTTATGTGAGTGCTTGGACTTTTATACTCTTATAAAAGGTTAATATTTAGTATTTTCTTTTTCAAAATTCTAATATTACCGTTAGCCTTTTAAAACCCTAAAAACTTGTTTCGCTTAACTAGATTTGTTTTTCTTAGAACGGCGAAGGAAAATTATAAATCACAAAGATTAGCAAGAAGCTAGACAAAAAAAAACACCAACTCCAATTACAAGTTAAATCACAAAATTAAAATTAAACTAAACGCTCCAGTAAATGGTAAAGAACTTCCCACAGTTGATGATCCAAAGAATACCCAAGACCTTGATTTCATCCACAATATTGTGTGGAGAAATGGGCTTGCCATTGAAGATGAAGTCATTTCTCGATCACTAAAGACACCATAAGGCAATGAGACGGAGAGCATATAGAAGTTTAGTCATTTATTGAGAATAGCAGCTTGAAAGAACCAGATCGAGAGTGTAATAAATCGTTGATGTAGCAACCATCGAAAGTTTACACCAGTAATGTAATTGAGACCAAACCATGCTTGCGACGTCACACTTGACAAGAAGATGTTGAGTCGATTCGTCCTGAGAGCCGCATACTGAGCATAAAAGAGAGTTCACGGTGATCCCTCTTTTTGTCAAGGAGTCCTTAGTTGGAATTTTATCAAGGAGAGCCCGCCTTGCATAAAAGTTAACTTTCATTGAAACAAAGTTATTCCAAACGAAGGAAGACCTCTTGGGAGGAATTATAACATCCTCGATGGCATGCCGAATGGTGGAGATAGCAAAAGTAAAACCGTTAATGAGATGGTTGAGATTGAGAGACATTATTTTCAAATCATTATCAATAAAGCAAACATTTTTTCATACACCCGAAATATTGGATCAAAGTAGAAGATAGTGAACTCTTCTTGTTTTATGGTGAATGGCCGAAATTGTTTTAAACCACAACTTGTATAGTTCGTTTTTTGTCTTACACCACCATTTAGATCAAAAAGCAAGATTTAGATGCTCGTAGAGAACCAATACCCAAGCCACCTCTCTTTTTAGATGTTATAATCGAGTTCCAACTAGACCAGTGAATTTTCTTTGACGTGTCACTTCCACACCATAAGAAACGTCTTCTAATTCTCTCCAATTTGAGACTACCTAACACCGATTTAGTAAGTGTTATGCGCCCCCAAAAGATAGAACTTTAGCTTTGCAAGAAGAGAATTTATATAAAAAATATGCTTCTAATTTTTTATATGGTTCATGTTTGTTCCAACAAGAAGCCCAAGATTCGTGAAAGGCAGCTTGCCCTGTTAGCAGTGAAGACAAACGTGTTTTAGAATAGCTTACCTTTAAGATTGACCAGTTGTTTGACCATGAAAAATCCCCAGGCAACAAGCTTTCTTCATTAGGACAACAAACAACAAGCTTTATCCCATTAAAAACCCCTAAGCTTTCTTGTAACAGCGTGCTTCACTTAATAAAAAAAAATATATTGTGAGTTAATATAAATCATGGTGATAGATTTAGTTAGAATATAAGATTAAAAAATTTGGGAAATATTAAACTATAAAATGCGGTATTACAAAACCTGTAAAATTATTATACGTTTATTAAATTTGGAAAATATTATTGAACTAGAATTTGCTCCCGCGCGATGCGGCGCATTAAACCGTGAAAGAGATTAAAGTTCTCGAAAGCCTATAAAATAAAACAATAGAAAAATAAATCGGTTAAAAAAGTTATCTTTTACGAAATAAATAAATACGTTCAGAATTTTATATAAAAAACAATTTTTTTACGCAAACTCATGCATTATAGTGAAATAGCTAGTAAATGTTCCAAAAACTTTATAAAAAAAATGAAACCGTAACAAAGTTGTTAAAAAAAGTTAATTGGTAAAAAATTAGAAAAAGAAAGCAAAATCGTTTAAAATTGTGAAGAGTTAAAAAAATTCATAACGATGTGGCACGCAAGCGCCTAGATAAATTATACACTATCACGCGCAACTTTGTTACAATTATGTGTGTGTCACGTGACCACGTCTCGTAACTTGGTTGGTAAAAAAAGAGAAAAAAATTTTCAATGTGTAAATAGTAACTTTATTAAAGTTTATGGGCTATAGTAATCAAGAAAAAAATAAAGAAAAAACTTTTTTTTAAAATGCAGGGGCTTAAAAGTAAATATATTATATTTTAGGGATCTAAATGTAAAATTCTATAAAAACCAAAGTAGCTTATGTCATGCTATGAGAACTTGTAACCTATACATTACTTATTATAACTTTTCAAATTGTAAGTACTTAAATGTAACTAGTTTTTTTACCCGTCGCGCGTTGCAGCTATGCTAAACGCGGTGTGATAAAATATAGACTACAATCGACCCGACTCGTTTCCGATCTAAATTTACATCGATTGTACCCGTAGAATGAAAACATATTATATTTGACCAACTCATTTCCAAGTAAATTTACGTCGAAACGTACACCAACTCGACACGAACATAAAAATAAGTACGAAAACGTATAGTATTTGACCTGACTCATTTCCCAACAAAATTTACGTCAAAACGTAGACGAACTTGAATTTATACCGACACATACATAAAAATAAGAATGTAAGAAATTAGTTTTTTTTAAGTAAAAACGTACATGGATAAACCTGAAACTTTAGAAACTCGAAGGGCTGAAAATGACATTTTACAAACTTTTATAAACTAGATGTGCTAAAAGTGTAGTATTTAAAAGTTGAGGGGTAGCATTGGCCGGCTGGGAAACCGACCTTGCCAATGAGTAATAGAATAGAATTTGAAACATCTTATTATTATAAAAATTTAAAATAATATATATTTTTTTGGATACTATAAAATGTATAAATTAAATAGAGATTGTAACTAAAAAGATATTGAACTTTTACAAGAGACCTTGAGATAAACAATTGTTAACGGTTCCATACATTAGAATTTTATGACAAGCTAACACAGTTTATGGGTAGTACAACTATATCGAGTTATTTGTGTCCAAATGATATTCATGTGTTTTAACACTTTGTTACAACATTTAGCTAGAGTGAAAGTTATCATGTTTCTTAGTCAAACATAATGGTTTATTCTTTGTTACAACGATATCCTTTTTTATATAAAAAAAATCACACCTTGAAAATATCTAGGGAAACAATCACAACCATAAATTTTAGTAATGTTCAAGAACTCATGAATTTTTTTCCTAAACCGAAAAAATAAATATAGATTTTAAAAACTAGAAGTTACAAAATACTATATTATATAACTATTTAGAGTAAACTTCGTTTTTTGCTCAATGTGGTTTGACCATTTTAACCCTTTTGCTCCAATTATTTAAAAATGGCCAAAACACTCCTTGATATTACCATTTTGTTATCATTTTGCTCTCTGTCACTAACTCCGTTAAATATTTCAGTTAAAACTAAGGGCATTTTGGTAATTTCACGATGTAAGATTATATATATAGGGGACGGTTCCACTAAGAAGTGAGTTTTCGCTAAGAAATCCAAAGAAGTGGGTCAAACGAACTCCGATTGAGCTCATTCCAGTGGCGTTGTAACCGTCTCATCGAACCCTAACCCAGACCCAAAAACCTAAACCCCCTCAACCGGCACCCTCAAAAACCTAAACGCCCTTCCAACCCTACCCTAAAAAGCCTAAAACCACCACCCCCACCCCCCAAAAACCTAAAACCCCCCACCCCACCCCCCAAAAACCTAAACCCACCCCCAAAAACCTAAACCCCCCACCCCCACAAAAAAAAAACTTAAACCATAAAATCTAAACCCTAAAAGCTAAACCCTAAGGTTAAACCATAAGTCTAAAACCCTAAAATTCAAATATAAAATCTAAACCTTAAAAGCTAAACCCTAAAAGCTAAAATGGTAGAGTTCGATGAGATGGTTCCAACGCCGCTGAAATTAGCTCAATCGGAGTTCGTTTGATATCGTTTCATAAGGTTTTTGTCATTTTTTAGATTTCTTAGCGAAAAACTACTTCTTATTTGATCCTCCTCATATATATATATATATATATATATATATACATACATACATACATACATACATACATACATATATATACATACATATATATACACAAAATTAGAGAGAGAGCCCACGAGAGAGAGGAAGAGGAGTCGGTCACCATCTCCGGCGGATACCCTGGTCTGCCGACAACAGCCACCACATATGTGTGTGTCCAAACAGAGTTCAGGAAAGAGAGCAAAGGAGGAGGTAGGGATGGCAATGAGTCGGGTTTGGGACGGGTTTAGGTAATCCCAACCCCATACCCGGTTATAAAATCGTGTCCCATACCCAGCCCAAAACTCGTCGGGTTTCTATCGGGTAATTACCCGTCGGGTATCGGGTATACCCGCGGGTTTCAGGTAAACCCGTTAGTTTCTAAACTATACCAGTTGGGTATACTCGACTTAAACCCGTCGGGTATCTATCGGGTATACATAAAAATTGTAACTAAAATAAAAAAATAAAGAAATAAAATCATGTCGGGTATATACATTTAAAATAAATACGGTATATATACTTAAAATAAATACGATATATATACTTAGAATAAATAAAAAAGAAAGAAAACTATGTCGGGTATATAATCGGGTAAACGGGTATACGTTATCGGGTAATCAAGGGGGGTAAACGGGTATATCACCATATCCCATACCCATCCCAAACCCGCGAAAAAATTCAAAAGTAATCCCAAACCCGGTCCCATATCCGATTACCTGACCTCATACTCGTCCCAAATGTTTCGGGTTTTCCCATCGGGTCCGGGTTTCATTGCCATTCCTAGGAGGAAGGTGCCGGCTACCATTTCCGGCGGCCCCTTCGGCGTCATGGCGGCTCAATAACAACCCCCATCACCTTCACCGTCCCCTTTTCTCCTTCACTTCACATCCTCACTTCAAAAACCCAAACCCACGCAAACCCTAAATCTAGAGAGAGAGAGAGAGAATTACGGGAGAGAGATAGTGAGGAGAGTTCTCTTGCACCGACAGACACCGGCGATGGTGACGGGTCTGTGGACGACGACATTCGGATGGAGAGGGAGAGGACGACGGTGGAGCTAGGGCTTTAAGCCCAGTTTTTTTGGTTAGATTAAGTGGCCGCGACGATGATGGGAAGATCCGGCGGAACCCGTTTTTCCACTTTCGGTCGTCATCTCCGGCGGCCACCTCAACCATCGCCGTCCACTGTAACCATTCCCCCTCCGCCACGACAGGGTTTTCTCACACACGAGCAAACCCTAAACCGTCGTCTCAAACAGACTCTCATCCTTTGCCATAAGCATCACCGCCACTGGTTTCTTAGTCTCCGATTTGCAGATACATGTATCTCCATCAGAACTTTCTCAGTCTCCGATTTGCTCGTAAATGTCAAGCTTTGACAATTTGCAGCTTCTACCTTCTCTTTTATTTTCTTGATTATAATATAATAGTTTATATGTTATCATGCAGCTTAGGATTTACGGAGATTTGCATTACTTAAACTTTGATTTAACAAGATGGCGTCGAAATTTTGGAGTAATCAGCTTAATATGCCGGCAAGACACAGGTCTTAAAATGGGGTTGGAAGGGAAGATGATTTTAATTTGAATTACATACTCAGCTTAATATGTATATATATAGATATAATCTCACATCATGAAATTACCAAAATGCCCTTAGTATCTATATATATAGATATAATCTCACATCGTGAAGTTACCAAAATGCCTTTAGTTTTAACTGAAATATTTAACGGAGTTAGTGTCAGGGAGCAAAATGACAACAAAATGGTAACCTCAAGGAGTGTTTTGGCCATTTTCAAACTATTAGAACAAAAGGGTTAAAATGGTCAAACCACAGGAAGCAAAAACGAAGTTTACTCAACTATTTAAAAAACATGAGGAGGAATAGTACCCCACCAATAAGGGGGTGACAAGTGGCAATTCAATTTTTTTATTTTTTTATTTCCGTTTTCACCCCTCATAATATATATAATATACGATTTTAAACCGTTTAATTTTCTAATATAATTTCGTTTTTCTGTAATAACTTTCGTTCATTAATTTATATTAAAAAACGAAATGTAGTTTTTTTTGTCAACGTTCCGGTATAATTTTTATTGAAAACGGAGCTGTATTCAAAATCGAGTACTTTTTTTATATCGTATACTATAACGAGTATGCGTTTCGACGTAAGTTTTATCCCCATGAACAACCGAACCGGTAACGATCAGACTTCCGCCACGTAACGCCGGTGAAAAAAAGTAGTTATAGTTATTACACGATGTGTGCAATATGAGATGTTATAATAAAACAACTTAATTTTGATACTTCAACATAAGCTTGCATCTACTAATATATATTTTCATCCATTCTCATATTTCAAGATAACCAAGTGTTTTGCTTATTCTAGGTGAGCACTATATGCATGTGCGTATAAAACACACACGTCAAAGTTTTTCGTAAACACACATAAGTCGTGTTATCAGAATTTGCATACATATAGAGTAGCATCTACATTCTACTAAGGCAAAATCTATTCATTCATCTTCATATTTAATAGGAGTAATACAATTTTAATGCCACGTGGTACCATGATGACGGTCTTCTACATAAGCTTTCTAGTGTTGCTAGTGTGTAATCGGTGTAAGTTTTTATCTTCCAACCATATTATCATGTCACATATTTATGATAAACGTCCTAATAAATATTATAATTTTGTTGTAGGTGGATTATATGAAAAAAATGACATGAGAGCATTTGGGATTCCTGCACCACCAGATTGTAGTAAAGTACGTTGTGTTGAATTAGATTATAGAAAGAATTGTTGTTGTGGAAATGAAAGCCAATGCTTCCCGACTATGGACGCGTGTGATAGGATTTGTAAAAGTAAAAAGAAAAGTTGTTGTCCCGATAAGTAACAATGAATGCAATATCTATACTATATAATAAATAAATGTTTTGATGTCACTCTCCTATACATTCTTAATTTTTTTCTCGCCTCTCTTTCCTATTAATTATATAAATTTCTTTAATTATTTTTAAAAAATTTTATTTCCCGCATCTCTCTCCTATTAAATAATAATAATTTCTATAATTATTTTTATAAAACGCTTTTCATAAATATGTAATATGTAAATCTTTATTACTAAGTATATATAACATTGCATTTATTCAACCCGTGTAATACATCGGGTTTCTAAAGTTTAATATGAATTAAAACTTATCAGTTACATAAAGAAATTAATACTCAGCTAAAAAAAATGTTTTAAAAATTAACTTAACAAAATTTATAATTGTAATGTAATATTTTATTCAACCTGCGTAATACACGGGTTTTAAAAACATAAATTTTTTATTACTAAATATATAGCATTACATTTATTCAACCTGTGTAATACACGAGATTGTAACCTAGTGATTTATAAACATAAGAAAAGGTGTTAGGGAGGTGGGAGTGGAGTGCGGGTACCCAACGGCTTGGAGGGTACACCGTCGCATCTAAAGCGGGTTCAGCGGGTAAAGGTTGGCGGGTTGGGTTGGCGGCTTGTAGAACCCGTCGAAATTTGAACGGCTTGGTAAAATGAGGTGTTTGACTATACCGTTGAACGGCTATATAACCGTTAAAATAAAATAAAAAATTAAATAAATTTAATTTACCCCTATAATAACATACACAATCATTTTACTCACTACAAAAAATACATTCTTTCTAAATATAAACAATTTCTTTTTGTATCCACCCCACCCAAAATATGAATCGTACGTTATACTTCTCATCCGATTCATCGGAAGATGCACTCCTAACCAAACTATCATCCCAAATTACACCAATTAGAAGATGTCACACCGGATTTGGACGAAGACTAGATGAATTTTTATTTATTAATTACTTTTTTCTATTTATTGTTATGTATTTTTAATTAATTAATTAAATTTTTAGTTTTTTAATTTGTTTTAATTTAAAAAAATAATAAAAATAAGAGGGTTGGAGGGTACCACTCCCACCATAGAGTGTACTTTGGCTAATTGAGATGACATCTTCTAAGTGGTGTAATTTGGGAGGGTAGTTTGGTTGGGAGGGTACCACTCTCACCTCCCTTATACTCAATGAACGTAATTGATATTATTATGAAAAAAATATATTTTAGTTTGCATATACACACACATACACACACTAGAGAGGTGCCCGTGTAATTCAGCGGGAACACAGACACTAGTAATCACGTAACATGTTAATTTTTTTTAATTAAAAAAAACTATACAAACACCATACTCAAATTAAAGATAATAAAATGCCCATTTTAATGTTATATTTTTTTTTAAATATTAACGTATGAAAAATATTAACGTATTAAAAATAAATCCTTGTTTTGAAAACATTCATGGAATATGTTTGTACATAATTTATATTGATCAATAATTATATAATCGTTGTAAGTTCATATATTCATCCTAGCTTTACCTCCTGTGTATTTCAGCATAATCTGGTTTAACTCTATGTATGTATATTTATATCAAGGATAACCGGTGGAACTTGAACAATTAAATTTAGGGTCAAAAGTATTACACATAATTTTTTTATTTATTTTTTCAAATAAAGACCATAAATCTCAAAAAAAAAAAATACCAGTTCTTATACATAGACGAGATCTAATATGAAATAAACCTAGTGGGCCGAAAATCAATACTTCTGAGAAAAAAAAATAGGCCGAAATCAATACTTATAAGCAAAAGAAATAGGCTTTTGGTATTGATTAGGAGGGCCCAAACATTATAACTAATATGAAATAAACCTAGTATAGACAATTAGAGTTTCTAACTTAATCCCCAAGTTAGGCCCAAACACGTGTAGAGCCCATTAGGGCGGCTACCCCCTAAAGAGCCTCCATGTCCAACAATCTCCTACTTGGAGGCTCGAACAACGCTCCAAGCAAACCTTGTGTCAGTAACTCCAGTAATCTTCATAGCCAAAGTCCTCCAAGCCTCAATTCCCAAGAATAAGCTAAGACTTCAACAATTTGATCCAGTTATATCCCCCTAGTTGCAACCACCCCTCTCATCAAGTACCCGAAGGGTCAGTTGAAGCTCCCTCAAGCTCCAACTCAGTAGTCATAACAGACCCATCCATGGTAGAACACACCTTAGACCCATCTTTAATCTCAACCGGCTCCCACTGATTCACAATATCGGATCCATGGACTCCCAAAGGACAAATACTCACCAAAATCAGCAAACTATTTCCAGGAGAAACTTTCCTATTCGAATTATCGGTCTTTAAAACTTAACGGTATTTTGTAACTGTACCCGGAACACGCCACGCGCTCCCACTGCCACCAAATCCCTGACCTAGTTTAAACCTCAGAATACACTCAACCGACATCCTCGTGGCTCCAGGCTTCAAAACGTTTGCAAAATGAACCCTCTTAGCCCTACTCGATTCAGCGAGCCTGACTTTGTCATGCTTAACCGGGACGGTCACTCCCTCAGCAGATACCGGTACCATGTATAATGATCCTCATTTCAAGCCCCGAGAAATAACCAGATTCTCATTGATCACCTTCCCTTTTCCATCACCAAACTTAATGTTTAGTCCCTGCTCATCCAATTGCCTGATTGAAATCAACTTTGTCTCCAGTCTTGGAATCACCATGACATTCCGTAAGCTCTATGTAGTTCCCAAAGATGTTTTCAGATCAATGTCTCCCATACACGTTACTTCAAGGATTTCCCCGTTACCAAGTCGTACCTTCCTAAAATCACCTACCTTTAGATTCTCCATTGCTTCATTGTAGTGGGTAGCATGAAATAAAGCACCAGAATCCATGACCCAAGAGTCAATGGCTGATTCTACACTACAGACCAGTGCATCATCATAGCAAACAACCTCTTTTTCCACATTGTTCACTTCCTTTTTCCTATTTGAACATTGACTTTTAACATGTCTAACTTCGTTACAGCTCCAACATTTCACATTCTTTCGAGTTCCATACGAACTCCTCCCTTGACTCCCACTGCTCATGTTATTATCCCTTGCACTGCCAACATGAAACATCTCATAAGATGGTCCACTACTAGTGCTTTTTCGGCGAGTGTCCTCACCTAGTACACTATCCCGGATCCCTTCAAATGTCATACCACCGGTCCCCATGGAGCTGATAACAACTGTCACAAATCTGGACCAACTATCAAGCAAAGAAGATAGTCGTATCACAACTTGAGTCTCATCATCAAACTTTGTGCCCACATATGATAACCGGGACATGATCGAGTTAAAATCATTAATGTGAGCCGTGACTGAGCTTCCCTCATGCATCCTAGTCATGAGCAATTCCCTCATTAAGAATAATTTGTTAGTAGCAGATGACTTTTCATACATGTTTGACAGAGCCAACATCATCCCACATGCCGTGGTTTCATGCATGATGTTAAACGCGACGCTCCTCGTTAAAGCTAATGTAATGCCACTAGCTTTCTTATCTTTCGACTTCCAAGCATCCTCCTGAGCTTTTTCCATTCTTCCTGGTTTGTACCTCATCCAAGTCTTTCTGACCAAGTAATGCCTCTATTTGTAACTTCCACCAGGCAAAATCAGTTCCACTGAATTTCTCAATCTGAATCTTCCCTTCTTCAGCCATTGTATCAAACAACATTCTGTTTACTAATTGAGTCAAGACTAAAAGTAGTATTCAAACACAGTAGTGGCGCATACCTGAACTTGTCGGCTGTTCTATTGCACACTACCCTTTTCCTCAGACTCAAAAAACTGTAAACAGATAAGGTTAACAATGCACCTGGAACTTGGTAACAATATCAAAACCGAAACAGAAGAAAAAACTAAAGCAAAACAGCTTTGCTAATTAATTTCCTAGTGAATACTCCAACTAATTGAAAAGAAAATCTAAAACTTTAAACCTGATTGTGCGAATTCAAGGGTTTAAACCAAAACGCTAATCGCGGCAACAACCTCCCTAAAAGAAACAGCCCCGACGACAACAGACCCGTCGGCAAACCCTAAACCAGCAACCTCCCTTGTGACCAGATCGAACGCAGAAAACCCGGCAGCTCCAAGGGTTTCAATCGCTACCAAAAACCTTCTAGCGAAATCGTCCTTCAGTGCAAAACCATGTGTTTCGATGAACCATACTGATTACAGTGATTCTTCAAGGATTTATAACCCAGCTCTCAATACCCGAACCCGCAGAGAACAGGGGGAAGATTTAACAGTACTCAGGAGCCTGAAGCTCTGACACCACTTGTTAGGAATCAGAATCGGTAACACACGTAGCGGAAACAAACACACACACAAACGATAAAGTAGAAAGCAGTAAAGACACAAGATGTAACGTGATTCAGCCAAAGTGGCCTACGTCCACGAGTGCAACTAGTGTTTCTCTTTTATTATTAGATGCTCAAAGATTACAATTACATAAAGAATGTATAAATAGATAGACAATTAGGGTTTACGTCCACGGGTGCAACTAAAGTTTCTCTTTTATTATTAGGTGCTCAGATATTACAATTACATAAACAATGTATAAATAGATAGACAATTTGGGTTTCTAACTTAATTCTCAAGTTAGGCGCAAACACGTGTAGAGCTCGTTAGGGCTGGGCAACTGGCTATCCCTAAAGAGCCTCCATGTCCAAGAGGACTTTCATTCAACTATCCAGGTAACAATTATCGAAACGCACTATTTTTATTTAGTAGATATATGCTACTTTACACATTGGAAACGCAAGGTTCAACAAAATGGATTTTTGTTTCTTTAAGATTAGGCCTAAATAAGTGATTAAAAAATGAGATAGAAAAAAAAACACAAACAAAATAATGTTTTGAATATAAATATAATCTTAAATTAAATCAAGTTAATCCTTGTTTTGAAAACATATTGATGTTTTATGAATAAAACTCAATTCTTTAGTAATCATATAATCATTTGTTGTAAATATGACGTAACAAAGTATTAAAAAGAAAACGAGTATTGCAAGTTAATATATCATTATACAATGCATGTGTATGTTTACTCTTCATTATTGAGTAAACAATCTAAAGAATGTGGTATTTTCTATTAGATATTATTTTTAACCACACTATTTGAATTTGTGCATTTAACTTATATCAAAAGAAATACCTAGATAATAAAATATATATCATCTTAATTCTTTATTTATGCTCTTAACAGCTTTTCTCATACTCGTATAAAAAAAAGGTAGAATTACATATATCCCTCTATTTTCAACCCTAATTACATATATACCTAACTCAAAACTTAAATTACATATATTTCCTCTTTTATAACATTAGCCTTTTAACCTTATAATAAATACGACTATTCTTATTCCATCGATCCCAACCCTAACCTTTTGATTCCTGCTTCCGATCGATTCCAATATTCAGCGTCGCTTCTGATCGATTTCATCATCCAGTTGGGTATATATGTAATTAATGAATGGGATATGCGTAAATAAAATTTTGAGTTGGTTATATATGTAATTAATGAAGTTTTTAGAGGGATATATGTAATTGCCCATAAAAAAAACTCTTTTTACAAGCAACTCATAAGACATAAAAATAAAGAAACCATGAATTATCATGGTTAAAGATGTGAGCATTTATAACTGTGTGTAACTGGTGGGATTCTCCAACCCTAGGTGATGGGAATTTGCTCTGTATTGATTTGGTTTGTTACTGGTAAGGAACTGACACTCGCTATAGCAAACGAAAGAGAAAACCTAAAACATAAAGTCATTACATGCCTAAAAGGATATCGGAAATTGTTTTACATCGATGGAAAACCATAACAAAGAATATCGGTATCGGTTCTAATAATAACGATGCCGGTACCGATGTTGTTCTCAGGGGCGAATCTTTCTTAGGGCCCGGGGGGGCCCCGGCCCCCCCCAATTTTTCGCTCAGTAGTGTTAATTTATACGTATTCGGCCGATTTTTTGCTCGACAGTGTTAATTTATATCTATTCGGCCGCATATTTTATAGTACCGGCCCCCCCGATAGGAAAAAAAAATCCCGGCCCCCCTCGGGTTTTTATTGAAGCTTCGCCACTGGTTGTTCTGTCGGTATCGATTAAGTGTTAAAATTTGTAACACTCGTTTTCGACGACCAATTCACTCGTAGTCACCCCGAAAAAAAGTCACATCCAAACACTTATAAGACAAAGCACGTGGAAACGGGAAATCCCGAATTTTATAAAACCTCATATTTTAAAGGTTGTAAGCAGAAAAAAGAATAAAAAATCGAAACCTTAAAACAGCTTCGACGACCTATACGTTCGTGCTTCGATAACTTATATATTATAACGAAAGCTCGGTTTTGAATGAGATTTATATCGCAACGGCACACTCGGAATTTTTTAAAACATCATATTAAAAGTTATAAAGAAATATAAAATATACCCAAAAATTAAAATATTATAAAATTTAAAATAATATAAAAATAAAAAATGTACCAATATATAACCAAACCTATCTATATCCATATCTATACTATATAATAAATAAAAATAATTTATTCCACGTGTCGCGTCCACATATATTTTCATTATTTTTTTCTTGCCTCTCTATCTTATTAAATACACATTTTTTTAATAATGATTTATATTTAAAGAAAAATATTAATTATACTAATAAAAATATTTATTTTAAATTATTTTATATTTTAAGAAATTTTTGAAATTTAATTATGTAAATTTTGTTTTTAACTAAATAGTGATGTAAGTCAAATTATATTAAATAGAAATTAATGTATTCAAACCGTGTAATATACGAGTTTTTAAAGATATAAACTTTTTATTGCTAAGTATATAATATTACATTTTATCAACCCGTGTAATACATGAGTTTTTTAAAATACAAATTTTTTATTACTAAATATATAATATTATATTTTATCAACTCGTGTAATACACGAGATTTTAACCTATTATATATATAAAGAAAAAAGTATGAGTGGATACTCCTTCCAATTTGTATTGTATATTTTTTTGATAGGTAACTTTCATTTTTTACGTGGCAGTTACATCTTCAAATCGGAGACCCGTACCCCACAACCTGACCACTACGTTGTCTGAACTGGGCCCGCGTGTTCAGTACGAGGGGCTTAGGCTATCACCGGGAAACCGTGGAGCCTGCTGCCACTTGACAACAGTTGCGCCGCTACACGGGCCAAACCCCGCTAGCGTAACGCACTCCGAACTAAAACCTGGGATGGCTCAGACTCGAACCTGCGTGGACAGGTTGAGTCTTCATTGCCCATAACCACTAGGCCAAAGCCCAGTAGTTAATTTGTATTGTATATTAATAACCAAAATCATAATGAAAGTGGAAACTGGGAAACATCGGGCGTTAACTTATGAAAATCGGTCAAATCTAATTATTCTTCATCATTATAATATATCAAATTCGAATAAAGCGGACTCATATATATTAATATTTTGTACAAAAAACTAATTTTCCCTAACATACCCCTTAATGGGTGCCCTCCTTTGTCCACTAAGTATATAATTTATCTTCTTTTATTCTTTTTGTATTTTCCATGGTTCTATTATTTTCTTTATCTCAATCTCCTTAACAAACTACTCTCAATCTTATGAAATTAAAATATTCATTTTTTCTTTATTTAGGTAAAACTAAAGTATTTTCGCAAAGAAAATATAATAAGGTTTCTTATTTCTCCATTTTGCTAGTTTTGGGCATTTGAAAAAATTAGATGGTTATTGAGAGATTCATTTGGGAACCATAAAAAATAAAAACGTGAACCATTTGTTTCATATGTGAATAACTCAATAAAAACTCATTTTCACATGTGAAAACTCATTTTACGTAATTTTTTTGAAGCTTTTGCATATAAACACATGAAAAAAGCCGTCTTAACAAAAAAAAAGTTTTTCATATGTGAAACACATGGTTTCCCGATTTCACATTTTTTTGTGATTCCCCAACGAACCCTCCCCTATAAACATACATATATATATATATATATATATATAACGCAATGACCTCATATACTCATATTAAAGATAATTAAAAATTGTATTTTATGGTATAACTTTTTTTTAGATAACAAAGTTTATAAAAGTTAATTGAGTTAAAAAATATCGACTTGAACTAGTATTCCAAAAGAACACAATTTGTAAGGTCGGTGGCATTTGCCACCGAAAAAAAAACTTCAACTTTATTAAATTGTTAATACTAACCTCTTAACTTTCTAAAATGTCATTTTTACTCCCTCAAGTTTTTAAATTTATTTGTCACCAATCAAAACTTATCCACAACTTTGTTAAACCATCAAAACTAACCCTACGTTGTAAAATGTAACTTTGACTCCATTAAGTTTTTAAAGTTTAGAGTTTACCCCATTTTAGTATACACAATCTGATTTTTTTCTCAATAACTTCCGTTCGTTAATTTAAAAAAATAATAAATTTTGTGTCTGTGTTTAGTTTTCTTTCTTGGCGTCCCGATATAACTTTTGGTCAAAACAGAGTTGTTTTCAAAATAGGGTGTTTTTTAGGTATCATGGGTTATTTCGACTGACGGTAACGTGTTGGTACCATGAAGATTGAGAGCAACTCCGACTGAAGAACATTGGTACCGTTATATAACTGTCTTTTATCTGCGATTCAATCTCCATAACCGACTCGTCGTAACTTTATACGTTTGTCTTATGTATTTAACGACGTTTCTTTTTGAGCTTAGGCACGTTAATGTCACTGTCACAAACGTTTAAGATCCGCCTCCCGCCTTTTACTAGTGTAGGTTATAGTGACTGACAGTAACGTGTTGGTATCGCGAAGAACGAAACCGATATCGATCAAAGAACGCCGGTGTCGTTATACAATGGTTTTCTATCTATGTTTCGGTCTCTAGAACCGAGTCGTCACAACTTTATGTTAATATTACCACCCCAACATGCGTAACCAAGTTTGCAAAACGGTATTGACGTCCCGCCGCAACGCGCAGGGGCCTAATACTAGTTTAATACAAAAAACAAAGTAACACAATGACAAATTATCTATTTTACCCTCTCAACCATTAAATAATTTATAAATTAATCTTAATCATTAAATTAGTTTGATCAAATGCCAAAATGCTTCCTATGCTTTATATATAAAATAAACTTTGTAGTTGAACTTCCCTGTACGAAGAAATTTTTATTTCATTTTAAAGAATTTTACATATTAAAAGTTACAACTCATTAATCTTTTGATCAACCTTTTTAACCACTTAAATTTATACAACTAAAGCTTTGATGCATAATATTAACTACTAGATGTAAACCAGGTGTAGCGGGGTGCGCGTAGAGAAATTTGTTACGCTCGGTTTAGAATTAATTTATGTGGAAACACGGATAAAATGAAGAAAGTCGTGATGATTTATTCGAAATTTTATAAAATGACAAGGGTAAATGGAGTCCCTTTATATAAAAAAACGAAACCGTTAATCAAATCTTATGACATGTACGCTTGTGCTTCGATTAAAGTTTACTTCGAAATGTAGAAACACGTCGCAAAGACGCATTCGGAATTAAAAAAAAAGGTCATATTTTTAAAGTTAAAAAATGAAACATTAGAGTAGCTTTGATCATTATAATCCACACCTTGAAACGTCAATAAAAATAAGCATATCGCAACGGTATTTTTGAAATTTTAAAAAATATATATCATATTTTAAAAGTTTGAAATTTTAAAAAATAAATACAAGTTATAAGAAAAAAAAAAATAAACAAAACAATATGATAATGCCAAGTGTCATAATACGAGTGACCTAAACTTTTTTTTGAACTGAGTGACCTAAATAAATTTGTTATGTAAAGTGTACCAAAGAGTAGAGATACCATATGAAAGTTTGAATTAACAATAACCATTGACTTTCTAAATTGTATACATACTAATAGTATTCTTATATAAAAAAACTCAGATGTTTAGTTTCTAGATTTTCACATTTATTTATTCATTTTCCATCCAAGCCACTTAAATTAATACAACAAAAATTTTGATACATTAATTTTGGTTTTTTAAACCTAAAATATTACTTCCAGACTAAATTTTATGGTCAAAAGCGAAGATTGTCACCAATAATTAATCTGATATTTTTTCTTCTGATCAGCTAATTTTTACCCTCCAGACTAAATAAAGCCATTTTGTTGCGTATAAAGTTTATTTTATTTTATTTTTTTTAAGAAAAAGACCAATTATTTTTAATATATATTCTCAAGATTTGCCAAACCTAATGGTTTTCAATAATCAAATAGGGCTTGAAAAACTTGAAATCTTATTCGAACTTGGTTTTTAAATTTTTGAATCGAATTTACATTTGATTCGAAATCAGAAATCGAATTTTGAATTTGTGATTTTCGATTCAAAATTCGAATTTGAATTACGCATATAATTTTTTTTATATATATATAAACCTAATTATATACATATACATAAAAATTTGGGTTTAAATTTTGGTTGTTGAATTGAACAAAGAGTAAAGACCCAGACCCAATTAACAGTACTTTACCATGATAATTTTAACATCAAAATACCCAATCACATAAGTTTTGAAAATGGAATTAAATTAATTTTTTTTTGGTAAATTCAAATTGAATCAAAATCCAACCGAATTCAAATTTCGAGTTCGAATTAGTTTATTCAAATCTAATTCAAATCAGAGTCCAATTCAAATTTTTAGCTTCAAGATTATAAAATTCTAACTTAATTCGATTAACTCAAAATTTGATTCGTTAAAAACCCTACCTTAAAATGACCAACATAAAAATTACATACTTCCAAAGGACATTAAGTATGAAGTTACTCATGTTATTGTAATGTTTTCATAATCGGTTTGATTATCAAATCGGCAACCTCACCGGTTCGCTCGTCACATCGGTCGGACCAGCCAGACTGTAACACCCGAAAAACCAACAACTAAGTAATGATCCGAAGTAAAAGAAATAAAAGAAAGGATCATGAGCTTGAAGGGTGGGCTTGACCCAAAGGAGTTTCCATAACCCTAGAACTCTCATATGGCAGCTTCTATTCTGATCATTCACACCACCTTCCTTAAAAAATGTAGAGAAAGAGAGTGGATTTCTAGAGAGAGAAAGCTCCAAGAAGTTCAAGGTTTTGCTCAAGATCAGTCTCAATCTGTTTCTCATACGATTTGGAACAAGATTAACGAAGCAACATCGATCTTTTGAGGTATATATCCAACCTAAAACTCTGATTTTCTTTGAAATGAGTTTTTGGGGTAAAACTAGAGTTTTCACCTTAAAGGTTGGATTTTTACGTATAAAATGATGAAATAAGCCCAGATCTAGCTTCATGGGAGTTAAACAAATGATTTGAACGTAAAAAGTTGAAAACTTTGGTTGAAAACAAGCTTGTTGATGAAGATCTTCATGGGGCGACACTATCAGGCGACACTAATCGGGGACGATGATGTACGTCTCCCAAGATTCGTCAAATAGAGGAGTCTTATCTTTGTGATAAGCAACAGAGGAGTCTTGCATTCATGCCAGCACAAAGTTCCATGCCTCTGAGACTTGGGACAATTAAGACGCAATGATATCATTCGAGTGCTTGTTCACTCAATGAAAAGAATGAGAATGAAAGAATGAACGAATGAAATTGCTAGCATGAATGTTATGTGAATGTGAACGTTTTGAAAAGAAAGCTAGCACAAATGTTTCTGAAAGATTTAATGAATGAACGGATTCCCACTTGGGAACTAGAATGTTTTAAATGAAAGAAAATAAACGTTTTGAAAGATAAGTTTTTTATTGTTTTTTATTTAAGCTGATTTTGAATGAAAACAATGAAATGGTTAAGTTAATAAAGTAAAATAGAACTCATTCAGTATATCTGACTTTTAGCATGCACCTCAGGTAAATGATGAAAGGAAAGGAATGGAGCCGCGAGGGCTTGGAATGCATGGACTTGCGGGCTGATCATTTGCAAATACTGACATTCCCGACTTTTGATTAACGAACAATTTATGTTTAAATTTGTATGGATGATTGTATTGTTTAAGAATTCCGCTGCAATGTTTATGTATGATTGAAAAGATTGAAGGTTTAAGAAATATGTATTCAATGTTTTATGCCAACTATGATATTTACTCGTTTTGGGGCGTTTCAAGTTGGTATTAGAGTCATAGTTTGAGAGATTCGAAAATTTGCGATAATGTCTGAACTTAAATTGAGAATGGGACAAAGAATGGAATGTCAGTCTGAGCAGCCCGGCCATGGATTAAAGAAAGAAAGAAGGCAAATAATGTCTTAAACTGAATGTATACAGTAAATGCCTTAGAATAGATGACCAATGCCTTAGAACAGATGTAGGTCCCTGGAGCCTCGTCGCGCAACGGAGATAACACAGACCTGTTATGTGATTTGTGTGGGAACCAAGAAACGAGACAGAGAAACACGAGCAAAGACAAAAGATAATGAAACGACACGTAATCCATAACATAGAAGTCATCCCGTATTACAGACTACATACCTAAGGAGCACACATATCTCATCTAAGCTCACGGTCCAGAGGTCGGGAGAGCTCGTCCCGACCCGGACACCTCTCAACCTAGTTCCAGAAGTTCCACCTACAAATGAAGACAAGTCTTCTATTTATAGGGGAAGAAAAACTACCTGCGTACTTGACAAGTACGCAAGGCAAAAGCCTTGCATACTTACTAAGTACGCAGGGTTTGGTCATGCGTACTTGACAAGTACGCAAAGCAAAAGCCTTGCGTACTTACTATCTTGTAGGTCCCTGGAGCCTCGTCGCGCATCGGAGATAACACATACCTGTTCTGTGATTTGTGTGGGAACCAAGAAATGAGACAGAGAAACACGAACAAAGACAAAAGATAATGAAACGACACGTAATCCATAACATAGAAGTCATCCCGTATTACAGATTACATACCAAAGGAGCACACATCTCTCATCTAAGCTCACGGTCCAGGGTTCGGGAGAGCTCGTCTCGACCCGGACACCTCTCAACATAGTTCCAGAGTTCCACTTACAAATGAAGACAAGTCTTCTATTTATAGGGGCAGGAACACTACCTGCGTACTTGACAAGTACGCAAGGCAAAAGCCTTGCGTACTTACTAAGTATGCAGGGTTTGGTCATGCGTACTTGACAAGTACGCAGGCAAAAGCCCTGCGTACTTACTAAGTACGCAGGACCAAACTGGTGTGCAAGCTAAGTACTCAGGAACACCCTCCTGCGTACTAGCCACGTACACCGATACATAGAATTTTATCTATAGTTACAAAAACATGCTTCTACAACAGAGAATAGATAGAAAGTGCCTTAGAATAGAACATGGACTTGAATGCAAATCTTGCTCCTGACATGAAATATTTAGAACCCGAGTAGTAAAGTAAATTAGTAATTTCATGCCGGTCTCTGTAACTAGTAATTCACATTACGCGAGGTGTTCTAACTAATTTCCTCTCATGATGACATGAGTATTCCTAGTTCGTAGTTAGACACCTTAATGGATAGAGGTAAGCGAGGAGGACGAACTGGTCGTCGTGGCTGACCACCGATGGACCGACGTATGGAAGAGAGCGAACACTCTCATAATCGAACTGAATCCGTACGTGTCGAAGATGATGACAGAGAAAACAGTGTGACCGACCCCAATGTTAATCGTGATGAAGGGTTAACTCTGCGTCAAAGAGGTCTATTCTGTCTTGAAGGATGTCTTACCGGCGGCTCTGGCCGAGGCAATGAAAGAAATTGGGAAAGATAAGAAGAAGTAAGGGAAAGACCGAAGAGAGGAGAGGGTTGTGGATGATGAAGACACCGGTGGTGATGACTCTGATTTTGATGAGCCCATTCGGGGGTGTAACTACAAGTCCTTTCGGGGCTGTGATCCACCGAAGTTTGACGGGAAAAAGGATGATGTGGCCACCTTCGAGTGGATTGAAAGAATGAATGGGGTGATAAACATCAACGAGTACCGTGGGGATCAGGCAGTCAAATTAGCCGCCCACTCTTTCACCAACGAGGCACTGAGCTGGTAGAGGAATATTGAAAGGCTTGGTGCAATTAGAAGGATGACTTGGGGCGGTATGAAGAAAAAAATAATCCATAAGTTCTGCCCATAGAACGAGATCGACCGATTTGAAAGTGAATTTGTGGGGCTCAAGGCTAGAAATATGACTCATCACCAGTACACCACCAAGTACAATGAGCTGGCCCAACTGGTGCCTCACCTGGTCGACACTGAGGAGCGGCTAATCAAGTACTACATCAAAGGGCTACCACAAAGAGTCCGAGTACTTGTAAAAGCCAATGCTCTAAAGAGCTTTGAATTGATCGTGGAATTAGTTGGGATTGTGTATAATGACTTTGACCATGAAGACACACAACAGGTTGAAGTTAAGATGAAAACGACCAACGGTGTTAAGCGACCGATGGTCGAACGGTCAGGACCGGCTCAGAAGAAGAAGAAAGTGGATGAGGTGGTAACTTGTGACAAATGTGGGAAGAATCATCTAGGGGAATGTCGATATGGGTTGAATCTCTGCTACCGGTGTGGCAAGACGGGCACTACTCGCCCGAATGCACGAGCATTGGGAAATGCCACAACTGTGGGATACCGGGCCATTTGGCCAAGGGCTGTAGACGACCCAAGGCAACCGATGCCGGTAAGGGAAAGGAGGCGGAGAAGCCCAGGGCAAGAACTAGGGCCTACGCCCTAACACAGCAAGAGGCGAGGGAGGATCCTTACGTCGTGTCAGGTACGTTCACTGTTAATAACACTTATGCATCAATATTGTTTGATTTTGGTGCTACAAAAGGTTTTATAGCCTCTGCCTTTTGCGATAAACTAAAATGTACTATTTCCAAGATAGAGAGGGGATTTAGCATAGAAACTGCCATGGGTAGAAGCACAAAAGTAATAGAGGCCGTAGAAAACTGCATGATAGGCATACACGGTCATAGATTCCCTGCTAGGCTGTTTGTCATAGCCTTAGGGGGATTTGACACGGTGCTGGGAAATGAATTGGCTCACTACTAATGAGGCCCACATTGTGTGTAAACGGAAGAAGATTCACTTGAAAGCACCAGATGGTAGCGAAGTCACGATTTACGGAGACAAAGATATCTCGATGCTGAACATCATATTAATGATTAAGGCAGAAAGTTACATAAGGCGAGGGTGCAAGGCCTACCTGCGTTATGTTATAAACTACGAGAAAGAAGTTACATAGAGGAAAGATGTACCTGTGGTGTGCAACTTTCCAGAGGTGTTCCCCAAGGACTTATCTGGAGTGCCACTCGATCGGGAAATAGAATTCCAAATTGATTTGATGCCGGGGGTCTAGCCTGTTGCCAGGTGATGTGTCGTTTTTAGTATATGAAAATATATAATATATTTTTATATATTTTTAGAGCTACACAAAATCAGGTTTTAAATTTATAAAATGATAATTACTTTAACTTAAAAACACACACAATAGGCAAGTGTACTTATCGCAGCGTAATATAGTTTAGGTAAGAACCAAGTATCGAACCAATGGACACGATCGAGTTCCAATACTCAACTTTTGTTCGTTTAGCCGGATTAATTATTGAGTGGGTTTTGTGTACTTGTGAAGCGCAATAGTAAATGACAGAAAAGTAAATGACGGTAAAGTAAATAGCATAAAATTACAAATGTGCGTGAAGTGTGTAACAGAAATGTAACAGACAGAATAGTAAATAGCAGAAAAGTAAATATCTTGAAAATGATCAAGTCATGAAGAGTATTGCTTTGGGCTTCGGATAAGCTTGGTACGTGATAATGTTAAGTTGACTAATCCAGTGATTTGACTACTACAAACTTGTGACCCGGATCACCGCTAGAGCCTCGTCCTCACGACATTTGATTCACGAATTAAAATCTTTAAATTAAAATGGTAGTGCCTCCCGTTAAGAACAACAGTTACCCTTAACCCTTTGAATGGTCATCTCCGGGTTGGTTTAAGACATCGATCGTAAATGCTTTGTATTAAGGTTAAATAGGTGATTATATTTTGCTCACCGGGAGGCGGTGTAACAATGGGACCAAGTATAAAGACGTACCGTTCCCAACATGAGTTCACCAATTCTTGGTCGCATAAGAAGTTCGTATAAAGACGTACGACCTTAATAATGTTGACCAAGCCTTGGCTTATCATTCTCTGCTTGTATAAAAACGTACAAGTTTCAAAAGAAGTTTGATTAAAAAGGTTTTACGATCTTACGCTTTAAAATCAAGAACAGTCACAAATATAAAGACGGATTTAGACAATAATAAAAGCCCACCAAATGGTGGTTTTAAGGATGCATAATTAAAGACATAAACATACCACTAGATTAATACGTCAAACATTAACATGCACCAAACATCATCTTCACCCTAGCAATACAAGAAGCTTAGCCACGAATGGCCATGCTAACTAGCGTAACGCTGAGTTTCGTAGGCTCCCCTATTGTGGAACAAGGAGGAAGGGCCCCTCTACTCACTAATACTACTACTACTACTACTCTAATACTACTAGAAACGAACTATTCTCTCGATCTTGAGGTATGGATTGGTGTATTTTGATGTGTGGAATGAATAACCCAAGCCATCTATTTATAGGCCTCAAAATGAGCAAAGCACGGCCGTGCATTGGATTGCACGGGCATGCAAACACCTCGGGAATCAAATAGAGTACACGGGACATTGTACTAGACCCTTGGAGAGCAAGATAGGGTTTGCACGGTCGTGCACGGCATTACACGACCGTGCATTGCGCCACTGCTCTCCAGTTTCGTCTTTTAACTGCTGGTTTGACTTCTGTTGACCAATTTTGACTTCTTGGGGGTTAATGCTCGGGTTTAGTCCTCCGAAAGCTTGATTTCTTAATGTTTTAAGATGGTTTTTGCTCTGTTTATCTTGGGACACCAAATAACCTGCAATTGTGAAATATTAACGCATTAAGCATCATTTGCAAGGCTTTTGTTTGATTAATACCATAATATGGGGATTATTATGCATGCAAAACATGTATAATTTAGGACATATAACCAGGGTGCCATGCCGACTAGCACCATCAGAGATGAAAGAATTAATGACCCAACTAGAAGAACTTCACGCTAAGAGTTTTATCAGACCGAGCATTTTGCCTTGGGGGTGCTCCGGTGCTGTTTGTAAAGAAGAAAGATGGCTCGATGAGAATGTGCATAGACTACAGGGAACTGAATAAAAGAACGATAAAGAACAAATACCTGTTACCTAGAATAGATGATCTCTTTGACCAACTGCAAGGCGCGAGTTGCTTCTCAAAGATCGATCTTAGGTTGGGTTATCATTACTTGAAAGTACGGGAAGAGGATGTGCCAAAGACAGTGTTTCATAGTCGATATGGGCATTGTGAATTCCTTGTAATGTCATTTGGTTTGACAAACGCTCCTGCGACGTTTATGGATTTGATGAATCGGGTGTGCCGCCTAATGTTAGATCGATTGGTGATTGTGTTTATTGACGACAACCTTATCTATTCCAAAAGTGTGGGCGATCACGCCTGTCATCTTATGAAAGTGTTGGAGACGTTAAAAAGGGAGAAGTTGTATGCCAAATTCACCAAATGCTTGTTCTGGCTCTGGGAAGTACAATTCCTAGGCCATGTCATTAACGCGAACGACATTATGGTTGATCCGGCAAAAATATTGACTGTGTAGGAATGGGAGGTCCCAAAGACGCCGACAGAGGTGAGGAGTTTTCTGGGGTTGGCAGGTTACCATCGGAGGTTCATTCCGGACTTCTCGAGAATAGCCTCACCTTTAACAAAGCTGACACGCAAGGAGGTTAAATACGAATGGGGCCAAGCTCAGATTGAAGCGTTTGAAGAATTAAATAAGGGATTGACACAAACTCCAGTACTGGCCCCGACTGATGGCAACGAAGACCTTATAGTATATTTTTACGCTTCAGGTCATGGACTGGGTTGCGTGTTAATGCAACGGGGAAAAGTGACCGCATACTCGTCGCAACAACTGAAGACTTACGAAGTCAACTACCTGACTCACGAACTCAAGCTTGCGGGAGTTGTTTCGCATTAAAGATCCAGAGACATACCTATATGGGATTAAATGTACCATATACTCTGATCATAAGAGTTTGAAGTACTTCTTCGAACAAAAGGAGCTAAACATGAGATAAAGGCGGTGGTTAGAACTCTTGAAACACTTTGACTGTGAAATATTATACCACTCGGGAAAGGCGAATGTGGAAGCAGACGCCTTAAGCCGAAAGGAGACACCTACTCCTATTAGGGTGAAGGCATATCAACTAGTCGTGAATTCCGATCTTATGAAGGAAATTAAACGTGCATAGATCGAAGCACCTAAAGAAGAAAATATTAAACGGAAAAGAATGGTTGGTTAACAGAAAAAGTTGGAAATTAGCACATTGGGTGTGAAGACCCGATACGGCTGTATTTGGGTGCCGAAGGGTGGTGAGCTTAGAGGAAAAGTACTTGAAGAGGCCCATAAGTTTAACTACTCTATCCACCCGGGTACTACCAAGATGTACCATGATTTGAAGAAAGGCTATTGGTGGCCGAATATGAAAAATGATATAACAGAGTACGTGAGTAAGTGTCTGACTTGCTGACAGGTCAAAGCTGAACATCAGAAACCGTACGGTAAAATCCAGCCCCTGGATATACCCTAATGGAAATGAGAACGTATCACCATGGACTTCATCACCAAGCTACCCCGCACAACTAAGGGTCATGATACCATTTGGGTGATAGTAGACCTTCTGACCAAGAGCGCACACTTCCTACCTATTCGTGAGACCTACTCATTGGAGCGGTTAGCCGAAGTGTTTATTAAGGAAATCATGGCAAGACATGGGGTTCCATTGTCAATTGTATCAGACCGGGACACGCGATTCACATTGAGGTTCTGGAAAAGATTCCATGAGGCAATGGGCACCAGGTTAAACATCAGCACGACATACCACCCGCAGACGGATGGTTAGTCCGAAGGGACCATTCAGACGTTGGAGGATATGCTCTGCGCTTGCATCATTGACTTCAGTGGCAGTTGGGATAGCCACCTACCTTTGGTAGAATTTTCCTACAACAACAGCTATCACGCAACAATAGGCATGCCACATTTCGAAATTTTGTACGATAGAAGATGCAGAACTCCGGTCTGCTGGGGGAAATAGGTCAGAAAGAATTGGGAAGTTTAGAAGTGGTCAAGGAAATGTTTGAGAAATTTGACCAAATAAAAGGCCGTATGAAAGCCACACAAGACAGACAGAAATCTTACGCCGATAAGAGACTTAGGCCAATTGAGTTTAAAGTCGGCGATAAAGTTATGTTGAAAGTATCCCCATGGAAAGAGATCATACGATCCAGAAAGAGGGGGAAAGTTGAGTCCAAGATTTGTCGGGCCCTTTAAAATTGTGGCGCGAGTCGGGGAAGTTGCATACCGACTTGAACTGTCTGATGAATTGAGTGGAATCCATCCTACCTTCTACGTGTTGCACTTGTGAAAATTTTTGGTTGAAGAATCAGCACACGTTCCACTCAATGACATCGAGGTAGATAACCACTTAAAACGTTCACATGCCTCATATAGTGATTCACCATCTTCCTGGGTGAAAGTGTTAATATTATTTCTCAATTTTGAAGTTTTTGCTGGCGGGAAGTACTTCGAAAGGAATTTTTGAGCTAGATCATCCTATGTAGTGATTGACCCGGTAGGAAGGGAGTTTAGCCATGCCTTAGCTCATTCCCTTAAAGAGAAAGGAAACATTCAGAGTCGAATAGTGTCATTCAAAACTTCGTTCAGTTTGAAAGTATCACAAATTTCGAGGAAATTCTCAATGTGGGCATGTGGATCTTCATCAGGTAATCCATGGAATGTGCATGATGATTTGATCATATGAATGACATGCGATTTGATCTCAAACTTGTTAGCGTCAACTATCAGCCGTGTGATGTTAGACCCCAAAGCTTCAAGTGACGGTCTTGCAAAGTTGGAAATAGTGCGGTTTTTTACGGCCATTCTTCTAGTACGGTTTTCACATAGTCGGCGGTGAAAGAATGTAGAAGCATGTTTTTGTAACTATAGATAAAATTTTATGTATCGGTGTACTAGGCTAGTACGCAGGAGGGTGTTCCTGCGTAATTAGCTTGTTCACCAGTTGGTCCTGCGTACTTAGTAAGTACGCAAGTCTTTTGCCTTGCGTACTTAGCAAGTACGCATGACCAATGCCCTGCGTACTTAGCCAAGTACATAGGTAGTGTTCCTGCCCCTATAAATAGAAGACTTGTCTTCATTTGTAGGTGGAACTTCTGGGAACTAGGTCGAGAGGTGTCCGGGCGGGATGAGCTCTCCCGCCCCTTGACCGTGAGCGTAGACGAGAGATGTGTGCTTCTTAGGTATGTAATGTGAGATGACTTCGTTGTTATGGATTACGTATCATTTTTGTGTTGATTCTCTTATTTATGTTCATGTTTATCTCTATCTCGTTCTTCTTTGTTCCCACACAAATCACTGAACAGGTCCGTGTTATCTCCGCTGCGTGACGAGGCTCCTGGGACCTACAAGTCGTATCAGAGCCTTGGTGTTCGTTGATTTGTGTTCCAGTTTTGATTTTTTAGGGTTTTGAGCAGATACGAGTTCATAATTTTTTAGATCTAAAATCCCTAAAATCGAGTTTGTTATCACTTCATTTGGTGTTTGGAAGGCTAAGGGTTTGTTAGATGATTTTTCTAAGCTTTTGGAAGCATTAATTTCTCAGATCCATCACTTTTCGAGCATTCTCCTCAAGATCCATCAAGAACACTGCTGTACTGAACAAGTACGCAGAATCACCTTTTCTGCGTACTTGCTAAGTACGCATGGGTTAGCCCTGCGTTCTTAGTAAGTACGCATGCGTACTTAGCTAAGTATACAAGAGCATTTCTCTGCGCACTTAACAAGTACTCATGGGTACTTGGCTTTGCGAACTTACTAAATACGCAACAACACCCTACATATGCGTATTTACTAAGTACGCATGAAATAGCATCTGGGATTCAAAAAAAAAAAACTTTCCTTGGCCAAATTTTTTAGGGATCATTTGTACGCGTGTTTCAGGCCATTTTTGAGAAGATAGTAATTTTGGTTTTTCCGGACCGTAATTTGTATATGATGTGGCTTGGCGAAACACATACGCGATTTTTGTTGAAGTGTTCATACCTGAAAATGTGGGCTACGAGTATCCGGGATACTTATTTAATAGGGTATGAATGCTAAACTAATGGGAGCAATTGGTTCGTCATCGGCTAAAGGTCTCGTTCTATTTGTGAAGATGTTGCTGCTTTGGGTCTTTAGGAAAAAGAATCATCTTGTTTAGGTATTCAAACCTGAATATATGGGCTATGAGTATTCGGGATACTTCTTTAATATGGGATGGATACTTGAACAACTTAAACCCAAGGATTTTCTGTTTTGGATCTTTGCAAAGGAATAAAAGAATAAAATCCTGGAGTTGGCTAGTTGTGCTTTTTGAGGATTTGAGTGAAGTGATGATGAAGCTGGTCATAGTATAAAGAGAAATGAGGGGGATAAAAATAAATGTATTATCAACCGTGATTTCTCATGTAAACTATATTTTTCATGCTCATTGGTCAAGCCTGTGTTCAAGATTTGATGTGATTCAATTATGATGAGATTTCTCACTTGGGATCTGGGCAGAAGCTAGATAGACAACCTAGTTTTGGAACTTCACCGCGATGAATTTATACAAATTAGGAGGTGTGAACCAGGAATGAAGATCTAATTGAAGAATGTTGGACTTTGGATATAAGGTGATCACTGCTGAGCATGATTTTGTGTTTGATTCTATCAAGTGTTTTCAGGATGAAGCTGGATATCCGTTGGATTATTAGTTGAAGATGGAACCTTTTATCATTGGCCGATGGGATAGGAAACATACCCTTGTTTCTGGTCTAGTTAGATGGAGCTTAACCTGAAAGGGGATATTGGAAATGAACATCTTCGGGAATTTGGTTAACTCATGAAGATACAAGATAGAGTTGGACACATCTGGTTGAAGACTTAAGTTTATCTTATTGGAATTCCTATGGGAGCTGATTAGTTTGATGCAGGTTATTGGAAACTCAAACTCTCTATCATATGCCAGCTGATTTGGAGTTGTCTTAGTCTACTATTGTTACCTGGTTAGGAAGACATTGTCAGACTCAGAGTTCTAAGTCAGGGTGGAGCATGCTACTGCTGAGAGGATGAACTACAATGAAGTGTGTTGGGTTAGTTGGTTGCTATTGAAGCACTTGGTTTGGTCTACAATGAAAGCTACAGTTAAGAGGGAGTCGTGTGTGTCACCACTCGGCAACTGAAGACTGAAGTTTGAAGATTTGAAGATCTCAAGTGGAATGCCAGAAGATCAAGTCTCACCAGAAGACACGTGATGTCATTAGTTTAGAGGGAGTCTGTTAGGACATTCTTTGTAAACTGATGATTATCAGTGTTAGTGATAAATAGAATTTGATGCTATAGTTAAGAGGGAGTTTGTAGAAGCATGTTTTTGTAACTATAGATAAAATTCTATGTATCGGTGTACTTGGATAGTACGCAGGAGGGTGTTCCTGCGTACTTAGCTTGTTCACCAGTTGGTCCTGCGTACTTAGTAAGTATGCAAGGCTTTTGCCTTGCATACTTAGCAAGTACGCATGACTAATGCCCTGCGTACTTAGCCAAGTACGTAGGTAGTGTTCCTGCCCCTATAAATAGAAGACTTGTCTTGATTTGTAGGTGGAACTTCTGGGAACTTGGTTGAGGTGTACGGGTGGGATGAGCTCTCCCGCCCCTGGACCGTGAGCGTAGACAAGAGATGTGTGCTTCTTCGGTATGTAATGTGAGATGACTTCGTTGTTATGGATTACGTATCGTTTTTGTGTTGATTCTCTTCTTTATGTTCGTGTTTCTCTCTGTCTCGTTCTTCTTTGTTCCCACACAAATCACTAAACAGGTCCGTGTTATCTCCGCTGCGTGACGAGGCTCCCGGGACTTACAAAGAATCTTTCGGGCTCTGCTAAAGGTTGATATAAACCAGTAGTAGAGCTATGGATTATACACTACTGCAACAAAACGTAACAGAAAAACAGATGGAAAGTGTTAAGGTTCAAAAGGCTAATATTGAATCTTTCTTGAAATCACCGTGTCCTCGGAAATGGCGCCAAAAACTTGATAGCTGTGTGATATATAAATAAAAAATATATATTGGTTTTAGAAATGGTTTCACGAGATCAGGTTTTAAATTTGTAAATTAAAATTATAAATACTCAAACTTAAAACACATACAATATGCAAGTGTACCTATCGCAGCGTAATATAGTTCAGGTAAGAACCAAGTATCGAACCAATGGACACGACCGAGTTCCAATACTCAACTTTTGTTATCGTTTAGCCGGTTTAATTAGTGAGTGGGTTTTGTGTGCGTGTGAAGCAGAAAAGTAAATGATAGAAAAGTAAATGACAGTAAAGTAAATAACAGAAAAGTAAAAATGTGTAACATAAATGTAAATAGCAGAATAGTAAATAGCAGGAAAGTAAATATCTCAAAGATGATCAGATCACGATAGGTATTGCTTTGGGCTTCGAATCCGCTTGGTATATGATAATGTTAAGTTTACTAGTCCGGTGGTATGACTAATACAAATGTGTGAACGTTACACCGCTAGAGCCTCATTCTCACACAATTTGGTTCACGAAGTATGTTCTTTAGAATAAAATGGTAGGATTCTCAGCTAGGGGCATCGTTCCCCTTAACCCTTTGAATGCTATCTCCGAGTTGGTTTGAGACATCGAACTTAAACACCTTTATTATTATTTGAAAGAGTGATTAGACTTTGTTCACCGGGAGGCGATGGAACAATGAGACCATGTATAAAGACGTACCATTCCCAACATGAGTTCACCAATTCTTGGTTTCATAACAAGTGCGTATAAAGACGTACGATCTTATTAATATTAACCAAACATTGGCTTATCAAAACCAGCTTATATAAAAACGTACAAGTTTCAAGAGAAGTTTGATTAGAAAGGTTTTACGGTCTTACACTTTAAAATCAAGAAAACTCACAAGTGTAAAGACTAAATCTAGTAATGAAAAAAAATCCATCATGAAGATGTTTTTAAGAATGAATGACTAAAGAACATAAACATACCATTAGATTAATACTTTAAACATTGACATACACCAAACTTCATCTTCACCCTAGCAATACAAAGAGTTTAGCCATGAATGGCCTTACTAACTAGCGTAACACTGAGTTTCATAGGCTCCCCTATTACGGACAAAGAGGAGGAGCATCTCTACTCTCTACTCTAAACTACAGAAACAAAGGATGTCCTCGCGGGACTTCATGCTTCACACCTCACCAGAGGCATTGGCATGCCTATGATGGTGAGCATGAAGCTCGTGGAACAAGAGCGAGAGTTAGGATGGTACTTCTTGGACTCTAATGAGAGACGATGCCTCCACAGGAAGAATAGGGTGGTGATGGGGATGCTGGTGGTGATGGTGTTGCAGTTGGTCATGGTATTGGTGATGGTGATGTTGCTGATCTCGGTGATGCAAGGGGAGCAACAAAACCTCCCCCGCCACCTTTTAACCTTGTAGTCCGGGTTGATCGGATCGAGCAGATGCAGCAGACACTTCTGTCTGGCATACAGTGGATCATTCAGGTTGAGGTTCAGCGAGCTGCTGTAGGTGGCTATGATGTTCCTCCGCTGTCGTTTACAGTTCCACCACCTCCCCAACAGCAGGATCCCGTAGACCATGCCGATGATATGGAGGACTAGTCTAAAGTCCTCATCACCTTTTGTGGTTATTTATGATGAGTTATACTTTTTGGTCCCTTTGGGTGTACAAACTCTTTACTTTGTTCTCTTGTACTTGATGTTGGTTGTTTTTATTTTATTACGTTAGTATACATGCTTTTAACTTTTGACTATACTCATTCTTTTGTGATTGGATGTATTAGTGATCATTTTGGTTAGAGTTTTCACGCTTGGAATCGCTTAGAGGCCTTTTGGGAACTTATTGAGAGATTTTTCCACAAATTTCAGTAGGGGAGTTTTCTGTTTCACCCTTTCTCGCACTCATAGGCATTTGCATTGCACATGCATATTTTTGGTACATTGAGGGCAATGTACGTTTCAAGTGTGGGGATGTTGGGGCTTTTGCAAACCTTTGCACATTTATGCTATACTTCTCATTGCATTTTTGAAAACCTCCCATTTTTGGCAAAAAAAATTCACTAAAAGTTCAACAAATGGCATCCATTCATCTTTATTTTAGATCCTTAAGCATGATTGTATTGTCGGCATCACACGATTAAGTGAAACCCTCGAGTTTTGTAATAAAACATTTTGGAATATCTTGAAAGCACGACAAGTTGAAAAATTTGACATTTATGCATGTGTTTACACCTAAACCCTTTTCCTTCTGTTTCCGTGAGCATTCTAAGTCTATATTGCTTGTGTGCGCCTTATTACACTACTTGTTCACGTTTTTGTTGATTTTTGAGTGTGCTAGATGTTGCATTCGTATCAGAACTTGCTCAGGACATTCATTTCAAGATCATGAACTGAGTTTTTGTATGAAAATGATAGAGGCATTAGGATCACCCACTTTGTGTAGCTTTTTTCATTTTTTATCCTTTCCCACATCATTACCACTAGTCGCCATGTTGAGCCTTATTCCCGTTTTGTGTATAACCCACATTTTAAACCCATTAAGCCAAATTAGCCTTTTATTTTTAAACGTTTGTGTTAAAATTCCGGTTTATGTTGGTTGTCAAATTTGTGATTTCTAGTTAGTTGGTTTAGGATGTATGTTGTCTCATTCGACGTTCATTGCGGTTAAAAAAGAGAGAAAAATGCAGAAGATTGTATTGTTGTAGTAGTTATGTATTAAAAAATATATAAAAAATTAAAGTTGAGCAAATTTTGTGTATTGAATCGAAGAATCCTTATCATAGCTCATTATTAGTTATGTTTAGCTGGTGTGTAAATTTTTCTTTATGTTCATTGTATTTAATCACATTTAGCTTCTAACTATGCTAGATTTTAACCATTTAGCCACTTTATATCCTAAATTCCATACCTTAAGCCCATGCCACGTTACACCCATTTAAAGTACTCCTGATTTATGCATTTTCGAATGTTAATTGGTGGAGATTTGATTCTTTTGCAAACCTATGATTATGTTGCTTCATTGTTTGGCATTGAGTGACTCATTTATACACTTGCACATATAAATAACCGAGTGTTGAGTGAACTTTTGTGAGAGGTTTAATCTCATGCATAAAAGAAAGATCTAATGGACTTGTTACGTTGAATAGATATTGACAAGTTTTGAAAAGAAAACGTAAAAAAAAAACAAAAAAAACTTTGAACTCGTTGTAATGAACCAAAAATCCAAAATATAATGTTATTTGCCTAAATAATATTATGGGGGTGAAAGTGGAATAAAAACCAAGCCTTGAATTAAAATGTTCATTGGTGAATTCTAAACTTTGAGTAAAAGGGGTTAAATTGGAATGTTTAAGGGGGTAAAGTGTAAAATGCTAAATTTATGCATTTTAGTAATTGAAGGGGATGACAAACACACGTATTTTAGTGTGTGATGTGTGTGTGTTTCGTGTATGGCAAGAAAGAGAAAAGGGAAGAAGAACAAGCTTGAATCTAGAAATCTGAGTTGAAAGATCGTAGATTTGATGATGTTTGAGGCTCAAGCAATACTCATGTAAGTTCATCTTATTCATCTTCATCTCCTACACCTCCATTATTGGAGTTTTGTTGGGTTCTAGTGAAAAACCCAAATTGGGTTAATTATTGTGGTAATTATGGATAAATATTGGTTATAAACCTTAATATAGTGTTGTAAATGGTGGAGAATCATGATTAACATGATTCTAACATCCAATTTGATGATTTCAAAATTATGGTTCTTGAGGTGAAAATTGGGGGTTTTCAAATTGATGAAGTTAAACGATGAATTGGTGGTTAGTAAGTGTTTATGGTGTTAATAAACACAATTTTTAGTAGAAACCTGCAATTAATTTGATAAATCAAGAACCTTGGAGAATTGGGTGAAAATTGGATAAAACCTTAAAGAGTCAAATGGGTTGGTTGTTATCTAGAAAGGTTAAAAGCTTGTGCAAAGGTAAATAAACCAAGATTATATTATGGGTGAGGATCATAAGATCTTGGGTGGGTGTTAAACTTCAATTGATGAATGTATTGGGGAAAATTAGATTTCTAAAACATGTGGAATGTTTAGGTGATCAATGCGTTAAAGATGTTAGCTTTGAAGACCGATTGGAATCTTCATTGGCAAAGGTAAGTGCTTTGCATTTACTTAGTTGTAGATAAGTAGTGTTACATATAAATAGATGTGATGTATTTCTATTTATGTGTTATATGTTGATTTTGACTTATGTGGTAAATGGTCAAAGTAAAGTGTGAATGTGGTAGGATTGTTATAGTTGACTTAATGATGAAACTAGTCAAACTAATTAATGACACTTGGTAAAAGTGGTGTAATTGTACTATGTGGAATATAGTCAAACTAAACGTGGTAAAGTGGTGTAGCTAGTTGACTAGTGTGGCATATAGTCAAACCAAAATATAGAATGTGGTAATTTGATTTAAATTGGCTTAATGTGTAATAAGTCAAACCATTGTGGATAATGGTGAAATTGATATAAAATTGACTTAATGGGGTATAAAACAAACCATTGTGGATAATAGTGAAATTGGTGTAATTTGACCTTAATGGTATAAGGTCAAACTATTATGTTGAAATTGGTGTAATTAGACTATGTGGTTAATAGTCAAACTTGAATGTGCAAATGTGGTAAATAGGTGTAATTAGACTATGTGGTAATAGTCAAACTTGATTATTTAAAAGTGGTAAATAGATGTAACTTAACTTAAGTGGTTATTGGTCAAACTAATGTTTGATATGTGGATAAATGGTGTAAATGACTCAATGTGGTCAAGAATCAACTAAAATGTAGAATGTGGTAACCTTAGACTAAAGCTGACTTAATGTGGTAAAAGTCAACCGTTGGTTGTAAAATAGTAAAATGGTTGATTACATGAAGTGTGGATACTTCAGGGAGGTGTTTACGTGAAATGTGGATACTTCACGGGTGGTAGTGAGGTTAAGTACTTCACGTATGAAAGTGAAGTCAAATACTTCACGGATGACATGAAGTGTGAATACTTCATGGGTCGGCAAAGAGTCAAATACTCCGTGCGAGAAAGCGAGGGGTGGTTCTCGAAAAAGACATGTGGATATGTCAAGTTGATGAATGGTGAAACGTTAGGACTTGTATGGGTCAATACATGTCTAAGTTGTAGGTCGTTGTATGCCTAAATAATTAATTGGTAGAACTTGAGGTTAAATACTTCAAGAGTGAAAAAAAAACGAGTTTTGGTTCTCGTGTCAGGCGTGTTTAATAATTAATATTATGAATTTTGGTGATTAAAACATTTTCAAAATGTTGTTGTTGGTTTAAAATGACTAGGGGTCGAGTCGGGAGATTTAAAAACGCCAAAAACTGTAAATTAGGGTTGGCTGGTGCAGGGCTGGAGTCTGGGACGCCCATTGGGCAAGTGGGACGCCCAAAGTGGGACGCCTGGGTGTCTGGGACGCCTAATGGGTTCTGCCAGCGCCCAAGTGGGACGTCCGTTGGCTGAATTTTATAGTTTTCTTCCTAGGATACTTTAGGGGTCTTAGGACTTGCTGTATCATTACTAATGGTTTATTTGTGATGTTTTGAATGTATGGAAAGCTCCAGAATGATATCGGGTCTTGCCAAAGTTGGACATCGGATTCTCAAAGTTGTTTTAGATGTTTGTTTTGTTTAAAACTAATCTCATGGATGGGAATACATCCTGCTGATGTCGTGTTGATTAAACTTCTCATGGGAGACTTTTACAAACATGTTGGGTTGTTTAACACTTGTGGATAAGTGTGACTAACTTGACTTCATTTTTGTATTTTAGAAGTCTAACTTATGTTTGTAAAACTTAAACGTGTGGATACGTTATATATTTGTCTGGGAGCTAAACTCTATGTTGTTTTAAAAGCTTAAATTGGTTTGAAAAATCCGGGTGTTGCAACTTGGTATTAGAGCAATGGTTTGAGGGATTTGGGTGTGCGAGACACCGAACTAAAATCTATAATACTCCTGATATGGTCTGAGAAATGAGAATCCAATGATGGCATGACCGAGACATGGAGCTTAAGGGACGAGGTTAATATTGATTATGATGTTGTATGTTTTAATTGGTGTCTAATGTGAACTAATTGTGCCAAAAGTTGTTAAGGGATTCGTTATATGGAGATAGTGAATGTAATTGGGCATATTACATTATCAATCATGTCTGGCCAGTATAATTCATATTGTAACATGTGCGAATACTTTCATGATAACCATATGATGATGAACACCGACAATGATTAAGTGAAGGTGGTTATATGTGTATATGTATATGTTATGTGTATGTACGTAGATGTTTATACAACTGGAATATACATACACATAGGTAGAAGTAGAGCCTTATAGAGTAAGACTAGAGGCCTATAAGTAGGCATAATACCTACAAACTTATTACTATACGGTCGAGGATGACTGGGGGACACATAACTTAGTGGGCGGAATTTATAGATTGAAGTTTATTTAAAGACTCACATATGATAGAGTCTATGTGGATATCACCTCAAGGATGGGGATGAGCTTGAGATTAGTCGGTGGAAATGGAAAGCAACATTCTAGTGGAGGATGGCTAAAACTTTCTGTGATGTCGTGTTAGTTTTCCTTCGAGGAAGATAGTAGCTCATTGAGGCGGTACTTTGAAGGATCACGCGAAGCCTTAAGGGTGAGAGGGTAAAATGTAGTTGAATACATGGAGGAAAGAAACCTTGTCTTCACAATGGGTTCGTGGTGGGCGAGCCAAAGGAGTAAACGGTGAGAGTTTATTCGTTGTTTAACAAACGATACATCACTAACGATATTGGCTTTGAAGCAATCCTTTGTGATGGGCGGATGGAGTACTACTCGTGGGGAGTCGTCTCCCGATTATGGCGGAGAATAGGTGGGAGTTCTCCATAGGGTTAAAGGCGTGAAGATGATGTAACGGGGTGAATTCAAGAGACGTTTTTGAACTAGCTTGTCCACAAGCCGTTGTGGATCTTGCAATTGGGAGTTTTCTTCACGTACGTTAGACCGGTGGATTAATCAAAAGATTGTGGGCATGTCGTATGACTAAGTGTGGTCTTGCCCAAATCATGGAATATCAGAGGGAATGAAGATATATAAGCTTTATAGATGCTATTGGTTGACTTTTAGAGTGGATTCTCTTTCGTGGTGTACAACTCGGGTGGAGTTTATTACTATTTGATGCAATGAGATCAAACTCGGGAAACTAGTGGGGTGTGAGGAGGAGTTAGTGGTGGCTTCAAAGAAGCCACATATTCTAACCGAGCTAGAAATCATTTGGGAAGGTAATACTTGTTGTTGCCATATGTGTGGAAGTTACATAAGTGGAATGATGGGACACACTACGCCATAGTGTTCTAGTCCTAAAACTGGGTGCTACGGTGGTTACAAGTCGGGACTCATTCAGAGTGAATGTCCCGAGCTAAAGAACACGAATGACAGGGGGGAGAAAATAAAAATTTTAAGGCTGTCGGGCCAAACATTTCTATCTACCAAGGACATAACTGAAGTCTTTTGGTAAAATTGTTGGATGAAGAATACTTGTGAATCGGTGGATTCGGAGGTGATCAACATTGCGGATTTCATAATGACGACAATTGTATGAATCAATATTTGAAGGATGTAGGTGAAACATCGCATGGAATGGAGTCCTACGATTATAGTAGAAATTATGTGGTTAGTAACCGTATCAATGTCATGTATGACTGAATAGTGATGTGCCGACCCGTTCTCGCCTATAGACGGTGAAACACGTGGCACATGAATTGGTGTATGCTTGGCTCATGCCATTGACACCAAGCGGAGTAATGGAATACTTGATGTTCTAGTTGTGAAGAAGTTCATAAGGGTTCTATACCTGAATGTCACTTTTGGGGTGTAACCGTTCTCTTAAGGAAAGGAAGAATGGAAGAATGTATACGTACATTTGTCGAGTTTGATCTTGTGTCTAAGTCCTAGTTCAACAATGAAGGTAGAGGAGGACGTTATCCCATGATTGGTATCATTTTCGTTATGAATACTTTGGGATTGCGTATGTAACTTTCTGCCTTGTTAGAAGTTACGCGGTTTATATGGAACAATGTGAAAGGTGTGTAGATCTATGTATGCTAATACGATGGTCGTTTATTCGATTATAGTCGTTTTTATCTTTGAAGCAAAGTCGTTCAAGCTCATTATATTCGTGAGTTTCCTGAAATTCCCTGAAAGGAGAGGCCTTTCTTCGGAATGATTTGGTGTGCCATTTTGGCTTTGGTGGAAATCCATTATTGTTTGATGCGGTGAATTCTAAAGACATTTATGTTGACCCGACAATGATTGAAGTAATCAAGGGGTAAATGGTTTTTGGAGTCTTAGAACTTCATAGGTGGCGTTTGAAGTCTTAGAACTTCACGACTGGTGATTGAAAATGAAGTCTACGAACTTCAAAGAGGGATTGTAGGATTGAGATCTTTGAATCTCAAAAGATGACTTACGCTAAAGTCGTTGGGATAAACAAGGAGTTGGATTTATGAAAGAGGATTTGGCTATGGCTTTTGACGTGTCCTTCCATAGGAAGACCGTTGCCTTGTCAGTTGTCTTGGTGACTCGTGCATTAGACTCGGTTATGTTTATATGTAAAGAGGCAGGAGTATCGCATATTATCCTTGTTAGTTGTAAGCTCCATTGTAACATCTAAATGAGAGAACTTGGAGAGGGAATCGATGAATCTATACGCGACTGAGCGTTATAAGGTTGAATTGAAGTTCTCGAACTTCATCAGTGTTCTTGAAGTCCCTGAACTTCATGGGTGATGACTGAGACTTAAAAATTTCAGGGGTTATTGTATGTTTGTTTTGGGGTTTAACTTTTGGTGACTGGCTGGTGATGATAAGGTCACAATCTTGTGTGTGGTTATAAGTGTCTCACTTGCCTACGGGTTAAGGCTGAATACCAAAAGTGAACCTACTCTTCCGAGTGGTCGGAGAACTTTGGTTCAAGAAGTGTATGATACGACATGGTACATCTGTACCTGTTGAGTCATATTGAGGTGTTAGTTTCATATTTCGATTTGGAGAAAATCAGGTGATTAATTACCTTTGGTTGAAGGATGGTGTCATCTTTTTACCATTTGAGTATTCATATGCCGATAATTGAAATTACTAAATGGTTAACGGTGTCGAATATCGTTTGGCTGGGTGGTATTGAATGTCGTGAGACTAAGAATCATGGTATGATTCAAGACTTTGCTTGAAAAATCATGTTTATTGAGTGTGTTTGAAAAATCCACTCAAGGTGGATAGAAAACCCTAAGTGGATTTAGGGAGGGGGTGTAGTGAAATTCAAGTGGGAACTTTGGCGATATAAAAGTTTCCCTTAAATAAGAGGGTATATCGAGTTTGAAAACATGGGAGGCCAAGTCCCCGTTTTGTGGGACCGTTCAGACTTCACTTTAGTTTGTTAAGTGGTATGTCGTTAGGAGTTACTTGGGGGATCGTGTGGACTCCATGATACATTCCCTGTGGTTTATTGACGAGAATGTGTGGAAAGAGAAGTGGATGTTGCTTCTCATAGCGGTATTGAGGCGATAGATGATGGATGTTTCATTTAGAGGAATCGGTGGCTATCTTAGATAGAAAGGTGAAACACTTGTGGTATAATCTGATTAACCAAGTGTTGGTTCTACGGGATCATTAGATAAGGGGCGGAAACTTCTCTGGAATCTAAGGATATATACTCGAGTGTTACCCTAATCTTTTGGTGGATCGGGTTTCGAGGACGAAACCCAAAATTAGGGGGAGGGATTTGTAATGAACCAAAAATCCAAAATATAATGTTATTCGCCTAAATAGTATTATGGGGGTGAAAGTGGAATACAAACCAAGTATTGAATTAAAAGGTTCATTGGTGAATTCTAAACTTTGAGTAAAAGGGGTTAAATTGGAATGTTTAAGGGAGTAAAGTGTAAAATGCTAAAATTCTACATTTTAGTAATTGAAGGGTGTAACCTTTCTGATTTTCATGTTTTTCCTATTTATTTTATGCCGTGTAATAAAAGACGATTCCGATTCCAACCTTACATTCATTGTTCATGTACAATAACAAGCATACACGCGTTTATTATATTACAATATTAACTAAAACAATCTTACAAACCTCGAGGACCAAACTTGAGAAAAAAACTCAAAACAACATCAATATTACAAAACTACAAGGACTAGTCTTGAAACTTCCAAAAACCTACACAAGCACGGTCGTGCTTAGTCCTAAGCACGGTCGCGCTTGTGCCATGACCACGGTCGTGCTTATCATTAAGCACGGTCGCACCTCTTTTACAGCTTGACTCCGTAAAAGTTAAACCGACACAAATCTTTTCCAAAAATAGGTTTCAAACCTGTTTTAGAAATCGCGGGACTTGTAGAAGAAGTTATTCGACCAATTAAGCCTGACACCCGACCAAATACACGACTGATCGACCGAATTCCCGCGACTACGACCGAACCTTCCTTTTTAAATCAAATCTCGTAATTAAGACCAAATCAAGACAAATCAAACCACGATACAGACCTCGTACGACTCCTATAAGATTCTCCAACCCCTAATTCATCTAAACAACCTCTCTAATTCTCTGTCGATCAAGAAAGAGCCGCGATTCTTTTACCGTAGCCGTCTGCACTTGTTGCCAATCAAACCAAGGTAAGTAATAGTCCAATAGATTCGTTTCTTCATTCCAGACGAAAACCCTAATCTAATCGAAATCAATAATACACGATATTACCAATTTGAATCTAAGTTTTGATAAAAAAAAAATGGTTTTAAACGATCGACACGTTAAACAGGAGATAAATCTAATTAAATGGTGTCATTCGATTTGCAAACACTCTCTAAATGAAAACCCTAAGTTTTCTAATCAGTTTTAATACAAGAATTAGGCGAATTGTGTCTGAAAAGGACCAGACACAGTCGCGCTCATCAAAAAGCGCGGTCGTGCCTGACCAAGCACAGTCGTGTCCGAGTGTGGCGCGGTCATTCTTACCGATCAAACAAAATCCTGACCTAGGCAAACCCTAGACGCGGTCGTGCCGGGTACGAGCACGGTCGTGTCTTATGAACAGACTCTTGTGGTGACTTCTGACCAACCACGGGCGCGTTACCGACCAAGCGCGGTCGCGTATGAGCTGAGCACGGTCGTGCCGGATACGAGCACGGTCGTGTTCCCCTTAACAGAATCTTTATTTTTATAAAATATATTACAGTTTATATAATTATTTTTATAAACTAATTACTGGAATACCCATATTCCTTACACTTGTTTCCAAACCAACATTAATTATTTAAACTTATACAAGTAAATATATAAATAAATAGTATTTTAAAACAAACCCTACACGTCTAAACTTAAACAAATCCGCTTCCGACATTGAATAACGCAACTCAATAATACGTAATCATATATTGTTCATTAGGTTGATTCTAGCAATCCACAACACACCGCTGTTTTCCATTTGCTTGTGCAACCTACACTCTGCATAACACGTGAGTTACATAGCCCCTCTTTTACTCTATTTTACAAACTTTTGGGGTGGAACATGCGTTCTATTTACATGTTTTCAATTATACACATATACAGTTCCATCCTTTGCATGTATACAAATTTTGCGCTTTATGCTTGAGTACTAGACGTGTAGACCAACTATTATGCTCTTCATGTACAATCATTAACTAACAGCCGACAGTAAACAGTGGTAGATCTATTGAGTCTGACAAACCCACCCAGGTAGGGTGACTGTTACTGACAACACAAATTTTGAGTGCAAGTTACAAAGGTTTGATTGTATAGGTCACATGATAGTTTTCTCTCCATAATTGCCTTAATTGTCATGTTGTATTGAACTGTATGCACACAACACGTATTTTGCTATCACACGATTAAACCTATGTTTTCTCACCAACTATTTAGTTGACTCTGTTTTAACCATGTTTCAGGTACCAATGTTTGAAGTAATCAAGATATGCTACATATAGGATTTTTGGACCTAGAATTCAATTAAACCAGTTTATTCTATGTAATTTACATTTTTGTTTTGTGGATTGTTTGTGTTTTGATCGAACTTATTGATTGCAATGAAAACAATTATTTAATATTCAAACTTTAGCAAACCATGAGCAATGAACAGTCTGCACGCTTCACGCCCCGACGTTTCCGCCGTCGGTTGGGGTGTGACAGATTGGTATCAGAGCCTTGGTTATAGGGAATTAGGTTATTAGACACCTTTGACCTAGACTATAACTTTAGGATACCCACTTATGCCATGCTTCATGATTTATGTGCTACATGCTATGTGCTACATGCTATGTGATAGATGCTAAATGTTTATATGTATATATAAATAATAACTTAAATAAACAATATCCCTACCCACATCCTAAGCCACATATCCTTCTTGCCTGCTGCCATGTCATCCTCAACATAGCTTGGCCTATAAAATTTTCTTTTACACCCGTTAAGGTTTTTAGACTTTGTTTAATTGTTAAAGGACACGTGCAATCTGGAAGAGTGACACCTGTATTCTGGGTTTTCTGTCTAGGAAAGTATTTCATATAAATCCCAATCAACCGAGGGATCCGTATGCTTTCCTGGGAATTCCCGGGATGAGTGTTTACTTATAGGCTAAAGCACGTCTCCTTGATAATTATCTGAGTTTAAATTAACCTTAATATGTCATAGTACTCGAGTGATTATGTCACTATTTGAGTACAATCCGAACTATGAATTACGTATATCTATTTATCCTTCTATTTAATCCAATAAATTCTCACAACTCTTATTATGTCTAAATCTGTAGAATGCCTCCCCGTCGTGACAACAGCAACAACAACAATAACACTGACCTGGCTGCTCTACTCACGCAGCTGGTGAATCAAATTACCCAAGCCAACAACAACACTAATGGCCATGCTAGTGGAAGTGCTGCTACTGGAGGTGGTGGTGGTGCCAACCCGCCACAATGCACCTTCAAACACTTTAACTCCTGCAATCCTCTCAAATTCTATGGCAACGAAGGAGCTACGGGCCTCCTTCAATGGTTTAAAAGCATTGAGAGCACTTTCCTCAATAGCGACTGTCCCGACAACCTCCGTGTTCGTCATGCTACTAGTGTCTTTCAAAAATGGGCGCTTACTTGGTTGAATGGTGAGAAAAGGACTAGGGGAGTGGATGTAGCAATGACACTGCCGTGAGATGAGTTGAAGAGGATCATGACTGAGGAATTCTGTCCTCGAAATGAGATGAAAAAGCTGGAAGCGGAATTTTGGGATCTTGCTCAAGATAGTGGTGAAAGCTTAGCATACACCACCCGTTTCCACGAGCTGAGTCTACTTGTGCCACACATGGTTACACCTCTGTCTAGGTGTATTGAAAAGTACATTGGTGGTCTACCTAGACAAATTCAAGATACTGTGGTAGGAGGAAATCCTGCTACTCTGGAGGATGCTATCCGCTTGTCAGCTACACTTACTGACAACCATGTTAAAGCGGGTACACTTACAAGAAAGGGTGCCAAGAAAGTTTCTGACACAACAACACCCCCCGCTCATGTCAAAGAAGTCTAAACTGAACCATACCGCAACACTAGGAAGAGAAAGGTCAAGAACTGTGCTGTAATCACTCCGGCTGCTCCGGTGAATCAAGTTACACCCATGGCTCAAAACCCAGCAAAGAAACCCTATGGGGGCAGCTACCCACTTTGCAACGCCTGCAACTATCATCACCCTCCAAGCATACCTTGTCGCCTTTGCAACCACTGCGGGAAACATGGCCACACAGCCAATATTTGTCGAGCCAAGGCACTTGCCAACCAAACCAACCCAGCAAATCAAGCCAATCAACAAGCAACTAACCAAGCCATCCCAGCCATTGCAAATGGACGTGCTTGCTTCGAATGTGGTGACCCGAACCACTTCCGTAACCAGTGCCCAAGACTGGTCAATGTTAACCAAGGCGGAGCTCGTGGGCGTGCTTTCAACATCAACGCCAATGAGGCTCAGGCCAACACTGATGTGGTTAACGGTACGTTCCTTATGAATAATCGTTATGCTTCTATACTATTTGATACTGGAGCCGATAAAAGTTTTGTGTCACTAGACTTCGAACCGTTACTTGCAAAAACCCAGTCTAAACTAGAGAAGACCTTTACCGTTGAGGTAGCCGATGGTAACACCGTTACAATTGACACTATCATTTATGATTGCTCCCTAGAACTAAATAAACACACTTTTCCAATCAACCTCGTACCAATGCCATTAGGGAGTTTTGACGTCATCATAGGTATGGACTGGTTGTCGAAGCACCATGCCGAAGTCATGTGCTTTGAAAAATGCATCCGTCTACCACTCCCATCCGGTGAAACGTTGAAGGTATTTGGTGAGAAACCTTGCAAAGGACTCAAACTAATGTCATGCATTACCGTCCAAAAGTATATACGAAAGAAGTGCATGGTTTTCCTGGCCCATGTTATCCAAAAAGAAGACAAGAAGAGGAGTGTACAAGACATTCCCATCGTTCGGGATTTTCCTGAAGTTTTCCCTGATGACTTACCAGGTCTTCCACCTGTTCGACAAGTGGAATTTCGCATCGATCTTGTACCTGGAGCAAACCCGGTGGCTAAAGCTCCATACCGGCTTGCACCTTCCGAGATGCAAGAACTTGCAAGCCAACTTCAAGAACTCGCCGACAAAGGTTTCATACGGCCGAGTCATTCACCGTGGGGTGCACCAGTCTTGTTTGTTAAAAAGAAGGATGGTTCATTCCGCATGTGTATTGACTATCGAGAACTCAACAAACTCACAATCAAAAACCGCTACCCTTTACCTAGGATTGACGACCTCTTCGATCAACTCCAAGGTTCTACCTACTTCTCGAAGATTGATCTTCGATCCGGTTATCATCAACTCCGTGTGCAAGAGGAGGACATTCCAAAGACCGCCTTCCGAACGAGATATGGTCACTACGAGTTCATGGTTATGCCTTTTGGGCTAACCAATGCACCTGCTGTTTTCATGGACCTCATGAATCGCATGTGCAAACCATACCTTGATAAATTTGTTATCGTGTTCATTGATGACATCTTGATCTATTCAAAGACTAAGGAAGATCATGAACAACACCTTAGGTTGATTTTGGATCTCTTGAAAACCGAACAGCTATAGGCCAAGTTCTCCAAGTGTGATTTTTGGCTAAAGGAAGTGCAATTTTTGGGTCACGTCGTCAATGAAAAAGGAATTCATGTTGACCCCGCCAAAATTGAAGCTGTTAAGAATTGGAAAGCTCATAAAACCCCTACCGAAGTTCGTTCGTTTCTTGGTTTAGCAGGTTACTATCGAAGGTTCATCTCTAATTTCTCCAAGATCGCTGTTCCCCTCACTGCCTTAACCCAAAAAGGTAAACCTTATGAGTGGGGACCGAAACAAGAAGAAGCCTTTCAAATCCTAAAGCAAAAGTTGTGCAATGCTCCTATCCTCACCCTTCCTGAAGGTGAAGATGATCTAATTGTTTACTGTGATGCTTCAAACCAAGGTCTTGGTTGCGTTCTCATGCAACGAGGCAAGGTGATCGCTTATGCATCAAGACAACTCAAAATCCATGAGAAGAATTATACGACGCACGATCTTGAGTTGGGTGCTGTCGTATTTGCATTGAAGATTTAGAGACATTATCTCTATGGCACGAAATGTGTGGTGTTCACCGACCACAAAAGCCTCCAACATATCTTCAACCAAAAAGAACTCAACATGAGGCAGCGACGTTGGGTTGAACTCCTCAACGATTACGATTGCGAGATTCGTTATCATCCCGGTAAGGCTAATGTTGTAGCCGATGCACTAAGCCGCAAGGAACATGTCCTGCTTCAAAGTGTCAAGATCCATTCCGACATTCAAGTTCGTATTCTAGCAGCTCAACATGTCTCAATTACCAAGGGCAATATGTATAAGGAAATGTCTTGTGGTGCTGAATTTCAATTAGAGACTAAAACCAACGGCTTGCTTTATTTTCTAGATCGTATTTGGGTTCCCGATCGTGACGATCTCCGAGCATTCATCATGACCGAAGCACACAAGTCTCGGTATTCCATTCATCCCGGTGCGGATAAAATGTACCAAAATCTTCGTTCCCAATATAGGTGGCCTGGTATGAAGAAAGACATTGCTTTGTTCGTAGCAAAATGTCTCACATGTTCTAAAGTCAAGGCTGAGCATCAACGTCCTTCTGGTTACTTGAACAACCGGAAATCCCCGTGTGGAAATGGGAGAATCTAGCTATGGATTTCATCACTAAACTCCCTCGCACTTCAAGCGGTTATGATAGCATCTGGGTAATCATTGACCGTCTCACTAAGTCCGCACACTTCTTGCCTATCCGTGAAGACTATAAGGTTGAGAAATTGGCCCGAATTTACATTGACGAGATCGTGAGTCGTCACGGTGTTCCTTTGAACATAATCTCCGATAGAGATGCTCGTTTCACTTCTCGGTTTTGGCAATCTCTCCAAAAGGCACTTGGTACACGATTAGATTTGAGTACGGCCTACCATCCCCAAACTGATGGTCAGACCGAGCGAACAATCCAAACCCTGGAAGACTGCTGAGAGCTTGTGTCATCGACTTTGGTGGCAATTGGGATTCACATTTGACCCTTATCGAATTTTCCTACAACAATAGTTACCACACCAGCATCGACATGGCTCCGTTTGAAGCTCTCTACGGTCGTAAGTGTCGTTCTCCCATCTGTTGGGACGAGATTGGTGAAGCACAAATCACCGGTCCCGAGTTAATTCAAGAAACCTCCGACAAGATTATTCAAATCCGTGACAACATTCGAGTTGCGAGGAGTCGGCAAAAGAGCTATGCCGACAAACGACGCAAACCCTTGGAATTCCAAGTTGGTGACCTTGTACTTCTAAAGGTGTCTCCTTGGAAGGGAGTGATCCATTTTGGGAAGAAAGGCAAGCTAGCACCTCGCTATGTGGGTCCATTCAAGATCCTTGAAAGGATTGGGAAAGTGGCTTACAAGCTCGAGTTACCTCCATCACTTGGCAACATACATCCTACATTTCATGTATCCAACCTCAAGAAGTGTCTTGCTGATGAGAACCTTCATATACCTGTTGACGATGTGCGCATTGATGAGACGATGCACTTCGTTGAAAAACCAGTTGAGATTATGGATCGTGAGATAAAACAACTCAAGCGCAGCCGTATTCCTATCGTCAAGATTCGTTGGGAATCTAAACGAGGACCCGAGTTTACTTGGGAACGAGAAGACCAAATGAAGCTCAAGTACCCACATCTTTTTGCTGAAGCAGTAGCCTCAACCAGTTGAATTTCGGGACGAAATTCCCTCAACATGGGGATACTGTAACCTTTCTGATTTTCATGTTTTTCCTATTTATTTTATGCCGTGTAATAAAAGACGATTCCGATTCCAACCTTACATTCATTGTTCATGTACAATAACAAGCATACACGCGTTTATTATATTACAATAATAACTAAAACAATCTTACAAACCTCGAGGACCAAACTTGACAAAAAAACTCAAAACAACATCAATATTACAAAACTACAAGGACTAGTCTTGAAACTTCCAAAAACCTACACAAGCACGGTCGTGCTTAGTCCTAAGCACGGTCGCGCTTGTGCCATGACCACGGTCGTGCTTATCATTAAGCACGGTCGCGCCTCTTTTACAGCTTGACTCCGTAAAAGTTAAACCGACACAAATCTTTTCCAAAAATAGGTTTCAAACCTGTTTTAGAAATCGCGGGACTTGTAGAAGAAGTTATTCGACCAATTAAGCCTGACACCCGACCAAATACACGACTGATCGACCGAATTCCCGCGACTACGACCGAACCTTCCTTTTTAAATCAAATCTCGTAATTAAGACCAAATCAAGACAAATCAAACCACGATACAGACCTCGTACGACTCCTATAAGATTCTCCAACCCCTAATTCATCTAAACAACCTCTCTAATTCTCTGTCGATCAAGAAAGAGCCGCGATTCTTTTACCGTAGCCGTCTGCACTTGTTGCCAATCAAACCAAGGTAAGTAATAGTCCAATAGATTCGTTTCTTCATTCCAGACGAAAACCCTAATCTAATCGAAATCAATAATACACGATATTACCAATTTGAATCTAAGTTTTGATAAAAAAAAATGGTTTTAAACGATCGACACGTTAAACAGGAGATAAATCTAATTAAATGGTGTCATTCGATTTGCAAACACTCTCTAAATGAAAACCCTAAGTTTTCTAATCAGTTTTAATACAAGAATTAGGCGAATTGTGTCTGAAAAGGACCAGACACGGTCGCGCTCATCAAAAAGCGCGGTCGTGCCTGACCAAGCACAGTCGTGTCCGAGTGTGGCGCGGTCATTCTTACCGATCAAACAAAATCCTGACCTAGGCAAACCCTAGACGCGGTCGTGCCGGGTACGAGCACGGTCGTGTCTTATGAACAGACTCTTGTGGTGACTTCTGACCAACCACGGGCGCGTTACCGACCAAGCGCGGTCGCGTATGAGCTGAGCACGGTCGTGCCGGATACGAGCACGGTCGTGTTCCCCTTAACAGAATCTTTATTTTTATAAAATATATTACAGTTTATATAATTATTTTTATAAACTAATTACTGGAATACCCATATTCCTTACACTTGTTTCCAAACCAACATTAATTATTTAAACTTATACAAGTAAATATATAAATAAATAGTATTTTAAAACAAACCCTACACGTCTAAACTTAAACAAATCCACTTCCGACATCGAATAACGCAACTCAATAATACGTAATCATATATTGTTCATTAGGTTGATTCTAGCAATCCACAACACACCGCTGTTTTCCATTTGCTTGTGCAACCTACACTCTGCATAACACGTGAGTTACATAGCCCCTCTTTTACTCTATTTTACAAACTTTTGGGGTGGAACATGCGTTCTATTTACATGTTTTCAATTATACACATATACAGTTCCATCCTTTGCATGTATACAAATTTTGCGCTTTATGCTTGAGTACTAGACGTGTAGACCAACTATTATGCTCTTCATGTACAATCATTAACTAACAGCCGACAGTAAACAGTGGTAGATCTATTGAGTCTGACAAACCCACCCAGGTAGGGTGACTGTTACTGACAACACAAATTTTGAGTGCAAGTTACAAAGGTTTGATTGTATAGGTCACATGATAGTTTTCTCTCCATAATTGCCTTAATTGTCATGTTGTATTGAACTGTATGCACACAACACGTATTTTGCTATCACACGATTAAACCTATGTTTTCTCACCAACTTTTTAGTTGACTCTGTTTTAACCATGTTTCAGGTACCAATGTTTGAAGTAATCAAGATATGCTACATATAGGATTTTTGGACCTAGAATTCAATTAAACCAGTTTATTCTATGTAATTTACATTTTTGTTTTGTGGATTGTTTGTGTTTTGATCGAACTTATTGATTGCAATGAAAACAATTATTAAATATTCAAACTTTAGCAAACCATGAGCAATGAACAGTCTGCACGCTTCATGCCCCGACGTTTCCGCCGTCGGTTGGGGTGTGACAAAGGGGATGACAAACACACGTATTTTAGTGTGTGATGTGTGTGTGTTTCGTGTATGGTAAAAAGGAGAAAAGGGAAGAAGAAAAAGCTTGAATCTGGAAATCTGAGTTGAAATATCATAGATTTGATGATGTTTGAGGCTTAAGTAACACTCATGTAAGTTCATGTTCTCCATCTTCATGTCCTACATCTCTATTAATGGAGTTTTGGTGGGTTTTAGTGAAAAACCCAAATTGGGTTAATTGGTGTGGTAATTATGGATAAATATTGGTTATAAACCTTAATCTAGTGTTGTAAATGGTGGAGAATCATGATTAACATGATTCTAACATCTAATTTGATGATTTCAAAATTAGGGTTCTTGAGGTGTAAATTGGGGGTTTTCAAATTGATGAAGTTAAATGATGAATTGGTGGTTGGTAAGTGTTTATGGTGTTAATAAACACAATTTTTAGTAGAAACCCTTAATTAATATGATAAATCAAGAACCTTGGAGAATTGGGTTAAAATTAGATAAAACCTTAACGGGTCAAATGAGTTGGTTGTTATCTAGAAAGGTTAAAAGCTTGTGTAAAGCTAAATAAACCAAGATTATATGATGGGTGAGGAACATAAGATCTTGGGTGAGTGTTAAACTCCAATTGATGAATGTATTGGGGTAAATTATATTGCTAAAACATGTGGAATGTTTAGGTGATCAAGGTGTTATAGATGTTAGCTTTGAAGACCGATTGGAATCTTCATTAGCAAAGATAACTGCTTTGCACTTACTTAGTAGTAGATAAGTAGTGTTACATATAAATAGATGTGTTGTATTTCTATTTATGTGTTATATGTTGATTTTGAATTATGTGGTAAATGGTCAAAGTAAAGTGTGAATGTGATAGGATTGTTGTAGTTGACTTAATGATGAAATTAGTCAAACTAATGAATGGCCTTGGTAAAAGTGGTGCAATTGTACTATGTGGAATATAGTTAAACTAAACGTGGTATATTGGTGTAGCTAGTTGACTAGCGTGGCATATAGTCAAACTAAAATATAGAATGTGGTAATTTGATGTAAATTGGCTTAATGTGTAAAACGTCAAACCGTTGTGGATAATGGTGAAATTAATATAAAATTGACTTAATGGGGGTATAAGTCAAACCATTATGGATAATGGTGAAATTGGTGTAATTTGACCTTAGTGGTATAGGGTCAAACTATTATGTAGAAATTGGTATAATTAGACTATGTCGAGTACAATGTAGGAATTGCTGATCAGATGGTCCACATGAGCATGTCACTTTTGGAAATGGCCATGTGGAGACGCAGATTTACACTCTCCCTCATTTGAATGAGATTAGACTTGGCACCAAAAACCCTTGTTCCCTCAAGTGGTTTAGGCGATTTTGAGCTGGACTTTGAAGATTGAAGGCCAAGATTGAAGATCCAACATATATAAGCAATATTTAACCAACTTAAATGGTCATTGGATGAATCTATAAGGGTTAAAATGATATTACATTAAAGTATAAGGGGTTAGAATGTAACTGATTCAAAGTTCAAGGGCTAAAAATTAAATATGGTGAAAACGGGCGGATATCGGACCGACATCAGATCCATATCGGTCCGACATGTAGGGTGCAAGGAATCATTCAGAAGATGAATCGTGTAGGATGACTAGCCATTGAGTTCTGACGCGTGTAAAACACATATCGGACCGACATGAAGCCATAGCGGTCCGCTATGCCCATAGCGGACCAACATCGATGTACATAGTGGTCCGCTATGTACTCACCAAACCAATGCACCGCTTCATCTAGATGTCGAACCGACATTACTAGAGATATCGGTCTGACATGGATCCCAACTCAGCCCTATAAATAGATAGCATTGGCTGTTAAAATGAAAACAACAACAACACAATCACCACCACTATCACACGCATATTGAGGAAATCGGAATGACGGTTACGAGCGCGGTGGTTACGAGTGTGGTACGCTACGGACACGGATCAAGTTAAGAGAAACATTTAGACGAGAGACGAACTTAGGAACTACCCGAGAATAAAGTAAGTACACTGAACCCATACCCTAGACACGATTATGTGAATGATATGTTTAAATGATATGTGTTATGTGATATGTATATGACGAGGGTACGGGGTAATGAAGGGTTAGTCTAAACACTAAACGGGAATAATGGAGTAACCACGACGTATCCAAGGGGCGGTGGATACGCCGCTGGTACTTCCTATATATAAACTTTTTGGTACTTCGTGCTGAAACCATTATGAATTTTTAGGGGTATAGACTAAAAGACAATAATAAAAATATAGTAAACGTACGGGAGAACTTTAAATCGGTATGTAGTTATCTGACATAAGGAAATAGTGGTGTATAAATCTCTCCTATACCCGTCACTTTTTCCTGGGAATATCTCAGTTGGAGATACTACTCTGGAAGGATAATCACCCCAGTTTACAATATATGACAAGTATGAATATGTGTTGAATACATGAACATGTGATACATGATAAATGTAACACCCGAATTTCCAAAGAAATGAAAGTATAAGGATTAGAATGCAATTGGCTTAAAGTTCAAGGACTGAAAATGAAAAATCTGAAGTTGGAGTACATATCGAACCGATATCATTCCTCCCATCGGTCTGAAATGAACCGAGGTTCAGATATCGGACCTATATCAGTTGGATAGCGGTCCGATAACCGCCATTGCACCGCAATTTCTGATGATGACACGTGTCCTATGAATCAGCCCTAAATTCTTACACGTGTTCTGATAGCGGACCGACAACCATGCACATAGCGATCCGCTATGTGCTCACCAAGTTAATAAGCCGTCTCACTTGGATGTCGGACCTACATCGCCAGGGATAACGGTCCGACATCCATCCCAATCTAGCCCTATAAATAGTCAAACTTAGTTGTTCATTTGAAACATCACAAACACCATCACCACTACCATCACACACGCATACCAAGGAGATCAGAGTGACGGTTACAAGCGCCGGAGTTACGAGTGCGGTACGTTATGAGTGCGGTGCAAGTTCGGAGGAACATTAAAGCGAGGAATGAACGTAGGAACTACCCGAGAATAAAGTATGTACACTGGACTCGTACCCTAGACACGATTATGTGAATTACGTGTTTAAATAATATGTGCTATGTGATATGTGATATGACGAGGGTATGGGTAATGAAAGGTTAGTCCAGATACTAAACGGGAGTAATGGAGTAGTCACGACGTATTCAAGGGGTGGTGGATACGCTGCTGGTACTTCCTATATACAAACCTCTTTGATATTTCGTGGAGAAAACATTATGAATGTTTAGGGGTATAGACTAAATGAAAGTAATAAAAATATAATAAACGTACGGGAGAACTTCCGACCGTTATGTGGTTATCTGACAAACAGAATGTTCTGTCTGAGGAAAGTGTGGTGTATAAATCTCTTCTAGACCCATCACTCTTTCCTAGGAACATATCTGATGGAGGTACTACTCTGGAAGGATAATCAATCCAGTTTACAATATATGATGAATATGAATATATGATGAAAGTATATCATGCATGATGAATATGAATACATGAAAAACATGATGTGCATGAGTGTGTGAAATGCATGATGAATACGTGAATGCACGATGGTACGTGCAAACATGAATGAGTATGATGGAACGTGTCTAAACCCTAAAATGGAATAACGGAGTACTCACAAAGTGTTAAAGCGGTGGTGGATACGCCGCTTGTAGTTCCTATATATAAACCCTTTTAATATATCGTGGAGAAACCGTTATGAAGTTTTAAGGTAAGGACTGGTTGAGGGAAATAAATCAAGCATATACATGAAATGAAAACAAATGCTTGATACATTTGGGAGGCTATGAGTCTAAGATACTCAAGGTCCTAAATAAAATGAGATACCCGGCCTGTAAGGTGGATCTCAATAAATAATAAAGAAGAGAACTAAAAAGAGAACTCCAGGCCCACGGGGTTGAAGGAGAAAATATTTCAAGCCTACGGGGCTGTGGAATGAATGAGTCTTCGTTACAAATGCGAGGGGTCTATACTGACGAGTATAAGAACCTTGCCAATAATCGGACCAGAGGTACGACTTAAGATGGTTGCGAGGGGGTTAGCACACCCATAAAATACATAAATACCGTGATCGGAGGTACGTCCGAAGATGGTCATGGGGCACCGAGAGAACGAGAGAACATGAATAATAAGAACCTAAAGGGTTCATAATGAAATAAAAAGATGCAGTGTACTTACTTAGTGATAGCTAATTCAAAAACGTTTTTCAAACATTGCAGGAAAGAGGCACATGGAATGAAGCTTCCCGAGGATGGAACGATCGGAGTTGAAAGATCCCTATATAATATGATGTAATCATATCATCTTTTGTGAAACAATAATTATAAATGAAAATATACCTTAGTCATTTAATGGAAAGGTTTTGTCAAACTGATACCATTTTCCGCATTAAAATAATCTGATAAAATAGTAGAATAAGTAGGGTGTTTTAGGTTGGTATCAGAGCACGGTTTGAGAGATTTAAGTATTAGAAAAGGGGTACTTAAACTCAAACCATAAGTGCTCATGATATAAAAAGGGATTCAATCCGAGGCTGTCCAAGGAAGTATGTATGTTTAAATTCCAGTGCTAGAACAGAAATGTATGAGTATACGTTAGCATAAATTTGTATGAGATAAGCTCTATGTGATAGTTGGGAGTATCATGATAAGTAACATACATTGCCTTATGCTTGGCCGGTATAGGAGCTAATGTATGGGACCATTATGATATCGTAAACATCATATGATAACTTATGTCAGCAGATAGTAAGCCGGGAATGTGATTATGCATGATTAAAATGCATGAATAAATGTGCATATGTGTAAAATACATAGATGAGGCCTTATGTGAAACCCTAGAATACTTAAATAGTGTTAAACTAATAAAAGGCCTATAGTATAAAACCCTAGACTATGATTAGGGTAAACGGACAAGAGATTAAAAGCGATGCCATATTTCAGTAAATGATGACTGAACATCAAAACGACAAAATACGTGATGAAGGGAGTCACAGGAGAACCGAATCTCCACGTCATGACGAGAACGAGGTAGAACAAGTCCCGGAGAATATCCAGAGACAAATCGCAATAGAAGTAGGAAAAGCGTTCGATGCAAATTTTCCAATTTTACAAGCATATCTACAAAGCTCATTAGAGAGCTGGTTTGAAAACCACAAGCATGTTATTCAGAATGGAGAAGGAGGGAATCCAAAAGTTGATATGAAATCAACTCGTTGCACATATAAGGATTTCATGACATTCAAGCCATTAGAGTTTAAGGAGCGGTTAATCCCTTAGAAAGTCAGAGGTGGATCACCTCAATAGAAAGGGCATTTGATATATGCCACTGTGAAAAAGAAGATGAAGTTACCTTTGCCACCAATCAGCTAAAAGAACGAGCTGATGATTGGTGGGGAGTAGTGCAGAGAGAAAAAGGTAAAGAGATGAGGTGGGAAGAGTTCAAAGATCTCTTCTTTAAACACTATTTCCCTCGAGCGGCAATCGAAAGAATCAATGAGAAGTTTCTTCAATTCCGTTAGACAACAGAGACTTTGGATGAGATCACAGGGATCTTCTTTGACAAGGCCCGATTCTGTCCGACTTTGTTAACAACCCCTGAGATGTGGATGACGAGATACCATCTCGTTTTGAAAACTTAAGTTAGAGAGTTTATCCATCCATCCAAGTGTGCGAACTTGGAGGAGATAATTGATTGGGCTCGGGAACACGAAACTGAGCTCAAGAGACAAGCTGATAGAGACGAGAAGAGGAAAGGAGAAAGTTATCCTTCTCCGATGCCTCTTAAGAGGTTCAAGTTTAGTAAACCGGGAGGTGGTTCCTCCCAAAGGAAAAGTACCCAAAGCTGTAAGACTTGTGGAAGAAGGCACCCGGGAGAGTGCCGATTCAAGTCAACAACTTGTCACAAGTGTGGAAAGACAGGACACACGGCATTACAGTGTATGAGTGGCACCCGCTTGTGCTACAACTGTTATAAGCCAGGACACTTCAGCAGAGAATGTCCTGAGTTAAAATATCAGACGGAGAAGACCGGAGAAGGGTCTAGAGTGACAGAAAACAAAGTTAAGAGGATCGAGGCTCCAAAGCCAAGGGGCAGGGCTTTTCAAATTACCACTGAGGAAGATACAGATGTTCCTGACGTTGTATCAGATACACTCCTCTTGAATTCCCTACCTGCTTTTATTTTATTCGATACAGGAGCTAGTCGATCATTTATTTCTTTAAAGTATGCAAACGCTAGAAACTTTAATAGAAGTAAGTTGGCTAAGGCATTAGAGGTCAAAATCGTGAGTGATCGAAACTGCGTAGTGACTGAAATGTGGAGAGATTGCCGACTACTGATAGAGGAAGAAGAATACATTGTCGACTTAATTCCGATGCCGATGCAAGAATTTGACGTGATCATTGGAATGACTGTTTGTCTTCACATGCTGCAATGATTATATGCAATCAGAAGATTGTACGATTCATGACGCCTAAAGGAAAGGAAGTTAGTGTCATTGGTGAACGACGGAACCAGATCACGATATGTACAATGGCCAAGATAAGTAGCTACGTGAGACAAGGTCATCAAACCTTCTAAACCTACATAGCTGATGTAAAGATGAAAGGGAAAGAACTGAACCAAGTTCAAGTAGTATAAGAATTACCAGAAGTATTCCCAGACGATCTTCCAGGTGCCCCACCTGAAAGAGAAATCGAATTCAAAATCGATTTAATTCCTGAAGCTAAACTGGTAACTAAGGCTCCGTACCGGTTAGCACCAAAAGAGATGAAGGAATTAATGTCACAACTGCAAGAGTTGTTAGACAAGGGATTTATACGTCCAAGTGTATCCGCTTGGGGTGCACCAATTCTGTTCGTGAAGAAGAAAGACGGTAGCATGAGGATGTGTATAGACTACCATGAATTGAATAAACTGACTATCAAGAATAGGTATCCCTTACTTAGAATTGATGATCTATTTGATCAATTATAAGGATCAAGTTGGTTTTCCAAGATTGACTTAAGATCTGGTTATCATCAGGTCAAGGTACAAGAAGAAGATGCACATAAGACAACATTTAGAACTCATTATGGACACTATGAATTTGTAGTGATGCCATTTGGAGTGACGAATGCTCCGGCAGTTTTCATGGACCTCATGAATAGAGTACGCCGGCCAATGTTAGACAAATTCGTTATTGTCTTCATTGATGACATCTTGATTTATTCAAAGAATGAAGAAGAACATGCACAACACCTTCATGAAGTACTTAGTACTTTACGAAAGGAGAAACTGTATGACAAATTTTCAAAATGTGCATTTTCCTTAACAGAAATTCAATTTCTGGGTCATTTTGTAAACGCAGAAGGTATCTCAGTAGACCCAGCAAAGGTAGAGGCCGTAATGAAATGGTCTCCACCTAAGAATCCATCGAAAGTTAGAAGTTTCTTGGGATTAGCTGGCTATTATAGAAGGTTCATCCAGGACTTCTCTAAGATAGCCACCCCATTAACTAAGCTAACTCGAAAGAACTCGAAATACGAATGGAATGCGGCACAAGAGAATGTATTCCATACTTTGAAAGAAAGGTTGACACAAGCTCCGGTTCTGGCATTGCCAGAAGGAGTAGAAGACTTTGTGGTATACTCTGATGCCTTAGAACTTGGGTTAGGATGTGTTCTGATGCAAAGAGGAAAGGTGATAGCTTATGTCTCTTGACAGCTAAAGACATATGAAGCAAACTATCCAACTCATGATTCAGAATTAGTTGCGGTGGTGTTCGCACTAAAGATCTGGAGGCATTACATGTACGGAACAAAGTGCATGATTTACACAGACCACAAAAGTCTTAAGTATTTCTTTGACCAGAAAGACTTAAACATGAGGCAACGACGATGGTTAGAACTAGTTAAGGATTATGATTGTGATATCTTATATCATCACGGAAAGGCTAACGTGGTAGCCGATGCTCTAAGCCGCAAGGAAGAGCATCATCATATTCGGGTGAAAGCATATAAGTTAGTGATAACTCCTGATTTCATGAGCCAACTTCAAGACACACAAATTAAAGCATTAAAAGATGAGAATGTTAAGAAAGAAAGAATGGATGGTCAGGAGAAGTTTCTAGAAGAAAATAAGTATAAAGTAAAAACTCGATTTGGTCGCATGTGGATACCACGATCAGGTGAGTTTAGACTTAAGATTCTTGATGAAGCTCATAAATCACGATATTCTATTCATCCGGGTACTACAAAAAATGTACCAAGATCTGCGCAAGGATTATTGGTGGCCCGAAATGAAGTTTGATATCATGAAATATGTAGATAAATGCTTAACTTGCCTTCAAGTTAAAACAGAACATCAGAAGCCATACGGTCCCAAAATGGAAGTGGGAACATCTCACTATGGACTTCATAACCAAGCTACCAAAGATAGCTAGGGGTTATGATACCATTTGGGTGGTTGTAGATCGGTTAACTAAGAGTACTCATTTCTTAGCAATACGTGAAATATACTCTTCAGAAAAGTTAGCCGATTTGTTCATCAAAGAGATTTTTTCTAGACATGGAGTGCCAGTCTCGATTGTTTCTAATCGAGATACTCGTTTCACTTCAAGGTTTTGGAAAAAGTTCCACGAAGAGATGGGAACTAGACTTCTAATCAGCATGGCATATCACCCTCAAACTGATAGTTAAAGTGAGAGGACGATACAAACTCTTGAAGATATGTTGCGTGCTATATAATTGATTTCGATGGAAGTTGGGATAATCATTTGCCATTAGCAGAATTCTCATACAATAACAGCTACCATTCTAGTATTGGTGTACCACCATATGCGATGCTATATGGAAGAAGATGTAGGACTCCCGTATGTTGGGGAGAAGTCGGTCAGAAAGAGTTAGGCAGCAAAGAGATAGTTCAAGACATGTTAGAAAAGCTTGACTTAATCAAGGCACGTTTGAAAGCTGCACAAGATAGACAGAAGTCATATGAAGATAAGAGACATAGACCAATAGAGTTCCAAGAAGGATATTATGTTTTGTTAAAAGTATCTCCTTGGAAAGGTATAATCCAATTCAAGAAACATGGAAAGATAAGTCCACGATTAATTGGTCCTTTCAAAATCATAAAAAGGGTCGGAAAAGTAGCATATCAATTAGAGCTACCTGAAGAATTGAATAAGATACACAACACATTTCATGTATGTTATTTAAGGAAACGCTTGGCGGATGAAGCCGCACACATTCCTTTTGAAGAGATAGAAGTTGATGACAAGCTAACCTATGTTAAAGAAAAGCAGTTACATCACAAAACAATCAAACAAGTGTTAGTGCAATGGAAGCACATAAAAGGATCAGAAATGACTTGGGAAATGAAATGAGAAAAAGTTATCCTTAATTATTCAAGGATTAACAGGTTTCGAGGACAAAACCTAATTTTAGGGGGGGAGAGTTGTAACACCTCAATTTCCAAAGAAATGAAAGTATGAGGATTACAATGCAATTAGCTTAAAGTTCAAGGAATGAAAATTAAAAATCTAAAGTTGGAGTAGATATCGGACCGATATCATTCCTCCCATCGGTCCGAAGTGAACCGAGGGTCAGATATCGGACTGATATCAGTTGGATAGCGGTCCGATAACCGCCATTGTGCCGCAATTTCTAATGATGACACGTGTCCTATGACTCAGCCCTAAATGCTTACACGTGTTCTGATAGCGGACTGACATCCATGCACATAGCGGTCCGCTACGTGCTCACCAAGCCAAAAGCCGCCTTACTTGGATGTCGGACCGACATCGCCAGGGATAACGGTCCAACATGGATCCCAATCCAGCCCTATAAATAGTCGAACTTAGTTTTTCATTTGAAACACCACAAACTCCATCACCACTACCATCACACACGTATACCGAGGAGATCGGAGTGACGGTTTCAAGCACGGGAGTTACGAGTGTGGTACGTTATGAGTGCGGTTCGAGTTCGAAGGAACATTAAAGCGAGGAACTAACTTAGGAACTACCCGAGAATAAAGTAAGCACACTGGACCCGTACCCTAGACACGATTATGTGAATTACGTGTTTAAATAATATGTGATATGTGATATGTGATATGACGAGGGTACGGGGTAATGAAATGTTAGTCTAGACACTGAACGGGAGTAATGGAGTAGTCATGACGTATTCAAGGGGTGGTGGATACGCCGCTGGTACTTCCTATATATAAACCTCTTTGATATTTCGTGGCGAAACCATTATAAATGTTTAGGGGTATAGACTAAAAGATAGTAATAAAAATATAGTAAACTTACAGGAGAACTTCCGACCGGTATGTAGTTATTTGACAAACATAATGTTCTGTCTAAGAAAAAAGTGGTGTATAAATCTCTCCTAGACCCATCACTCTTTCCTGGGAACATCTCTGCCGGAGGTATTACTCTAGAAGGATCCAGTTTACAATATATGACGAATATGAATATACGATGAAAGTATATCATGCATGATGAATATGAATACATGAAAAACATGATGAGCATGAATGTGTGAAATGCATGATGAATACGTGAATGCACGATGATACGTGAAAACATGAATGAGTATGATGGAACGAGTCTAAACCCTAAAATGGAATAGCGGAGTACTCACGAAGTGTTAAAGGGGTGGTGGATACGCCACTGGTACTTCCTATATATAAATCCTTTTAATATATCGTGGAGAAACCGTTATGAAGTTTTAAGGTGAGTACTGGTTGGGGGAAATAAATCAAGCATATACATGAAATGAAAACAAATGCTTGATACATTTGGGAGGCTATGAGTCTAAGATACTCAAGGTCCCAAATAAAATGAGATACCCGGCCTGTAAGGTGGATCTCAATAAATAATAAAGAAGAGAACTAAAAAGAGAACTCCAGGACAACGGGCCTGAAGGAGAAAAGATTCCAAGCCTACGGGGCTGTGGAATGAATGAGTCTTCATGAAAAATGCAAGGGGTCTATACCGACGAGTATAAGAACCTTGCCAATACTCGGACCGGAGGTACGACCTAAGATGGTTGCGAGGGGGTTAGCACACCCATAAAATACATAAATACCGTGATCGTAGGTACGTCCGATGATGGTCACGGGGGCACCGAGAGCACGAGAGAACGTGAATAATAAGAATCAAAAGGGTTCATAATGAAATAAAAAGATGAAGTGTACTTACTTAGCGAAAGCTAATTCAAAAACTTTTTCAAACACTGAAGGAAAGAGGTACATGGAATGAAGCTTCCCGAGGATGGAACGATCGGAGTTGAAAGATCCCTATATAATATGATGTAATCATATCATCTTTTGTGAAACAATAATTATATATGAAAATATACCTTAGTCATTTAATGGCAAGGTTTTGTCAAACTTGGACCATTTTCCGCATTAAAATACTCTGATAAAATAGTAGAATAAGTAGGGTGTTTCAATAAATATGAATACGTTAATTCATGATGATATGTGCAATTATGAATGAGTATGACGGAACGAGTCTAAACCCTAAAATGGAATCACAAAGTACTCATGAAGTGTTAAAGTGGTGGTGGATACGCCGCTGGTAGTTCCTATATATAAACCCTTTTAAATGCATCGTGGAGAAACTATTACGAAGTTTTAAGGTGAGGACTGGTTGGGAAATAAGTAAAGCATATATATATGAAATGAAAACAAATGCTTGATATATTTGGGAGGCTGTGAGTCTAAGATACTCAAGGTCACAAATGAAATGAGATAGCCGGCATGTAAGGTGGATCTCAATAATAAAGAAGAAAACTAAAAAGATTCCAAGCCTACGGGGCTGAGGAAAAAGGGACTCCAAGCCTACGGGGCTGAGGAAAAAGGGACTCCAAGCCTACGGGGCTGAGGAGGAAAATATTTCAAGCCTACGGGGCTGAGGAAATGAATAAGTTTTCGTGACAAATGTGAAGGGTCTATACTGACGAGTATAAGAACCTTGCCAATACTCGGACCGGAGGTACGGCCTAAGATGGTTGCGAGGGGGTTAGCACACCCATAAAATATACGAATAACGTGACCGGACGTACGTCCGGAGATGGTCACGGGGGCACCGAGAGCCCGAGAAAACTTGAACAATAATAAGAACCTAAAAGGGTTCATAATAAAAGGAATGATGCAGTGTATTTACTTAGCGTAAGCTAATTCAAAAATGTTTTTCAAACACTACAGGAAAGAGCCACATGGAATATAAGGTTCATGAGGAGGGAGTGGTCGGAATCGAAGAACCCTTATATAGTATGATGTAATCATATCATCTTATGTAAACCAATATTATAATAAAAAGTTACCTTAGCCATTTAATGGCAAGGTTTTGGTAAACTGGGACCGTTTTTCGTAATATAATACTCTGATAAAATAAGAAATAAGTAGGATGTTTCAGGCTGGTATCAGAGCACGGTTTGAGGGATTTAAGTATTGGAAGGGGTACTTAAACTCAAACCATAAGTGATCGTGATATAAATAGGGATTCAATCCGAGGCCGTCCAAAGAAGCAGGTATGTTTATATTCCAGTGCTTAAACAGAAATGTATGAGTATACGTTGGCAAAAATTTATATGAGATAAGCTCCATGTGATAATTGGTAGTATCATGATACGTAACATACATTGCCTTATACCTGGCTAGTATTGGAGCTAATGTATGGATCCATAATGATATCGTAAACATCATATGATTACTTATTTCAACAGATAGTAAGCCGAGAATGTGATTATGCATGATTAAAATGCATGAATGAATGTGCATATGTGTAAAATACATAGATGGGGCCTTATGTGAAACCCTAGAATACTTGAATAGGGTTAAAATGATAATAGGTCTGTAGTATAAAACCCTAGACTATGATTAGGGTAAACGAATGAGAGATTAAAGCGATTGCATGTTTCATCAAATGACTGAACATCAAAATGACGAAGTACGCAGTGAAGGAAGTCACAGGAGAACTGAATCTGCACGTCATGATGAAAATGAAGTAGAACAAGTCCCGGAAATCATCCGGAGACAAATCGCAATAGAGGTAGAAAAGACATTTGATGCAAATTTCTCGATCTTACAAGTAGATCTACAGAACTCATTAGAAAGTTGGATTGAAAGCCAAATGATGTTACTCATAACGGAGAAGGAAGAAATCCAAAAGTTGATACGAAGTTAAATCGTTGTACATATAAGGATTTCATGACGTGTAAACCCCTAGAGTTTAAGGGGGCTGTTAACCCTTTAGAGAGTCAGAGATGGACCGCCTCAATAGAGAGGGCATTCGATACATGTCACTGTGAGTAGGAAGATGAGGTTACCTTCGCTACCAACCAATTAAAAGAGCGAGCTAAAGATTGGTGGGGACTAGTGAAGAGAGAGAAAGGTAGAGACAAAATTAAAGAAATGAGTTGGGAAGAGTTCAAGGATCTTTTCTTGAAACACTATTGCCCTCGAGCGGCAATTGAAAGAACTACCGAGGAGTTTCTTCAACTCCGTCAGACAACGGAAACTATAGATGAGATCACATGGATCTTCTTTGACAAGACCAGATTTTGTCCGGCTTTGTTAACAACCCCGAAAATGTGGATGACGAGATACCATCTCATTTTGAAAATAGAGATTAGAGAGTTTATCCATCCATCTTAGTGCGCGAACTTGGAGGAAATGATTGATTGGGCTCGGGAACACGAGACTGAGCTCAAGAGACAAGCTGAGAGAGACGGGAAGAGGAAAGGAGAAAGTTATCCTTCTCCTATGCCTCTTAAGAGGTTTAAAGTCAGTAAACCGGGAGGCAATTCCTCCCCAAGGAAAAGTATCTAAAATTGCAAGACTTGTGGAAAAAGGCACCCAGGAGAGTGCCAATTCAAGTCTATGACTTGCAATAAGTGTGGGAAGGCAGGGCACACTGCATTGCAGTGTATGAGTGGAACCAGATTATGCTACAACTGTTATAAGAAAGGAAACTTTAGTAGGGAATGTCCTGAGCTGAAATCTCAGACAGAGAAGGCAGGGGATGGGTCAAGAGTAGCAGAGAATGAAGTTCAGAGAATCGAGGCTCCGGAGCCAATAGGTAGGGCTTTTCAGATCACTACCGAGGAACCAAAAGATGTTCCTGACGTTGTAGGAGGTACATTCCTCTTGAATTCCCTACCTGCTTGTGTTTTATTCAATACAGGAGCTAGTCGATCATTTATTTCTTTAAAGTATGCAAATGCTAGAAACTTTAATAGAAGTAAGTTGGCTAAGGCACTAGAAGTCGAAATCGCGAATGATCAAAACTGCGAAGTAACTGAAATATGCCGAGATAGCCGACTACTAATAGAAGAAGAAGAATGTCTCGTCGACTTAATTCTAATGCCAATGCAAGAATTCAACGTGATCATTGGAATGGACTAGTTATCTTCACATGCTGCAATGGTTATATGCAATCAGAATATTATACGATTCATGACGCCTACAGGAAAGGAAGTGAGTGTCATTGGTGAACGACGGAACCAGGTCACACTATGCACGATGGCTAAGATAAGTAGCTACGTGAGATAATGTCATCAATCCTTCTTAGCCTAAGTAACCGATGTGAAGATGAATGGGAAAGAACTGGATCAAGTTCCAGTAGTGAAAGAATTCTTAGAAGTATTCCCAGACGATCTTCCAGGTGCTCCACCTGAGAGAGAGAGATCGAGTTTAAAATTGATTTAATTCCTGAAGCTAAACTGGTAGCTAAGGCTCCATACCGATTAGCACCAACTGAAATGAAGGAATTAATGTCACAACTGCAAGAGTTGTTAGACAAGGGATTTATACGTCCAATTGTATCCCCTTGGGGTGCACCAATTCTATTCGTAAAGAAGAAAGACGGTAGTATGGGAATGTGTATAGACTACCGTGAAGTGAACAAGCTGACTATCAAAAATAGGTATCCTTTACCTAGAATTGATGATCTGTTTGATCAATTGCAAGGATCAAGTTGGTTTTCCAAGATTGACTTAAGATCCGGTTATCATCAGGTTAAGGTACGAGAAGAAGATGTACCTAAGAAAGCATTCAGAACTCGTTATGGACACTATGAATTTGTAGTGATACCGCTCGGAGTAACGAATGCTCTGGCAGTCTTCATGGACCTCATGAATAGAATAAGCCAGCCAATGTTAGACAAATTCGTTATGGTCTTCATTGATGACATCCTGATTTATTCAAAGAATGAAGAAGAGCATGCCCAACCCTTCGGGAAGTACTTTGTACTTTACGGAAGGAGAAACTGTACGCCAAATTCTCAAAATATGCATTCTGGCTGAAGGAAGTTCAATTTCTGGGTCATGTTATTAACGTAAAAAGGTATCTCAGTAGACCCAGCAAATGTAGAGGCTGTGATGAAATGGTCTCCACCTAAGAATCCATCGGAAGTTAGAAGTTTCTTGGGATTAGCTGGCTATTATAGAAGGTTCATCAGGGACTTCTCTAAAATAGCCACCCCATTAACTAAACTAACTCGAAAGAACACTAAATACAAATGGAATGCGGCACAAGAGAAGGCATTCCAGATATTGAAAGGAGATTGACACAAGCTCCGGTTCTGGCATTACTAGAAGGAGTAGAAGACTTTGTGGTGTATTCTGATGCTTCAAAGCTTGGGCTAGGGTGGGTTCTGATGCAAAGAGGAAAGGTGACAGCCTATGCCTCTCGACAGCTAAAGACACATGAAGTGAACTATCCAACTCATGATCTAAAGTTAGTTGCGGTAGTATTATCACTAAAGATCTGGAGGAATTACTTGTACGGAACGAAGTGCACGATTTACACAGACCACGGGAGTCTTAAATATTTCTTTGACCTGAAGGACTTAAACATGAGGCAACGACGGTGGTTAGAATTGGTTAAGGATTATGACTGTGAAGTTCTATATCACCCCAGAAAGGCCAACGTGGTAGCCTATGCTCTAAGCCGCAAGGAAGAGCATCATCCTATTCGGGTGAAAGCATATAAGTTAGTGATAAATCCTGATTTCATGAGCCAACTTTGAGACGCACAAATTAGAGCAATAAAAGGTGAGAATGTTAAGAAAGAAAGAATGGCTGGTCAGGAGAAGTTTTTAGAAGAAAATGAGTATAAAGTCAAGACTCGATTTGGTCGTATGTGCATACCACGATCATGTGAGTTTAGACTTAAGATTCTCGATGAAGCTCATAAATCACGATTTTCTATTCATCCGGGTACTATGAAAATGTACCAAGATCTGTGCAAAGATTATTGGTGGCTTAGAATGAAGTTTGATGTCATGAAATATGTGGCTAAATGCTTAACTTTCCTACAAGTTAAAGCAGAACATCAGAAGCCTTACAGGAGATTACAACCGTTAGAAATCCCGGAATAGAAGTGGTAAAACCTCACTATGGACTTCATAACCAAGCTGCCAAAGACATCTAGGGGTTATGATACCATTTGGGTGGTTGTAGATCGACTAACTAAGAGTGCTCATTTCATAACAATACGTGAAACATACTCTTCAGAAAAGTTAGCCGATTTGTTCATTAAAGAGATTGTTTCCAGACATGGAGTGCCAGTCTCGATTGTCTCTGATCGAGATTCTCGTTTCACTTCACATTTTTGGAAAACGTTCCACTAAGAGATGGGAACTAGACTTCTAATCAGCACGGCATATCATCCTCAAACTGACGGACAAAGTGAGAGGACAATACAAACTCTTGAAGATTTGTTGTTTGCTTGTAAATTGATTTTGGTGGAAGTTGGGATACACATCTGCCATTAGCAGAATTTTCATACAATAACAGCTACCATTCCAGTATTAGTATGCCTCCATATGAGATGCTATATGGTAGAAGATGTAGGACTCCTGTATGTTAGGGAGAAATTGGTTAGAAAGAGTTGGGCAGCAAAGAAATAGTTCAAGCCACGTCAGAAAAGCTTGACTTAATCAAAGCACGTTTGAAGGCTGCACAAGATAGGCAAAATTCATACGCAGACAAGAGATGTAGTCCAATAGAATTCTAAGCAAGAGATTTTGTCCTGTTAAAAGTATCTCCTTGGAAGGGTCTAATCCGATTCAAGAAACGTGGAAAGCTAAGTCCACGATTCATCGGTCCTTTCAGAATCATCAAAAGAGCCGGAGAGGTAGCCTATCAGTTAGAGCTACCTAGAGAATTGAATAATACACACAACACGTTCCATGTATCTTATTTAAGGAAATGTCTGGCAGACGAGACAACATATGTTCTTTTAGAAGAGATAGAGGTTGATGATAAACTGACTTATGTTGAAGAACCTATAAAGATTTTGGACACAAAGGAAAAGCAGTTGCGTCACAAGACAATCAAACAAGTGTTAGTACAATGGAAGCACAGAAAAGGGTCAGAGATGACCTGGGAAAGTGAAGATGAAATCAGGAAGAGTTATCCTTAATTATTTAAAAGATTAACAGGTTTCGAGGACGAAACCTAATTTAAGGAAGGGAGAGTTGTAACACCCCAACTTCAAAAGAAATACAAGTTGAAGGACTTAAATGGTCATTGGATGAAACCCTTACATTAAAGTATAAGGGGTTAGAATGTAACATTCAAAGTTCAAGGGCTGAAAATGAAATATTGTGAAAACGGGCGGATATCGGACTTACATCAGATCCATATCGGTCCGATATGTAGGGTGCAAGGAATCATTCAGAAGATGGCACGTGTAGGATGACTAGCCATTGAGTTCTGACGCGTGTAAAACACATATCGGACCGACATGAAACCATAGCGGTTCGCTATGCCCATAGCGGACCGACATCCATGTACATAGCGGCTCGCTATGTACTCACCAAGCCAATGCACCGAATCATCTGGATGTCGGACCAACATCACTAGAGATATCGGTCCGACATGGATCCCAACTCAGCCCTATAAATAGATAGCATTGGTCGTTCAAATGAAAAGAACAACAACATAATCACCACCACTATCACACGCATATCAAGGAAATCAGAGTGACATATACGAGCGTGGTGGTTACGAGTGCGGTACGCTACGAACGCAGATCAAGTTAAGAGAAACGTTTAGACGAGAGACGAACTTAGGAACTACCCGAGGAAAAAGTAAGTACACTGAACCCGTACCCTAGACACGATTATGTGAATTACGTGTTTAAATGATATGCGTTATGTGATATGTATATGACGAGGGTACGGGGTAATGAAGGGTTAGTCTAAACACTAAACGAGAATAATGGAGTAACCCCGACTTATCCAAGGGGTGGTGGATACGCCGCTGGTACTTCCTATATATAAACTTCTTGGTACTTCGTGGTGAAACCATTATGAATGTTTAGGGGTATAGACTAAAAGACAGTAATAAAAATATAGTAAACGTACGGGAGAACTTCCGACCGGTATGTAGTTATCTGACAAACAGAATGTTCTATCTAAGGAAATAGTGGTGTTTAAATCTCTCCTAGACCTGTCACTCTTTCCTGGGAACATATCTATTGGAGGTACTGCTCCTGAAGGATAATCACCCCAGTTTACAATACATGACAAGGATGAATATGTGATGAATACATGAACATGTGATACATGATAAATATGAATACGTGAATGTATGATGATACGTGCAAGTATGAATGAGTATGATGGAGCGAGTCTAAACCCTAAAATGGAATAACGGAGTACTCACGAAGTCTTAAAGGGGTGGTGGATACGCCGCTGGTACTTCCTATATATAAACCCTTTTAAATGCATCGTGGAGAAACCGTTACAAAGTTGTAAGGTGAGTATTGGTTGGGAAATAAGTCAAGCATATATATATATTAAATGAAAATAAATGCTTGATACATTTGGAAGGCTGTGAGTATAAGATATTCAAGGTCCCAAATGAAATTAGATACCCGGCCTGTAAGGTGGATCTCAATAATAAAGAAGAAAACTAAAAAGATTCCAAGTCTACGGGGCTGAGGAGGAAAAGATTCCAAGACTACGGGGCTGAGGAAATGAATGAGTCTTCATAAAAAATGCGAAGGGTCTATACTAATGAGTATAAGAACCTTGCCAATACTCGGACCGGAGGTACGGCCTAATATGGTTGCGAGGGGGTTAGCACACCCATAAAATATACGAATTACGTGACCGGAGGTACGTCCGGAAATGATCACGGGGGCACCGAGAGCCCGAGAAGACTTGAACAATAATAAGAACCTAAAAGGGTTTATAATAAAAGGAATGATGCAGTGTACTTACTTAGCGTAAGCTAATTCAAAAACGTTTTTCAAACACTACAGGAAAGAAGCACGTGGAATAAAGGTTCCTGAGGAGGGAGCGGTCGGAATCGAAGAACCCCTATATAATATGATGTAATCATATCATCTTATGTAAACCAATATTATAATAAAAAGTTACCTTAGCCATTTAATGGAAATGTTTTGTTAAACTGGGACCGTTTTATGTAATATAATACTCTGATAAAATAAGAAATAAGTAGGATGTTTTAGATTACAAGATCTATCATGTATTCATCCATTTTCTTGAGTTTGGTTGTGGTTTTTGAAAGCCCCGTGGGTTGAACTCGTATTATCACTTAGATTAGATGAAACTTAGCATGCTTTAACTACTTGTACACAACTCTTGTTGTTGATTATGTCAAATTCATGATGAAGCTTGATTATTCTTCAATGAATATGTGTATTTGCTCTAGTTTGATGATTTAGTTAACCTTGTGGGTGTTGTAACCATATTATGTTGGAAAACCGTTTGTGTTATAACCTTTATTCACAGATTTGCATATTTTGTATGTATTTTTGTGGCATTTGACTAGGAATGGTGGATGAAGGTCGATTATCTAGTAAGATTGAACAAATGTGCATCCTTATGCTTATGTTTGAGAAAACATGGTGTATGTTATGAAATTCTCATGCCATTGGTTAAAAAATTCTTTGGTTTATTAGCATGAACTTATAGTTTTTGTAATCGTGGTATGTCTTTCTTGAGTTGAAGATGAGCTATAACTTTGTCTACTTTACGCATTTTGAGGTGGTTACCATGTGTTTATCGTGCTAACTTTTCAAAGATTTGTGGAATTTGATAACCTTGGCGGGAGTCTTGTTCATCTTAAATTTTGACATAATTGTATCATTGGTTCTTCATTGCATAACCTTAGGTGGCTATTGTGTGTTTAACGTTCTAGCTTTCCGACAAGTTATTTGATTAGGTAGCCATGGCGGGAGTTTAATCTACATTCATGTTTTATGTGTAAGAATGATCTCACCTTGAGTTTGTACTTGTTGTCATTGCTTTGCTAAGTGATTTGAAGTCTGAGTGATATTTTTCCTTGATTGTTATCTCATCTTTGCATTCTCTCATTATTTGGTTAAAATTGTTAGTCAATTTAGTTTAGTTTAAATATTCACAAACTAATTCTTATTTGATCGGTTAGATAGTGATGAAGGTTTAGTATTGGGAGACACAGTGTCCACGGATCTGAAAGTCCCTGTGATGTCTCCTAACGAGCAAGACGATCACAACGAATTACTCAATGATTCAACGTATGATACGGAAGAACGAAATGAATCAAACATAAACACGAACATAGAAGATAGACGAATCACAGAATCGATGTATATATTCAATAACTAACTCGATACGAATACAATACCGAAGAAGTGTACATCTCTACGTTTAAGCTCCAATTCCAACTCCTAGGCGAGCTCTACCTAGGAGTGGTGACTCACTTCTCACAGAGACTCACTCCCTCTCTGTGGATACTAAATCTAGCATGCTTACATACAAATGAACACTTAAGTTCCTATTTATAGGCAAACTGAGTCCTCAGGCAAACTTGTCAAGTTCGCCCATAACTCTATAGGCGAACTTAGCAAGTTTGCTACTTAAGTTCGCCCAAACATTCCCTTAGGCAAACTTAACATATTTGCTACATATACACTTAGAATTGTTGTTACAGTTACAAAAATATGCTCTAACAGACTCCCTCTTAAATGTTGCAAACAATTCTAAACAAATACTGATAAATCATTAGTCACAAACTGTGGCTCAACAAACTCCCTCTTAATTGATGATCCTTGATCTTCATTTTACCTAGTAAGACTTGATCTTCGGAATTTCACTTTGATCTTCAACAGGCAATGCTTCAATCTTGAGGCAAAAGACTCCCTCTAAACTGATGCATCCGTCGTAAAACAATTTTTTTTGGCCTCTTCATGAAAACCGACGAATCCAACACTTTTCATTGTAGTCCACCCTCTCAACAGTAACCACCTCTGCATTGATTCAAGAATCTAGCCCATACTGCTTAGACATCAGTAAACCAATCGACATATGATAGAGATTCTGAATTTCCAACAATCAACATCAAACTAATCAACTTTCACAAAGACAAGAATCCTAGCTTGAAAACAAACTGAAACTCCAATATAGTATGCAAAAATCACTCTTTTGTTTGATCTTCATCTTCACCAAAAGTGTTTGAATTTGCCTCGTACTTTATCCACTCAACCGATAACCCGAATTCTTTCATATAAGATCTCTCCTTCTTGACACAAGCATCTCCGCATTAAACCAGAAACAGAAGGATGTTTCTTATTTAACCGACATATAATAAAGGTTCCATCTTCAACTAGTTAACAACAGATAACCAGCTTCATTTCAAACGTACTTGACCAAGTCTCACACAAACATTCGGTAGTAATCATCGTGAATCCAACAATCTTCAGTCTGATTTTCATTCCTGGTTAACACCTCCTACTAGTCACAATAGGTTGTCTATCTGGATTTCGCCCAGATCCCAAATGAAAAATCAAACCATAATCGAATCATGTCGAATCATTTTGACGATCTTGATCACTTGAACCATTTTGCAAAGAAACATAATATTTCTTGAAATTTTTATCTCCCTCTTTTCTTTGCAAAGACCTAAACAGTATATCCTCACAATCAAATCCGAGACCTTTCGTTGATAACAACCCTTTTGTTCAAATTGTTTCAGTATTCATTCCCTAATAAAGAAGTATCCCAGATACTCGTAGCCCACATTTTCAGATTTAAATACCTACGCAATAAAAGTCTTCATTCAAAAGTTATCATCCAACAAAAATCTCACCTTGTTTCGCCAACCCACATCAAATTTGAATTTTGGTCCCGAAAATAACCAAAATTACTATCTTCTAAAAAATGTCCCGAAACAAGCATATAGAAGTTCCCTCAAAATTTTGAACAAGAAAAGTTTTCCTACCAAAAAACTCAACAAGAGAAGTTCCCTCAATGTTTTTTTTTATCACTCACTCAATAAGTTCGCTTAAAACAGTTGTTAAGTTCGCTTATGAACAAACCCTAGCGAACTTAACAAGTTCGCCACAGCATCTTCCAGCGAACTTAACAAGTTCGACTATAACTGCCATCAAACAACAAGTTCGCCTGAACGGGCTGTTTCAGCAAAAATCATTTAATCTTCATGTTTTGGCGGGAAAAACTTCAAATCTTCAAGCTCTTGAAGCTCTGGAATCATCAAACTCATAAAATACCATGAATTTGATGAATTCCACCGGTAAAAATCATTCTTTTCACGTCTCAGTGATGAATATGCGGAATTAAACACCGAATCACGAGTAATTGAACCAAATAGGCGATTAGTCCCTCCGGTTCTGAGCCATAGCTCTGATACCAATTGAAAGTCCCTGTGACGTCTCCTAACGATCAAGACGATCACGATCACAATGAATTACTCAATGATTCAACGTATGAGATGGAAGCATGAAGTGAATCAAACACGAACATAGAAGATAGATGAAACACATAAATGATGTATATATTCAATAACGAACTCGTCATACGAATACAATAACGAAAAAGTGTACATCTCAATGTTTAAGCTCCAATTCCAACTCCTAGGCGAGCTCTACCTAGGAGTGGTGAGTCACTTCTCACAAAGACTCGCTCCCTCTTTGTGGATGCTAACTCTAGCATGCTTACCTACAAATGAACACTTATGTTCCTATTTATAGGCAAACTGAGTCCTCAGGCGAACTTGTCAAGTTCGCCAATAACTTTATAGGTGAACTTAGCAAGTTTGCTAGTTAAGTTCGCCCAAACATTCTCTTAGGCGAACTTAACATGTTCGCTACATATACACTTAGCATTTTTGCTATAGTTACAAACACATGCTCTAATAGGATCGATATCCGGTTCATGCCTAAAACTATATTACTTATGCGATAGGGGCACTTGCCTATTGTGTGTGTAGTTAGTCCTAAGGTGATAATCATTTCTTATTTTAAAACCCAAGTGTCAAAAATGATTATTAAATTTTATATACACTTTACACACATTAGATAGACTTGTAACATCCGAAAAACCGACAACTAAGTATGGGCCGAACTAAAAGAAATAAAAGAAAGGATCATGGGCTTGAAGGGTGGGCTTGGCCCAAAGGAGTTTCCATAACCCTCTAACCCTCATATGGCAGCCTCCATTATGATAATTCACACTACCTTCGTTTAAAAACGTAGAGAGGGAGAGTGGATTTTAAGAGAGAGAAAGCTCCAAAAAGTTCAAGGTTTTGCTCAAGATCAGTCTCAATCTGTTTCTCATACGATTTAGAACAAGATTAACGAAGCAACATCGATCTTTTGAGGTATAGATCCAACCTAAAACTCTGATTTCCTTTGAAATGGGTTTGTGAGATAAAACTAGAGTTTTCACCTTAAAGGTTAGATTTTTACATGTAAAATGATGAAATAAGCCCAGATCTAGCTTCATAGGAGTTAAAAAATGATTTGAACGTAAAAAGTTGGAAAGTTGGGTTGAAAGTTAATGAAGATCTTCATGGGGCGACGCTAATAGTGTCACCATTTTCATCAGGAGACACTAATGGGGGACGATGATGTACGTCTCCCGAGGTTCGCCAATGATTGGGACACGTGTCATTCCACTTTTGGCGACGCTAAGTTAGCGACACTAACTTTGTCGCAATGTACATAAACGATAGTAATGGTAAACGACACTAAGTCTAGAAGGGGACACTATTCTAACGACACTACCCCTAGCGACACTGTCCGACGACACTGAGTGTTTAAATGACACTCGTTCCCAGCGACACTAATTTGCGACACTAGCAATTGTTGATAGTTTTTCACTCGTTGATTTACTACTGATTCATAGCATCCCGCCTAGCCCGAACTGTTAAGGAAACGTGTAGTAAGACCAGAACTGGTGAGTTTCTATTGCCCATTTTCCCTTTTTAAGTTTTGGACTGAAGTGCATGCTGTGAGTAAAAATAAAAGAATGATATTTTTACTACGTGTTTATGACCATTATGTGTTATTAACTTAGTTTCCAATGTATGTAATTATTTATAAAAATGTTAAAGTGTTCACTTATGTGGTAGCATGTATATGTGTGACTAAATGTGCATGTTACCCTGGGGTGAAAGAATGAACAGAAAGTATTGTGCAAGCAGAAGTGGAGACTTGTCTTCGGACAAGCAAACATAGGAGTCTTATCTTTGTGCTAAGCAACATAGGAGTCTTGCATTCGTGCAAGCACAACGTTCCAAGCCTCCGAGACTTGGGACGGTTAAGACGCAATGGTATCATTCGAGTACTTGTTCACTCAATGATAAGAATGAGCACGAAAGAAAGAAAGAATGAATGAATGAAAACGGCTAGCATGAATGTTATGTGAATGTGAACGTTTTTGAAAAGAAAGCTAGCACGAATGTTTCTGAAAGATGTAATTAATGAACGGATTCCCACTTGGGAACTATAATGTTTTAAATGAAAGAAAATAAGCGTTTTGAATGACTAGCTTTTTATTTTTTTTATATTTAAACTGATTTTTGAATGAAAACGATGAAATGGTTAAGTTACTAAAGTAAAATAGAGCTCACTCAATATATATGACTTTTAGCATGCACCTCAGATAAATGATGAAAGAAAAGGAATGGAGTCGTGAGGGCTCGGAATGCATGAACTTGCAGGCTGATCATTTGCGAAGACTGACATTCCCGACTTTTGATTAATGAACGATTTATGTTTAAATTTGTATGGATGATTGTATTGTTTAAGACTTCTGCTGCAATGTTTATGTATGATTGAAACGATTCAAGGTTTAAGAACTATGTATTCAATGTTTTGTGCCAACTATGAGATGTACCCGTTTCGGCGCATTTCACAGACTCAATAATCGAATGACGACATATTTGATTTTGAAAAATATTTAAATATTCCATACGGTATAAATACTATATTAAATTGATTTTTTTTAAATAAGAGAAATATATTGTTTGTTAAAATAAAAAAAACAAAATAGTAAAGAAACTTTTCAAAAAAAAAAAAAGATTTAGATGAAGTTGGAGTGTATTTAGTTTATATAACATAAAACATCAAAATCATGGTAGAGTAGTCGGTAAGGCCCCTCTCATTTAAATGAGAGGTTTTTGCTTCATATCCCGACAACTAAAAAAACATTATTAAAATACTTTGTGAAAAATTAAAAAAACAAAATAAATCAAACCAGCCCAAGCCTACTTAATAGTACCACGATGGGTCTAGTTCCCGGTTCTACTGGCTGGTCCGGTCTTATAGCAACCCGAATCCCTATTAAACTAAAGGGTTAGTGAATTGATCACGTAAAGCTTGACCAACGGGTTAAATGAAACGGTTAGTGAAGGATTTCACATGGAGTGGGATATAACATAAATAAAGGGACCCGATTAGCCGCTTAATGTTTAGATCATGACCGAATTGCGTAAAATGGGAGCAAAGGGACCCGAATGTAAATTTTAGTGGTTTATATACCACATTATGGAAAACCCTAGGTCATTAGACACCTAGGGGGTTGCGACGGCTCGGATCAGAGAAAGAAGGAGCCGGAGATTAGAGGGTGGTCGGACAAGGGTGAACTGCGACGGTTCGACGACGGTATTGCGCCAACGGCTTCCGAACTTCGTTAAGATAACGTTTTGTTTGTGTACACTCGTGTATTGTTTTCTTGGATGGTTGCTAGGGTTTCGGGTAAGAGGTTGGCGTGGCGATCGGTGGTGGTGACCACGATTGTGGTTGAGTTTGTCGGGACGCCGATGGCAAAGGTGTAGTGATAGTGGCTACGGATTGATAGCGTGTGTTAAGTATATAGAATATATTATTACATAATAATATATTCAGAGAAATTGGTTTCACGAGATCATGTTTTAAATTTATAAAATGATAATTACTTTAACTTAAAACACGCACAAGAGGTAATTGTACCAATCGCAGCGTAATATAGTTTAGGTAAGAACCAAGTATCGAACCAATGGACACAGTCGAGTTCCTATACTCAACTTTTGTTATCGTTTAGCCGGATTAATTAGTGAGTGCGATTTGTGTGCTTGTGAAGTAGATAAGTAAATGATAGAAAAGTAAATGATGGTAAAGTAAATAACAGAAAAGTAAAAATGTATGTGATGTGTGTAACAGGAATGTAAATAACAGAATAGTAAATAGAAGGAAAGTAAATATCTCGAAAATGAGCAGGTCACGAAGAGTATTGCTTTGGGCTTTGAATCCACTTGGTACATGATAATGTTAAGTTGACTAAATCAGTGGTATGGCTACTATAAACTTGTGATCCGGGTCACCGCTAGAGCCTCGTACTCAAGACATTTGATTCATGAATTAAAATCTTTAAATTAAAATAGTAGTGCCCACCGTTAAAGATAAAATTTACCCTTAACTCTTTGGTGTTATCTCCAAGTTGGTTTAAGACATCGAACTTAAGTGCTTTATATTAAAGTTAAATAGGTGATTGTATTTTGCTCACTGGGAGGCGGTGTAACAATGGGACCGAGTATAAAGACGTACCGTTCCCAACATGAGTTCACTAATTCTTTGTCGCATAATAAGTTCGTATAAAGACGTACGACCTTAATAGTGTAGACCAAGCCTTGGCTTATCAATCTCAGCTTGTATAAAGACGTACAAGCTTTAAAGGAAGTTTGATTAAAAACGTTTTACGATCTTACGCTTTAAAATTAAGACACTCACAAACATAAAGACGGATTTAGACAATAATAAAAGCCCACTTAATGGTGGTTTTAAGAGCGAATAATTAAATATATAAACATATCACTAAATTAATACGTCAAATATTAACATGCACCAAACATCATCTTCACCCTAGCAATACAAGGAAGTTTAGCCACGAATGGCCATACTAGCTAGCGTAACGCTGAGTTTCGTAGGCTCCCCTATTGCGGAACAAAGAGGAGGAGCCTCTCTACTCTCTACTCTACTCTAACTATGAAGCTCTCTCTCTGGATAGTGTATTTGCTGTTCTTGAGGTGTGTGGAATGAAGAACCCAAGCATCCTATTTATAGGCGTCAGATTGAGCAATGCAAGACCTTGCATTGGATTGAACGGGCGTGAAAACACCTAGGGAATCATAGGGTATGAGGGGTAGTGTACTAGGATCCGTGGGGAGCAAGATTGGCAAATGCACACCCATGCATAGGGATGCACGGCTGTGCATTGCCCTCCTGCTGCCCAGTTTTGTCTTTTAGCTGATGGTTGACCAATTTTGACTTCTTGGGGGTCAAAGCTCGGGAATGATCCTTCTAGAAGCTTGAATTCTTGGTGTTTTTGATAGATTTTCTCTTGATTTATATTTTAAACACCGAATAACCTGCATTTACAAAATATAAATGTTTTAAGTATCAATTGCAAGGTTATTAATCAATTAGTACCATAATATGGGGATTATTATGTGATGTGTTAGTATTTACACATCTTTTTGGCACAAAACTTCGCTCATTTAATGATCAATTCTTGGTTATATTCAATGTTTAAACACTTATTTGCTTCATTTCTTATTTTGTAGGTTTTTATGAAGCTGGGTGAACAAACAAGAAGATTCCAGGATAAAAAGTGAAGTTTTAGGGTTTCTGTGATGGAGGCACGGTCGTGCTCCTATTTGGCACGGTCGTGCCAAGCTCGCAAACCCTAGGCACGGTCGCGCCCACATCTTGCACGACCGCACCAAGCCAAAATCCAAGGCACAACCGTGCCTTGGCTCCCAACGGTCGCGTGTCACCTCGTGAGTCTGAACAACCGTACGTCCTCGATCAGTGGTACCCAATGGAAGCTCCGGATCGGTCAAACCTCTGTCACACGGTCGTGCCAAGACCTAGACACGACCGCGCCTTTGTACTAGGCACGGTCGTGCCCTCTCTCCTGGCACGGTCGTGCCTCCCCTCTTCTTTTTAAACAGAACTTGAATTCTCATTCAGACATTCAGCAAACCAGGAGAAAAACCTACTGTTCCAGCTCGAGTTTCTTTGTTCCAGCCATATTTCAAGCTTTTTGGAGAGGATACAACATCAAGAGGATCACCATACATCAACAACAACATCTAGGCTTGGAGGAGTGGTTTGATTCTTGTTTTCATATCATGTTTCTCACTATTTTTCCCTGCTTATTTGTAATTTTGGTGCTCATGATGAGCTAAAACTCTTGTTCACTTTGGTTTAGATGAAGTTTAGATACATTTGACAACATTCATGGATTATTGGGAATTATTGTGTTAATGTTATGATAACCGTATGATTATTCTTTGATGAAATTATGTATTTAAGTATTTTGAGTTGTTTACAAGACTTGTATTTGTATATGCCATATTATGTTGGAAAACTTGTGGTTTATGCTTATATTCATGGATTGGTGTATGTATTTATACTAGTTTATGGCATTTGACTAGGAATGGTGAATGAAGTCTTTTTTTATGAATCATTATATTTGTATGTATAACCTTATGCTTATGTTTGGAAAGACAAAGTGTTTGTTATGATGTGTCATATTTAGTATTATGTTTATCTAGGAATTGTTGACACATCCTCCTAATTTATATAACCTTTATATGAACATTGTATGTTGAAGAAATGCATATTGTTGTCTAATTTAATCAACTTAAGGTGGATAGTGTGTTGTTCATATTATCTTCCAACTAGTTGTTGGATTAGTGTACCTTAATCGGAAGCTAGTTCAATCTTTATAAACATTGACATGATTATTAAACACGTGAGCTTCATTGTATGACTTTAGGTGGTTGGTTTGTGTAATTCATGCTAGCTTTCCGAATGGTCATTTGATTAGATATCTTTGACGAGAATTTAGTCAATTCATGTATCGTGTATTTGCCATGTTTCTATGAGTGTATTGAATGTATTCTAGATGGATTCGACACCGAAGTGATATTTTCTCCTTGATTGTTTGACTTGTGATTTTAGCTTAGTTTATATATTTGCATGATAGTTAATTAAAACAAACTCTTCAAAACATCTTTTACCTTTACTTGATTGAATCTTAGTTCCGGTTAATTATTGCCTTCCACCGTGTCCACGGATTGATATCCGGTTCTTACCTTTACTATATTGCTATCCGACGGGTACACTGCCAGATGTGTGTGTGATTAGTCTTTGGTGAAAACCCTTTTTAAAACTCATATTGTGTGAAAAATAATTATAAAAATATATATATATAGTTTACATGCATCATTATGCATGCAAAACATGTATAATTTAGGGCATATCACTACGGATGGTGGTTGATGACGGCAAAGACAAGGCGGTGGCGTGTGAAGGTGGCAGCCCTAAGTGGTGACGGTGTGTGATGGGGATGACCGACGAGAAAAGAACGTGGTGACCCGTAGGGTTGTTGTCCGACGACTGAGAAGGGAGAGAGAAAAGGGAAAGTGGTGGGCTAAGGAGAAGCGAAGTGGGGGTGGTGGTGCTCGGCGGCTGTCGTGGCGGCTGTGGTGGTGGAGTAATATGGCGGCAAGCGATGGAGGACGTAGGGGTGTTGCTCGGCTATGGTTTTTGCTCGGCTATGGTTTTTGCTCGACAGATATGGGTGGTGTGGTGGTAGTGCACGGTGGGGTGGAAGCCGAAGTAATACCCGAGTAGGGCTTTGCATGGTGGCTAGTTAGAGCTACTCCCGGTAGGGTTTTGCATGTTTGGTTTACGTGCATGCTTGGGAAACCAACTCGAGTTCATGTGCTTCGAAGGGTTAAGGTTTGCATGGTATGTTAGAGTTTGCATGGCACGTGTAAGTGCATGCATGGAGCCGGTCTAGGTATAAAATGTCTAAACGGGTTAGGAACGATCCGGTATGTGTACACATGAAATTAGAATTTCGTGAGGACGCAATGACGAGCAGATGAGACTGAGTGTCAAGATTTTTTATAATCATACGTGTCCGACGTATGTTTAGAACGTATTCTGATAGTGTGATCATACGTTTGACAGGTTCAAGATTTGAGCGAGTGATCGGGGTGTAGAGCAAGGACTTGGATTCTACGTAACCGATGAGTTTCTAATCCCCTCTTTAATGTTTTTACTGTTTTGGGGCTATCGTACATACCTGCATGATTTGCTTTATAAACTAAACGTGATACGAATTTTGGGTTTAACCCGATGAGTTTATGAACTAAAATATTCAACAACAGAGCTAAGGGTCTGTGTGGTGTCCTTAGGATGTATGGGTTGGATGTTTGTATGATATTTGTTTGTCGTATAATGACCTATTTTGGATGAGTCGGGGGATGAGTTTACATGTTGTGTGGGTACGACTAGGAGGTGTTATTATGGGTGCACGTATGTGGTATGTGCTTAGGTAACGAGTCATAGTAATTGCATGTGTGTTGTTGTGTGTTACTTGTTTGTTGTTGTGTGGGCTAATGTCGTTGTCCTTGTGACATGGAAAATCGATGACGTGGAGGACGAGGTCCTTCGGGAAGTCACTGTAAGTGACGAATGCCCTTCGGGGCGGTGATGAGACCCAGCTGGTGCTCGGAGTATAATGAATACCCTGACGATGGTAGTTGTGACGAAACTGGTGAAATCCTTCGAAGGTAATTGTTGTGTACATTTATGTGTGATTTAATTGCATGAAAGTGTTGGTTGATATTTATTGTGTTGTGGTGTTATTGCTTTGGTGTTGAGCATTTAGATTGACCATTATGTTAGGATGCTGTTGTGTTTACGACTGTTGTGTCGGTTGACTTTGGGAGAGTCTTGGTTAAGGCTTGTTAGGTCGGAGTCTAGGGGTTGGTTGTATTAACCGGAATTTAGGTTGATACGTGTGGTAGATTACGAGTTGGTAGTGTAGTAAGCTCGATCCATGTCGGTGAGACTTATTGGGTTATAGATGAGGGATGAGTTTTGGGTGGCAGACACTTATGGGAATTGGTCGGTAACATGGGTTACCTATCCGTTAATAAACGACAAATCGTTTTATAAAGGATCGGGAGGTCCTGATTTGATATAAATAATATTTGTGATGAGATGGTTTCTACTCAAAATAAACTATTAGAACTCACTAAGCGTAGCTGACTTTGTATGTATGTTAGCCTGTTTTGCAGGTGAGATTGGGTGACGACGTATCTTGGCTTGGGAGCGGTACCACTCGGGTAGGTGTTTGTGCATTCGTATGGTAAGGTGAAATGTAATAATGGTTTTAAATGATAAATACTATTTTGAGTTAAGACTTCCGCTGAACGTTTTTATAAAAAAATAAGGGTTTTTCAAAGGATAGCATGCGGTGTGACCCAACTATAGGGTGCCCAGTTTGGGGCCTTACAGATATGGTCTTCCAAACACTGTGGTATTGTCATTTTGTAACGAACCAACTTTCGGGTTTACGCTATAATATATTAATTATATTGTAGGGGTGTTTTTAAATAAATAAAGTTGGAGGGTGCCTTTTAAATGGAGGAATCTTGTAGTTCCAGAAAAAGGAGTCATAAGGAAGAGTACAAGGACCAATCTTGTAATTATATCAGACCTGATTTGGTGGGGAGTAGAAAATGAAGACACACACTCTGTAGGATCGTGAAATTACAAGTTGGTTCTGTTCTTAGTTGAAATTGGCGGAAACAATAACAACTACACAAGTGTAATCGAGTAAGCAGAAAGAATACTTTTAAGAACACTGTTGTATTAAGCTTTTGCAGATAAACGATTATAATTGAAAAACTCAATCAAAAGACATACAACACACACTTACAATGAAGTGTTTACAGATTATTTATACTCACTTAGAATCAAGACAGCCCCTTGATTCTAAGGATCAGATCTAACACAGACCGTTGATCTATTGTATGTAGCTAACTATTACACGTTTTGTCTAAAACTAGTTAAGTTTATTGAAGCGTCTTTTTTATACATCATTACTTGCATGCTTGGAGAAGAGCATTGTTGTCCGTCATTGGTTGTGCCATTGCGGTTCCTTATGCTTTGAGTGTGTCGCCTGCTTTTGCAGAAAGTTGTCAGTGACGCTTGGTATGGATAGTCAGCTGCAACGATTTGTCTTCAAGGCACAAGGCTGTCAGCAACAAAGATGTAACCATCCAAAGCTGCTGATGATTTGCCTGTCAGCAGCGTCAAGTGTTGATGCTGCTGAGATGCCTATCCACAGCAACTTTGGTCTTCAGCAGATAAGGCTATCCGCATAAGATTTGTTCTTCAGCAGGAGAACAAGTATCCGCAGCGGATAAGTTTGTCCGCAGCAGTTTGTTTGTCAGTAGCAAACTCTGAGATCAGTAGCATTTGTACTTAAAGAATTTTGTAGCCATCAGTCTTTGGTTCTACAAACTCTCCCTAGACTGATGCTACCAAAATTCTCTTACTGCCTTTGTTGCTGAAGCTTTTGCATATTTCTGACTATTCTTTCAACCTCATATCCTCTCTGGTCCATGCTGGGATTGTTAAGAGGAAGCTCAGATAGAGTCTTGATGTCTTTGCTTGCCATTTTAAAGATAGCTTTGCTTGAACACCTCATCTTCTGTCCTTTAACATTTGTCAGAGTGAATTCATTCTTCTCAGCATTGTAGGACCAGCTGATGAATGAAGTGTGGGATTAAAGAGGTTTGGCATCAATGATTTCATCTTTGCTGGGGTTGAAGTAATGTCTGATTGCCAGCAAAAGATGTCTCCCACCTTCATTCTCAGGCTCAGAGGATTCACCCAGCTCCATCATTCTTCTTAGATCAGAATCTGGAAGTTGTAGTACCTCATCAACAGAAGTATAGATTGATCTTTTAGCTTCTGTCCTCCCCCTGAACACTTCAAACCATTGGTCTTCAGGGCTGTATGACCATCTGATTATTTCTCTTGAGTCTTCAGGTTTGGAAGTGGGTTTAATTTTCTTTTTGGGAGGTTGTTGATGAGTAGGAGCTGGGTGTGTGGATTTGGACTTTGAGGGAGGAGAGGAGGGAGGTCTAGGAAGGAGAGTGGAAGGTTGTTGGAATGAGGAAGTGTTGGGTTTCTTTGATTTCCTTTTTTCTTCTTGAATGTTTACCCTTTTCTTGGAGCCTTTCTTCTCCAATCTTTCTTCCTCATCCTTCTTGACTTTAAAATAGAGGGCTTGCAGGGTCATGAAGTTCATGGGACCTAGCCTCTTTCCACTCTCTCCTCTAGCTTTAAGGTAGTCAATCATGACTTTCCTTTCTTCATGGGTCCGTTTATTAAAGGCAATGGTCTTTTTGGACTTTTGTTTGGCTTTTTCTTCTTCTTCAGCATGTTTCTTCTTTGCCAATTGACCTTGCTGACCCATGAAGGCTCTGTAGATTTCTTTATTTGATAGTTTCTCAAGGTAGTCTGCATCCTCACATTGAGAAACTAGAGCCTTTACCCACTCCTCTCTCATTTCTTTGGCTAGTTCAGAATCAGTTATTCTGAACTTAGCCTCTTCCTTCTTCTTTTCTATTTCTTCTTCTTCTTTATAAAATTGTTCCTGCAGTTGAAGAGCAAGGGCTTCATCTTCTTCAATCTGATAAACTGCAGGAATCTTTACCTTCAGAGCGTCCAACTGTTTTGCATACAGTTGGGTATGTTGTTCTCTGAGGAGAATGGATGTGATTCTATCTTGAGCTTTCTTAGTTTCAGCCATCTCCTCTTCTTCTCTTCTTCTTCTTCTTTCTTCTTTCTCTTTCTTTTCTCTTTCTTTTCTCTTTGTAACCTCTCTTCGTCTTATTCGGTTATAATTCCCTTTCCCTTATCTTTGTTGGATGCCTCTGCTTCGGCTTCACTGATCACAACGGCAGATGATTGTGCCGTTGTGGGAATTTCAGCCTCAGCTTCATTGGAAATATGAGAGGTTGATAAGGGAAGATCATTAGCTTCATCTGTTTTGCACTCAGGACTTGTAAGTTCTATCAACATTTCTTTGACAGTGGATCTTGATTCATAAGCAGCAGCAAAGATGTCTACACGAGTGGAAGCTGAGTCAGAATCAGTGTCAGAATTTGACACATATACCGCTTCAACGATCCTTCCTTCTTGTTCAAGATGTGCTCTGACGGTAGCCATCATTGCCTGGCTTTTGAGGGAGTTGACATTGCAGATATTTGCTCTGAGTTGAAAGATCTTGTAAAGAAAGTCTGTAGGCAGTAGCAGGATGTTCGTGGTGTTGATGGTGAGAGATGAGCCGTTGCTTAGCAGAAAGGTGTGGTCAAGAGACTTAGTGCTTACCCATCCCAGCACATCTAAGTCCTTGACAAAGGAGTTGTACAGAAATCTTCTTAAGCACAGAACTTCTTCTTCAGTGAGAAGACTGCTCCTTATTATTTCAAGTCTTCTAGGAGTCAGTCTTCTTTCTGCTGCTGTTGAAGATTCAGGATAGACTACCTTTTTTGCTGCTTGCATTTGTCTTTGAAAGTTGGGTAGATTATCCTCCATCAAGTCATAGAACCTGCCTATAGCAAGTTCTGCTGAGAGGTCCGTTGAGTTGTTGATGCATTGTAGATGGTATAGGTGAAGGACTTGGATGATGTTGAGAAAGTCCCAGTTTAGCTCTTCTACTCCGCTAAACTCCCAACCAATCCAGAACCTCTCAGATTTTCCATCATACCCCCAAGCTAGTATTGTATCAAACTTTAGCTGTGTTGAAGTCAGTGGAAATTGGGGGGCAGTGGAGTGACTTATGATGGCTGCTGCTTCAGGGATGATGCAGATGTATGTGTTTGTTCTGTGTCTTCAGCATCATTCATCATCTCATCAACAGCCCTGACGACTAACTTTCAGTCTTCAGACGTCTCTTCTTCTTCGTTATCTGAAGCTGGCAAGTCATGAACCTGTACAAAAGCTGGCTTGAAAAGTGTGCTTTGAAATACAGCCTGCTCTTGAATCCAGTCATCAAGACTGTCTGAGTCTTCCTCCATTGGGACCATCTCCCCCTTTTTGGTTGCATCAGTGGACAAATAAGCATTAGTTTGGGTGCCCACTAATACAAGAGAGGGAGAAGGTACAGTTGGGCATTGATGGGCTTCATGCATAGAGACTTGGTGTCTTAGTTTGGACACTTCAGCCTCTAGCATAGCCACCCTGGCCGTCAATTCCAAGTTATGAAGTTTCAGTCTGTCCTCATCCACAGTTGTGGAATCCTTGGATCCAGATGGGGCCTAGGCCTAGCCTCTTCACCCCCATCACCCATGGTTTCTTGGCACCTGGGATTCCTCTCAGTGAGGGGAGTTTCCAAGGAAGCATCCTCACTGTGAGTTGCCGTGGTTGAGGTCTTAGCAATGTTTTCACTATCCTCCTGGTTATTTGATGGACCAGCAGTAGTGACAGCCTCTTCGACATCCATTCTGTCATAACTCCTAGAGTGGACCTTCAGGGTAGAAGAACTTGGGATGGGTGTGTTGGAAGCAAGATCAATCAGTACCTCCTAGATGGTGGTAGTTGGAGAAGCTACATCATCTTGATCAGGTTCCTCAACACTTAAGTTCAGAAGAGAAAGGAAAGGCTCAGGGGGCTGTTCTATAGATCCGGGAAGTGATCCTGATCCTAATAGAGAGACATCCAAAGGAGTCTCCCTAATAATGTGGCTGTCCCTTATGATATTCTCACCAGAATGTTGTGATTCTGAGTGAGGGCTGTTAGGTTGGGTTTGGGTCTTGGAGGCAAGAGAAGAAGGAGTTCTCTTGCCCCTTTTCCTAGTATATGTCATTGTAACCGGGGCCCTATGTTCCGGTTGAACGATAACATCTAAAAGAGGTGTAGGTAATTTTTGTGCCTGTGCATCCTTAGTAGTATGCACAGGGGTTCGAATGGTTGAAGCAGACTGTTGTTCAGGATGTGGGGTGGAGGGTGTGGGATCAGTATCAGCTGGGATTGCTGAACTGTCACCCGGGGTACTCTGTATGTTCAGCATTGTAGATAACAATAGAACATTGACCCCTGATAACTTTTTGGAAACAGTTCTCATGCTTTGAAAAATATTATTTTTATGTCCCAACATGATGTAGATTCTTGCAGGTTTTGAAAGTTCTTTTAGTTCTTGATTGAAAACTTCCTGCAAGAATCTTGGGTACATAAAAAATTGCTGCTTTGCACCCTCTTGAAGGTTATATCTCAAACCCTCAAAGATAAGGTGTGCAAAGTTGAAGCCTTGGTTAGTGACCATACCATGGAAGGCGGAGGTAAGTGCGGAGCTCACCTGATGCCATCCACTCCTCTTCTGAGATATGCATTGGAGAAGAGTGTGACAAAGATACTTCCATGGAGATCCCATCAGCGCCTTCTCGATCGTATACTCGGTCTGATTTCCAGTGTATCCAATGGATACAAAGGTCCTCATGTATTCGTCCTTCGAGTATGAGATGGCTGCTCCCTCATCTTGAAGCTTAAGATGTTTTCTGAGTGTGGCTTCCAAGATGGTGATATCCTTGCCGTCTACCTTGGCTTTGATTTGGGGAATCCCCTGTTCGGTAGAGTAGACGGCAGTACTCCATATCCTCCATATGAGGGATATATATGGTAGGGTTGCTGGTGAGGGCAAAGTAGATCTTTGATCGACATAAGAAATCGATCATATCATCAAATCCTTCGGATTTCTTTCCTTTGGTAAGATATGCTGTAAGGTTGTGGTATGGGGAGAACTTATCATCAGGGTTATTGATGTCTGCCATTGTTGTTTGATTTGGAGGGAAGGTCAGAATGTGGGAGGCTTTGAATGTTTTAAAGATGAAGGGCTTGAATATGGTGGGGACTTGAGAGAAAGTGATGTGGGATTAGGGTGAAATTGAAGGTGAAGAGGTGGTAAGGAAATTTGATTCGTTCTTATAACGGCAGAAGAGGGAAAAAGAAAAATGACTTGTACAGTACAACCCAATTAACCTTTTATTGTTACAGATGTAATACACCGAGGCAGTCATGGTAAAGACTGACGGGAATTTTAACAACGGGTAAAAGTTAATTTGGACTTAAATTTACCTATCAGCAGCAAACTTGATTGCTGTGGATGCGGAAGGTTAAGTCTGTCAGCAGTAAGCTTATCTGCTGCTGATGGATTTAATAATCCGCAGCAAGGATGTTGCTGCTGACAGTCTTAAAGAAATCCGCAGAAACCGGTTCCTGCTAATAACTTAAAGTAGTCAGCTGCAAATCTTTTGCTGCTGAGGATTAAACTTGTCAGCAGCTGAAGGACAAAAATGCTGCTCACTTACAACTTTTATTTACAACAAGGAACAGACACAATTACAGCAAAGGATAGACGCATTCAACTGAACCAATGATGATGTTTGGTGGTTTCTTTGCCTTCCATTGTTGAGTTGATGGTTTTCCAGCTCTCTTTGCCTTTTCAGCAGCTGAAGCTGCATCTGAGGACTTTGACTGATCAGAAGCAGATTTTGTTGCTGCTGATGGTTTTACTTGAGCAGCTCCAGACTTTGCTGCTGAAGGCTTTTCTTTTGGTTGCATGGGCTTTACTCGATCAGCAGCAGTTTTGTTGGCTGCTGATGGTTTAAGAACAGACTTATGCCTATCCTTCTTCACCTTACTAATGGGCTTTTGTATAATTTGGGGTGGAAGAGGAATCTGATTGAAAGGATTAAACTTACAATTTGCAGCAAAGTGATTTGATTCACCACAGATGATGCAAGATTGTAGAGGTTTTGACAACTGCTCCCTTGGTGGAGAAAGAGAGTTTCTGAATTGAGTTGTCTTAGCTTCAAACCTTCTTACCTGTTTGTTCTTCTTTGTCATCTCAAAAGCATGTTACTTGAGGTTTCTTTGCTGCTGAGGGTAGTAGAAGCAGGTGCTGGCAGTATGATTGTATTTCCCGCACACAAAGCATGATTTCACCAGTTTGTCCCTTTGAAAGTACATATAGTCCTTTCTTTTGAATAAGTCTTTGAAGTTCCAGGGGTGAGCTTTTTTATGCTCAAAGGTGGCTTCTTCAAATGTCTTTTGAACATATAGAACCTTCTCTCCAGGCGCATGATATATGTCAAACACCTTCCTTGGTTGGTTTGAAGTTGAAGTTGAGGACTGGCCCTTTTCAATAGTTAGTTTCCTACCTTCTGGAGGATAACTAATTTTGATTTGTTTGAATGGTGTAGGAACTGGTACTGAAATGGCTGGTACTGGTGTTGGATGGATAATGAAGACTTCATCTTTAGTCATGATAACTTGAGGGGCAGGAGGAGATGAAGCTTCACTTGTTTCAGTGGAGTCTGAGCAAGTTGATTCAGACTCTGATGAGGTAGTGCATTCTTGCACCAAAGGTTCATCCTTAGAGGGATCAAGATTTCTGTTGACCATATCAAGATTTGCAAGATTGAAGGTTGGTTCATGGATGGCAACGTAGTCAGCAGGAGGTGCAACGACTTGATATTGTTCAGCATGATACCCCAGACCAGTTTTTACCTTTTCATGAATTTGAGCATCCAAAAGTCTTTGCAGCTTTTTGGATGCAAATTCATATTTGTCGACATGAACTTTCTGTTCTGCCAATTCTGCTCTGGTAGCCTTTAATCTGGCCAGTAGATCATCAATCTGAGTTTCAAGATTGGTTTGTTCATGTCTTAATGATGAAATCTCTTTCTTTAGGCAGTTAATTTTTTCTTTGTAACTGTCTTCGACCTTTTTGAATTCAGATTTCATTTGATGAAACTCTTCATTTTGATCTATGAGGTTTTGATTATGCTTTCTGTAGCCTAAAACCTTATCAATACAGGCTTGGGAACATAGATGTTCATATACCTGAGGCGGTATTTCAGTTGTATCTACCATAAGAGCTTGGTTGTTGGTAGGCAGATCTTCATACTGAAAGCTCCAGTCAAAGTCAGAAGTTCCAACAGCTGCACAAGCTGCAGTTTGAGCTGGAGGAGTAGCTTGTTGCTACTGTTGTCTAGGTTGGCTTTGGTGAGCTTGTCTTGTTCGATCATCAGCTGGGTTTGCCCTAGGTGCCTTGCATTCTCTAGCAAAATGACCCAGTTGGTTACAGTTGTAACATCTCAATTTACTTTTATCCAAGCCAACTCTGGTGTTGGAGCTGTTGCTTGGAATGGTTCTTCCGGTTCTAGAGTAGAACCTTTTTGCTCTTATAGAGAGCATGGCATAAGAGTGCTGTATATCCATTTCTTCTAGATCATCTGGATGGAAGCACTCAAGATCCTCCTTGATAAAGTACATGTTGCTTGAGATTTCAGAAACAAAAGCAGCAGAGGTTGAGGCTTGAGAAGGAGCTTCAAGAAGAAATGGTGATGTGTTTGTTTTAGAGGTAGGAGTTTGAGGATGTGTGACTATGGGAGGATAGTAGTTACTAGTACTAGGACCTGAGTGCTCAGAGTGAAAAGCAGAAGAGGTGGTGGTGGATGTTGAAGCTGTTTGGTAGCTTGAGCTCCTTTCCTTGGCCTGAATCATTTCTAATTCATAGGTTTTGAGCATACCAAATAGCTCAGTCATCTGAAGAGTCTTCAGATTCTCAGTTCTTCTGATGAACACTGTGTAGAGTGTCCAGCAACTAGGTAGAGATCTGATGAATTTCTTAAGAATATCTTCATTCTCCAACTTCACTTTTGAGCACTGCAACTCACCTACAAGATAAGTATATCTGTTATATAAAACAGTTAGAGACTCACCTTTCTTCCAGACGAAATTTTCATACTTCTGCTTAAGGATGTCTCTTCTGTTTTCTTTGACTTCCTCAGATCCAGCAAACATCTTCTCGAGGGCCTCCCAAAGCTCTTTAGCGGTTTTGTAATTTCTGAAGTTATGAAAAACTTCATTTGGAAGGCACATTTGGATAGCTCCTAGTGCCTTGAAGTCCACCTCCATCTTTTTCATATCCTCTTTTGAGTACTTGGAGGGCTCCTTTGGAACTGATGGTCCTCCAGAGTCAGCAGATGCCACCATTGGAATGTAGGGTCCATCCCTGATGGATTTCCATATTCCGTACTCCTGATAGCAGAAAAAACTTTCCATGCGATTTTTCCACATGTCGTAGTCTTCCCCAGATACCAATCTTGGTGGTCGGTTGATGCTGCTGATGTCTTCAAATCCGTTTCTCTGTGCCATCTTTGTTCTTGGTGACTTGATGAAAAAGAGAGAGTTTAGAATAGAACCAGAAGTGATTAAACAAGTGTGGGTTTGTTTAATCTGAGCCAAAGCTCTAATACCACTTGTAGGATCGTGAAATTACAAGATGGTTCTGTTCTTAGTTGAAATTGGCGGAAACAATAACAACTACACAAGTGTAATCGAGTAAGCAGAAAGAATACTTTTAAGAACACTGTTGTACTAAGCTTTTGCAGATAAACGATTACAATTGAAAAACTCAATCAAAAGACATACAACACACACTTACAATGAAGTGTTTACAGATTATTTATACTCACTTAGAATCAAGACAGCCCCTTGATTCTAAGGATCAGATCTAACACAGACCGTTGATCTGTTGTATGTAGCTAACTATTACACGTTTTGTCTAAAACTAGTTAACTTTATTGAAGTGTCTTTTTTATGCATCATTACTTGCATGCTTGGAGAAGAACATTGTTGTCCGTCATTGGTTGTGCCATTGCGGTTCCTTCTGCTTTGAGTGTGTCAGTTGCTTTTGTAGAAAGTTGTCAGTGACGCTTGGTATGGATAGTCAGCTGCAACGATTTGTCTTCAAGGCACAAGGCTGTCAGCAACAAAGATATTGATCAGCAGCAAGATGTAACCATCCAAAGCTGCTGATGATTTGCCTGTCAGCAGCATCAAGTGTTGATGCTGCTAAGAAGCCTATCCGCAGCAACTTTGGTGTTCAGCAGATAAGGCTATCCGCAGCAGATTTGTTCTCCAGCAGGAGAACAAGTATCCGCAGCAGATAAGCTTGTCCGCAGCAGTTTGTTGGTCAGCAGCAAACTCTGAGATCAGCAGCATTTGTACTTAGAGAATTTTGTAGCCATCAGTCTTTGGTTTTACACACTCAGTGTGTGTGTGTGTGTCACAAGTCAGGAGAAAAAAAGAAGGAGATGAGGGTTTAATCATGAACTTGGAATATGGAAGTGGCATGCTTGGATTGAAGAATTCGTTTTGCTCAATTCCTTCATATGATCAAGTAAGTATCATCTTCCTACTCAGATTCCACCCTTAAACCTTGTTCTTGAAAGGGTTTTGGTGTATGAACCCTTGTGGACATAAACAAGGGGGTTATAGGGGAATTATTGTTGGGTAGGATTGATAATCTAGCATCGCTAAAGCTAGAGGTTCAACCAATTCATGTTAATCTCACCTAATTGAAGGTTTTCAAAATTAGGGTTCTTGGAACCCAAATTGGGGGGTTTTCAATTGATGTGTTTTAATGGTGAGTTAAGTGTGGATAAGTGTTTATGGTGTTATATAAACACATTTTCAAGTCTAAAACTCAAATTGATGTGGTGAATTATAAATTTGAGGTTTTTGGTTGAAATTTGGGTGAAAACCTTAATTGGTCAAAATGAGTGGATTTGGTTTAGAATGGTTGAAAGCTTGTGTGGAGCTTAATAAATCAAGGTTAGATGATAATGAAGATCATAAGATCTTGGGTGGGTATCAAACCTCAATTGAGGAATAATTAGGGATATATTACATTACTAAAACATGTGGAATGTTTAGGTGATCGAGGGGTGGAAGTTGCTAGCTTGAAAGACAAATCGGGGCCTTCACTAGCCAAAGGAAATTTTTTTGCACTTACTTAGTTATAGATATGGTGGATAGTGTATGTAAATAGTTTATGTGGTTAAACTCTATTTATGTGTGGTTGTAATTGGTGTAATGACTTATGTTGTAAAAGCCAAAGTAGTATGCATATTGTAGTTTAAATTTGATGTATTGACTTGTGTGGTAAAAGTCAAACTTGAATGCATAATGTAATTTGAAATTGGTGTAGTTGACTATGTGGTATATAGTCAAACTAAAATGTAGAATATGATAAATTGGTGTAGTTAACTATGTGGTATATAGTTAAACTAAAAGTAGAATGTGTTAATTTGGTGTAATTGACTTATGTGGTGTATAGTAAAACTAGATGTGGTAAATTGGTGTAATTGACTTATATGATGTAAAGTCAAACTATATGTGGTAAATTGGTGTAATTGACTTATGTGATGTAAAGTCAAACTAAATCTGGTAATTCAGAGTAATTGACTTATGTGGTATATAAGTCAAACCATTGTGGAATAATGGTGAATTGGTGTAAATTGACTTAATGTGTTATAAGTCAAACCATTGTGGAATAATGGTGAAGTATTATAAGTCAATACTTGTCTAAATGTCGGTCTTGGAGTCAATTACTCAATGACATAACTTAACGAGTGTGGTAAACTCGGGTGGTAAGCTTGTGGTCAAAGACTCCAAATAATAACGAATGAGTTGGATTAGATAAGGGGTAAAAACGAGTTATGGTTCTCGTATGAGGAGTTTAAAACATTCACAAAATGTTGTTAGTTGCTTAAAACGACTGGGGTCGAGTCGGGAGGGTCGAAAAGGTCAAAAACTGAAAAACTGGGTGTGGAGACCTGAAACCAGAGTATGGGATGCTGGTGGGCGTCTGTGGAACACCGACCCATACGCCGGTGGGTGATTTTGGGGGGTTTTTGGCGATTTGGGGAGTTAAGCACTTGGGGGTTATTGTACAATGTTGTATCATTACTAATGGTGTTATATGTGGTGTTTTGTTGTAGGTAAAGCTCCGGATTAAGCCTCGGGTCACGCTTCACATGGATTTGGATTGTCATACTCAAGTCGGGTATATGTTTGCTAAAACAGTAATCTCGTTGAGGTGTTTTAAATTAATGTCGGTTGTTAACTAGACGTGTGGGATGTCTAAGCTTCTTATTTTTAAACTTTAATGTTGATTGTCATTTTGGGACCTAGCTTCCGCGTCGTTTAAAAGTTTTAAATTTTTGGTGTTACAACTTGGTATCAGAGCCATGGTTTTAGGGATTTGGTGTGCGGGACACCAAATTCAAACTTGATGCTCTTGATAAGGTGGGAGTAAATTGAGAATCCAATGAAGGCATGACCGAGGCACGAAGCTTAAAGGTTCAAGGTTAGTAATGATTATTGTCTTTGGTCGTTTAATGTGGTGTCCAAGGTGAATTGTGTGTGCCAAAATTTTTTAAGGGAGTTGTTGTGTGGAGATGACAATAACGCTTAGGTATATTAGGTAATTGATCATACCTAGCTAGTATGATTCGTAACGTAATATACGTAAGTGCAATTGTGATAACCATATGATAATGAACATTAACAAGGATTAGGTAAAGGTGTTTATATGTGGATATATATGTGTACGGGGTGTTTATGTGTACAAATAGAGGGGGGGGGGGTTAGAGCCTTAACGGGTAGGCCTGACAATAAGTAGAATATCCACAACATAAAATATAATTCAGTCGAGGAATGGCTAATGGGGGTTAAAGTTAGAAGACTAAGATTGTAGATAGTTTTTGTTGTAAAGGCTCTGGTGCGAATGAGTCTAAACGAGCATCATCTCGGGAAGGTGAAGTACATGGTGTTGGTTGGGAGACTTAGAAAGCCACATGATAGTGGAGGACGGCTAAGGCTTTCTATTTAGTCGGGCCAACCTTCCTTCAAGGAAGACAATACATATTGAGGCGATCACGTAGAGGAACCGTATAAAGCTTACGCAACGGGAGGAACAATGATTGGTGAATCAAGGATGAAGGAAACTTTGTTTTCACAAGGAATTGTGGTGCACAAACCAAAGGCGTAAATTGGTGAGGTTTAACCGTTGATTAACGACGATGCATCACCGGAATGAGATTGGCTTAGGAGTGAGCCAAGGTGGCCCGGAGAAGGGAGTACTATTTGCGGTGAGTCAACTCCTGGACATGGCGGGAATTGGTGGGTAGTTCTTCGTAAGGAGAACAACGGATTGTGAAGGCAATGCATCGGCGGAATTCAAGAGGTGACATTGAAATACCTTCGACTGCAAGCCAAGGTGGGTCACATAACTAAGGAATTCTTTCACGTCTAGACAGTGGAAACAATTAACAGGATTACAGGCACGTTTTATGACTAGACGTGGTCTTGCTCAGATGTTGATGGATTTGCTTTCTCGATGCTATCCGTTGACGCTAGAGCGGATTTTTGCGTGTGGTGTACAACTCAGATGGAGTTGATTAATAAATGTTGCAAGGGGAGGTCGAACACGGGAGTTAAGTAAGGAGGAATTGAGAGGTGGCTTTATAAAAGCCAAATATTCTAGTCGAGCAAGAAACCTTTATGGGGAAGCAATGCTTGATATTGTTATGTTGAGGATAACATAAATGGGGAATGTTGGGACACACTGTGCCACAGTATTTAAGTCCTAATAACTTGTGCTAAAGTCGTTGAAAATCTAGACAAATTCGGGCTGAATGTGTGACACCCAGAATTTCCAAAAACATCATTAGAGCACGACTTAAATGTTTTGACATTAATATGTTTCCTGGATCACTCAAAATCGTACACTCGAACGATAAAAGTCTAGCGAACATAATGCATCGATCGTTCATATTGTAATAATTGCCAGTTCATACGAACGTAAAGTCCATATAACACAAACAATTGCAATTACTTATTACCACAGAAAAATATTTAGAATTATTTTCTAGATAAACGATCATGCTCCGAAGACTAAATCATTAATATATATTATATAAAGATTCTCGCAAAAACATTATAGAGTTGTCGTTGTGAATTATTCTATCAAGATGCGTATAAAATGTGAGCGAACACATTTACGAAAAAAATATATATATACGTAAACTTGAATGTTATCATTCGAGTTCGTTAATGCGTCTAAACTATCATATATATATATATATATATATATATATATATATATTATAGGATGACAACTCAGAGAATTTTATATAGTAAAGCGGGTATTAATTTCGGGTAGTATAACGCGTCTAAATCAATCACATCAGCATCATGATGGTTTTTTTGCTTACACTTCACTCAAGTGTCATAATTGTAATGATTATGACCAAGAGTGTAAGCAACCTCAAAAATAATATCACCATCATTATATCTTTGCTTATACTCTACTCCAATATCAAGTCATAATGATGACAACTTGTTGAGATCTACACTCAACCCCCGTCTCATTAATATATATATATATATATATGTATATATATATATTTCCCGCAAGATATGATCATTGGTGATTAACAAATAATATACAAGTAAAGTCTAGAAGTATAATTATTTTACACAAAATATATGTTGGTGACATTAATTTATAGCGATTGATACAAAAACTTTGGTTCACATGGTTCCTAATTAATTATCTATGTGTGAACGTGTATAAAGTAGTTAAATTATTCACTATGTCTAGGTTCATTAGCACTTTATCAAAAACTAGACATACTACACAAAATATATGACATTTTAATCATTAAAGTTATTAAACCGGGTGTTATATCATAGGAGCACCTACCGTGTTTACACCACTTAAACACCTCCTAACTAGTATTTAGAATGCAACTAGTGAAGTGACAACAACCAACCCCTGACCCACTCACCCATTCTTGGCCGAAAGTCCTAGGTGGGGGCCACCCACCTTACCAAATCACTAACCCTTTCATGATCATGTCATATTGAGCCATGCCCATTCAAGTGTGAATCAAGCCAAGGTGTAGTCCGTCTTTTCAATCCATCCCTTGTAATGATGTAGTTGAGTCCAACACTCAATCCCTCTCTTAGCCATCCATATATACGACATACATATGCACACACCCTCACTTTACACTTAGAGATTTCAAGAACAAACTCTCCTTAGAAGTGCTAGCCGAGAGCTTGGAGATTCAAGAAAGCCTTGGAAGTTTAGGAGTCGGTTATGTTAGCAACACAAGCCTTTATCACCTTCTACTCGTGATTCTTCTCCTAGCTTTGTCAAGTAGTATGAAACAGACACAAATCTTTACTTCCATCATTATTTTTCTAGCTTATAGCTTGTTGTTCACCATGAAAACAAAAGGATTATAAATATGCATGAAACCTAAAAACGTTAGGTTTAAAAATAAGATATTCACATCACGTCGAAAAACATATTTGAGCATATGTTGAAATGTGGATATACTTGTATGCATGTATTGGTAAAAAAAAATAAATTATGAACGTAAACGGATTACTAAATATCGTTCGAAACACAAGTATTTGCATGTGAACGTGGTAACGTGGTCTATACGCACGTAGGGTAATTAACATGCATAGAATATATTTGAATGATATTTGAGATTTTATATAATTATTTTTAAGAAATGATTATATGTTTATACGTGAACTATAAGGTAAATATATTATAAGTTATGACTAAAATAATATATATTTTTGCTACACGTAACAAGTCACCAATATGGAAACATAATATTTTCTCGGAAAATAGGTTAACGTCTAGACTGGAATAATAATCACCAATGAGTCGTAACATGAAATCACCATTTTTACGAAACAAAGACGTACTTAATGGGATTCGTTAAATCAGGTGAATAGCATGCATTTAAGACGAGTAGTCTTAACAGATTAGTACCCTTGTGTGATTAGGGTACGGATAGGCAGTAACTATTAGCACACTGTTATTTGCTAGTATACATCAATCACCAGGTGAGTTCACCGTCCCCTTTTCGCTTTTTAATGTTTTGTAAACTACGGGGGAGAAATAGACTTACATTTCATATTTTACATTTATGCTCAATACATTTGGAAACATTGTTGTTTCATACACTTGAGAAAACATTAAAAATATTTTTATATGATAACAAGAAAACAAGACACTAACATTATGTCTTACATGAGGAAGGAGAGCTCTTAAAGTCCCCTGAACATCATCAACATTTGTAACCATTAGCTATGGACTTAGTGTAACCTTCCTGATTTTCATGTCTTTCCTATTTATTTTATGCCGTGCAATAAAAGATTTCAACCTTACATTTATTGTTCATGTACAAATAACAAGCATACACGCGTTCATTATAATACAATATTAACTAAAACAATCTTACAAACCTCGAGGACCTAAACTTGACCAAAACTCAAAACAACATCGATATTACAAAACTACAAGGGCTAGTCTTGAAACTTTCAAAAACCAACACAAGCACGGTCGCGCCTAGTCCTAGGCACGGCCGCGCTTGTGCCATTAACACGGTCGTGCTTATCATGAAGCACGGTCGCGCCTCGTTCACAGTTTGACTCCGCAAAGTCAAACCGACTCAAATCTTGTCCAAAAATAGATTGTAAACACGTTTAGAAGTTTGCGAAACTTGCAAAAGACGATATTCGGTTTATTCAACCTAATACCCGACCAATTACACGTCCAAAAGCCCAAATTCGCGCATCTTTGACCAACCTATTTTTTTAAATCAAATCTGGTAACTTGAGCAAGAATCAAACGAATTAAGTTAAGCCCATACCTACCAGAGACATATATAAACTTCCCTAAACCCTAAATCCATCATTCCATCATCTCTATCTCGTCTGTCGATCAGAGAAAAGCCACGAAGTCTCAACCGTAGCCGTCTGCACTTGTTGCCCATTCAAAACAGGTTAGTAATAGTTCATTAGGATCGTCTCTCCAATCTAATCGAAAGCCCTAACTTAATTCGTAACCATATTACACGATTTTACAGAATTGAATCTGAGTTTTGATAAATAAATGTTTTAATCAAACTACACATTAAACAAGTTATAAACCCAATTAACTGACCTAATTGGATTCTAAAACACCTAATCAATGAAACCCCTACGAGTACAACTGATTTTATTACAAGGATTCGGAGAACTGCTTCTGGAATTGACCAGACACGGTCGCGCCAGCCTATAAGCGCGGTCGTGCCTGACCAAGCACAGTCGTGCCCCGTAAGAGGACCGGTCGTGTTTACCGAACAAAACCAAGTCCTGACCTAGTCAAAACGCTAGGCGCGGTCGTGCCAGATACGGACGCGGTCGTGTCTCGTGACCAGACTCTGGTTTTGACTTCTGACCAACCACGGGCGCGTTACCGACCAAGCGCGGTCGCGTACGTGCCGGGCGCGGTCGTGCCATATACGAGCACGGGCGTGCTCATCCCTTAACAGAATCTTTATTTTTATTTTTATTCTGTTAATTTGATAAATAAATTAAATTACAGTCTATATAATTATTTTTATAAACTAATTACTGGAATACCTTACACTTGTTCCAAACAAACATTTATTTATTTAATTAAACTTATATTTTAAATAAATGTATATTCTATTACTTAAACTAATACAAATAAATATATATAATATCCTAAATAAATAACATAGTTAATTATTATTTTTAAAACAAACCCTACACGTTTAAGAATGACAATCCACCTTCAACATCGAATAACGCAAATCAATAACACGTGATCATATACCTTGTTCATTAGGTTGAACCTAGCAATCCACAACACACCGCCGTTTCCCATTTGCTTGTGCAATCTATACGCTACATATCACGTGAGTTACATAGCCCCTCTTTTACTCTATTTTACAAACTTTTGGGGTGGAACATGCGTTCTATTTACATGTTTTCAATTATACACATATACAGTTCCATCCTATGCATGTATACAAATTTTGCGCTTTATGCTTGAGTACTAGATGTGTAGACCAACTATTATGCTCTTCATGTACAATCATTAACTAACAGCCGACAGTAAACAGTGGTAGATCTATTGAGTCTGACAAACCCACCCAGGTAGGGTGACTGTTACTGACAACACAATTTTGCATGCAAGTTACAAAGGTTTGATTGTATAGGTCACATGATAGTTTTCTCTCCATAATTGCCTTAATTGTCATGTTGTATTGAGCTGTGTGCACACAACACGTATTTTGCTATCACACAATAAAACCTATGTAATCTCACCAACTTTTTAGTTGACCCTGTTTTAACCATGTTTCAGGTACCAATGTTTGAAGTAATCAAGATATGCTACACATAGGATTTTGGACCTAGAATTCAATTAAACCAGTTTATTCTATGAAATTTACATTTTCGTTTTGTGGATTGTTTGTGTTTTGATTGAACTTATTGATTGCAATGAAAACAATTATTAAATATTTAAACTTTAGCAAACCATGAGCAATGAACAGTCTGCACGCTTCACGCCCCGACGTTTCCGCCTTCGGTTGGGGTGTGACAGATTGGTATCAGAGCCTTGGTTATTGGGAATTAGGTTATTAGACACCTTTGACCTAGACTATAACTTTAGGATACCCACTTATGCCATGCTACATGATTTACATGCTATGTGCTACATGCTATATGATATATACTATATGTTTTTATATGTAAATATAAATATAAAATAAACAATATCCCTACCCATATCCTAAGCCACACATCCTTCTTGCCTATCCGTGAAGACTATAAGGTGGAGAAGTTGGCCCGTATTTACATTGACGAGATTGTGAGTCGTCACGGTGTTCCTTTGAACATAATCTCCGATAGAGATGCACGTTTCACTTCCCGGTTTTGGCAATCTCTTCAAAAAGCACTTGGTACACGATTGGATTTGAGCACGGCCTACCATCCCCAAACTGATGGTCAGACCGAGCGAACAATCCAAACTCTTGAAGACATGCTGAGAGCCTGTGTCATCGACTTTGGTGGCAATTGGGATTCGTATTTGACCCTTATCGAATTCTCCTACAACAATAGTTACCACACCAGCATCAACATGGCTCCGTTTGAAGCTCTCTACGGTCGTAAGTGTCGTTCTCCCATCTGTTGGAACGAGATTGGTGAAGCACAAATCACCGGTCCCGAGTTAATTCAAGAAACATCCGACAAGATTATTCAAATCCGTGATAACATTCGAGTTGCGAGGAGTCGGCAAAAGAGCTATGCCGACAAAAGACGCAAACCCTTGGAATTCCAAGTCGGTGACCTTGTACTTCTAAAGGTGTCTCCTTGGAAGGGGGTGATACGTTTTGGGAAGAAAGGCAAGCTAGCACCTCGCTATGTGGGACCATTCAAGATCCTTGAAAGGATTGGGAAAGTGGCTTACAAGCTCGAGTTACCTCCGTCACTTGGCAACATACATCCTGCATTTCATGTATCCAACCTCAAAAAGTGTCTTGCTGATGAGAACCTTCATATACCCCTTGACGATGTGCGCATTGATGAGACGATGCACCTCGTTGAAAAACCAGTCGAGATTATGGATCGTGAGATAAAACAACTCAAGCGCAGCCGTATTCCTATTGTCAAAGTTCGTTGGGAATCTAAACGACGACCCGAGTTTACTTGGGAGCGAGAAGACCAAATGAAGCTCAAGTACCCACATCTTTTTGCTGAAGCAGTAGCCTCAACCAGTTGAATTTCGGGACGAAATTCCCTCAACATGGGGATACTGTAACCTTCCTGATTTTCATGTCTTTCCTATTTATTTTATGCCGTGCAATAAAAGATTTCAACCTTACATTTATTGTTCATGTACAAATAACAAGCATACACGCGTTCATTATAATACAATATTAACTAAAACAATCTTACAAACCTCGAGGACCTAAACTTGACCAAAACTCAAAACAACATCGATATTAGAAAACTACAAGGGCTAGTCTTGAAACTTTCAAAAACCAACACAAGCACGGTCGCGCCTAGTCCTAGGCACGGTCGCGCTTGTGCCATTAACACGGTCGTGCTTATCATGAAGCACGGTCGCGCCTCGTTCACAGTTTGACTCCGCAAAGTCAAACCGACTCAAATCTTGTCCAAAAATAGATTGTAAACACGTTTAGAAGTTTGCGAAACTTGCAAAAGACGATATTCGGTTTATTCAACCTAATACCCGACCAATTACACGTCCAAAAGCCCAAATTCGCGCATCTTTGACCAACCTACTTTTTTTAAATCAAATCTGGTAACTTGAGCAAGAATCAAACGAATTAAGTTAAGCCCATACCTACCAGAGACATATATAAACTTCCCTAAACCCTAAATCCATCATTCCATCATCTCTATCTCGTCTGTCGATCAGAGAAAAGCCGCGAAGTCTCAACCGTAGCCGTCTGCACTTGCTGCCCATTCAAAACAGGTTAGTAATAGTTCATTAGGATCGTCTCTCCAATCTAATCGAAAGCCCTAACTTAATTCGTAACCATATTACACGATTTTACAGAATTGAATCTGAGTTTTGATAAATAAATGTTTTAATCAAACTACACATTAAACAAGTTATAAACCCAATTAACTGACCTAATTGGATTCTAAAACACCTAATCAATGAAACCCCTACGAGTACAACTGATTTTATTACAAGGATTCGGAGAACTGCTTCTGGAATTGACCAGACACGGTCGCGCCAGCCTATGAGCGCGGTCGTGCCTGACCAAGCACAGTCGTGCCCCGTAAGAGGACCGGTCATGTTTACCGAACAAAACCAAGTCCTGACCTAGTCAAAACGCTAGGCGCGGTCGTGCCAGATACGGACGCGGTCGTGTCTCGTGACCAGACTCTGGTTTTGACTTCTGACCAACCACGGGCGCGTTACCGACCAAGCGCGGTCGCGTACGTGCCGGGCGCGGTCGTGCCATATACGAGCACGGGCGTGCTCATCCCTTAACAGAATCTTTATTTTTATTTTTATTCTGTTAATTTGATAAATAAATTAAATTACAGTCTATATAATTATTTTTATAAACTAATTACTGGAATACCTTACACTTGTTCCAAACAAACATTTATTTATTTAATTAAACTTATATTTTAAATAAATGTATATTCTATTACTTAAACTAATACAAATAAATATATATAATATCCTAAATAAATAACATAGTTAATTATTATTTTTAAAACAAACCCTACACGTTTAAGAATGACAATCCACCTTCAACATCGAATAACGCAAATCAATAACACGTGATCATATACCTTGTTCATTAGGTTGAACCTAGCAATCCACAACACACCGCCGTTTCCCATTTGCTTGTGCAATCTATACGCTACATATCACGTGAGTTACATAGCCCCTCTTTTACTCTATTTTACAAACTTTTGGGGTGGAACATGCGTTCTATTTACATGTTTTCAATTATACACATATACAGTTCCATCCTATGCATGTATACAAATTTTGCGCTTTATGCTTGAGTACTAGATGTGTAGACCAACTATTATGCTCTTCATGTACAATCATTAACTAACAGCCGACAGTAAACAGTGGTAGATCTATTGAGTCTGACAAACCCACCTAGGTAGGGTGACTGTTACTGATAACACAATTTTGCATGCAAGTTACAAAGGTTTGATTGTATAGGTCACATGATAGTTTTCTCTCCATAATTGCCTTAATTTTCATGTTGTATTGAGCTGTATGCACACAACACGTATTTTGCTATCACACAATAAAACCTATGTAATCTCACCAACTTTTTAGTTGACCCTGTTTTAACCATGTTTCAGGTACCAATGTTTGAAGTAATCAAGATATGCTACACATAGGATTTTGGACCTAGAATTCAATTAAACCAGTTTATTCTATGAAATTTACATTTTCGTTTTGTGGATTGTTTGTGTTTTGATTGAACTTATTGATTGCAATGAAAACAATTATTAAATATTCAAACTTTAGCAAACCATGAGCAATGAACAGTATGCACGCTTCACGCCCCGACGTTTCCGCCGTCGGTTGGGGTGTGACACTTAGCCTAGGATTCTATAAATAGTACTATTGGGGGTGACGCCCCCGGTCATGGTTAGTCGCGCTAACCGGGATCTAAAGGGTCAAATGGTGTTCCGTTCTTGTGGTAAACCGAGGGAGGGGCATTCACCAGTTAGGTTTAGTTACGGTATCATGTATGAACATATTATTTGTAAGCCTAGCTAGCATACAAATGGATCAACAATACTTGTTTTGTTTATAATATGCGCTTAGAATAATTTGTTTATGGGGAAAACTTCTTATTTATGACGGTAATGTCATGTGCATGTTTTCGGGTAAAACTACTTATTTTATGACGGTAATGCCATGTGCATGTTTTTGAGGAAAACTACTTATTTATGACGGTAATTTCATGTGCTTGTTTTCGGGGAAAACTAATTATTTTTATGACGGTTAAGTCATGTATATGTTTTCGGGGAAAACCACTTATTTTATGACGGTAAGGCCATGAACATGTTTTCGGGGAAAACCACGTACTTTTATGACGGTTAAGTCATGTATATGTTTTCGGTGAAAACTACCTACTTTTATGACTGTTAGTTCATGTACATATTTTCGGGGAAAACTACTTGTACTGAAATAACAAACTCTGTGAACTTATCAACCTTTGTGTTGACATTTTCAAGTATGTTTCTCAGGTGACCCTTAGCCATGGCGCGGTTGGAATAGAATAGCTATGTTGGATCAAATCCTAGTAGTTGGAGGGGCATATATTATCAAGTCTCAAGTCTATCGTTGATCTAGAAGAACTTAGATCATTGTATTACTTAGTATTAGTAATTGTATATGTACTCAAGTCTTAGTAATCATTATTACAGCTTCCGCTATTGTATAATGAACCAATCGTTGCAACCTTTATTTATTTATTAAGTAAATAAATTTGGGGGTGTGACAAATTGGTATCAGAGACAATGGTTGTAGCGAATTAGGTTTCCTTAGTGACACCTAGGCTCTAACCAGACTCATTCAGGGACAAAGATTTCTAAGACTTACATTGCATTAAGAACACCTACGACTTGAGTATAGAAATTCCAACTGTGGTCGATCAACTTGTGAAGACTATTAGTGTATGGAGTTACACTAGGGTATCATTAGCTACAGTAATACTTAATACGATTACATGGCTAATGTAACAACGCTTAGCACGTACAAATAGACACCTACGATTTTTCTCAATAAAGTGTCACTATTCGGATTACGAATCAAGGATGACGGATACTCAGCACACAATAATACTTAATACGATTACATGGCTAATGTAACGAACGCTTAGCACGTACAAATAGACACCTACGATGTTTCTCAACAAAGTGTCACTATTCGGATTACGAATCAAGGATGACGGATACTCAACACACTGTAACCCTAAGAAGATTGAGTTATGAACTGAGCTTGGGAGACGACGGTAGTAAACGCAAGTCACCGATCTTAGCATCACAACAAGCTGAACCTGTACCTCTGCACCACACCTACAAATACTCCAACCATGGAGGCAGCTTTCTTTCTGACATATGTGCGGTATTAATACTCTCCTTCACGAGTTGCTGGATCGGATGCCTAGACTTTCGCCATGAGTTATGGCAGACAGGATTGCCCAGACAGAAGGGAACCCGAGGTGGATAAGCAGGACTAAGCGAGATAGAACTCCAAGGGTCATGAGACCTGACATTCATCAGGATCATGTGGATCCATTCGTACATACAGACTTAGAGCATGAGTTGCTCAACACTCATTTGAGGATCTCTACCCTACACATAGTGCCTGACTTCCACCATACACATTTTATTTTGAGAGACACCGGTGGTGCCTCTCTATCATTAACCTCATCCGGCAACAACCATAGTCGGCAGATTCATGAGTATTGGTACACATAATTAAAAGTAATCCGATAGAACAATACACACTCCTACACAGGTGTGCAAACATGATCTAATGAACCTTTCAAATCCATTTTGACTAAAAGCTTGGGATAAAAGAAACACTATAGGGATCATGCAAGGTAAATTATCATTGCGGGTGCACACGTAATCATAATTTGCAGTGCATGGGAACTCTAGTGAGTCTTGTTGTCTAAGCTAATGATTAATCCATGTTCTCAGTCACTTGATTAAGGATTGGATCTTAACAAATCGGACTTCTCAAGTAGGTGTTCAGAAAGCATTCTCATAGTTCTGGAGGAACAAGAGAAATTCAAATTGAATTCAACCAATCCTTAGTGGATCTTGAACAACGAAGATTTTCGCACATTGATCCTTTGAGATTCTAATGGTCGTGAAGGCTTTGATTTGAGCATTACCACAACTAACACTTATGGTAATTGCACAATTATCGTGGGAGATTATAGCGTAATCTCAGGATCCATCTTACAATTCAGTCTCACCATTACTTGAAAGTTACGTTAGGAGTGCTATGCACTAACTTCTTTAATGGGGTAGAAAATTATTTTGACCCACATACACATGACACCTATGGGGTGTTGTGGAGCCCGACATGAGACAAGTAGGTAATCTAACCTTTCAGAATATTTGTCAAAAAGGGTTGCTCTCACAACCATTTGCATTCAGTACACCTTTAAGTCTGACTATTCTTCTGGTGATGAATAAGCTGTGATTTATGCTCAAGGGAATGTCAAAGAAACATATGTATGGACTAACGACTATTGTTGAACTAACAGAAGAATGACATACAAAACTCTTAAAAGAGTCCCAAATGCTGGATTTCTTGCTAATCTCATTAGTTCATTATTTGCATAAGGGATGTAAGCACAAGTTGTTCACAACAGACCACTTTCCACAAGGATCCGAGAAGGATAATTTTATACCCTTTTGTACCCGCACTTCCCCAAGGATCATCTTGTTGGGTGGATCCTAGACTTCAGCCTAGAGGAAGGGCGTGATCGCATCTTTCACTCCCAGGTTTCTATAACTATGGAGCTCTAGGGCACCTATTGTTAAGAAACGACTTCTTAACGCAGGCTAAGGGAAAAGTACAAAATTTCGATGTTGACACTCATTACCTCAATTTTATCCTTGTACTAAGGACTGTGAGGGTATGACCAATGTGAGTGGAATACGTAATGGTAAGTCACTAAAGTACCATTCGAATGCCAGGAAAGTGCAGACACACTAAAGGACTAATAGTTGGCAATTATAAAGCTCCCAAACCCTTTCTGCCAATTTAATGGTTTGACAAACCCATAGCCCATTTTGGGGAAACACTAAATCTATGAGACCATTCTTATAGTATCACTGTTCAGTTCCTCACCTAGACAGAATGTGAATATTCCAAACAAACATAGAACTACTTATGGCTGACATACTTCGAGGGTATGGTAGTCAAGTCATGAGTTTACGTATCAGGACGATACAACACAAGTGTTAGTCTGCCGCGGGGAGGTAGTGCAAACAATGGGTAAAGTGGTGACTAGACTCGACCTTTGTTAGTAAGAGCTCACAAGGAACCTCAAAATCTTAAATCCATTACAACATATGGAAAAGAAGATCCAAGATAACACGAAACCTGAAATAAGAGTAAAGTCTTAGTCTAGGAAAATGCTTACGAAAAGCATAAGAGGGACAAGCATAAAGTTTCATTTCCATATTGTATCATTGCTACCCATTTTCAACTAAAACCTAAACACCTCATTGAGTGGTTCATTTCAAAGATCTATGGAGATCTGGCTATTGTGCATCATAATGCGTAGATGAATAAAGGTTATGTGTCAGCATACACTCAAGATTCTCAAGCACCATTTCTTTCATTACAAGGGATGGGTAATCGTCGATCGTTTGACAAAATCCGCTCACTTTCTGCCATTCAAGGAGTCAGATAAAACTAAGAAGCGTGCAAGGCTAAATATTAAGGAAATTGAGGCTGGACATAGTATGCCATTTTCCTTTATCCCCAATAGAGACAGCCGATTCGTGTCAAGAATCTGGCAGTCAGTACAAGAAGCCTTGGGCACACGGCTTGACATGAGCACTGCATATTATCCCCAGACAAACGATCGAAGTAAAAGGACCATCCAAACTTTAGAAGATATGCTTCGTGCATAAGGAATGCTCGTTTACCCTTAACTGAGTTTTCTTATAATAATTGTTACCATACCAGCATTAAAGCCGCTCTGTTTGCAGTCGGTTATGGTCGTAAGTATCGCTCATCGCTATGTTGGGTGGAGGCTGGCGACAAGCATTAGACTGGTCCTGAGATTAGCTAGGAAACCCCTGAAAAGATCTTCGAAATTATAAATTGTCTGAAAGCCGCTCAAGACAGACAAAAGAGTTGTGATAACAACAGACAAAAGCAATTAGGCTTCCAAGATGGAGACCGAGTTTTGTTAAAAGTCTCACCTTGGAAAGGAGTTTCCAGGTTTGGCAATTATAGCAAGCATAACCATAGATACATCGGACCATTTGAAATACGGGCTAGGGTTGGCTCTGTAGCCTACAAGCTTAAGTTATCACAAGAACCAAACAATATACATGATACGTTTCATGTGTCCGATCTCAAGAATTGTGGTCAGACAAAACACTAATCATGCCAGCTGACGAAAATTCACATAGGTGACAAACCACACTCTGTTAAGGAACCTATTGAAATCACTGAATAAAAAGTTCAGGAACAAGGCGTAACCGTGTTAAATTGGTTAATGTACGTTGGAACTCGAAGCATGACCCTAAGTATACATGGGAACGCGAATATCAAATAAAAACCGAGTACCAATCCTTGTTCAGAAATACACCAAATTCAAGATGACACTGACTGAATTTCGGGACGAAGTTCTCTTTAACATGGGGAGAATGTGACACCCAGCATTTCCAAAACGTCATCCGAGCACGACTTAAACGTGTTTACGTTAATATGTTACAAGGATCACTCAAAATAGTACACCCGAACGATAAAAGTCTAGCGAACATAATGCATCGATCATTCATATTGTAATAATTTCCAGTTCATATGAACGTAAAGTCCGTATAACACAAACAATTGCAATTAATTATTACCACAGAAAAATATTTAGAATTATTTTCTAAATAAACGATCATGCTCCGAAGACTAAATCATTAATATATATTATATAAAGATTCTCGCAAAAACATTCAAGAGTTGTCGTTGTGAATTATTCTCTCAAGATGCGTATAAAATGTGAGCGAACACATTTACGAAAAAATATATATATACGTAAACTTGAACGTTTTCATTCGAGTTCGTTAATGCGTCTAAACTAAAAGATATATATATATATATATATATAGATATTATAGGATGACAACTCCGAGAATTTTATTTAGTAAAGCGGGTATTAATTTTGGGTAGTATAGCGCGTCTAAATCAATCACATTATCATCATGATGGTTTCTTTGCTTACACTTCACTCAAGTGTCATAATCATCATGATTATGACCAAGAGTGCAAGCAACCTCAAAGATCACAATACCATCATTATATATTTGTTTATACTACATTTCAACATCAAGTTATAATAATGATAACTTGTTGAGATCTACACTCAACCCCCGTCTCATTAATATATATATATATATATATATATATATATATATATATATATATATATATAACCCGCAAGATACGATTATTGGAGATTAACAAATAATATACAAGTAAAGTCTAGAAGTATAATTATTTTACACAAAATATATGTTGGTGACATTAATTTATAGCGATTGATACAAAAACTTTGGTTCACATGGTTCCTAATTAATTATCTATGTGTGAACGTGTATAAAGTAGTTAAATTATTAACTATGTCTAGGTTCATTAGCACTTTATCAAAAACTAGACATACTACACAAAATATATGACATTTTAATCATTAAAGTTATTAAACCGGGTGTTATATCATAGGAGCACCTACCGTGTTTACACCACTTAAACACCTCCTAACTAGTATTTAGAATGCAACTAGTGAAGTGACAACAACCAACCCCTGACCCACTCACCCATTCTTGGCCGAAAGTCCTAGGTGGGGGCCACCCACCTTACCAAATCACTAACCCTTTCATGATCATGTCATATTGAGCCATGCCCATTCAAGTGTGAATCAAGCCAAGGTCTAGTCCATTTTTTCAATCCATCCCTTGTAATGATGTAGTTGAGTCCAACACTCAATCCCTCTCTTGGCCATCCATATATACGACATACATATGCACACACCCTCACTTTACACTTAGAGATTTCAAGAACAAACTCTCCTTAGAAGTGCTAGCGGAGAGCGTGGAGATTCAAGAAAGCCTTGGAAGTTTAGGAGTCAGTTATGTTAGCAACACAAGCCTTTATCACCTTCTACTCGTGATTCTTCTCCTAGCTTTGTCTAGTGGTATGAAACCGACACAAATCCTTACTTCCATATTTATTTTTCTAGCTTATAGCTTGTTGTTCACCATGAAAACAAAAAGATTATAAATATGCATGAAACCTAAAAACGTTAGGTTTAAAAATAAGATATTCACATCACGTCGAAAAACATATTTGAGCATATGTTGAAATGTGGATATACTTGTATGCATGTATTGGTAAAAATAAATAAATGATGAACGTAAACGGATTACTAAATATCGTTCGAAACACAAGTATTTGCATGTGAACGTGGTAACGTGGTCTACACGCACGTAGGGTAATTAACATTAATAGAATATACTTGAATGATATTTGAGATTTTAGATAATTATTTCTAAGAAATAATTATATGTTTATACGTGAACTATAGTGTGAATATATTATAAGTTGTGACAAAAATAATATATGTTTTTGGTACACGTAACAAGTCACCAATATGAAAACATAATATTTTCTCGGAAAATATGTAAACGTCTAGACTGGAATAATAATCGTCGATGATTCGTAACATGAAATCACTATTTTTACTAAACAAAGACGTACTTAACGGGATTCGTTAACTCGGGTGAACAACTTGCATTTAAGACGGGTAGTGTTAACACATTTGTACCCTTGTGTGATTAGGGTACGGATAGACAGGAACTATTAGCACACAGTTATTTGCTAGCATACATCAATCACCAGGTGAGTTCACGGCCCCCTTTTCGCTTTTTAATGTTTTATAAACTACGGGGGAGAAACATACTTACATATCATATTTTACATTATTGCTTAATACATTTGGAAACATTGTTGTTTCATACAATTGAGAAAACATTACAAACATTTTTATATGATAACAAGAAAACAGGACACTAACATTATGTCTTACATGAGGAGAGCTCTTAAAGTCCCCTGAACATCATCAACATTTGTAACCATTAGCTTTGGACTTAGCCTAGGATTCTATGAATAGTAATATTAGGGGTGACGCCCCCGGTCATGGTTAGTCGTGCTAACCGGGATCTGAAGGGTCAAATGGCCGCATATTGTCCTGTTCCGTTCTCGTGGTAAAGCGAGGTTGGGGCATTCACAAGTTAGGCTTGGTTACGGTCTCATGTATGAACATATTATTTATAAGCCAAGCTAGCATACAAATGGATCAACAATACTTGTTTTGTTTATCATATGCGCTTAGGATAATTTGTTTACGGGGAAAACTACTTATTTATGTCAGCAATGTCATGTGGATGTTTTCGGGTAAAACTACTTATATTATGACGATAATGTCATATGCATGTTTTCGGGAAAAACTACTTATTTATGACGGTAATTTCATGTGCATGTTTTCGGTGAAAACTACTTATTTTTATGGCGGTTAAGTCATGTATATGTTTTTGGGGAAAACTACTTATTTTTATGAAGGTTAAGTCATGTATATGTTTTCGGGAAAAACTACTTGTTTTTATGACGGTTAAGACATGTATATGTTTTCGGGGAAAACTACTTATTTTATGACGGTAAGGTCATGAACATGTTTTTGGGGAAAACCACGTACTTTTATAACGGTTAAGTCGTGTATACGTTTTTAGTGAAAACTACTAACTTTTATGACTGTTAGGTCATGTACATGTTTTCTGGGAAAACTACTTGTATTGAAATGACAAACTCTGTGAACTCACCAACCTTTGTGTTGACACTTTCAAGTATGTTTCTCAGGTGACCCTTAGCCATGGCACGGTTGGAATAGGCTAGCTATGTTGGATCAAATCCTAGTAGCTTGAGGGGAATAGATTATCAAGTCTCAAGTCTATCGTTGATCTAGAAGAACTTAGATCATTGTATTACTTAGTCTTAGTAATTGTATATGTACTTAAGTCTTAGAAATCACTATTACAGCTTCCGCTATTGTGTAATGAACCAATCGTTGCAACCATTATTTATTTATTAAGTAAATAAATTTGGGGGTGTGACAGAATGGCCCGAGTTGAAGCGCAAGGGTGGAAAAGGGGGAGAAAACAGAAATTTCCAAGGCTTAACGATCGGACTTTTATACTCACCTTGGACGTGACTGAAGCTTTTCGATCGTTATGTTGGATGAAAGGCTAAGCAGATCAGTGGAGTCGGGTGATCAATGTTGGGGGTATTAAATGTTAATGATTTCTTGATGTGGTAATTGGAGATTGTGGACAAAACAATAGCGTGGATTGAGTCTGGCGATTATAAAGAGGTGTTCGGTTACTTAGTAGCCATAACAATGTCGCGGATGAACAAGGAGAAATGTGTTTATCTTTTCTCATCTAGATACAGTAAAGCACGAGTCATATGAAATGGTGTATACATGGCTTGTTCCATTGACATCAACTTGGGGTACAATGGAATACTTAGTGTTCTGGTTGTGAAGGTGTTCAATAAGGGATATTATGCTCAAGTGCTCGTCTAGAAGTACACCAACCTTTCGGTGGAAAGGGATGATAGAGTAGTGCATATGTGCATTGATTGTTAGAGGTAGAACAAAGTGACCTAATGTCCTGCGGTTAGTGGACTTTTTGGGTTGGGTGTATAGAGCGTTAACTTCAAGGGTGGTCGTAAAACCGTCGATAGTCATTTCTATCTTCGAAACATGGTTATATATGCTCAATATTGTCGTGAGCTTCTTGAAAGTTCTTAGAAAGAGAGGTCCTTCAATGAATTGGTTAGGTGTGCTATCTTGGCTTCGGTGAAATCCAGTTTTGGATAATAAGGTGGATTCTAAAGCATCCTTGTTAACCTGTCAAAGATTGAAATAGTCGAGGGGTAAATGGTGTTTGAAGTCTTCGAACTTCATAAATGGTGCTTGAAGCTACTGAACTTAACAATTGGTGTTTGAAGTCTCTGAAATTTTCTTCGTGTATTCTTCTTCGCTAACATAGTAGAAAGCCTTTGGAGCAGATCTTGAAGCAAAACACCTAATTTCTTGACTTTCTCTCTCTCTCTAGGCGGGTTTGAAGGTTGAAGATGGAATAGAGGCTGAGTGAAGAAGGAGTAGGGTTTAGTAAACCCTCATGGGCCATGCCCATCATTCCTCAAGCCCACCATCCTCCCCCTTTTTCCTTCTTTCTTCCATACAGCCCATTTCTGGCCCATTACGAGAGTCTGGTTTCCGGGATGTTACACCTTGCAAACACAAAAACCCTAAAAATTTCCCTACACCTTATCTTTGATCCATTTTCGTATTTCAAATGAAGAAGAAGGCGATCCAAGTCTGTCTCTCGTCTCTTCTTAAAAAAAGTTGTTTTTATTCCAGACGAAGAAGACGATCCATTTCGTATCTCTGCTCCGAAAATCACCATTTCAAGTTTCCAACTGTTGCCAGATCTGGTTGTTTAAGGAAAACAAAAACCCTTTTGATTACATTTTGAACTTTAATTGCTGTCAGATCCAGGTCTGTCTCTCCAATTGCTGCTCAAAATAGATTTCCAGCATTTTCTACAATTTTGAATTTGTTTTTGGGTAAGCGCGTTGTGTTTTATGTTTTGGTTCCCCTTTTTTGTCGACAAACAAACTTGGTTAACCGTCTTAGGTTTTTGTTTAGTGTTTGATGGTTTTGTGAACTCTGCTTTAGATTATTTTTAAGATGAATTTACTTTGAAGTTAGCTTTTTAAAAATTTCTTGTTCTGAACTATTACTTGCATTGAGGACATTTAATAGGTATACTTGATATGTGTTAAAAATAGCTAACAATCCCATTCATTAATTTAACATTATAATTCTCAAATATTTTAGTGTCACAAATATTTAATTTAATTCAGTTCATAACATCCAAAAGATGTCCAGATTGAGTGGTTTGTTGCATCGTTGACGGTTTGTGTGGTTTTTGTTTAGATCGAGGTGAGTATTCAATGATTTTATTTTGAATAATATTTATTTATTTTTTGTGATGATGGTGGCTGCCATTTCTAAAACAAAAAACCAAACAAGACACCTTTGGGATAATTTGGTTTGATTGGGTGGATTGTTAAAATTAGGGTTTTCAGCGTGCTTTTTAGGAAATTTTGTTAGTTTATAAAATTTTTTGTTCTCTTTAAATTTTATTATATCAGTTATGCTTGTAGTTTAATTTGGTAAAGTTTAAAATTTTGGGGATTACTTGTTACTAATTCTTTGAATTGGGTTCTTGGGTTATTACACACGTGTAAAATGAATTTACACATTGTAAACTGAATTTACACATGTGTAAACTAAATTTACACACGTGTATTTGATTTAATTTACAAAAGTGTAAACGAACCTTGAGAGAGTTAAAATCATGTTTTAGGTTTCTTCTTACACATAACGTTTTTTATTTTTTTTTATTTGGTAGCAAAAAGTACATTTTTTTCTAGATTTAATTAGTTGAATTCTGACATATCTAAAAGAACAGAGTTGTAGAACTGAAAACGTTCATATATTAAGTTGCAGATCTGAGGGAGAAGTTGGCGTTTGTGAAATTGAAATTCTGTTTTACCCATGTTTATTTGATTATTACACATGTGTATTTTATTTTTACACCTATGTAATAGATCTTAATAAAAAAAAAATTACACATGTGTATTAGATTTTACACATGTGTATTTTAGGTTCTTTTACATAATGTAATTATGTAGAATTTAAGGGGTTTTTTTTTTCTTATTTGTAAAGATATTTGGGTATTTGGATGTAAATTATTTTTTTCTGATTTATGTAGATATTTGGGTATTTGGATATAGTTTTTTTTTTTCTGATTTGTGTATATTGGTTTTTACCCATGTTTATTTGAGTTTAAAGTTTTTTACACATGTGTAAAGTAGGTTTTCCCTGACTTTACACATGTGTAAAAAGTATGTTCTTGAATTTTTCTTGTTTTTCGATTCTTTTCATAGATCTGGTACATAGAAAAAATACCGATTAAAAAGTGTTAAAACCATGGTTTAATAAAAGAAATCTAGGCCACATGTAATTTTTAAAAGAAAAAGGAAAAAAAAGTGTAATTACATTTCTACCCTTCTAATAAAACTAGCCCACATGGTTTTTTTTTAATTTAAATAAAAAAAACTCAGATTTAATTATAGGCATAAAATTAAATATATGAAAATTGAATGTGTGGCTAGGAAAGGATTTTTAGGTTTTCATAATAACTAAGAGTTTACTTAGGACACAACCTCCATATATGTAGGAAGGTTCTTTGGGGAACTGGGGAAACTATGTGTTTTACATGTGAAAAGCTCATAAAAAAATATTTTCACATGTAAAAAACTCATTTTTACGTAATTTTGTTTGAAACTTTTGCATATAAAGACATTTAGATGTTATAATAAAAAAATTAAAAAAAAAATAAACAAAATATATATTTTGCAGAAAGTAATTTTTTTGTTAGGACGACTTTTTCATGTGTTTTTATGCAAAAGCTCCAAAAAATATGTAAAAATAAGTCTTTTAATGAGTTTTTCACATATAAAACACATGGTTACTCGGTTCTCCATTTTTTTCTGGTTCCCCAATGAACCTCTCCCTTTCTCTCTCGCTCTATTGCTCTGAGAGAGAGAGAGAGAGAAATGTTTAAATACAAATGACATTTATCATACAAAGTGTAAGAATGATTCTAAATCATTGATCTACGAAATCAAGTGTTAAGATAAAGGGTGTACATAGTCTGCTTTTTTCTTTGCGTGAAAAGAGTCTGGAGGGGTAAAATTGGTATAGTCAACCATTGTTGACTTTTTTCAAGACCCCATTTTTTTTAAATACATATAATTTTTGAGAAGACATTATTTTAAAAAAAATTACAGCATAAAATCGAGCATTTTATTCTCTTTAATTTGAGTATAGACTTGCTATAATTTTAGTATAAAAAATAGAATTTTTTAAAGAAAATGTTGATGTGTTGTGCGTATAGCCGTATAACAGCGTGATTATCATCATGTGTTATTATATAACATGTGTAGTTATCATTTTAAAACATGTGATATTATAAAACGTGCGTCATTATCAGTTTTAAACATGCGTTATTATAAATAATGCGTAATTATCAAAATAGGTTGCGTTATTAATACGACGCGGATAGTTTTACCCCTTTGCCCAAGGACACATGTCACATACTGGTGGCTTCGTATCATTTGTACACTTTTTCCCCTTCGTACAATTATATATATATATATATATATATATAATGTAGTAAAAAAAATAATAAATTTACTCTTCACTTCAGTTGATAAATGTATATTACTATAATATAAGGTCATAATTAACAATTATACTATTTATCATATAAACTGATTAAAATATATATAAATTATACTATATATTAAAGTAGGATGTCGGTTAGTAAAGACATTCAACTGGTCCGTGTGTCACTTTATTATTGGGCCACGATAAAAAAAATTTACAGAAACAGTTTCTCAGACACTGCTTTGTTGAGTTATACATCCACTAGTGATGTTCATGTTTTCAAGAGTTGTACCCCACTGGCGATCAGTCAAGACGGTGGTGGTGGTGCTCGAACGTCTCCCTGCCGTAAACGAAGACGAAGACATGGTTTTGCAACATCAACGACGACCAAAGCAGTTGTCAGGTTAAAGAGAAGGTGCTGATCTAAAGACCATCGATATTTACTGAATCCATCGACGTTTCTGAGAGGCGGTGAAACAGAGGGGTGTTGCGGCGGCGATGAGGAGAAAGAGGTGGAGAAGAGAGAGTTCTTGAGCCATTGTTGAAGGGAAGATTTACAGGAGTGTAGAAACTAGAAAGATTGATTAATGCCAATGGGGTAAAAGCAAATGAGTTTCAAGTTTTGTACTAAAGTGGTTTTACTTCTTTTAAATCCATTTGTAATTTTTAATGGTTTGGAATATGTAGTGTCAAGTAGATGGAAGGTAGAAGTGTGTTAAGTATGAAAATTATTTTAAAAATTAAGATATTTTTTTAAAATAGTTGCATGTGCTTGTAAGTTTTCAATTTTAATTGCTTGCTTCTGTTTGGAAGAAAATATAAATATGTGTAATCTTTTCTATGATGTTTAACCGTAAAAGCACAAGTATTCCACTTGTCTCAATCTAGCTATAGAGAGAGAAACAAATGAAGGGTTACCGATTAGTCATTCATCTTACCATAAAATTTAGTAACTTTTTTTATTTTATTTTTAAAAAAAATTGCGTTTAAGTATGAATAAAAATTTAAAAAAATATAACATAAATAATAACTTGTAAAAAAAACCCGCACCAACGATCGAGGGTTAATTCTAGTTTTAATACTTAAAGTTTTACTTTTAAAAATATAATCTTAATTATAAAAATAATATATAAACCAATTAATTAAATGATTAAACATTTATTCTAAATAAGTGTTTATTTTATTACTTAGATTTTGAATTAATAATTATCATTATTCTAAATAATAACAATTATTATTCTAAGATTATAATTGTCAATCCATGATTCATAATGATGTTTAAACTCGTTTAAATGTCTTGATCAATTTATATTATTCGTTATGTGACCATTTATAATAAACTTCATTGTAACGAACCAACTTTTGAGTTTGTCTTATAATATACTAATTATATTGTAGGGGGTGTAAATAAATAAAAGAAAGTTGGAGGGTGTTACCTATACCGTGGAATTATCCAACTTTGGGAAAGAGGAGTCGTTTTGTAACTAGGGGGACTGATCTTGTAATTACTACAATTCTGATTTGTGGTATGTGTGGGTGTGGCGACACACACTTCATCAGAAGAGTGTGTCACCAACTAGAGAGGAGCAAAAGAGGGAGATCCTTGAAGCTCAAGATCAGTAATTGCATGTTTGAATTGGAAGTTTTGGCCTGCACAGTCCTTCCTAAACATCAAGTAAGTGTCTTTTCTTTCTCTAAAATCCTCTATAAATCTTATTCTTGAGGAGTTTGGGTGGATGAACCCTAATGGACATAAATTGAGGGTAGTTATGAATCAAATGTTGGTTAGGATTGATTATCTAACTTATCAAAAGCTAGAGGTTTAATTAATTCATGTTAGTTTCACCAAATTGGAGGTTTTGAGAATTAGGGTTCTTGAGGACCCAAATTGGGGTTTTTGGACGGTGTTTGAAAGGTGTATGAGTGTTGTGGTATATCCATGAACTTTAAACCTAGTAGAAACCATAATCAAAATGGGTGATTTATGGAATTAAGGTGTTGGATGAGCTTGAGTTAACCTTAACGGGTCATATGGGTTGATTGTTGATTATGGGGTGTTAGAAGATTGGCTATGGGTGGATTAACCAAGTTTAGTTTGATTATAGATGATAAGGTCTTAGGTGGGTGATATAACCTTGATTTGGTTTTGTATTAGACCTTTAGATTACTAAACAAAGTGTGGAATTCTTTAGGTAATCAAGTGTATATAACCAAGGATCAACCGGAGGCGACAAACCCAAAAGTTAAGTGCTTTGCACGTACTTAGTAATAGATATGGTGTTAGAAACTTGTAAATAGACTTGTGTAGTTAAATTCTATTTATGTGTGATGATTTGGTGTAATTTGATTTAATGTGGTAAAAAGTCAAGCTAAAATGTGGAATGTGGTGTAATGGTGTAATTTGACTTAATGTGGTAAAGAGTCAAACTAATTTGTGGAATGTATTGGTGTAATTTGACTTAATTTGGTATAGAGTCAAACAGTTTTATGAAATTGTGGTGAATTGTTGGAATGGGTGGATTCTTGAAGTTAAAAACACTTCATGGGGGAAACGTGAAGTCAAATACTCCACGAGTGGTGCTGCAGTCAAATACTTCATGGGTGGTAGTGACGTCAAATACCTCACAGGTGGTTGTGAATTGAATCGCTCCAAACCGGGTACATCTCATAGTTGGCACAAAACATAACAAAAACATAGTTCTTAAACCGAAAATCAGAATCTGTTACAGTGGAAGTCTTTAATTCAAAACATTCATAAACCACAACCATAAAACATTGTTTGAAACATAAACTATCAGAAATAGGAAAGTCAGTCTTCGACACAGCAGCCCGATGTCCATGTTGTCCAGCCCTGGTGGCTCCTTTAACTCATTCTTTTTTTTTTTACTCTTACTACCTATCATGCATACGAGAAGTCAGCTAACGCTCGTGAGTTCTAACTTTACTTTACCGAAAACTATCATTTGGTAGCTTGGTTTTATTAAAAATAAAATAAGCTTTTCTTTCTTTATCATTAAAACACTTTGTCTTTACTTTTGCAACTTTACAATGATATAACTATAAAACTATTTCGTTACTATCTTTCATTAAAACTTTACTTTGAGGAAAACCGTTAAGGTGTCATCCTTTACTCTGTCAAAACTATCGTTTCACTTGTACAAGATTTGTGACTATCACACACTGTAACTATCACATTTGGATCGGTGTCCGAGGACAAGGACCCATTTGTTTGCTTACACCTCAGGGTAAGACTTTTACTTTGCTGTGCCCACAGCTCAGGGTGGGACTTCTACTTTTCTTGCCTGCAGGAATTTTTACTTTGCAACTACAATGCAATTACTATGCAATTATACTACGTCACATAATAATGTCATTTAACACATAACACATAGATAAATAACACATATTAATACATAAGCATATAATATGACATCTGTCGCTGTCATTTCCAAGCTACACCGAGGTGTAGCTTCTTTATCATTCATTACTTTCTTTAAAAATGTATTTCAAAGATAGTACTATACTCTTTAACACTTTCACTTTCATTTTATAAAAATATATATTTTTTATAAAAATATACTTTAACTTTCTAAAACTTATCTTTCTAACAGTATGCATGCCAACCCAAAACCGTTAGGGGAAAAAGGGCAATAAGAACTCACCTGTCAAGCTATCGTGTGAATACTATAACCAGTCCAGTAACCGTCACTCTCTATCTGTATAATTAATTCGTGCAAGTTAAGTTCTCAGACTTAACCGACACTAGGCCTTTCTCTACTATAAAGTTGGCGAACAAATGAAAAGTTCGCCCCCTTAATACTAGCAAACATGTCATATTCGCCCATATTGGATTTCTTGCGAACTTATCCCAAGCGAATTTGCACCAAGCGAACTTACACCAAGCGAACTTACACCAAGTTCGCCCTATAAGACCTAAGCGAACTTGATCTAGCGAACTTATCAAGTTCGCCATAATAGCACTAGGCGAACTTACCAATGTTCCTTTTACATTCATGAAGCTAGATCTATGATTAGTTTTGCAAATCATACGTAAAAACCGAACCTTTTCATGAAAATGAACCCGAAACCCATTTTCAACAAAAACTCAGATCCGACTAGATATATACTTGTTTTGAGCTCAACTCTTTGGTCCTTAGCTTTTGTTGATGATAGTGTTCGATCCTTGAGCTCCACAAACTGAAACCTGACTTTCTCTCTCTTAATGCTTAAGCTTTCTCTCTCTAAATGCTCAAGCTTTTTCTCTCTAGAACTTTTACAAATAGATGGAATGAGGGCAAGAGGGGTGGCGGCTAGGGTTTAGCCTTCCCATCCCTCTTTCATTTTTTGTTTGTTGTCACAACACCCCCTTCGTTTCCTTGTTATTCTTTTTATTAACCCGGGCCTCGTTCATTATTCTTTGTATATATTTTCAGGATGTTACAAGTCTACCGTCCATATGAAAGGTTTCGTCCTCGAAACCTATCATAAGTCTAACAGACGAGGGTACGACTCCTTCATCTCTGCTTCAGTCTCCCAAGTCGCTTCCAATCCTTTATGATGTTTCCATTGTACCTTAACCAACTGAATTACTTTATTTTGTAGCTGCTTCTCTTTCCTATCTAATATGGCCACAAGTTCTTCAACATAATTGAGACTATTATCTACCTCGATGTCGTTAAGTGGCACGTTTGCTTATTCGTCAGCCAGACACTGACCATCCGTCTGTAGGTGATAAGCCGTGATGATATTTAATCTCATGCCAATTGCCTCAGGAAATCTTTTCCAGAATCTCGATGTGAATCGTGTGTCTCGGTCAGATACAATCGACAGTGGTACACCATGTCGAGCTATAATCTCATTGACAAATACTTCTGCTCATTTCTCAGATGAATACGTTTCACGGATAGGTAAGAAACGTGCACGCTTTGTCAGACGACCCACTATTACCCATATCGCATCATGACCCTTAGCTGTGCGAGGCAGCTTTGTAATAAAGTCCATGGTAATACGCTCTCATTTCCATTCAGGTATGTCCAGAGATTGGATCTTCCCGTATAGTTTCTGATGTTCGGCCTTAACCTGTGAGCAAGTCAGACACTTACTCACATATTTTGTCACATTGTTCTTCATGTTAGGCCACCAATATTTTTTCTTTAAGTCTTAATACATTTTCGTGGTTCCCGAGCGGATGGAATATTGAGACTTATGGGCCTCGTCAAGCACCTTGGCTCTAAGCTCCCCGCCCTTCGGTACCCACATGCGACCACATCGGGTCCTTACTCCATGATTGTTCGTCTCTAACTTTATCTGCTGCCCTACCATTCGTCCCCCCTTTATGTTCTCTTCCTTTAGCGTTTCTGTCTATGCTTTCTATAGTTCTGTCATAAAATCTGGGGATATCACTAACCGGTATGCCTTCACCCTAATAGGAGGTTGATTCTCCTTTCAGCTTAGAGAGTCAGCAACCACATTTGCATTGCCCGGGTCGTATAGGATCTCACGGTCATAATCCTTTAGTAACTCCAACCACCATCTCTTTCGCATGTTTAAGTCTTTCTGCTTAAAGAAATACTTCAAGCTTTTTTTATCCGAATAAATTGTGTATTTCACCCTTTAAAGGTAATGCCTAGAAATCTTTAACGCGAAGACAACTGCCGCGAGTTCTAAATCATGATTCGGTTAGTTGACTTTGTGAACCTTTAGCTGTCGTGACGCATACGCGATCACCTTACCCCTCTGCATCAATACACATCCTAACCTAAGACCCGGAGCGTCGGAATATACCATCAGGTCCTCGTTACCGTCGAGTAGTGCCAACACTGGAGCTTGGGTTAATTTATTCTTTAACTCATCAAATGCTTCGGACTGAGCCTGACACCATTCATACTTTACTTCTTTGCGTGTCAACTTTGTCAAAAGCGAAGCTATTTTCGTGAAGTCCTGAATGAACCTTCGATACTAGCCTCCTAATCCAGAAAACTTCGAACCTCAGTTGGCGTCTTCGGGATTTCCCATTCTTTTACTGTCGTGATCTTTTTCGGGTCGACCATAATGTCGTCTGCGTTGATAACGTGACCCAACAATTGGACTTCCTTAAGCCAAAACGTACATTTTGGGAACTTGGCATACAACGTTTCTTTCTGTAGCGTCTCTAGTACTTCTCGTAGGTGACAAGCATGATCACCTTCACTTTTCGAATAGATGAGTATATCACCTATGAATACTGTGACAACCTTGAATTAAGTTCAATATTTCTCGATAGTTAGTTCACCATAAATGGGCTTGGTCCATTACCGGTCAATAGTAGGCCCAATATGCGAACTTGATATGTAACCCTACTTGACGGATTACGGAATTATTCGAGATAAAGTATCATTGATACGTAGGAGTTCCCGAGACTTACAACGTACGATTAAATAAATTAACGAGTTCACAATTAGTAACCGACACATGAAGTAATGTTTAATTACTAATATTAATATTACATATTAAAATTAATTATTCATATTTATTAGGACGATTAACTAAGAACAATTATGCATGAGTTCTATGACGGCGGATGCGCAATTACAATAAATACCGACGTAAACGTATTTCGGTTAATTATTATCTAGTACGATTAAATGATTTAACGAACAATTAAATTCTTTTTTTAATCATTATTATTATTCAATATTATTTTTATTAAGTAAATAATAAAAATTATAGTAGAACGTGAAACGTATAAACGGACGAACGCATTAGAAATGCGGTACTGACACGTACCGGCTTGGACGGCAGTCAGAGCAAAGATTCATAAATTTAGCATAAAAAATATATTAATAATGACGTTGCGTGATTTTAAGAATTTTAAGATAATTTATCGGGAACGAGAACGCGATAACGTGACGGGTTTACACGCGGTGTCCACCTACATGAAACCCTAGATATAAGTACAACTTATTATCCCCCCAACTCCTATTATTTCCTCCATTTACAAACACACACTTAAGGTGTGTTAGAGATAGAGAGAGAGATCGGTAAAAGGAGGTGGAACCGGCAGCCACCTCCGACGAACTCCACCACCAGCGAAGAACAGCGGGCGACGGTAGTGGTCTCCAACATTCCATCATCACCACACACAAAAACCCAGGTTCATAGACAGCGATGAACGGCAGGAGAAAGAAAGGAGGAGGCTGGATGGCGGCACTGCGGCTATCGCTACCGCATGACGATGGTGGCTGGCTGGGGACAAAGACGGCGGGGCAGTACAAGGCGGTGGTAGGCGGGGAGGCCCAGATCCGCGCAGCAGAGTCCGGTGGTCTAGTGGCGGCAAAGCGATTCCGGCAACACACGGTAGAGAATGGTTGAAGACGCCGACGGCTAGGGTTTTAGCCCCGATTCCGGCGAAATCGCTTTTCCGACGAGGCTCAGGTGGTTCCCGGTAAGTCCACATCACGGTTTCTTACCGTTTGGGTTTATATCTACACACTTGGAATATTAAATTTTCTGTTTTGAGATAATTCCGGTGAACAGGGATGTTTTCCGACGACACCCGACTTTCCGGCGAGTCCTAAACAAGTAGATCTTGTCTTGTATGGTGTTTGACTGACCCGATCTACAATTCTGAGGTTTGTTTTGGAAGTTTTAGGTTAACCGTTGATGATTAGTCGTTTTCACATATTAGATCTAGTAATTTTGGTGGCCGGGTTTCATTCCCGGAGTGTTAAAATGTGTTTTTGACAGGAAACGACGTCACGGGTCTCGGTCAAGCGTGGTCAATACGTGAACCGTAAGGTGTAAGGTTTAGGACGTGTCGGTTCGTAAACGAGATTTACGAAAGGTACAAATGCAGGCTAACGCTTTTATATTTATTTACGCGAAAGTTAAACGCGGGTGTGGTTGAATTACGTGGAGCTTAAGCGATTCGTTAACGATAAAAAATAAATATTAACTTAACCATTTATATTAACGGACCGTAAACACGTATAATTAATCTTGAAAGTTCGTTCCAACTAAAATATATAAATATTAATAAACGAGAATATTAAACTCGATTAACGAATGACACGTACAATTTGTAAATATTATTACATGAACGAGAATCCAATTATATTATATTAGTGGTTTTGAACAATTTATACAAAATAAATACCATTAGGATGTCGTCAACTTCAAATATTCGGTATAAACGTGTATATATATATATTTGATAAGAATGATTATAAATCGTAAGACATTAATATGAAAAATAGAAATTGTATAATAGTGTATACTAGTAAGGCACAAATTAAAATAATACTTTAGTTATATACATAGAATATATATGTATAAGTCTTATTGAGATTAAATACGTATGATAACGAGATCTTTTACAAGTTTGGAAATCACACCTCGAGTCAAGTGGCCAACATCTAATCATCAATCATTAACCCTCATAGTATACCAAATCGGTGTATTAACGTAACGAATCCATAGAGCTCAACTGCACACGTGATAATTTAACCCTAGTGTCAGAAGTTGATTACATATTTTCAAATAGGGTTATGATGGTGATTACATGTACACCGTTGGATTGCACACAACATTGGTACATTTATACATATTTTCAAATAGGGTTATGATGGTGATTACATGCACACCGTTGGATTGCCCTTTTTTACTGTTTTCTATACTTGGGGGAAAAACATGTTAAATTCAAATGGTATGATAACTAGAAAATGAGAAACAAGCATCTGATTCATTTGTGTGCATGAGTTAACATATAAAGGTCCTCGGTATTTCTAACTATAACCTGTGACACCCGCAAAATTCCAGAATCTAAAACCTAGTTGTTGGACTAAAACCCAACTAGGCCTAATAAGGCCCAATATGAATTCAAGCCCATTTGAGGCCCGGTAAGGATCCAAGCCCGTTAGAAATCCAAATTTACACAATCTAAATATCATATTAGTCACACGATTTCATTTAATGACTTGTGAAACGATTCTGATAATTTTGGAAAAGATATAAGAACGTACGCGATTCAGTAGTTTAAACGTTAAGCGCGTTAAACGTCGGTTTTTACCGGGTATTCGACAGAACGATTAAGTAAAATAATGAATTATTAACATTATGTATTAATATTCATTTGGAAAGACTGTTTGGATAAATACACGTGTAGTACGTGTATACGGACGTTAAACCACGTTATATCCTCGTAAAACTAACGATTGCGGTACGGTTATTACCTATATGATAAGTATTTGTTTTTAATAAAATTGTTATTAATAACCGGAGAGCGAAACGATAAATCCGACGAACTGACTCACACACGCGTTTTCAACTCATACCGACTCGAATATCCTCCGATAATAAGCTAACAAAATAAATGATTTGAATATTTATTTTAGTATTAATATTTATATTAGGGACGACAAATATTAATCGAGAACTAAAGACATGATGATATTTTGGGTTTGACACGTGTTACTGGTAGGTAGCCTACCCACTTAAAACCCTATATATATAATTTTCTTGTCCTTTTCCTCATTTGCACAAAAATCACACACACACTTGTGTGTGTTTCTAGAGAGAGAACCGAGAAGAAGAAGAAGGGGAAAGGAGGGCCGGCCACACTTTTGGGCGGACGAAACGACTACACAGCGGCGAGGACGGCGGAGGCGGAGTCCGACCGAGCAGCCGGCGGTGCGCAGCAGCGGATCACAGCGGACCGGCGAGTGGCGGCAAGTGCACCACCTCATCTGATAGATCTCGACGTCCTGAGTCCGATGGTGGTGGTGGTTTACACTAGATCGCGACGGTGGTGGAGATTCCGGCCAAAAATACTTTTTCCGGCGAGCTCAACAATTGGGGGCTTTTGCTAGAAAAGAGTTCCTAAAGGCTCGATCTAAGCATACGAAGAAGTTGGTTCGAAAAAGTGTAGTTTTCCGGCGAAAAATCATGAATTCCGGCCACTGCCCGGTTTTCCGACGACGTCGGCGCTGGCGGCCGGAGGCGGCGACCGGTGGATCTCATGGAGCTTGACGAGATGGTTCCATGGCCGCTTGAATCACCTCAATCGGAGTTCGTATGACCAAGTTATGAGCGAAACAAGTTTTCTTCTCGCGTCGTGCTCAGTTTTTCGTACAAAACCGCTTAGAACGGCTTGTACGCTAAGGTATGAACAGAAACACTTATAGATCTATTGTCGGGTAGTAGCACGGGACCTAGAAAAATTGTCGGGGACGTCTTTTGACAACGTTTTTCGGACACGTTAAAATGTGTTATAATTATATAATTTTTTATATAGTTATCAAGTAATTAATGAATTTAAGTATGGTTTTAGTATTAGAATCTAAAACGTGGTTTATTGGATTATTGCTGTAAATTAATGTTGGAATTGGACAATTGGATATTGTCTGGTTTAGCCAAAAACAAACGGGACTCTGCCCGATTTTCTAAAAAAAAAATAATAATAATAAAGAGTTTTGTTTCTACAACTTAGATGTCCTCAACATGGTTTGGGTTTAGATTTGAAACTGTAATGTTAGGGCACGATCCTAGTTATATTGTTATTGATGTTAACAACACTTGTTTGAACAATAGGAACCGTTTAGGAATGTTGCGCCCACATATTGTCAACTGAGTTTGTGATATTATTAGCTGGACTTAAGGTGAGTTTCACGGTCCCTTTTTACTGTTTTCTATTTTGGGGGAAAAACATGTTAATTTCAAATGGTATGATAACTAGAAAACGAGAAACAATCATCTGATTCCCTTGTGAGCATGAGTTAACACTAAAAGGTCCTCGGTATTTCGAACTATAACCATTAGCTATGGACTTAGCCGTAGATCGATATGAATAGTACTATTCGGGTTGACATCCCCAATCATGGTTAGTCGCGCTAACCTGACCAGCAGGGTCAAATGATTGCATATTAGGTCTTGTTGTTTCTCATTGTTTAAAGGTACAATGGGCTGGGGCAAATTTCGAGAATTCGTTAAAGGTTTGGTTATAGGCTTGTGCATCACATAATTCGTAAGTGCTAGCTAGACTTCGATGAATCAACCGCTAACTTGTTTTGTTTATCATATGCATAAAGTAAATTTCGAGCAAATGATTTCGCCAATGGTATACGTACCAATGGTTTTGTCAGTCAATTTCAAGAAACGGGTTTTGCCATTGGTATACGTATCAATGATCTTGACAGTGAATTTCGAGCAAAGGATTTTGCCAATAGTACCCGTACAAACAGTTTGTCAATCAATTTCGTGCAAATGGCTTTTGCCGAAGGATTTCGTATAAATAGTTTTTGACAAACGATTTCGTAAATATGGTTTTGCCAATTGTATTCATTTAAAACCTGTGAACTCACCAACATTGCGTTGACATTTTTGAGCATGTTTTTCAGGTAATTCATACGACACGGTTGGAATAGGTTTAAGCCACTAGAAAGATGAAGATGCAAGGTGTTCGACGTATTTAGAAGTCTTTAGTTAGCTTCCGCTGTTGTGAAATGTTATCAATCGTTGCAACCCTAATTTATTTATTTATTTATTAAGTGAATAAATTTGCGGGTGTTACAGATTGGTATCAGAGCCAATGGTTTTAGCGAATTACGTTTTCTTAGTGATACCTAGGCGCTAACCAGACTCAATTAGGGACCAAGGTTTCTAAGACTTACATCACCCAAGACTTGAGTATAGAAATTCCAACCGTTGCCGAACAACTTGTGTAGACCATTAGTGTATGTAGTTACACTAATACTTGATACAATTACATGGCACACGTAACAAACACTTAACGCATAGACACCTACAACTACTCTAGCCATTGAGGCAGCCTTCTTTCTGACATATGTGTGGTATAAATACTCTCCTTCATGAGTTGCCAGATCGGATGCCAAGACTTTCACCGTGAGATATGGCAGACAGGATTGCCGAGACAGGAGGGAACCCGAGGTGGATAAGCAGGACTAAACGGGAGAGAACTCCACGGGTCAAGAGACCCAGACATTCATCAGGATCATGTGGATCCATATGTACATACAGACTTGAAGCATGAGTTGCTCGACACTGATTTGAGGATCTCTGCCCTACACATAGTGCCTGACTTCCACCATGCACATTTTATTTTTGGAGAGACACTGGTGGTGCCTCTCTACCATTAACCTCATCCGACAACAGCCATAGTCGGCAGATCTATGAGTATTGGTACACATGACTAATAGTAATCCAATAAAACATATACATTGTACGCGAGAGTGCAACACGATGACACGATCCATTGAACATTTTAGCTTCCTCTTTAGCTAAGAACTTGAGATAGAGAGAACATTAGAGGGACCATGCGAGTAAATTATCATTACGGGTGCACACGTAATCAAAATTTACGGCGCATGAGAAGTCTGGTGAGTCTTACTATCCGAGTTAATGTTCATGATTAATCCGTATTCCTAATCTCAATTCACAGTCACTCGATTAATGATCGAAATTACCATAACCAAAGGGTTGAGCCTACAGGCATCAGATGATGCGATAGACTATCACAAGTGACGTGGAAATGTACACCATCTCCTTCATCTTCGAATCCTAATGGATCTAAAATTCTTATCGATACTTCATTGGCATGACAATCTTGACTGAAGCACTGAATATGTTTATTCACAGTTAATTTGACCTCGATACTCGGATCGAATTTAGAAATACCTTGTAAAGAATTGTTTCACCTTTTGAGGTTCAACTATAAAATTTTCTCTTTTCGATCTCATTACTAATCTATCGACGCTTGTGGCTGATCTTCGGTTTACCATGAGTCAGACCTTAACATTTCTGATTTCGCTATTGAATATTCATGTAACATTCTCGCAGTTTGGAAGGAACAAGAGAAAATCGAATTTGATGTACCCGACTCTTAATGGACCTTGAGCGATGAAGATTTTCACTCACCCATTCTTACTTGCTGATTTATGTCCTTTGAAATTATACTTGCCACGAAAACTTCAAATTGATCTTTACAACGATCAACACTTTCAGTAATTGCACAACTATTATCGGAGAATACGTCATAATTTTAGGGTCTATCTTACAATTTAGTATCACACTTACTGAAATATACATCGGAAATGCTATGCACTAACTCCTGTAACGGGATGGAAATTTATTCCGACTCTCTTACACGTGACGCCTATAGGGTATTGTGGAAAACCGACTTGAGACTAGTGTATAACCTTACATCCTTCTATGCTTGTATTTTCCCAGGAACCATTTTGTTGGCTGAATCTCTGGCTTCATACTGCTGGAGAGACGTATCCACATCTCTTACTCTCAGCCTTCTATAGTTAGAGAACTCTAGAGCGCCTATTAATAGGAAACGACTTCTTAACACATGCTCAAAGACAACAGAAAATGTCGACATATAAAACTCACTACCCAATTTTATGGCTTAAACCCTTGTGCTAAGGACTTTAAGGCTATACTCGATATGAGTGAAATACGTAATGGTAAGCCACGATAATACCATTCAAATGCTAGGGAAGTTGCATACATATTGTAATATCAGTTGTTGACAAATTCTGAAAACTCCTGATCCTTTCTAACCAACTTTAGTGGGAAATTAAGGACCAAATTGAAAGTTGAGAACTTTATCATTTGAAAGATGCGTCCTACAATCATAGGAATGCAATTTTAAGAATCTGTTGCAGTGTTCTACGTTTTTTTTAACTGTTTTAAGCTGTACGCTACCAGGAAAATGAACAAAGGATGAATCATATCTGACCTTGCTCTTTTGGAGGTCTACACATAAACATTTCTTTCGACTGCTCAACTTTCCTTCAAATTTTATATTCGCTATTCTCTAATATCTTTTGGGATGCCTATGCATTATCCTTAAGGAACCTAAGGACACGACGTCCTCACATTTGGCAAATCCCCGAAGTTATACGTGTTTCTGGTATTATTTTCGGACATCTAAATTAAGGGGTCGAGCCCCAGATTGAAAATGATATCATATGAGACTATTTCCACAGCCCCACTATTTACTTCCCCACCTAGACGAACTGTGGCTAACCTAAACGAATTTAGAGCTTCTTAAGACGTATCTGCCTCATGGACATGATAGTCAAGTCATGAATCTACAAAACATGACAGTACAACCTAAATGCTAGACTGCGGTAGAAGTATAGTGCAATCGGTGGTTAATGAGGTATTAAACCCAGTCTTCACCTGCGAAAGCCTACAAGAAATCCTGAAATCCTTGATCCATTACGACCAATGTTAATGGAAGATTCTACATGACACAAACCCAAATTTTAGATTAGAATTTTAATCCCAGGAAATGCTTTCGAGGAGTATAAGGGAACAACCATAAAGTTTCATTTCTGAATTCTGGCACTACTATCCGAGTACAAGAAGGTGATGGATATGCAGTTAGAAAACGAATATAGGTGAAACTACGTCACTAACACTTAGTAACTGGTTTGAGAGCCCTTATCATTTTTCCTTGAACCCCATGAAGATTTATTAATCTTTAGTATTAGTTGAGCCAAGTCAACTAAACTTTTCTTAAATACTTTGATATTCTCTTTCTTCTCCATCTAAATTCACCTTCATCTTTAGATGAACCAAAAAAAAAAAGAAAAAAAAATCTAGATGATTCAATGAGACTACGAGAATTTATTGTCGCGAGTTTGTTGTTCGATATCCATTTCGTTTAAATTTCAATATAAACAAAATTGCGAATAACATTCATGATAGAGTTACCCGTAATGAGATTTGACAAAACCAAAGTCAATATCAAGAGATCATATCTCCATAAAATTTTATTCCATATCATAACTGTCTAATTCGCTACCTAGACAACTACTAACTGTTCCTCTAAACCATTCTAGCTTATTTAAGAGAAATAGCATACGAGGACGTTATTTCCTGGAACTCAATTGAACCTACATACTGATTTGGCAGATGAAACGCTAGATAGAATCTGTTGCTCTAGAAAAATTGAATGCGTCAAGGCATTGGCCGGTTGCATGAAACAGTCAGGTACCTGATTTTGAACTAAGACCCGAAAATTTCATCAAACCGTTTAACATATCTTCATTGAACTCCCGATGAGACTTCTTTAGATGTTATCATGATTTGTCTTTCATGATAGAAAACCGAGTATGAATAAAGAGTATGTGCCTTTATACTATCGGAAATCCATGTGTATTGCACTTTCGTTATTCATTACCAATTGTAGGTCCCGGGAGCCTCGTCGCGCAGCGGAAATTACACGATCTGTTCTGCGATTTGTGTGGGAACAAAGAAACGAGACAGAGAACACGAACACAGATAAAAGACAATGAAACGAAACGTAATCCATAACAAAGAAGTCATCCCGTATTACAGACTACATACCGAAGGAACACACATCTCTCATCTAAGCTCACGGTCCAGGGGTCGGGAGAGCTCTTCCCGACCCGGACAACCTGTTCCAGAGTTCCACCTACAAATGAAGACAAGTCTTCTATTTATAGGCGAAGGAACACATCCTGCGTACTTGACAAGTACGCAAGGCAAAAGCCTTGCGTACTTACTAAGTACGCATGGTTTGGTCATGCGTACTTGACAAGTACGCAAGGCAAAAGCCTTGCGTACTTACTAAGTACGCAGGACCAAACTGGTGTGCGGGCTAAGTACTCTGGAACACCCTCCCGCGTACTAGCCACGTACACCGATACATAGAATTTAATCTATAGTTACAAAACATGCTTCTACAAACTCCCTCTTAACTATAGCATCAAATTCTATCTATCACTAACACTGATAATCATCAGTTTACAAAGAATGTCCTAACGGACTCCCTCTAAACTAATGACATCACGTGTCTTCTGGCGAGACTTGATCTTCTGGCATTCCACTTGAGATCTTCAAATCTTCAAACTTCAGTCTTCAGTTGCCGAGTGATGACAAACCCGACTTCCTCTAACTGTAGCTTTCATTGTAGACCAAACCAAGTGCTTCAATAAGAACCAACTAACCCAACACAACTCATTGTAGTTCATCCTCTCAGCAGTAGCAACCTCCACCCTAACTTAGACTTCTGAGTCTACAATGTCTTCCTAAACAGGTAACAATAGTAGACTAAGACAGCTCCGAATCAGCTGGCATATGATAGAGAGTTTGAGTTTCCAATAACCTGCATCAAACTAATCAGCTCCCATAGGAATTCCAGTAAGATAAACTTAAGTCTTCAACCAGATGTGTCCAACTCTATCATGTATCCTCACGAGTCAACCAAATTCCCGAAGACGTTCATTTCCAATATCCCCTTTCAGGTTAAGCTCCATCTGACTAGACCAGAAACAAGGGTATGTTTCCTATCCCATCGGCCAATGATAAAAGGTTCCATCTTCAACTAATAATCCAACGAATATCCAGCTTCATCTTGAAAACACATGATAGAATCAAACACGATAAATATAGTTTACACGAGAAATCATGGTGAGATCCATGTTACTTCAAAGAGGTATATATATAGGAAGTACCAACGGCTTTTCCACCACCTCTTTAATGTCTCATGAATACTAGATATTATCCCTCTCATTTCTCTGTAAACTATGACCAGCTTCATCACCACTTCACTCAAATCCTCAAAAAGCACAACTAGCCAACTCCAGGATTTTATTCTTTTATTCCTTTGCAAAGATCCAAAACAGCAAATCCTTGGGTTCAAGTTGTTCCAGTATTCATCCCCTATTAAAGAAGTATCCGAGGACACTCGTAGCCTACATATTCAGGTTTGAATACCTAAACAAGATGATTCTTTTTCCGAAAGACCCAAAGTAGCCACATCTTCACAAATAGAACGAGACTTTTAGCCGATGACGACCCAATTACTCCCATTAGTTCAGCATTCATACCCTATTAAATAAGTATCCCGGATACCCGTAGCCTACATTTTCAGGTATGAACCCTTAAACAATGTATGACAAGTGGTATCATCCAACAAAAATCTCGTTCGTGTTTCGCCAAGCCACATCGTATACAAATTCTGGTCCGGAAAAACCAAAATTACTATCTTCTCAAGAATGGGCCGAAACACATGTACAAATGATCACACAATATTTTTTTTTTTTCTCGAATCCCAGAGGCTAGTCCATGCGTACTTAGTAAATACGCATGTAGGGTGTTGCTGCGTATTTAGTAAGTTCGCAAAGCCAAGTACTCATGCGTACTTGCTAAGTGCGCAGAGAAATGCTCTTGCGTACTTAGCTAAGTACGCAGGTCACTTCTCATGCGTACTTACTAAGTACGCAGGGCTAACCCATGCGTACTTAGCAAATACGCAGAAAAGGTGATTCTGCGTACTTGTTCAGTACAGCAGTGTTCTTGACGGATCTTGAGGAAAATGCTCGAAAAGTGACGGATCTGAGAAATTAATGCTTCCAAAAGCTTCGAAAACATCTTCTAACAAACCCTTAGCCTTCCAAACACCAAATGAAGTGATAACAAACTCGATTTTAAGGATTTTAGGTTACGAACTCGTTTTGCTCAAAACCCTAAAAAATCGAAACTGGAACACAAATCAACGAACACCGAGGCTCTGATACCACTTGTAGGTCCCGGGAGCCTCGTCGCGCAGCGGAAATTACACGATCTGTTCTGCGATTTGTGTGGGAACAAAGAAACGAGACAGAGAACACGAACACAGATAAAAGACGATGAAACGAAACGTAATCCATAACAAAGAAGTCATCCCGTATTACAGACTACATACCGAAGGAACACACATCTCTCATCTAAGCTCACGGTCCAGGGGTCGGGAGAGCTCTTCCCGACCCGGACAACCTGTTCCAGAGTTCCACCTACAAATGAAGACAAGTCTTCTATTTATAGGCGAAGAAACACATCCTGTGTACTTGACAAGTACGCAAGGCAAAAGCCTTGCGTACTTACTAAGTACGCATGGTTTGGTCATGCGTACTTGACAAGTACGCAAGGCAAAAGCCTTGCGTACTTACTAAGTACGCAGGACCAAACTGGTGTGCGGGCTAAGTACTCAGGAACACCCTCCCGCGTACTAGCCACGTACACCGATACATAGAATTTAATCTATAGTTACAAAACATGCTTCTACACCAATGTTGATGATCATACAGTTCCACTCGGATGAGAATGACCACCTAACGAAATCCTTCGACATCTAATCCTTGATTATTTACCTTGCTGTATGAGTTGTTCATTTGACTTGTGAAAACTCACTATCTTAATTCACATCAATTAGACATTCTCTTAATGACTTATTCAATGCACCAATATGACCTCTCTGATTTTAATTCTCTTTGTTCGGGGAACTCTAGTGATGACGTTATTTGATGAGATATCCACTTTATCTACATATACCGACTACTATTTGGAATGAGTGGAAATTCTCCCGAAGAGTCCGAAAATGGAGTAAGGATACGAAATCCTAACCCAAGTAAGTGTAATAAATTTCGAGGACGAAATTTCTTTAAGAAGGGGAGAATGTGACACCCGTAAAATTCCAGAATCCAAAACCTAGTTGTTGGACTAAAACCCAACTAGGCCCAATAAGGCCCAATATGAATTCAAGCCCATTTGAGGCCCGGTAAGGATCCAAGCCCGTTAGAAATCCAAATTTACACAATCTGAATATCATATTAGTCACACGATTTCATTTAATGACTTGTGACGCGATTCTGATAATTTTAGAAAAAATATAAGAACGTACGCGATTCAGTAGTTTAAACGTTAAGCGCGTTAAACGTCGGTTTTTACCGGGTATTCGACAGAACGATTAAGTAAAATAATGAATTATTCACATTATGTATTAATATTCATTTGAAAAGACTGTTTGGATAAATACACGTGTAGTACGTGTATACGGACGTTAAACCACATTAGATCCTCGTAAAACTAACGATTGCGGTACGGTTATTACCTATATGATAAGTATTTGTTTTTAATAAAATTGTTATTAATAACCGGAGAGCGAAACGATAAATCCGACGAACTGACTCACACACGCGTTTTCAACTCATACCGACTCGAATATCCTCCGATAATAAGCTAACAAAATAAATGATTTGAATATTTATTTTAGTATTAATATTTATATTAGGGACGACAAATATTAATCGAGAACTAAAGACATGATGATATTTTGGGTTTGACACGTGTTACTGGTAGGTAGCCTACCCACTTAAAACCCTATATATATAATTTTCTTGTCCTTTTCCTCATTTGCACAAAAATCACACACACATTTGTGTGTGTTTCTAGAGAGAGAACCGAGAAGAAGAAGGGGAAAGGAGGGCCGGCCACACTTTTGGGCGGACGAAACGACTACACAGCGGCGAGGACGGCGGAGGCGGAGTCCGACCGAGCAGCCGGCGGCGCGCAGCAGCGGATCACAGCGGACCGGCGAGTGGCGGCAAGTGCACCACCTCATCTGATAGATCTCGACGTCCTGTGTCCGATGGTGGTGGTGGTTTACACTAGATCGCGACGGCGGTGGAGATTCCGGCCAAAAATACTTTTTCCGGCGAGCTCAACAATTGGGGGCTTTTGCTAGAAAAGAGTTCCTAAAGGCCCGATCTAAGCATACGAAGAAGTTGGTTCGAAAAAGTGTAGTTTTCCGGCCAAAAATCATGAATTCCGGCCACTGCCCGGTTTTCGGGCGACGTCGGCGCCGGCGGCTGGAGGCGGCGACCGGTGGATCTGATGGAGCTTGACGAGATGGTTCCATGGCCGCTTGAATCACCTCAATCGGAGTTCGTATGACCAAGTTATGAGTGAAACAAGTTTTCTTCTCGCGTCGTGCTCAGCTTTTCGTACAAAACCGCTTAGAACGGCTTGTACGCTAAGGTATGAACAGAAACACTTATAGATCTATTGTCGGGTAGTAGCACGGGACCTAGAAAAATTGTCGGGGACGTCTTTTGACAACGTTTTTCGGACACGTTAAAATGTGTTATAATTATATAATTTTTTATATAGTTATCAAGTAATTAATGAATTTAAGTATGGTTTTAGTATTAGAATCTAAAACGTGGTTTATTGGATTATTGCTGTAAATTAATGTTGGAATTGGACAATTGGATATTGTCTGGTTTAGCCAAAAACAAACGGGACTCTGCCCGATTTTCTAAAAAAAAAATAATAATAATAAAGAGTTTTGTTTCTACAACTTAGATGTCCTCAACATGGTTTGGGTTTAGATTTGAAACTGTAATGTTAGGGCACGATCCTAGTTATATTGTTATTGATGTTAACAACACTTGTTTGAACAATAGGAACCGTTTAGGAATGTTGCGCCCACATATTGTCAACTGAGTTTGTGATATTATTAGCTGGACTTAAGGTGAGTTTCACGGTCCCTTTTTACTGTTTTCTATTTTGGGGGAAAAACATGTTAATTTCAAATGGTATGATAACTAGAAAACGAGAAACAATCATCTGATTCCCTTGTGAGCATGAGTTAACACTAAAAGGTCCTCGGTATTTCGAACTATAACCATTAGCTATGGACTTAGCCGTAGATCGATATGAATAGTACTATTCGGGTTGACATCCCCAATCATGGTTAGTCGCGCTAACCTGACCAGCAGGGTCAAATGATTGCATATTAGGTCTTGTTGTTTCTCATTGTTTAAAGGTACAATGGGCTGGGGCAAATTTCGAGAATTCGTTAAAGGTTTGGTTATAGGCTTGTGCATCACATAATTCGTAAGTGCTAGCTAGACTTCGATGAATCAACCGCTAACTTGTTTTGTTTATCATATGCATAAAGTAAATTTCGAGCAAATGATTTCGCCAATGGTATACGTACCAATGGTTTTGTCAGTCAATTTCAAGAAACGGGTTTTGCCATTGGTATACGTATCAATGATCTTGACAGTGAATTTCGAGCAAAGGATTTTGCCAATAGTACCCGTACAAACAGTTTGTCAATCAATTTCGTGCAAATGGCTTTTGCCGAAGGATTTCGTATAAATAGTTTTTGACAAACGATTTCGTAAATATGGTTTTGCCAATTGTATTCATTTAAAACCTGTGAACTCACCAACATTGCGTTGACATTTTTGAGCATGTTTTTCAGGTAATTCATACGACACGGTTGGAATAGGTTTAAGCCACTAGAAAGATGAAGATGCAAGGTGTTCGACGTATTTAGAAGTCTTTAGTTAGCTTCCGCTGTTGTGAAATGTTATCAATCGTTGCAACCCTAATTTATTTATTTATTTATTAAGTGAATAAATTTGCGGGTGTTACAGATTGGTATCAGAGCCAATGGTTTTAGCGAATTACGTTTTCTTAGTGATACCTAGGCGCTAACCAGACTCAATTAGGGACCAAGGTTTCTAAGACTTACATCACCCAAGACTTGAGTATAGAAATTCCAACCGTTGCCGAACAACTTGTGTAGACCATTAGTGTATGTAGTTACACTAATACTTGATACAATTACATGGCACACGTAACAAACACTTAACGCATAGACACCTACAACTACTCTAGCCATTGAGGCAGCCTTCTTTCTGACATATGTGTGGTATAAATACTCTCCTTCATGAGTTGCCAGATCGGATGCCAAGACTTTCACCGTGAGATATGGCAGACAGGATTGCCGAGACAGAAGGGAACCCGAGGTGGATAAGCAGGACTAAATGGGAGAGAACTCCACGGGTCAAGAGACCCAGACATTCATCAGGATCATGTGGATCCATATGTACATACAGACTTGAAGCATGAGTTGCTCGACACTGATTTGAGGATCTCTGCCCTACACATAGTGCCTGACTTCCACCATGCACATTTTATTTTTGGAGAGACACTGGTGGTGCCTCTCTACCATTAACCTCATCCGACAACAGCCATAGTCGGCAGATCTATGAGTATTGGTACACATGACTAATAGTAATCCAATAAAACATATACATTGTACGCGAGAGTGCAACACGATGACACGATCCATTGAACATTTTAGCTTCCTCTTTAGCTAAGAACTTGAGATAGAGAGAACATTAGAGGGACCATGCGAGTAAATTATCATTACGGGTGCACACGTAATCAAAATTTACGGCGCATGAGAAGTCTGGTGAGTCTTACTATCCGAGTTAATGTTCATGATTAATCCGTATTCCTAATCTCAATTCACAGTCACTCGATTAATGATAGAAATTACCATAACCAAAGGGTTGAGCCTACAGGCATCAGATGTTGCGATAGACTATCACAAGTGACGTGGAAATGTACACCATCTCCTTCATCTTCGAATCCTAATGGATCTAAAATTCTTATCGATACTTCATTGGCATGACAATCTTGACTGAAGCACTGAATATGTTTATTCACAGTTAATTTGACCTCGATACTCGGATCGAATTTAGAAATACCTTGTAAAGAATTGTTTCACCTTTTGAGGTTCAACTATAAACTTTTCTCTTTTCGATCTCATTACTAATCTACCGACGCTTGTGGCTGATCTTCGGTTTACCATGAGTCAGACCTTAACATTTCTGATTTCCCTATTGAATATTCATGTAACATTCTCGCAGTTTGGAAGGAACGAGAGAAAATCGAATTTGATGTACCCGACTCTTAATGGACCTTGAGCGATGAAGATTTTCACTCACCCATTCTTACTTGTTGATTTATGTCCTTTGAAATTTTACTTGCCACGAAAACTTCAAATTGATCTTTACAACGATCAACACTTGCAGTAATTGCACAACTATTATCGGAGAATACGTCATAATTTTAGGGTCTATCTTACAATTTAGTATCACACTTACTGAAATTTACATAGGAAATGCTATGCACTAACTCCTGTAATGGGATGGAAATTTATTCCGACTCTCTTACACGTGACGCATATAGGGTATTGTGGAAAACCGACTTGAGACTAGTGTATAACCTTACATCCTTCTATGCTTGTATTTTCCCAGGAACCATTTTGTTGGCTGAATCTCTGGCTTCATACTGCAGGAGAGACGTATCCACATCTCTTACTCTCAGCCTTCTATAGTTAGAGAACTCTAGAGCGCCTATTAATAGGAAACGACTTCTTAACACATGCTCAAAGACAACAGAAAATGTCGACATATAAAACTCACTGCCCCAATTTTATGGCTTAAACCCTTGTGCTAAGGACTTTAAGGCTATACTCGATATGAGTGAAATACGTAATGGTAAGCCACGATAATACCATTCAAATGCTAGGGAAGTTGCATACATATTGTAATATCAGTTGTTGACAAATTCTGAAAACTCCTGATCCTTTCTAACCAACTTTAGTGGGAAATTAAGGACCAAATTGAAAGTTGAGAACTTTATCATTTGAAAGATGCGTCCAACAATCATAGGAATGCAATTTTAAGAATCTGTTGCAGTGTTCTACGTTTTTTTTAACTGTTTTAAGATGTACGCTACCAGGAAAATGAACAAAGGATGAATCATATCTGACCTTGCTCTTTTGGAGGTCTACACATAAACATTTCTTTCGACTGCTCAACTTTCCTTCAAATTTTATATTCGCTATTCTCTAATATCTTTTGGGATGCCTATGCATTATCCATAAGGAACCTAAGGACACGACGTCCTCACATTTGGCAAATCCCCGAAGTTATACGTGTTTCTAGTATTATTTTCGGACATCTAAATTAAGGGGTCGAGCCCCAGATTGAAAATGATATCATATGAGACTATTTCCACAGCCCCACTATTTACTTCCCCACCTAGACGAACTGTGGCTAACCTAAACGAATTTAGAGCTTCTTAAGACGTATCTGCCTCATGGACATGATAGTCAAGTCATGAATCTACAAAACATGACAGTCCAACCTAAATGCTAGACTGCGGTAGAAGTATAGTGCAATCGGTGGTTAATGAGGTATTAAACCCAGTCTTCACCTGCGAAAGCCTACAAGAAATCCTGAAATCCTTGATCCATTACGACCAATGTTAATGGAAGATTCTACATGACACAAAACCAAATTTTAGATTAGAATTTTAATCCCAGGAAATGCTTTCGAGGAGTATAAGGGAACAACCATAAAGTTTCATTTCTGAATTCTGGCACTACTATCCGAGTACAAGAAGGTGATGGATATGCAGTTAGAAAACGAATATAGGTGAAACTACGTCACTAACACTTAGTAACTGGTTTGAGAGCCCTTATCATTTTTCCTTGAACCCCATGAAGATTTATTAATCTTTAGTATTTGTTGAGCCAAGTCAACTAAACTTTTCTTAAATACTTTGATATTCTCTTTCTTCTCCATCTAAATTCACCTTCATCTTTAGATGAACCAAAAAAAAAAGAAAAAAAAAATCTAGATGATTCAATGAGACTAAGAGAATTTATTGTCGCGAGTTTGTTGTTCGATATCCATTTCGTTTAAATTTCAATATAAACAAAATTACGAATAACATTCATGATAGAGTTACCCGTAATGAGATTTGACAAAACCAAGGTCAATCTCAAGAGATCATATCTCCATAAAATTTTATTCCATATCATAACTGTCTAATTCGCTACCTAGACAACTACTAACTGTTCCTCTAAACCATTCTAGCTTATTTAAGAGAAATAGCATACGAGGACGTTATTTCCTGGAACTCAATTGAACCTACATACTGATTTGGCAGATGAAACGCTAGATAGAATCTGTTGCTCTAGAAAAATTGAATGCGTCAAGGCATTGGCCGGTTGCAAGAAACAGTCAGGTACCTGATTTTGAACTAAGACCCGAAAATTTCATCAAACCGTTTGACATATCTTCACTGAACTCCCGATGAGACTTCTTTAGATGTTATCATGATTTGTCTTTCATGATAGAAAACCGAGTATGAATAAAGAGTATGTGCCTTTATACTCTCGGAAATCCATGTGTATTGCACTTTCGTTATTCATTACCAATGTTGATGATCATACAGTTCCACTCGGATGAGAATGACCACCTAATGAAATCCTTCGACATCTAATCCTTGATTATTTACCTTGCTGTATGAGTTGTTCATTTGACTTGTGAAAACTCACTATCTTAATTCACATCAATTAGACATTCTCTTAATGACTTATTCAATGCACCAATATGACCTCTCTGATTTTAATTCTCTTTGTTCGGGGAACTCTAGTGATGACGTTATTTGATGAGATATCCACTTTATCTACATATACCGACTACTATTTGGAATGAGTGGAAATTCTCCCGAAGAGTCCGAAAATGGAGTAAGGATACGAAATCCTAACCCAAGTAAGTGTAATAAATTTCGAGGACGAAATTTCTTTAAGAAGGGGAGAATGTGACACCCGCAAAATTCTAGAATCTAAAACCTAGTTGTTGGACTAAAACCCAACTAGGCCCAATAAGGCCCAATATGAATTCAAGCCCATTTGAGGCCCGGTAAGGATCCAAGCCCGTTAGAAATCCAAATTTACACAATCTGAATATCATATTAGTCACACGATTTCATTTAATGACTTGTGACGCGATTCTGATAATTTTGGAAAAGATATAAGAACGTACGCGATTCAGTAGTTTAAACGTTAAGCGCGTTAAACGTCGGTTTTTACCGGGTATTCGACAGAACGATTAAGTAAAATAATGAATTATTAACATTATGTATTAATATTCATTTGGAAAGACTGTTTGGATAAATACACGTGTAGTACGTGTATACGGACGTTAAACCACGTTAGATCCTCGTAAAACTAACGATTGCGGTACGGTTATTACCTATATGATAAGTATTTGTTTTTAATAAAATTGTTATTAATAACCGGAGAGCGAAACGATAAATCCGACGAACTGACTCACACACGTGTTTTTAACTCATACCGACTCGAATATCCTCCGATAATAAGCTAACAAAATAAATGATTTGAATATTTATTTTAGTATTAATATTTATATTAGGGACGACAAATATTAATCGAGAACTAAAGATATGATGATATTTTGGGTTTGACACGTGTTACTGGTAGGTAGCCTACCCACTTAAAACCCTATATATATAATTTTCTTGTCCTTTTCCTCATTTGCACAAAAATCACACACACACTTGTGTGTGTTTCTAGAGAGAGAACCGATAAGAAGAAGGGGAAAGGAGGGCCGGCCACACTTTTGGGCGGACGAAACGACTACACAGCGGCGAGGACGGCGGAGGCGGAGTCCGACCAAGCGGCCGGCGGCGCGCAGCAGCGGATCACAGCGGACCGGCGAGTGGCGGCAAGTGCACCACCTCATCTGATAGATCTCGACGTCCTGAGTCCGATGGTGGTGGTGGTTTACACTAGATCGCGACGGTGGTGGAGATTCCGGCCAAAAATACTTTTTCCGACGAGCTCAACAATTGGGGGCTTTTGCTAGAAAAGAGTTCCTAAAGGCCCGATCTAAGCATACGAAGAAGTTGGTTCGAAAAAGTGTAGTTTTCCGGCCAAAAATCATGAATTCCGGCCACTGCCCGGTTATCGGGCGACGTCGGCGCCGGCGGCCGGAGGCGGCGACCGGTGGATCTGATGGAGCTTGACGAGATGGTTCCATGGCCGCTTGAATCACCTCAATCGGAGTTCGTATGACCAAGTTATGACTGAAACAAGTTTTCTTCTCGCGTCGTGCTCAGCTTTTCGTACAAAACCGCTTAGAACGGCTTGTACGCTAAGGTATGAACAGAAACACTTATAGATCTATTGTCGGGTAGTAGCACGGGACCTAGAAAAATTGTCGGGGACGTCTTTTGACAACGTTTTTCGGACACGTTAAAATGTGTTATAATTATATAATTTTTTATATAGTTATCAAGTAATTAATGAATTTAAGTATGGTTTTAGTATTAGAATCTAAAACGTGGTTTATTGGATTATTGGTGTAAATTAATGTTGGAATTGGACAATTGAATATTGTCTGGTTTAGCTAAAAACAAACGGGACTCTGCCCGATTTTCTAAAAAAAATAATAATAATAATAAAGAGTTTTGTTTCTACAACTTAGATGTCTTCAACATGGTTTGTGTTTAGATTTGAAACTGTAATGTTAGGGCACGATCCTAGTTATATTGTTATTGATGTTAACAACACTTGTTTGAACAATAGGAACCGTTTAGGAATGTTGCGCCCACATATTGTCAACTGAGTTTGTGATATTATTAGCTGGACTTAAGGTGAGTTTCACGGCCCCTTTTTACTGTTTTCTATTTTGGGGGAAAAACATGTTAATTTCAAATGGTATGATAACTAGAAAACGAGAAACAAGCATCTGATTCCCTTGTGAGCATGAGTTAACACTAAAAGGTCCTCGGTATTTCGAACTATAACCATTAGCTATGGACTTAGCCGTAGATCGATATGAATAGTACTATTCGGGTTGACACCCCCAATCATGGTTAGTCGCGCTAACCTGACCAGCAGGGTCAAATGATTGCATATTAGGTCTTGTTGTTTCTCATTGTTTAAAGGTACAATGGGCTGGGGCAAATTTCGAGAATTCGTTAAAGGTTTGGTTATAGGCTTGTGCATCACATAATTCGTAAGTGCTAGCTAGACTTCGATGAATCAACCGCTAACTTATTTTGATTATCATATGCATAAAGAAAATTTCGAGCAAATGATTTCGCCAATGGTATACGTACCAATGGTTTTGTCAGTCAATTTCAAGAAACGGGTTTTGCCATTGGTATACGTATCAATGATCTTGATAGTGAATTTCGAGCAAAGGATTTTGCCAATAGTACCCGTACAAACAGTTTGTCAATCAATTTCGTGCAAATGGCTTTTGCCGAAGGATTTCGTATAAATAGTTTTTGACAAACGATTTCGTAAATATGGTTTTGCCAATTGTATTCATTTAAAACCTGTGAACTCACCAACATTGCGTTGACATTTTTGAGCATGTTTTTTAGGTAATTCATACGACACGGTTGGAATAGGTTTAAGCCACTAGAAAGATGAAGATGCAAGGTGTTCGACGTATTTAGAAGTCTTTAGTTAGCTTCCGCTGTTGTGAAATGTTATCAATCGTTGCAACCCTAATTTATTTATTTATTTATTAAGTGAATAAATTTGGGGGTGTTACATAACCATTAGCTATGAACTTAGCCGTAGATCGATATGAATAGTACTGTTCGGGTTCACACCCCCAATCATGGTTAGTCACGCTAACCACGACCAGCATGGTCAAATGATTGCATATTAGGTCTTGTTGTTTCTCATTGTTTAAAGAGACAATGGGCTGGGGCAAAATCCAGAATTCGTTAAAGGTTTGGTTATAGGCTTAAGCATCACATAATTCGTTTGTGCTAACTAGACATCGATGAATCAACCGCTAACTTGTTTTGTTTATCATATGCATAAAGTAAATTTTGAGCAAAAGGTTTTGCCAATGGTATACGTACCAATGGTCTTGCTAGTCAATTTCAAGAAACGGGTTTTGCCAATGGTATACGTACTAATGGTTTTGCGAGTAAATTTCGAGCAAAGGATTTTATCAATAGTACCTGTACAATAAGTTTTGTTAATCAATTTCGAGCAAATGGTTTTTGCTGAAGGATTTCGTACAAATGGTTTTGCCAAACGTTTTCGTACAAATGGTTTTGCCAAACATTTTCGTCCAAATGGTTTTGCCAATTGTATTCATTTAAAACCTGTGAACTCACCAACATTGCGTTGACATTTTTTAGCATGTTTTTCAGTTAATACATAGCTACGACATGGTTGGAATAGGTTGAACATTTGGATTAAAACCCTAGAAGCCGAAGGCCCTATTTGATCAAGCTAGGCTTTTAAAATCACACATTACCATGGAGAAGCATGATCGTCAAACCTCAAGTTTATTTTGACCTATATGGTTCTAGGTCGATGTACTATTTCATTGTAGTTTTGTAATGGTGTTCGTCACTTTAGAAGTCTTTATATAGCTTCCGCTGTTGTGTAATGTTACCAATCGTTGCAACTTTAATTTATTTATTTATTAAGTAAATAAAGTTGGGGTTATGACAGATTGGTATCAGAGCCAATGGTTTCAACGAATTAGGTCTCCCTAGTGACACCTAGGCTCTAACTAGACTTATTTAGGGACCGATATTTTCTAAGACTTGCATTATTCTAAGAACACTTAAGACTTGGGTATAGATATTCCAACCGTTGCTAGACAACTTGAGTCAACTATTAGTGTATGTGATTACACTAGAATATCATTATCTACGATTGATATTAGAAATGATTATAAGACATACGCGACTAATATCTTATACGTGCAACAATTTGGAAAGTGGAAACAATAGACACCTACAATATGACTCACAACGGGAGAATACTAGAGTGATTAAGGTAAATTGACAATTGCACTTCATATCACGTAATTGTGAATTTACAGGTACTTGTGAATTCTGGGAAATTCTATTATGTTGACCTATGTATAACGTAATAGTTAGTTACTATCGACGACGTAGGCGTAGTCATCATTTCATCTATTATTGTGTCATTGTAACTCCAACATCCTATTCAGAAGTTTAAGCCAAACGATAGTCTAGATTAAGATCTTGATGATCTCGACTCTTGATCCTTAGTGATCACTCCATCATCTTTAGACATCGGTCATGTATTGCTGATATAGTCACAACGCTTTGCACGTGTTTTCACCTCGTAATTATGTGAACCTCATGACGACGCATGTATTGATTTATATTCACGCACAAGCCATATTTCAACTCTTTGAACTTACTGATCATACTTCCTAGCTGCATTCTCTGCAACTTCTACAGAAATCGTTGATATTTTGGACAATCTCGACAACACTGCAATTGACCACGAGCATTATGAACTCACCCAACTCTTTATCTTTATTGAATCGTTCCTATTACAACGACTCATTCAGTTTGAATTCCCTATCAACTTGCGACATCGATTAATTTTTATTCACACGCCATTTTGCACGACTAACTGCATCTCTTTCGCTCGACCAATTATTACCCATTTCTCGACACATTCATGTACCATATTAATTGATACGTACTGATCTCATTATGTTCTTGACGTCCTTTTACGTTATATCATAATGTACGTTATTTACTACTTTTGGGCAACAACTATTACTATGTAAATACACAAACAGAAATGAATGGCCATCATGATTTTTCCTTGAGGTCTGATGCTGAGACTTTGACTCTTGGTTACAAAACTGGGGTGAACCATTATTATATATTTCCTTTGTCAATATTGTTGACCTCTTTGATACATGATTCTCTTTGTTTGATGAAGAGGAAAAATGTCTTCGACAAATGGTTAGTTACCAAGGTTATGGATGGTAATGTTATTTCCACGAATAGCACATCAATGAACCATGACCATCCCTCGCAAACATCATCGAATCATGTTTCCCTTCAAAGAGGCAAGCTCGGACTTGCTAATTTTTATAAAGAGGGTATTCACATCTTTCATTCTTGACCTTCCAAGATAAGATCAGAACCTTACGAACCTAAATTATTGAACTACAACTTCTCAATTCTTACAATAAGAATGTCGACCCATTTCGACATCAAATATAACTATAAGAATGAGACTGAAATCCGGAGGCATGCCTTTACAAAATGCTCGAATGTAACATTTAGCACATATATGTATCATGTATGTTGCTTAAGTCATCAGTGATAAAAGCCGTGACAATGACTGTCATATACGGAATTCAAGATTTCTCGTTACCCTTAAAACACTAATTTGACTCTAAGGACACAAATATGTGATTCTTTCGAGCCCTATCGGGTTAGAAAACCTAACCACACTGCTAAAACAAGTTGTTGTTGCAAGCTTCGATATATCTTCTAATGACAATGCAAACATTGTTATCTCTTACTCACCCTTATTGAATTAATAATCACAGGTGATAAATCGTCCATGTATTATCACATGTTTCCATTAAAATGATTATAAATTATTGACATCGACATTGAAAATTTGCAATGACCATTACTTATCAATTTCAGTTCATTGACTTAATACTCATGCATATTATTGGAGTGCTAAGTTACTGCACTTAAAGTAAATGTTCTAATAACTAGTACAATAGTTGAAAGAAGTTGCCACAATACTGAACATCGTTATGTGTGCTAAAAAAATGCACACATCATTAAACGTGTTGAAAGATGCACGCATTGTTCATTGTTCATTACAATGATTCACGTGGGTATTTTCGCATGATGCGCATCAAATTGACTAACTCTATAAGGCATATCTAAAAGTCAACATTGAGCCCAGAAGTCTTAAGTTTCACAACAATCTAACCACCTGGATCGGAACACCAGCCTCATGTGCCTAAATAAACTCCTTACTTCATATGATATTCGATGATCCATAAGCTACGCTTATAATTAGATGAGTCCTAGGACTTAGAGTGAGTTGTCTGCCACTGTCAGACATACACGAAGTCAACACTCTATGTCTAGAATTTATCTCATCTACGAAGAACCGTACAACATCATTGCTTCATATCCCCCTGTGATAGATATAAATGGGATGTCGTTGACGACCGAATGTCTATAAAATATACAAAGGGAGATGTCATTTTCATCAACAGACTACCAACGACCCACAAACATTCTTTACGAAACCTAGTCATCTTCATCCCTGATGATCATACTTTCAAATTCAACTATTTTGTCTTTGGATCTCAGGATGCTGGTGTCAAGACGGTGAATGGATCCACATCGTCTACCATTTAATCACTTGAATCCGAATCAATTATACTATTCTCAAATACTTTGATATCCTCTTACCTCTTAATTTGGACTCATTTTTCAACTTTTGGAAGGATTATAGAAATCCAGATGATTCAATGTACCATGAGATTTTATTGTCTCAAGAGGATGACTCAACAATTATTCCTTCAAAATTTCAGTCAAAGCTAGGATCAATCTCAGGATATCATATTTCCATAAAAACTTTATTCTGTATCATAGCTGTTTACTTCGCTACCTAGGTAACTATAGGCAGTTTCTCTCGATCACCTCAGTATCTGTAAAGCAGTGGAACTCAATTGAATTAGTTTAACTTACGAAAATTCTACTTCGCTACCTAGGTAACTATAGGCAGTTTCTCTCGATCACCTCAGTATCTGTAAAGCAGTGGAACTCAATTGAATTAGTTTAACTTACGAAACTTCTACTTCGCTACCTAGGTAACTATAGGCAGTTTCTCTCGATCACCTCAATATCTGTAAAGTAGTGGAACTCAATTGAATTAGTTTAACCTATGAAACTTCTATTCGAAAAAGTTTGAATGTATCAAGGCAATGAACGGTCAATTAGGATCTATCATGTTTTGGTCATTCGTGTGTTAAAACACGTATATGAATAAGGAGTATGTACCCACATACCTTCAGAATTCATGTGCACGAATGCACTTTTGTTTTTCATCATCAATGATGATTGTCATCGAATTCCACTCTGAGGAGAGTGATCACATAATGAAGTTTTTCAACATCTTGCCCTTGATTATTTAACTTTGTGTGTGAGTTGTTAACTTAGTCTGTGAAAACTCATTATTTCGACTCACATTAATCAGGCAATCTCTTAATGACATACTCATTACATGAAATGTGACCACACTTATTGCAATCCTTTTTGTTCATGGGACTCTGATAATGACTTTGTCACTTCAGGGTATAGCAAGCATCGTTTCTTTGTCAATATATTCAAAGAATTATCCTAAATCTGCTCGTTTGATATCCTGAATGTTCAACAATACCGTTGCACTATTACATGATACGATGATATCTCAAATCCTTACACATTCAATATCTTGGTTAATGAGGCATTCGCTCTACCATCGAATAACGACTACCAAGTGATTTGAGTTAAAATTCTCCCTATGAACTAGAAATGAACCAAGGGTAAGAAACTCTCATAGGAATAAATTAAATCAATCCTGGAGGTTAACCTAAACCAATTTTCGAGGACGAAACTTCTTTAACAAGCGGAGAATGTGACAACCTTGAATTAAGTTCAATAATTCTCGATAGTTAGTTCACCATAAATGTGCTTGGTCCATTAACGGTCAATAGTAGGCCCAATATGCGAACTTGATATGTAACCCTATTTGACGGATTATGGAATGATTCGAGATAAAGTATCATTGATATGTAGGAGTTCCTGAGACTTACAACGTACGATTAAATAAATTAACGAGTTCACAATTAGTAACCGACACATGAAGTAATGTTTAATTACTAATATTAATATTACAAATTAAAAATAATTATTCGTATTTATTAGGACGATTAACTAAGAACAATTACGCATGAGTTCTACGACGGCAGACGCGTAATTACAATAAATACCGGCGTAAACGTATTTCAGTTAATTATTATCTAGTACGATTAAATGATTTAACGAACAATTAAATTCTTTTTCTAATCTTTATTATTATTCAATATTATTTTTATTAAGGAAATAATAAAATTATAGTAGAACGTGAAAACTAATATAAACGGACGAACGCATTAGACACGCGTTACTAAGACGTACCGGCTTGGACGGAAATCAGAGCGATGATTCTTAAATTTAGCATAAAAAAATATATTAATAATGACGTTGCGTGATTTTAAGAATTTTAAGATAATTTATCGGGAACGAGAACGCGATAACGTGACGGGTTTACACGCGGTGTCCACCTACTTGAAACCCTAGATATAAGTACAACTTATTATCCCCCCATTCCTCTCATTCCCACCATTTACAAACACACTTAAGGTGTGTTAGAGAGAGAGATCGGTAGAAGGAGGTGGAGCCGTCAGCCACCTCCTGCGGACTCCACCACCGGCGAAGAAAAGCAGGCGACAATAGTGGTCTCCAGCATTCCATCATCACCACACACAAAAACCCAGGTTCATAGAGAGTGATGAACGGTCGGAGAAAGAAATGAGGAGGCCGGCAGGCGGCCCTGCGGCTGTCCCTATTGCGTGACGGTGGTGGCTGGCTGGGGATGAAGACGGCGGGGAAGTACAGGGCGGTGGTAGGCGGGGAGGCCCAGATCCGCACAGCAGCAGAGTCCGGTGGTCTAGTGGCGGCAAAGCGATTCCGGCAACACACGGTGGAGAATGGTTGATGACGCCGGCGGCTAGGGTTTTTAGCCCCGATTCCAACGAAATCGCTTTTCCGGCGAGGCTTAGGAGGTTCCCGGTAAGTCCACATCTCGTTTTCTCGTCATTCGGGTTTAGATCTACACACTTGGAATATTAAATTTTCTGTTTTGGGATAATTCCGGTGAACAGAGATGTTTTCCGATGACACCCGACTTTCCGGCGAGTCCTAAACAAGTAGATCTTGTCTTGTATGGTGTTTGAGTGACCCGATCTACAATTCCGAGGTTTGTTTTGGAAGTTTTAGGTTAAACATTGATGATTTGTCATTTTTCCATATTAGATCTAGTAATTTTGGTGGCCGGGTTTCATTCCCGAAGTGTTAAAATGTGTTTTTGACAGGAAACGACGTCACGGGTCTCGGTCAAACTCGATCAAGCGTGGTCAATACGTGAACCGTAAGGTTTAGGACGTGTCGGTTCGTAAACGAGATTTACGAAAGGTACAAATGCAGGCAAACAAGATTATATTTATTTACGCGAAAGTTAAACGCGGGTGTGGTTGAATTACGTGGAGCTTAAGCGATTCGTTAACGATAAAAAATAAATATTAACTTAACCATTTATATTAACGGACCGTAAACACGTATAATTAATCTTGAAAGTTCGTTCCAACTAAAATATATAAATATTAATAAATGAGAATATTAAACTCGATAACACTCATTTGACTTCATGAGTGTTAATCTTGAGGGTTGACCTCATGGGTGTGAATTTTAAGGCTTGACCTCATGGGTGTGAATCTTGAAGCTTGACCTCTTGGGTGTGAATCTTGGGGCTTGACCTCATGGGTGTGAATCTTGAGGCTTGACCTCATGGGTATGAATCTTGAGGCTTGACCTCATGTGTGTGAAACTTGAGGCTTGTCCTCATGGGTGTAAATCTTTAAGCTTTGCCTTTACGTGTGTTTACTTGAAGCTTTCTCTTCATGGGTGTTTAATCTTGAAGTCTTTGAGCTTCATGGGAGTGACTAGAAGTCTAAGAACGTCATGGGTGTTAATTGAGATCTTTGAGTCTCATGAAATGTTATATGTTTAGTTATTGGGGGTTAATAACTAATGGGGATGTAATTGGGTGTTATACAAACCTTATTAAGGTTTAAACATGTTGGAATTGAACCAAATGGGTTAAATAAGTTAAAAACGAATTATTGGAGTGCATGACCTGTAGTGAGCATTCATACGCTGGTTCAGCATATCATACGCTAGCAGCGTATGATACGCCCAAAAGCTTCTGTAAGACGCTGGGCCATACGCTAGTTTAGGTTTTTGGTCATTTTCTTTGGTGTTCACTTGGGGGTTGTCCCAAGGGTTAAATCATTACTACCATGTTTTATGGGGTGCTTTAAGTGTAGGCAAAGCTCCGGTCTAGCATCAGGTATTGCTTCAAGTCGATTGAATTCTCACAAAGATTTGATGGTGTTTGATTTTGTTGAAACTAAACTTCTGTGTGAGTGTTTAAAAACAATAGTTTTAAATGTAAAGGTGCGAAGTGATAATGGTCGGTGATTTATCACTTTAACTCAGGATTTTCGAAATGTAATGTTTAACGTATGTGTCGTTTTTGTTTAAACATTCATGTTGTTTTGGAAATTGAAAATGGGACCAACTTTCACATATGTTTGAAATGTGTTGACTAGTTTGAAATTTTTGGTGTTACATCCTGCTAATTTTTTTTTTCATTTTTACCCTTCATACTATATATAGTATATACTTTTAACTCGTTTAATTTTCTAATAATTTCGTTTGTTAACTTAAAAAACGGATTGCGCAGATGTTTTTAGTTTTTTATTTTTTGTCAACATTCCGATATAAACTTTTTGAAAACGGAGTTGTATTCAAAATCGAGTTTTTTTCGTATTGTAGTCTATAGCAAGTGTCGTTACCGTTTTGGTACAGTGGCTAGCCGAACCTATTATGAGCGAACAACATCATTGCCGTTATTGGTATTATCTGAACCGGTATCAATATTCGTTTTTATGGTTTTTGACGACCCGAACCGGTAATTTTTTGTTTTTTTCCCTTTTTTATTATTTAATTTTATGTTTTTTTATTAACATTATTTTTACCATTACGTTTACGTTTTTATTTAAATTTTATTAACGATTAACCCGTACCCGTCGGAGAACACAGGTGTAACCAGTTGGTTTATATTATTATTCATCTATTTATTACCATTTACTACTTTAATAGAAATGCAGCTGGAAATGGGCTTTTCTAAGAAGTCAAAGATACTACTGCAAACGCGACCATACATTAAAAGACGAGATTAGAAAAAGATAAATGAGTAAGAGAAAGGAATCCAAAGCACACACATTCACATTAACGGATAGTTTATAAAGCATTTAATATTCAAAACATACTAATTATATAAACGCTGATAAACATTAATGTAAAGGAAAAACATAATTGATGTACCATATAGTTTTAGAATTGATCATTAAAGATAATATATATAATAGAAACTTGATAAATATTTTTTAAAACATATTTGCTTGAAAAAATAAAACTAAATTAAGAAAACAAATAATAATTATCATAGAATGTTTCCCAAAATACATGAAAACAAACTTAGACATGCCAGTAATTACAAAGAAATGCTGCAAATGCAGCGCCGTCTCATCATCCTGAGAATTCTAAAATGAGTTTTCTGATTGATACCTTAAAAGATTTTGTAACTTTGTAAAAAAGTAATTTAATCTTTTTGTATAAATTTATCTTTATAACTTTTTTGAGATATACTTAATAAAACTTTCGGTAAGAATCTATAATGAGTAAATACTTTATTTTTTATTTTTATAAATCTTATTAACAATTCTAAGATATTGTCTAAATAGACATCACCTACTAGAGATTCATCCTATATACAGAGAAGATCCCTTGAAAATGAGATTTTGTCTAAATAATCTGAGAAAAATTTTTAAAAACTTAATATCCGGATCAAACGAACTACGATTGAACTAATTCCAGTGGCGTTGGAACTGGCTCATCGAACCCTATACCCAAATCCCTTAACCCTAAACCGTAAAACTAAACCCTAAAGCTAAAATCTATAAGTTAAACCTTAAAAGCTTAAAAAGCTAAACCCTAAAACTAAAATTTAAAAACTAAACCCTAAAAGCTAAACTCTAAACGCTAAATCTAAACCTTAAAACTAAACTTTAAATCTAAACCATAAAATTAAACCATAAAACCTTAAAGTTAAACCCTAAATGCTAAAACCTAAAAGCTAAACCCTAAATGAACCGGGAGGGGTTCTTCTTTTTCAAATTGGATATGGAAGAAGAGATGATGAAAGTGCTTGAGAGGAACCCTTGGCTTGTTAATAATGTTCCTTTGGTGTTGCAAATTTGGGAACCGGATACTATCTTATCTAAATCGGATCTAAAGAATGTGTCGGTTTGGGTTGGTATTAAGGATCTCCCGTTGTGCTTATGGAATGGCGGTAATATTGGTCAAATAGTAAGTTGTGTTGGGAAACCTCTTATGCTTGATCAAATCACCTTTGATAGATGTGAATCTAAAGAGGGGCATATGAATTTTGCTAGAGTTTTGGTGGATGCTAAAGCCTCAAATGGCCTTTCGGATTGGGTCAAAGTTTCTTTCCCGTCTAGGAAGAATTTACCAGGTAAGGTTGCTTATCTTGACTTATCTTTTAGGTGGAAGCCTCCTTTGTACAGGAAATGTGGTGTATTTGGTCACATAGAGGATGTTCATAAACCTCCTCCCCCACCTCTTGTGGTAGACACTTTGGTTGTGGACCCGCCTAAGATGGCTCCTCCAATTGCACAAAAAAGGGTAACGAAGTTACGGAAGATGGTTTCGTTGAAGTGGTAAAGAAAAAGAAGAAGTACAATGGCCCAAAACCTAGAGTGCAAATCCCAAGCCTAAATGTTAGTAAACCGGGCACAAATAAGCCTTCGGGTCGTCCTAAGCCCAATGTGGTTATTGGGCCTTCTATAAAAGCCCAAAATACCCATGTGCATGTTTCAAACACATTTTCTGCTTTGGATGATAACACCCATACTGATGATAGCACCCCCAGAGTTAAATGATACTTTGAAGAGGTTTGCAAAGATCTATTTTGATACACATACTATCCCCCCTCATGTTATATTTTTGACATGGTCTACTGCTCTCTTAAGGATTACTATTATTCGCTGACTAAAGATGACATAGAGGAAGTTGAGTCAGAGACGGATGGCACGACTAGGCTTATGTCTACAGATGTTCCTAAATGATTTCTCTAAGGCATTGTTTGATTAGTATGTCTTTTTGGCTTTGAGCTTTATGTTTCTTTGTCTTGTGGTTCCCCTCTCCATGGTACAAAAGCCCAGGAGGGGAGGGGGGATGCATTTTGGTTGTATTCCATCTATTTATTTTTAATAATATTAACCTGGGTATTGCCCTTTTCCAAAAAAAAACTAAGATAGTAAATGTCACACCCCGACCGATGGCGGAATCATCGGGGCGGACAATGGAATGATTGTTCAAAAGCACATGATAACTAAAATATTGCATAATTCATTAATTTAATTAAAGACAACAAACATTCAAGTACAATACAAATTCAAATAACCTAGTCTATTTCAAAACATTGATTTAATTAACTAGGTCCATAAGTTCTTTAGTGGTAGAATCTTCAGCAAGCAATCACATATCCAAACCTGAAATATTATTTAAATCAAGTGTCAACTATAAAGTTGGTGAGTACATAGGTTTAGTGGAACCGAATAATAGTAGATAAAAACGTTTTGCAACTCATTGTTTATCTTGTTAAACATAGCATACATGGTTATATCATTTATGTAAGCACAATTCAAACATTGATTGACGATCTTTAACATAGCACAACAGCTAGGTCCGGTATGTTTGAATATAGTTACCCACTATATCCGATATGTTTGAATATAACACGCGGCTATATCCGAGTATGCAGTAATAAACACCTTACATGGGTGGGCTGGTCAGGCACAATAGATCTATTAATATTACTGTTGGTTTTCTTGTGTTTAAAGCAAATGATTGTACACCCAGGATAATAAGCATATAATCCACATGAATAACACGTATAAACAATTTGATTGAGTAGCATGAAATAATGTTTCACCCCAAAGTATGTAAAAATGTAAAAGAGGGGCTATGTAACTCACCTGGCTAGCGGATGTTTTTAATCCACGAGTGCGGGTGATAAGGATGTTGAAAACTAAGCACGTTGAAACCCTATGTGGATAAATAGGTATTATTGTATGTTTTATATGTGCGTATTCGTATTTAAATGTGTATAGGTTTATAATAATATTTTTTAACATTTATAAAATATGGTAGAAAGATGATAATGATTTTGTAAAACTTAATATCAAAAATATTTATATATATTTTAATTTTGTTAAAATATTATATTTTAAAGAATTTGTTATTATGTTTATTGTATTTATATATAATAATAAATAAAAAAAAGTTTCTATTTGTTTAATTATGTTATCATTATTATATATTAAAATTTATTTTAACAAGTTTATAAAAATTGTAGAGTTTATTATTTTATAAAGATTGGGTGGGTTTATTATAAAAAAATTGTTTAATCGTTTTCAAAATAGACGAACGAGTCAACCCACTTGTAATAGTTTTTATTGTATAGAGAAATTATTAAAATGAGATAAAATAAATAAATAAAATAAAAGTTTTATAAAACAGAAGAAAAAAAATTGGGCCGAAGGCCAACCGGAATCGAACCCGCGACCTCGGACATAATCACACACACGCATAACCAGCCGGGCTATCGCCCATCGCTGGTTATGTGTGTGGCGTTTAATTGATAACCACACAAGCAAAACTGGTCGCTGGTTCTCGGCAACCGGCAAACCAGTGTCCGAGAACATTGGTTTGCCCGGTAACCCAAGGTCTGAGGCTGCGATGTCGATTGGAACAAATGGCCAGATGATAACAGAAGGTAAAGGAACGAATTTGAGACTCTTACTTGGTCGTAAAGGGTCTGGACGACAGGGCTTTTAATCCGAGAATATCAAGAATGGGAATTCACGCTTCGGGATGGAATTGGGCTCTAAGACTCTGGTCACAGCTTCACTCAGAGGCGACGAACACAATGCCGTCTTCAATTTGAGGTGAGAGTGGGTGAAAAAGGGGTGGCGAGCTCGAGCAGGTCCGGTAATGGCTATTTATAGCCGAGCTCGATCCCGATAATGAGACAAGCAATTGAGCATGTCCAGACACTCGTCTGGACGAGACGAAACTGTCGAGCCATCTTTCAGGCGTGGAGGTTTCTTGTCGAGGCCGAATTCGTGGCGTGGACTATCGGCCACAGACACGATCAGACTTTTCGTATGTTTAAACGACAAATTGGTCGAGGGCTTTTGTTCGCGTGGGGACGACGAGGTCAGAGAGACCCTTTTCGGCTGTCGAGGTGCAGGGAACAAGCGTGTCGAGGGCTCGCCGGAAAAACGCTCGGACCGCCGGACAAGGGAAGTGATGACCGGATTTACGAATTGGGATTTGGCAATTTTGGTCCCTGGAGTTTACTTCTGAATCTATTTGGTCCCTGAGATAATTACGGATGAGTCCTTGTGGTTTGATTTGTCCACATTTAGTCCCTTAACTGATTTCTGTTTTAAAACCTTGTAGTTTAATTATTTTCAAAACAGACCCTTAACTTTTATAAAAATAATTAATTAGATTTCTTTTTAATTTCAATTATATTTTATAAACTTATATTATTATTATAAATATATTTTTATAAAAGTTAATTATTATTTAGATAGATTATCATATTTATGTTATGAACCTTTTAAATTTAGATTTTTATAAAGATTTATATAAGTTTAAAATTTTAATTATTTTAAATCCGTAAATTAAAAATATATACTTTGTACAAAAATTAAATAAAAACACTTGCATTTCATTGAATAGAAAATGATTACATGACATGTGTTATAAAAACGTAAATAAAAACCCGAAATGTCACAGTCTCCCCATGTTAAAGGAATTTCGCCCTGAAATTCAACTAGTGGAGGCTATGAAAAGAGATGCGGATATTTGGTCTTCATTTGGTCTTCACGTTCCCAAGTGAACTCGGGTCCACGTTTAGACTCCCAACGGATTTTGACAATGGGGATGCGACTACGTTTGAGTTTCTTGACTTCACGGCCCATGATTTCCACGGGTTTCTCAACAAAGTGCATTTTTTCGTCAATGCGCACTTCATCAAGAGGGATGTGGATATTCTCGTCGGCTAGGCACTTCTTCAAATTAGATATGTGAAAAGTCGGATGAACGTTGCTGAGCTCTGAAGGAAGATCGAGTTTGTAGGCCACTTTCCCTACCCTTTCGAGTACCTTGAATGGACCCACATATCGAGGTGCGAGTTTTCCTTTCTTTCCAAATCGGACTACGCCTTTCCAAGGTGATACCTTTAGAAGAACCATATCCCCAACTTGAAATTCCAAGGGTTTTCGTCGTTTATCGGCATAGCTCTTTTGCCGACTCCTTGCTACTCGAATATTGTCACGAATAAGAGAGATTTTATCGGTGGTCTCTTGGATAAGCTCGGGACCAGTGATTTGTGCTTCGCCAATTTTGTTCCAACAAATCGGTGAACGACACTTTCGTCCATAAAGAGCTTCAAACGGTGCCATGTTAATACTTGTGTGGTAGCTGTTGTTGTAGGAAAATTCGATCAGTGGTAGGTGAGAATTCCAATTGCCACAAAAGTCAATGACACAAGGTCTAAGCATATCCTCGAGGGTTTGGATGGTTCGCTCGGTTTGTCCATCAGTTTGAGGATGGTAAGCCGTACTTAAATCCAAACGAGTACCAAGCGCAGATTGTAATGATTGCCAAAATCGGGAAGTAAAACGAGAATCACGATCGGAGATGATGTTCAATGGGATTCCATGACGACTTACGATCTCATCAATGTAGATCCGAGCCAATTTCTTGATTCGATAATCCTCACGAATAGGCAAGAAATGAGCAGACTTTGTGAGTCGATCAATAATAACCCAGATACTATCGTGCCCACTAGAAGTGCGTGGGAGTTTGGTGATGAAGTCCATAGCAAGGTTCTCCCACTTCCACATGGGAATTTCTGGTTGTTCGAGGAGTCCGGAAGGCTTCTGATGTTTGGCCTTTACTTTAGAACAAGTTAAGCATTTTGCCACAAAGAGGCAATATCCTTTTTCATGTCGGGCCACCAATATTGTTGACGAAGACCCATGTACATCTTATCAGCTTTGGGATGTACCGAATATCAAGTTTTATGGGACTCGTTCATCAAAAATATACGAAGGTCGTCGCTATAGGGAACCCAGATACGATCCAAATAATACAATAGGCCGTTGGCTTTGGTTTCTAGCAAGAGTTCTACACCACATGCCATTTCTTGGTACATGTTTCCCTCGGTAACCGAGGTGTGTTGTGCGTAGAGAATGCGGGCTTGTATATCGTTATGAATATGAACACTATGAAGCATGATACGTTCCTTACGACTCAAGGCGTCGGCTACAACATTTGCTTTGCCGGGGTGGTAGCGAATCTCGCAGTCGTAGTCGTTAAGAAGTTCGACCCATCGTCGTTGCCTCTTAAGTTCTTTTTTTTTGAAAATATGTTGGAGACTTTTGTGGTCGGTGAAAACCACGCATTTGGTGCCATAAAGATAGTGTCTCCAAATTTTCAAGGCGAAAACGACAGCACCCAGCTCGAGATCATGGGTCGTATAGTTCTTCTCATGGATTTTGAGCTGACGTGATGCGTATGCAATTACTTGGCCACGCTGCATAAGAACACAACCAAGACCTTGGTTGGATGCATCGCAGTAAACGACAAAGTCGTCATTACCACTAGGAAGAGTTAGAACAGGAGCGTTGCAGAGCTTGTGCTTGAGAGTTTGAAAAGCTTCCTCTTGTTTGGGTCCCCACTCGTAAGGTTTACCTTTGCGAGTCAAGGCAGTGAGCGGAACCACAATCTTGGAGAAATTTGAGATGAAGCGACGATAGTAACCCGCTAGGCAAAGGAAGGAACGAATCTCGGTAGGAGTCTTAGGAGTACTCCAATTCTTTACCGATTCGATTTTTGCCGGGTCCACATGAATCCCCTTATCGTTGACTATGTGTCCCAAAAATTGAACCTCTTTTAGCCAGAATTCACACTTGGAGAACTTGGCGTATAGTTGTTCTTTCTTCAAGAGATCCAAAATCAAACGAAGATGTTGTTCATGCTCCGCTTTCGTTTTAGAATAGATGAGAATGTCGTCAATGAAAACGATCACGAACTTGTCCAAATAAGGTTTGCATACACGGTTCATGAGATCCATGAAAACCGCAGGTGCATTAGTCAAGCCAAAAGGCATGACCATGAACTCGTAGGACCATATCTAGTCCGAAAGGCAGTCTTCGGAATGTCTTCATCGAGAACACGAAGTTGATGGTATCCGGAACGAAGGTCAATCTTGGAGAAACATGTTGAACCTTGAAGTTGATCGAAAAGATCGTCGATACGGGGTAAAGGATAACGGTTCTTGATTGTAAGCTTATTGAGTTCACGATAATCAATGCACATTCGAAACGATCCATCCTTTTTCTTTACGAACAGCACGGGAGCACCCCAAGGTGAATGGCTTGGTCGGATGAATCCTTTGGATGAGAGTTCTTGTAATTGACTTGCGAGTTCTTGCATCTCGGAAGGTGCAAGACAATAGGGAGCTTTTGCCACGGGAGTTGCTCCAGGCACAAGGTCAATACGAAACTCTACTTGTCTAGGGGGAGGAAGACCGAGTAAATCCTCGGGGAATACCTCGGGAAAGTCTCGAATGATCGGAATATCTTGTAATTTCTTACCTTTGTCTTTCGTGTCAACTACGTGGGCCAAGAAGGCAACGTACTTTTTCCGCAAGTACTTTTGTGCCAATGTGCAAGACATGAGTTGAAGACCACGACACGGTTTTTCACCGAAAATAACTAACGTGTCGCCCGAAGGGAGAGGTATACGAATGCACTTTTCGTAGCAAATAACCTCGGCATGGTGCTTGGATAACCAGTCCATGCCAATTATAATATCAAAGCTTCCCAATTGCATTGGAAGGAGATCAACAGAGAATTCATGATTATTAAGCTCGAGATTGCAGTCGCGGATAACAGAATTTATAGTAATAGATTTTCCGTTTGCTATCTCCATGGAATAAGAATTGTCAAGTTTCGTTCTTTGTTTAGCAAGTCGAGATTCAAAGGTAAAAGACACAAAACTCCCATCGGCACCGGTATCAAATAAAATGGATGCATAATTATTGTTTACGAGAAACGTATCGTTTATCACGTCGTTGTTTGCTTGTGCCTCATTAGCGTTTATATTAAACGCTCGTCCTTGGGGACCACCTTGATGATGAAGTTTTGGGCATCGGTCACGGAAATGGTTTGGGTCTCCACATTCGTAACATGCCCGACCATTGAGAGGTGCTAGATAGTTTGGATGGTTGGCTGGAGCAGCTTGATGGACGGGAGGACGGGTACGGCAAGTAGTGACCACGTGTCCATATCGTCCGCAGCTTGAACACAATCGGCATGGTAAGTTGGCAGGATGGTGGTACTTGCAGGTCTGACATTAGGGATTTGGACCTAAATAAGGTTTCGGGTTTTGACCCAAAGGGGCCACTTGAATAGCAGGTACGGTAGGAGTTACGGCTGCGAAGTTTTGACCCTTTCGTTTCTTGTTGCGGTTAGAAGACTCGGGCTTTACATCTTTGACGGCCGCAAGAGTAGAAACAACCTTCTTGGAACCCTTTCTTGATAAGGTTCCGGCTTTGACGTGGTTGTCGGATAGCGTAGCGGATAGACGAATAGCAGCTTCAAGTGTGGGAGGATTGCTTCCTAACACAGCATCCTGAATTTGCATAGGCAGCCCGCCTATGTATTTTTCAATTTCCCGAGCAAGGGGAGTGATCATATGAGGTACCAATAGGCTCAGCTCTTGAAATCGGGTGGTGTAAGCCAGATTATCCCCGCTGTCTTGGGCAAGATCCCAAAACTCAGTCTCGAGCTTCCTCATTTCATTTCGAGGACAAAATTCATCAGTCATGGCTTTCTTCAGGTCATCCCAGGATAAAGATGTAGCAACCTCAACACCACGAGCGCGTTTCTCACCGTTCCACCAGGTGAGGGCTCTCTTTTGAAGTACACTTGTGGCATAGCGAACCCGAAGATTATCGGGATAGTCACTGTTTAAGAATGTGATTTCCATGCTTTCAAATCATTGTAGTAGGCCGGTAGCACCTTCAGTCCCGTAAAATTTTGTAGGGTTGCACGAGTTAAAGTGCTTAAACGTGCATTGAGGCGGGTTGGTACCACCGTTTCCTTGGATGTTGTGAGACCCGTCACTGTTGTTATTGGCTTGGGTCATTTGTCCTACCAGTTGGGCAAGAAGTGTAGTAAGATCCGAGTTGGAAGTGCTAGAGTTTGCACGTCGAGGAGGCATTCTAACACCATAAGAAAAGACAATAATTTATGATATTTTAGATAAAGTGGATATATATGAGCTATAGTGGGAATAATGTAAGCAGAAAATGCGGGATTCATCATGTCGCGTGCCAATGTATGTGTATTTATTCAAGGTTGATGGGGAAAATAAGCCATCTATTCCGGGTAGGAGATGATGTCATAGATCATTATTCGCGTAATAGGAATTGCCGGGATTCTCATGCACTACAAATCGTTATTACGTGTGCACCCGTACTAATGATTTGCTTTGCATGTTCATCTAGTTCTTCCTATCTTACTATAATGCCCCCAAATTGTGAGTTTAGGTTCGGATCGTATTCTTGCGAATACAATGACTTATCAACGTTAAGTAACTCCTCGAAACTTTCAAGGAGACATGCTTTAGCCTATAGGTAAACACTCACTTCAGGAATTCCCAGGAAAGCATACGGGTTCGTTTATTTGGATTTATACGAAATGCTTTCCTAGACAGAAAACCCAATGTATAGGTGTCACCCTTCCAGATTGCACATGTCCTTTACTAGTTTTCAAGATATTAAGTCGTTGACGAGATTTTCAAGAATTTAATACACTTGTGAGTCTACGAGTATAAAATATGTAGGAATGTTGCAAATAGTATGGACGAGGAAGGAGTATGGATAAGGATGTGTAGTGTATTTGTTTGCATATGTTTATTTATCAAATGTGCATGTAAAGTATGTATTGTATGTTTAAGGCCTTGTATGTATGTGTATAAGTCTCATGTACTAAACTTGGGAAAATTCAAATAATACCTAACTACAAATAATTCACATAGCAGATAATCATTTAGCACGTAACACATAAAAGGGAGTCCTAGGGTTATAGTCTAGGTCATTGTGTCTAATAACCTAATTGCCTATAACCATGGCTCTGATACCAATCTGTCACACCCCGACCGATGGCGGAATCATCGGGGCGGACAATGGAATGATTGTTCAAACATGATAACTAAAATATTGCATAATTCATTAATTTAATTAAAGACAACAAACATTCAAGTACAATACAAATTCAAATAACCTAGTCTATTTCAAAACATTGATTTAATTAACTAGGTCCATAAGTTCTTAAGTGGTAGAATCTTCAGCAAGCAATCACATATCCAAACCTGAAACATTATTTAAATCAAGTGTCAACTATAAAGTTGGTGAGTACATAGGTTTAGTGGAACCAAATAATAGTAGATAAAAACGTTTTGCAACTCATTGTTTATCTTGTTAAACATAGCATACATGATTGTATCATTTATCTAAGCACAATTCAAACCTTGATTGACGCGCTTGAACATAGCACAACAGCTAGGTCCGGTATGTTTGAATATAGTTACCCACTATATCCGATATGTTTGAATATAACACGCGGCTATATCCGAGTATGCAGTAATAAACACCCTACATGGGTGAGCTGGTCAGGCACAATAGATCTATTAATATTACTGTTGGTTTTCTTGTGTTTAAAGCAAATGATTGTACACCCAAGATAATAAGCATATAATCCACATGAATAACACGTATAAACAATTTGATTGAGTAGCATGAAATAATGTTTCACCTCAAAGTATGTAAAAATGTAAAATAGGGGCTATGTAACTCACCTGGCTAGCGGATGTTTTTAATCCACGAGTGCGGGTGATAAGGATGTTGAAAACTAAGCACGTTGAAACCCTATGTGGATAAATAGGTATTATTGTATGTTTTATATGTGCGTATTCGTATTTAAATGTGTATAGGTTTATAATAATATTTCTTAACATTTATAAAATATGGTAAAAGATGATAATGATTTTGTAAAACTTAATATCAAAAATATATATATATTTTTTAATCTTGTTAAAATATTATATTTTAAATAATTTGTTATTATGTTTATTGTATTTATATATAATAATAAATAAAAAGAAAAGTTTCTATTTGTTTAATTATGTTATCATTATTATATATTAAAATTTATTTTAGCAAGTTTATAAAAATTGTAGAGTTTATTATTTTATAAAGATTGGGTGGGTTTATCATAAAAAAATTGTTTAATCATTTTCAAAATAGACGAACGTGTCAACCCACTCGTAATAGTTTTTATTGTATAGAGAAATTATTAAAATGAGATAAAATAAATAAATAAAATAAAAGTTTTATAAAACAGAAGAAAAAAAATTGGGCCGAACACAATGCCGTCTTCAATTTGAGGTTCGGGATGGAACTGGGCTCTAAGACTCTGGTCACAGCTTCACTCAGAGGCGACGAACACAATGCCGTCTTCAATTTGAGGTGAGAGTGGGTGAAAAAGGGGTGGCGAGCTCGAGTAGGTCCGGTAATGGCTATTTATAGCCGAGCTCGATCCCGATAATGAGACAAGCAATTGAGCATGTCCAGACACTCGTCTGGACGAGAAGAAACTGTCGAGCCATCTTTCAGGCGTGGAGGTTTCTTGTCGAGGCCGAATTCGTGGCGTGGACTTTCGGCCACAGACACGATCAGACTTTTCGTATGTTTAAACGACAAATTGGTCAAGGGCTTTTGTTCGCGTGGGGACGACGAGGTCAGAGAGACCCTTTTCGGCTGTCGAGGTGCAGGGAACAGGCGTGTCGAGGGTTCGCCGGAAAAACGCTCGGACCGCAGGACAAGGGAAGTGATGACCGGATTTGCGAATTGGGATTTGGCAATTTTGGTCCCTGGAGTTTACTTCTGAATCTATTTGGTCCCTGAGATAATTACGGATGAGTCCTTGTGGTTTGATTTGTCCACATTTAGTCCCTTAACTGATTTCTGTTTTAAAACCTTGTAGTTTAATTATTTTCAAAACAGACCCATAACTTTTATAAAAATAATTAATTAGATTTCTTTTTAATTTCAATTATATTTTATAAACTTATATTATTAGTATAAATATATTTTTATAAAAGTTAATTATTATTTAGATAGATTATCATATTTATGTTATGAACCTTTTAAATTTTGATTTTTATAAAATTTTATATAAGTTTAAAACTTATAAAATTTTAATTATTTTAAATCCGTAAATTAAAAATATATACTTTGTACAAAAATTAAATAAAAACACTTGCATTTCATTGAATAGAAAATGATTACATGACATGTGTTATAAAAACGTAAGTAAAAACCCGAAATGTCACAGTAAAGCTCGACTAGCCGGATATTAAGTTTTTAAAAATCATTTTTAGACTACTTCGTGTGTAAGGCCCAAACCCGGGAGGCCTCACTTATAGGAATTACTTATCAACGCATAGCACATAAACATGAGACATTCAACACATCGCAACGGAAATGATTAAAACTTTAACATAATAGCGAAAGCATAACATGTCTAAACATAACTTTTCTAATTCCAAAAAGAAGCTTGTCTCAAACAACATAAACTTAAACATAAACGGGATGCCAGACTCTGGTCTTCGGGTTACTCTCTTCGCCAAGCCAAGCATTCACATCCATCTACAGCCACCTACACTTAACTAATATGCATCCTAAAAATCAGCAACGTTGAGTGAGTTCTAACGTTTACTTTAAATCAATTATATAAAAGATTTACTAATACATACATTCCGTCATTAATGCAAAACTTTACATACTTTACTTTTAAAAAACAGTTTAAAAACATGTGATAATCATCAATTCCTTTACATTGTATTGCCCTCATGATCAACGACCATGAACCGACGAGTACCAATTAACCGTCAATTCCCTTGTCACTACTGTACCGCCCCATGATCAACGACCATGAACCGATGAGTACCCGGTCAATGCCCCCATGGCCAACGACTATGAACAGACAATACCGCTTAACGCTAAAGGGAGGTTGCGTGGACCTCCCGAGAAACCGCCGTCACCCATCCCATTTGTACAACCGTTAACGAACCATAAAGGTTCTTACTAGTGGGCATAACCCTTAACTGACATCTTGTACAAGTAACATCTGTCCCCAAAAGATCTTAACAAGCTGGTACACATCCCCGTAGGATAACTGTTCACTGTCTTTTCATAAAAATTTCTGTAAATCTTGTTCAAAACTTAACATATAATATGTCTTTGTTTATGTATATAAAATATAGTAACACTTGCCATACATATCTTTGTTTTACTAAAAACATACTTTGCACATGTTTTATGCCTTTGTTTATGTACATGAAAATATAAAAAACGCTTGCCATAAATAAAACTATACTTTACATAAAACGTACTTTTGCCTCTTTTAAACATTTCTCTAAAACATAATATTCGCTTTTGTTTATTAATATAAAATATGTAATAAACACTTTTTACTAAGTATGCACACCACTCTTAAAGCAGGTAAAAGGGGATTAGAACTCACCTGGAATACGGTCTACTGCGAAAACTAGAAAGCTTAAGGCTACACAAGTGCTACGTGATCTGTACGAATACAATACATGAAATCGGTTAAACTTTGCTAGTGTCGGCTGACAATGTCGGCTGACACTCTCTAGTGTCACCTGATAGTGTCGACCAGGCAATCTGAGTGTCACCTGACAATGTTGACCAGGCAATCAGAGTGTCGGCTGATAGTGTCACACCCCGCCTCAGGCACCCCCTCGACGTGTGCGAGCTCGATTGGTACCTACTTTGATTTCAGAGTTATATAAAACACAACGGAAGCCTTTTCACAAAGATCGTTTCATCAGTTCATTCAACCTTAAGGGTTGTATTTGTAAATATCAACACTCAGTTGGAAAACAAAAGTCTCGTATTTATTTCATAAACATAGGGATTTAAATACCCTTTTCTTTTGATTACAAAACATGGTTTGAAACCAAATATATTTCTTGTCGCTCATGTACAAATTTCAAGCCACTGGAAATATTACTATCCAAGTTTGATCAGTCACTCGGTCCTATCTCCTTTTTCATCTTTTAGGATTTCTTATACATGAGGTTTGAGAATCTAACGTGCAAGTTATCCCTTTTCAATATTCATTCCTAGATCAGATCTTATGTCTTCCCGTATCCCCTTTCTTTTCAATTTTATTCATTGTCTAAAACATTTTGAAAATGAAACATCAGCGCGAACGCCGGTGAATATAATTATCTTGACAGGAAAATCATTTGGCACAAACAAGTATTAATTTCATAATCACAACTTTTGTGTTCAATCCACACATCCAGCAGGCCTTTTTCTCCTGATCATACGCACTACTGTATACACTGGCATCATGTATTATAACAACGGACATGTCTATGCCATCGAATTTGTTACAAGATAAGCACCAGCCGCAATCTTGGACTTTCACCCGAGACCCATTCCCTTGCAAGTTTTATGTATACCTATGGCCTGAATGCTTTGTTCATAGAAGAACGTTGAGCATTATTCCCTTAACCTTTATTTGGCCATTTTCGTAAATGTAAATGTTTGACACAACTTTTGAAATAGATAAATTATTCACCTTGATTATAGGAATGAGCCTCTAAGTTGGAAATTATAGAATCAACTTCTTAACTTTGATTTCTTTAGCCTATCGACACTTCTATGAGTGTTTCTTCTTAAACCGGGCACTAAAACGAGCGGTAATCGAACCGAAAGCATCGGGATCGATCTAAGGGGTCTCTGGAACAGGAAAGTGAAGTAAGAATTTGAAATTGGTGTGGAGAATGAGTTGAAATCGACCAACTATTTATAGGGCCAAGTATGAGGTTGTGACAGACCGTTACAGGTGGTGACGGTCCGTCACTAGATTAGGGTTTCGCGAGTCATCAGACTCGTGTTTCCCTCTAGTCATTTTGCGGCGTGACGAACCGTTACCAGGCGTGACGATCCGTTATGGAGTGATGTGTGGCACACCCTTAGAGTTTTGCGGTTGTGACTGACCGTTACCACGCGTGACGGTCCGTTATAGGGTTTCCACACATCATTTTGCGATCATTAGTCACTGGACACGTGGCACGTTACCATTGTTCGATTACTGAGCCCGTAACGGACCGTTACCTTCCGTGACGGTCCGTTACCGTTGGATTTTTATGTTTTTCACTTTTTGAACCTTGATCTATAGGTTAATTACACTTATAGTCCTTGTGGTTTGTACCTTAGTCAAATCTTGGATGTTTTTGTGGTAGTTGTTACATCCTCCCCACCTTGTTTTAATCTCGTCCCCGAGATTATTCGAACAAGTGAGGATATTTATTTTTCATTTCGGACTCCAATTCCCACGTGTGCTCTGGGCCACGTCTAGAGTTCCATTTCACTTTCACAATCATGAGTTTCTTTCTTTTCAATTTCTTTTCCTGCCTGTCCTTGATTTGCAAAGGTTGTTCCACAAATTTCAACTTTTCATCTACCTCTAAGTCATGTAGGGGTATTACCAGAGATTTATCTGCCAAACACTTGCGAAGATTTGACACATGGAGTACATTCATTTCTTCTGTTAATTCGAGTTGATAGGCCACAGGCCCAACTCTTTTCAAGATTTTGAATGGTCCTACGAATCTAGGACTTAATTTTCCTTTATTTTCAAATCTTACAATGCCTTTCGAGGGTAAAACTTTTAACAGGACGTTATCACCGACGTTGAATTCTAACAACTTTCGTCTTCTATCACCATTACTCTTTTGACGATCACGAGCAGCTTTCAATCTATCTTTTATTTGAATGATTTTCTCAGTTGTTTCTAGGACTATTTCTTGTCCAGATAACTGATTTTCTTCTATTTCAGACCAACAGATTGGAGTTCGACATTTACGATCGTATAAGGCTTCAAAAAGAGCGGCATGTATATTCGTATGATAGCTATTGTTATAGGAGAATTTCATTAGAGGTAAGTGGTCATCCCAATTTCCTCCAAGATCAATTACACAAGCCCTTAACATATCTTCCAGTGTTTGAATTGTTTTTTTCTCTTTGCCCGTCCATTTGAGGATGGTAGGCAGTGCTAAGATTCAATTTCATACCTAGGGCATTTTGAAAATTTTGCCAGAATCGAGAAGTAAATCTACTGTCTCTATCTGACACAATAGATAGTGGTACACCGTGTAAAGACACGATTTCATTAACGTATAATTGTGCCAACTTATTCATGCTGAATGTTTCTTTCATGGAAAGAAAATGAGCAGACTTAGTAAGTCTGTCGATGATAACCTAGATATTATCATTTCCTCGACTGGTTCGGGGAAGTTTAGTAATGAAATACATGGTTATCATCTCCCATTTCCAGACAGGAATTTCAAGTTGCTGTAATAAGCCAGGCGGGTTTTGATGTTTAGTTTTAACTTGAGAACATGTTAAGCATTTTGCAATAATTGGCTTTTAGGTTTTTATACATTTTATTGCTTCTAGGATGCATTGTATACTTAGATTTATGAGCTTCTTCAAGAATTTGTTCACCAATTGGTCGATCATGCCTCCCAAACCTTCTTTCTCGAGGTTTGGTTCTTACAGTGCAAACCGTTGATATTCCTTAATATGAGTAATAAGATCGATTTGAAGATTGAGTCTTAGAGCACGAACTCGTTTAGGTTTCTCATGTTCTTTTCTGCTCAAGACGTCTGCTACAGCATTAGCTTTGCCTTCATGATAACATATTTCGCAATCGTAATCATTCAGGACTTATATCCAACGTCTTTGCCTCATATTCAGTTCTTTCTGAATGAATATATACTTTAGGCTTTTATGATCAGTGAATATAGTGAATTTGACTCCATATAGATAGTGCCTCCATAATTTCAATGTGAATATTATGGCGCCCAATTCTAAATCATGAGTTGTATAATTATTTTCATGAGTTTTCAATTGTCTAGAAGCATAACCAATGACTTTGCTTCTTGAATTAACACACAACCAAATCCGGTGTGTGAAGCATCATAGTATACTAAAAAGCCTCCATTTCCATCTGGCAAAGCTAGTATTGGTGCTTGGGTCAGTTTCTGTTTTAGAGTTTTAAAGGCTTCTGAATGCTTAGGTCCCCATTCATACTTAACTGATTTGCGAGTCAGAGAAGTTAATGGAACAACAATCCGAGAAAAATCTTGGATAAATCTCCGACAGTAACCAGCCAAGCCGAGAAAAATTCGGATTTCAGTTGGTGAGTTTTGGATTTCCCATTTGGATATTGCTTCAATTTGATAGGATCGACTTGGATGTCATCAGCGTTAATGATATGTCCAAGGAATTGAACTTCTGACAACCAGAATTCACATTTTGAGAATTTAGCATATAGCTTTTCAGTTCTCAAGAGTTCAAGCAAGATTTTTAGGTGACTAGTATAATCTTCCTTACTTTTTGAATAAATACGGATATCGTCAATGAATACGATAACGAATTTATCCAATTAAGGTTTGCAAACCCGACTCATGATGTCCATGAATGCAGCTGGTGCATTAGTAAGTCCGAACGGCATTACCGTGAACTCATAATGACCATATCGAGTTCTGAAAGCTGCTTTGGGAATATCTTCTTCCTGGAGTTTCAATTGATGATAGCCAGAACGAATATCGATTTTCGAAAAACATTGAGCTCCCCGTAGTTGATCAAAGAGATCATCAATTCGGGGAAGCGGATAACGGTTCTTAATCGTAACTTTATTCAGCTCACGATAATCAATGCACATACACATTGCATCGTCTTTCTTCTTAACGAATAAGACTGGAGCTCCCCATGGCGATGAGCTTGGTCTTACGAATCCCTTCTTAAGTAATTCATCCAAGTGTTTCTTTAATTCTGCCATTTCATTTGGAGCTAACCTGTAAGGGGCTTTGGCAATTGGTGCCGTACCGGGTACAAGATTAATTCTAAATTCCACTTCTCTTTCAGGTGGAATTCTAGGTAGTTCGTTAGGGAAAACCTCAGGAAATTCAGCCACAACCGGCACTTCTTCAATCTTCTTCATAGTGTCGGCAGTTACAGATACAAGGTATACTAAGCATCCCTTTCGTAGATATTTTGTGGCTTTTAACATGGAAATTATTCCAACAGAGTTGGACAATTTACCACCATTTATAGTCGAGATATTGCCTTTTGGTGAACGAAGCTCTATGGATTTCTTATCACATAGGATATGGGCTTGGCTAAAATCTAACCAATCCATTCCTAGGACAATATCAAATCCTGCCAAAGTTACTCGCAACAGTTGTGTAGGAATAACATGTCCTGATAGTGTAATATTACAATCGTTTAAGATTTCTGAAATTTGAACTAGGTCCCCGTTGGCAGTTTCTACCATGTATTTCTTGTCTAATTTAGCTAGAGTTTTATTTAACAGTCTACAGAATTTATGATCTATAAAACTTTGGTTTGCACCAGAGTCAAATAGAACTCGAGCATAAATATCATTGACAAGAAATGTACCCGTAATGACGTCGGCCATACCTGCTGCGTCATGAGTATTGAGAATGAAGACTAGCTCAGGCTTAAAAGCTTGAACGTATAGACTGCACTTTGGATCACAATATGTGGAGTCTCTTAAAGCCTTATAGAAGCATGACACTGAAGATAGAAGCATGAGACTGAAGAAGTCAGGCATCAGTTGGTGTGAATGACTCTGGTCGAAAGGTTAGCGAATCCGATTTCCATTCTTTTTTAGGGACCCAACCACGTGCATTCTTATTTACTCCTTCAACGGGTTTAGGACCTGTCCCTTCACGCTTTTTGAGTTTGCGACAATAAATTTTGATGTGGCCAGCCTCACCACACTCAAAACAAGTGACTTGTTTCTTCTTGAAACAATCTTCTGTTTTGTGTCCGGACATCTTGCAGAAGTTGCAATAAAGTCCAGATCGACATTGTCCCAAATGCCTTCTCTTGCACTTTAGACATTCAGGAATGGAAGAATTGTTATTTTGAGAGTTGAAGCCTGATCTTGACTTCTTAGAACCATTTGGGCCTTGCCCAGTTGCTTCCCTCCTCTTGATTTCTAATCAGACTACTGGTTAAGGAGGCTCCTAGATCCATAGCATTGTCAAGGTTTTCACAATTGGCAACCTTAACCAAGTCACGGATTTCTCCAACCAAACCCCAAATTTATCTTTTTATCAGATTAGATTTAGGGGTAGCAAGATGAGGAACTATTCGAGCATACTCGAGGAGTTTAGTTGAATACTCCTGACGATTTGTTCCAATCATATTCAGACCTATAAATTTTCCTTCGAATTGTTCCCTTTCATTATAGGGAACGTATTTCTTCTCCACTCTTGTCTTGAAGGCACTCCAGCCCATAGCATAGGCTGCATCCCTTCCTTTGGCAGGAATAATGTTATTCCACCATTATAAAGCTTGATCTTTAAACAAATTGGAATCATACAAAACTTTGTCTTCCTCAACACACTTGCTTATAGCAAGAACAGATTCCGTCTTTTCAATCCACCTCAATGTGGCTATTCCCCCTTCTCTTCTAGAGAAATTGTAAGGTTTACAATCTTGGAACATTTTATAAGTACAGCTGACTATCTTTCTCTTCTTCTTCAGGTGACCATAATTATTACCCATCCCTTCATCTTCAGAAGAATTATGGTAATATTCTTCTTTTTCAGTCTTATTGGTTAGATGAGTAGCAGAACCCTCAGGTTTGAGAGTAACCGGTTTAGATTGAGTGATAGTTCTAGTATGTTGAGTTATAGGTTGGGAATGAATAGATTTTGGAATTGACGGCTGAACAGATATTTTATCTGACTGCCTCTTTTCCATTTCGGTAAAGATCATTGGCAGAGAATTCTTGATTCCTTCTGCAATCAGTTTCTGTAGTTCTTTACGAGAATCAGGGATTTCAGCAGCATTTTCAATCACTGCTTGTTTTCTCTTTCATCTCGTATTATAAGAAGGTCAAGTTTGTTTAGACATACTATATAAGAAACAAGATTGCAATTAAAAACAAAACTTTTTATTGAAATATAAAATATAATACATGTAGAAATCATTGTTTCTAAAGATTCCTAAAATTCTTTTCTTCAAGAGCTTGGACTAACAAAGCATTTCGAGCTTCAGCTACAACTTTTTCTTGTTCCGGCTCAGCTATTTTGTTTAACAACATTTGTTCTCTTTCACTTCCCGAAGCATACTCATTTATTTGAGAAGCATGGAGAGGAACAGTCTTATAGTATGGAACATACAGTATATTAGAATCAACTCGTTCTTCTTCGTTAGGATCACAACTATTCTCATAAGGCATTTCAACGTATCCCTTATGAAAGATATGTGAGTATATTGGAGTGATATTATAGCTTCCAGCAGTAGGAGCAGAATGAAAACTTATAGAAGGATTATAGGGAACATTTGGGTTTCCTATTTCTCCGAGGCTTCTGAAAGTTGAACTTTCAGTTTCCTCATTATTTTCTGTAGTTGTTTTATTTGTTTTTCGTTCAAAATAATTAGCTGGAGCAAATTTTCGAAGAAAACTAGGAACTTTGCCTTTTCCAACCATATATTACAAAACGAACTTTATTTATATTATTAGAAAGTATATTACAAGGAAATAAAATACAACACAGGTTTTAATCCTTCATCAGCTCCTCTCCAAGGGTTATCAGGCTTTCTCCATACTCATAGACCTGCTGTCTATAAAATTTAGTTCTTGCCTTATCCATGATTTTCTTCCGTGTTAGCTCGTCCGTTTAGAGTAACGAACGATCTAGGCATTCAATAGGAGAAGAAGGCATACTATGCTAATAGCCGTATTTTGGTGGGGGAGCATTGAAATAGGTTTTGAAAGGACCATGGTAAATTGGTTCAGGAAACATGTAAGGATCGTACATGACTGGGGATTCAGAATTATTATTATAAAATGGGTAATATTCGGGATTTTAAGATCCAGTTTCAAAATGATGAGATTCCTCGGATGGATCTTCTTCTGTTGACATATTCTACTGAGTTTGACTAGATTCAACTTCAAGAGTATTCAAATTGCTAAAATTTGATCCAGCATCCATCAATTGGCTTGAGGTATCATGAGACTGGGGATGGTATTCAGGAGTGATGTTATCTGGAAGGATAGCAAATGGATCGTTGTTGTAGTCTGGCGAAGAAATAGGATTCATTTGAGAACCCAATGGATGATATTCAGGTGATTCTTGCTTTATTGGACTATTGGGATCTTAATAAACAGGAACAGAGTTATCTCCAGACATCTGCAATCTTAAAGCATCAGTACTTATCTCATTCTTTTGGTCAAGACTTAGATACTAATAGCTCTACAAGGATGGTTATCTTCCTAGAGCAGTCCTCCAATAGAGATGTTCCACGGAAAGAATGACGGGTCTAGGAGAGATTTATACACCACTCTTTCCTTAGACAGAACATTATGTTTGTCAAATAACTACATACCGGTCAGAAGATTACCTTGTTTTCTTATCTTAATCTCGAGGCATAAAATAAACTCATGGTTAAAGCTTAGATACTAGATCCAATTTGTAATTCACTAAAACCTGTGGCTCTGATACCAACCTATCACACCCTGCCTCAGTCACCCCCTAGACATGTGCGAGCTAGATTGGTACAAGCTTTGATTTTAGAGTTTTTATAAAACACAGTGGAAGCCTTTTCACAAGGATCGTTTCATCATTTCATTCAACCTCAAGGGTTGTATTTGTAAATATCAAGACTCAGTTGGAAAACAAAAGTCTAGTATTTATTTCATAAACATAGGGATTTAAATACCATTTTCTTTTGATTACAAAACAAGGTTTGAAACCAAATACATTTCTTGTCTCTCATGGACAAATTTCAAGCCACTGGAAATAGTAATATCCAAGGTTGATCAGTCCCTTAGTCCTGTCTCATTTTTCATCTTTTAGGATTTCCTATACACGAGGCCTGAGAATCCAACGTGCAAGTTATCCCTTTTCAATATTCATTCCTGGGTCAGATCTTATGTCTGCTCGTATCCCCTTTCTTTTCCATTTTATTCATTGCCTGAAAATATTTTGAAAATGAAACATCAGCGCGAATGCAGGTGAATACAATTATCTTGACAGGAAAATCATTTGGCACAAACAAGTATTAATTTCATAATCACAACTTTTGTGTTCAATCCACACATTCAACAGGCCCTTATCTCCTGATCATACGCACCACTATATACACTGGCGTCATGTCTTATAACAACGGACAGGTCTATGCCTCCGAATTTGTTATAAGATAAGCACCGGCCGTAATCCGAGACTTTCACCCGAGACCCGTGTATCCCTTGCAAGTTTTACGTATACCTTTGGCCTGAATGCTTTGTTCGTAGAAGAACGTTGAGCATTATTCCCTTAACCTTTATTTGTCCATTTTCGTAAATGTAAATGTTTGACACAAGTTTTGAAATAGATAAAGTATTCACCTTGATTATAGGAATGAGCCTCTAAGTTGGAAATTATAGAATCAGCCTCTTAACTTTGATTTCTTTAGCGTATCGGCACTTCTACGAGCGTTTCTTCTTAAACCGGCCACTAAAACGAGCGGGAATCAAACCGAAAACTTCGGGATCAAGCTAAGGGGTCTCTTGAACACGAAAGTGAAGTAAGAATTCAAAATTGGTGTGGAGAATGAGTTGAAATCGACCAACTATTTATAGGGCTAAGAATGAGGTCGTGACGGACCGTTACAGGTGGTAACGGTCCGTCACCAGATTAGGGTTTTACGAGTCATCAGACAAGTGTTGCCCTCCGGTCATTTTGCGGCGTGACGGACCGTTACCAGGCATGACGGTCCGTTACGGAGTGATACATGGTGTACCCTTAGAGTTTTGCGGTTGTGACGGACCGTTACCACGCGTGACGGTCCGTTATAGGGTTTCAACGCGTCAGTTTGTGATCATTAGTCATTGGACACGTGGCACGTTACCATTGTTCGCGTGCTCAGCCCGTAACGGACCGTTACCTTCCGTGACGGTCCGTTACCGTTGGATTTTTATGTTTTTCCCTTTTTGAACCTTGATCTATAGGTTAATTACACTTATAGTCCTTGTGGTTTGTACCTTAGTCAAATCTTGGATGTTTTTGTGGCAGTTGTTACATCCTCCCCACCTTGTTTTAATCTCGTCCCCGAGATTATTCGAACAAGTGAGGATATTTCTTTTTAATTTTGGACTCCAATTCCCACGTGTGCTCAGGGCCACGTCTTGCGACACCCAGTATTCTAGGCCTATACCCATAGGCATATTTGCACGTTCATATTTTATATATTTCCTGAGATTTTATTTTGACAAAGTATTGTCAAGGAGCCTAGCAAAGGAACCCATATCATATTTAGTAATTTTTAAGAATTACTAGGAAATAAACAATAATAACCATCATTGAACGTTCGTTGGTGATTAACGAGATTTTATTGTAGTAAAATTCTAGTGATACGTTTTAATATAAAAACGTATATATTGGTGACTAAATCTTAAAACAGGGACATAAAAATGTTGGTTGCATGGCCTTGAGTTATTTTATGTGTATACACGTATAATATAGTTAAAGTAATAACTATGTCGGTATTCACTAGCAGAATATTAAAGTTAGTTAAACTACACAAAATGTAAGACGTCTTAATAATTAAATATATAAAACAAATATTAATTTCGGGTAATATACCGCGTGTAAATCAATCACATCATCATGATTGTTTTGTTTACACAACACTCAAGCGTCAAAATCATCATGATTATAACCAAGAGTGTAAGCAACTTAAAGATAACATCAGCATCATTATATCTTTGCTTATACTCCACTCCAATATCAAATCATAATGATGATAACTTGTTGAGATCTATACTGAACCCCCGTTCTATCTAATAATTATATATATATGTATATATATATATGTATGTATATATATATATATGTATATATATATATATAAATATCTAGGTAAATATATACAAAGTTATCGGATCATTAAAAGTTCATACACCAGGTATATTATCACGGGATCACCTACCGTGCCTACACTACCTAAATACCATCTAGTAATAATTGTAATGATAACACTTGAGGTGACAACATCCACCTTGCCATCAATCCATCATGAACCATGATTACATCATAAGAACCCATACTCAATCAAGTGTATTCACAAGTAAAGGTCTCATCCATCATCATTAATAATCACGATGATTACTTGATCACTCCAACTCTCTTTCTCTCTATATATATACGATTCCTACACACACACATGTATCTTTCAAAAACCCAAGAACAAAAATCTAAAGAGTCTAGCTAGAACTTGGGAGATTCAAGGGAGCTTTGAAGGATTAAGGGTCGGTCTTGATAGCATAACAAGTCACCAATATGGAAACATAATATTTTTCTCCGAAAATATATAAGCGTTTAGACTAGAATAATAATCACCAACGAGTCGTCACATGAAACAGTGTTTTAATAAACAAATACGTACTTAATGGGTTTCATTAAGTCGGGTGAACAACTTGCTTTTAAGACGGGTAGTCTTAACTCATTAGTACCCTTGTGTGATTAGGGTACGGATAGACAGGAACTTTTAGCACACTATTATTTGCTAGGATTTCATCAGACACAAGGTGAGTTCACGGCCCCCTTTTCGCTTTTTAAACTGTGATGGGAGAAACATACTTACATCTTATGTATTTCATTATTGTTTAATACATTTGGAAACATTGTTGAGAAAACATTGCAAACATTTTTTATATGATAACAAGAAAACAAGACACTAACATTATGTCGTACATGAGGAACAATATAGCGCTTAAAGTCCCCGGATTAACACTTTTTGAGACCATTAGATATGGTCTTAGCCTGGCATTATATGGATAGTACTATTGGGGGTGACGTCCCCGGTCATGGTTAGTCACGATAACCGGGGCTCCACATGGCCGAATGAACGCATATTGTCTTATTCTCGTGGTTTAGTGAAGGTGGGGCATTCATTTGTCATGGTTTGGTTACGGTTTCATGTACGCACATAGGTATTTGTAAGCCTAGCTAGTTTACGAATGGATCAATAACACTTGTTTCTTTTATCATATGCCTTTAGAATTATTTGTACTTAATTATGACAATAATGTCATGTGCATGTTTTCGGTGAAAAAGTACTTATTTTATGACGGTTAAGTCATGGATACGTTTTCGGTGAAAACTACTTATTTTATGACGGTTAAGTCGTGGATACGTTATCAATGAAAACTACTTATTTTATGACGGCTAAGTCAGGGATACGTTTTCGGGGAAAACTACTTATTTTATGACGGTTAAGTCATGGATACGTTTTCGAGGAAAACTACTTATTTTATGACGGTTAAGTCATGTATACGTTTTCGGGGAAAACTACTTATTTTATGACGGTTAAGTCATGTATACATTTTCTTGGAAAACTACTTATTTTCATGACGGTTAAGTCATGTATACGTTTCCAGAGAAAACTACTTATTTTTTTGACGGTTAAGTCATGTATACGTTTTTAGGGAAAACTACTTTTTTTATGACGGTTAAGTCATGGATACGTTTTCGGGGAAGAACTACTTATTTTATGACGGTTAAGTCATGTATACTTTTTCGGGGAAAACTACTTATTATTTACGAAGTTTAAGTCATGTATAGTTTTTCAGGGAAAACTACTTAGTTTTATGACGGTAAAGTCATGTACATGTTTTCGGGAAAAACCACTAGCACTGATATAACTAACTCTGTGAACTCACCAACCCTTGTGTCGACACTTTCAAGTATGTTTCTCAGGTAACCTTTAACCATGGCACGGTTGAAATAGGCTAGCTATACTGGATTAATTCCCAGTAACTGGAAGGGCTTAGAGTATCAACTCTCAAGTCTATCGTTGATCTAGAAGAACTTAGATCATTGTATTACTTAGTTTTAGTAATTTTATATGAAATCAAGTCTTAGAAATCACTTTTACAGCTTCCTCTATCGTGTAATGAACCAATCGTTGCAACTTTTGTTTATTTATAAAGTAAATAAATTTGGGGGTATGACAGATTGGTATCAGAGCAATGGTTTTAGCGAATTAGATTTCCTTAGTGACACATAGGCTTTAACCAGACTCATTTAGGGACCAAGATTTCTAAGACTTGCATCACACTAATAACACCCAAGACTTGAGTATAGAAATTCCAACCGCTGTCGAACAACTTGTGTAGACTATTAGTGTATGAGTTACACTAGGGTATCATTAGCTGCACTAATACTTAATACGATTACATGGTTCATGTAATGAACGCTTAGCACGTACAAATAGACACCTATGATGTTTCTCAACAAAGTGTCACTGTTCGGATTACGAATCAAGGATGACGGGTACTCAGCACACTATAACCCTAGCAGATCGAGTTATGAGCTGAACTTGGGTGACAACAGTAGTAATCGCTAGTAACCGATCTTGGAATAACAACATGCTGAATCCGTTCCAGAACCTCTACCTATAGCTGCACCACAACTACAACTACTACAGTCGTGGAGGCAACTTTCTTTCTGAAGTATCTGTGGTATAAATACTCTAATTCATGAGTTGCCGGATCGAATGACTAGACTTTATCCATGAGATGTGGCAGACGGGATTGCCTGGACAGATGGGAACCAATGGTGGATAAGCAGGACTAAACGGGGGAGAACTCCACGGGTCAGGAGACCCAGACATTCATCAGCATCATGTGGATCCATACGTACATACAGACTTGGAGCATGAGTTGCTCGAAACTAATATGGAGATCTTTGCCCTGCACATAGTGCCTGACTTCCATACACATTTTATTCTTGAGAGACACTGGTGGTGCCTCTGTACCATTAACCCCATCCGGCAACAGCCATATTCGGCAGATTCACGAGTATTGGTATAAATAAATTAAGGGTAATCCGGTAGAACATTACACACTCCTACACAAGTGTGCAAACATGATCTAATGATCATTTCAAATCCTTTTTTACTAAGAAGCTTGGGATATAAGAAACACTACATGGATTATGAAAAGTAAATTATCATTACGTGTGCACACGTAATCATAATTTGCAGTGCATGAGAACTTTAGTGAGTCTTGCTGTCCAAGCTAATGATCAACCTATGTTATCAGTAAATTGATTAAGGATTGGATCTTAACAAATCGGAATTCTCAATTAGGTGTTCACAAAGCATTCTCCTAGTTATGGAGGAACGAGAGACATTCAAATTGAATTCAACCAATCCTTAGTGAGTCCTGAACGACGAAGGAATTCGCACATTCATTCTTTGAGATTCTTGAGAGACACTGGTGGTGCCTCTCTACCATTAACCCCATCCGGAAACAGCCATATTCAGCAGATTCACGAGTATTGGTACAAATAAATTAAGGGTAATCCGGTAGAACATTACACACTCCTGCACAAGTGTGCAAACACGATCTAATGATCATTTCAAATCTTTTTTTACTAAGAAGCTTGGGATATAAGAAACTCTACAGGGATCATGCAAAGTAAATTATCATTACAGGTGCACACGTAATCATAATTTGCAGTGCATGGGAACTTTAGTGAGTCTTGTTGTCTAAGCTAATGATCAACCCATGTTCTCAGGCAATTGATTAAGGTTGGATCTTAACAAATCGGAATTCTCAATTAGGTGGTCACAAAGCATTCTCCTAGTTTTGGAGGAACGAGAGAAATTCAAATTGCATTCAACCAATCCTTAGTGAGTCCTGAACGATGAAGGAATTCGCACATTCATTCTTTTAGATTCTACTTGTCAGGAAGGCTTCAAATTGAGCGTTACCACAACTAACACTTACAATAATTGCACAATTATTGTGGGAGATTATAGCGTAATCTCAGGATCCATCATACAGTTCAGTCTCATAATTGCTTGAAAGTTACGCCAAGAGTGCTATGCACTAACTTCAGTAATAGGGCAGAAGATTATTCTGACCCGCATACGCATGACACCTATGGATATTGTGGAAGCTCGACATGAGACAAGTAGGTAATCTGACATTTCAGGATATTGGACAAACAGGGTTACTCTCACAACCTTTGAAATTCAGTACACCTTTAAGTCAGACTATTCTTTCAGTGATGAATAAGCCGTGATTTATTCTCAAGCGAATGCCAAAGAAACAGAAGAACGACGTACAAAACCCTTAAAGGAGTCCCAAATGCGGAATTTCTTGCTAATCTCATTAGTTCATGATATGCATAAGGGACGTAAGCATGAGTGTTCACAACATACCACTATCCACAAGGATTCGAGAAGGATAGATTGATACCCTTTGTACCCGCACTTTCCCAAAGATCATCTTTTTGAATGGATCCTAGTTTTCAGCCTAGAGGAGAGGCGTGGTCACCTCTCTCACTCCAGTTTTCTATAAATAAGGAGCTCTAGGGCATCTATTGTTAAGAAATGACTTCTTAACGTTGGCTCAGGAAAAATACAAAATTTTGATGTTTAAACACTCATTACCTCAATGTTATGACCTGGGTCCTTGTACTAAGGACTTCAGGCCAGGGCCGGTAAGAGTGGAATACATAATGGTAAGTTACCAAAGTACCATTCGAACGCCAGGGAAGTGCAGACAAACTATATGACTAGTAGTTGGCCATCATCCCTTTCTGCTAACTTAATGGGTTGAGAAACCCATAGCCCGTTTTGGGGAAAGCACTAAATCGATGAGACCATTCTCACAGTATCGCTGTTCATTTCCTAACCTAAACAGAATGTGAATATTCAAAACAAACATAGAACTTCGTATGGCTTGCATACTTCGGGAGTATGGTGGTCAAGCCATGAGTTTACATATCAGGAAGTTACAACCCAAAGGCTGGTCTGCCTCGGATGGGTGGTACAAGCAAAGAGTAAAATGGTGATTACACTCAAACTTTGCTGGTAAGAGCACACAGGGAACCTTGAAATATTAAATCCATTATGACCCATTTTAAAGGAAGATCATAGAAAACACGAAACCTGAAATAGGAATAAAGTCTTAGATCAAGAAAATGCTTTCGAGAAGCATAAGTGGGACAAACATAATGATTCATTGTCATGTTGTGTCATTGCTACCCAATCTTCAACTGAAACCTGAACATCTCGTCGAGTAATTCCTTTCTAAGATCTATAGTGAACTGGCTATTATACATCATAATGCGTAGATGAATAGAGGGTATATGTTAGCATACACTCAAGATTCTCAGGCACCATTTCTATCATTATCAGGAATGAGTATCACATAACTCCACCATATTGAGGGAAATCAAATAAGGAGTTCCTGCACGGATAATATCAATAGTCGGAGAAGTGTTCGCCTTAGTATCGAATACAGACTACTAAGTAAATGGAGATCAAACAATTAGAGCCCAAGTTGGATGATACAGACAAAAATTTAGGTACCAAGTACTGGTAACCTATGTGGGTGGTTATGGATGAAGTCCATAAGTCCATGTACTCTATTCATCCATGATCAAATAAAACGTATAGGGATCTCGAAGAACTCTATTGTGTGGCCAAACATGAAAGGGGAAATTGCTATCTATGTTGGGGGATACCCGACAGTGAAGGCAGAATGTTAGGAATCACCTGGGTGATCACAACAACCTAAGATTCCTCAATGGAAATGGGAACAAATTTCCATGGATTTCATTACGAAGTTACCCAAGACGTCGAGCGGGTATGACAGTGTATGGGTAATCGTCAATCGTTTAACGAAATAAGCTCACTTTCTGCCAATCAAGGAGACAAATAAAACTAAGAAGCATTCAAGGCTAAATAATAAAGAAATTGAGGCTAGACCTGGTATGCCAGTTTCCATTATCTCCAATAGGGATAGTCAATTTGTGTCAAGAATCTTGCAGTCAGTACAAGAAGCCTTGGACACACGCCTTGACATGAGCACTGTATATCATCCCCAGAGAAATGGACTGTCAAAGTGAAAGGACCCTTCAAATTTAGAAGATATGCTCTGTGTGTGTAATCGATTTCGGAGGAAATTGGGATACTCAATTGTCGTCGGCTGAGTCTACAAATAAAAACAACTACCACACCAGCATTAAAGTCGCTCCGTTTGAGGCTTTGTATGGTCGTAAATGTCCTTCGCCGCTATGTTGGGCAGAGGTTGGCGAGAAGCATTTAACTGGCCCTGAGGTTATTTAGGAAACCACCGACAAGATTTTCATGATCAAGGATCATCTGAAAGTTGCCTGAGTCAGGCAAAAGAGTTACGCGGATAACAGACGAAAGCCATTAGAATTCCAAATTGGAGACCGAGTTTCGTTAAAGGTCTCGCCTTGGAAAGGAGTTGCCAAGTTAGGAAATCGTAGCAAACATAACCATAGATACATCAGACCGTTTGAAATACGGGATAGAGTTGACCTTGTTGCCTACAAGCTTAAGATGTCACGAGAACTAAGTAAAGTACATGATACGTTTCATGTGTCAAATCTAGAGAAGTATTTATCAGACGAAATGTTAATCATACTGTCTGGTGAGATTCACATAAGTGACAAACCACACCCTGTTTAGGAACCTATTGGAATCACAGACTGAAAGGTCCCGAGAACAGGGTGTAATCATATTGAATTGGTTAAGATACGTTAGAACTTGGAGCGTGACCCTGAATATAAATGGGAACACGAAGATCAAACGAAAACCAAGTGCCAGTCCTTGTTCACAAATACACCAATTCAAGATATCATCAACTGAATTTCGGGACGAAATTCTCTTTAACATGTGGAGAATGTGACACCCAGTATTATAGGCCAATACCCATAGGCATTTTTGCACGTTCATATTTTATATATTTCCTGGGGTTTTATTTTGACAAAGTATTATCAAGGAGCCTAGCAAAGGAACCCATATCATATTTAGTAATTTTTAAGAATTACTAGGAAAAAAACAATAATAACCCGCATTGATCGTTGGTGATTAACGAGATTTTATTCAAGTAAAAGTCTAGGGATACGTTTTAATATAAAAGCGTATATATTGGTGACTAAACCATAAAACAGGGACATAAAAATGTTGGTTGCATGGCCTTGAGTTATTTTATGTGTATACATGTATAATATAGTTAAAGTAATAACTATGTCGGTATTCACTAGCAAATTATTAAAGCTAGTTAAACTACACAAAATGTAGGACGTCTTAATAATTAAAGATATTAAAGAAGGTATTAATTTCGGGTAATATACCGCGTCTAAATCAATCACATTTTCATCATGATTGCTTTGCTTACACAACACTCAAGCGTCATAATCATCATGATTATGACCAAGAGTACAAGCAACTTGAAGATCACATCACCATCATTATATCTTTGCACGTACTGCACTCCAATATCAAATCATAATGATGATTACTTGTTGAGATCTACACTCAACCCCCGTTTAATAATTATATATATGTATATATATATATATATCTAGGTAAATATATACAAAGATATCGGATCGATAAAAGTTCATACACCGGGTATATTATCACGGGATCACCTACCGGGCTTACACTACCTAAATACCATCTTGTAATCATTGTAATGATAACCCTTGACATGACAACACCCACCTTGCCATCAATCCATCATGAACCATGATTACGTCATAAGAACCCATACTCAATCAAGTGTATTCACAAGCAAAGGTCTCATCCATCATCATTAGTAATCATGATGATTACTTGATCACTCCAACTCTCTTTCTATCTATATATATATACGATTCCTACACACACACTTGCATCTTTCAAAAATCCAAGAACAAAAATCTAAAGAGTCTAGCTAGAACTTGGGAGATTCAAGGGGGCTTTTAAGAATTAAGGGTCGGTCTTGCTAGCATAATAAGTCACCAATATGGAAACATAATATTTTCTCAGAAAATATATAAGCGTCTAGACTAGAATAATAATCACCAACGAGTCGTTATATGAAACAATGTTTTAATAAACAAAGACGTACTTAACAGGATTCGTTAAGTCGGGTGAACAACTTGCTTTTAAGACGGGTAGTCTTAACTCATTAGTACCCTTATGTGATTTGGGTACGAATAGACAGGAACTTTTAGCACACTGTTATTTGCTAGGATTTCATCAGACATTGGGTGAGTTCACGGCCCCCTTTTCGCTTTTTAAACTGCGGGGGGAGAAACATACTTACATCTTATGTATTACATTAGTGTTTAATACATTTGGAAACATTGTTGAGAAAACATTTCAAACATTTTTTATATGATAACAAGGAAACAAGACACTAACATTATGTCGTACATGAGGAACAATATATCGCTAAAAGTCCCCGGATTAACACTTTTTGTAACCATTAGCTATGGTCTTAGCCTGGGATTCTATGGATAGTACTATTGGGCGTGACATCCCCGGTCATGGTTAGTCGCGCTAACCGGGGTTCCACATGGCCGAATGACCACATATTGTCTTATTCTTGTGGTTTAGCGAAGTAGGGGCATTCATTTGTCATGCTTTGGTTACGGTTTCATGTACGAACATAGATATTTGCAAGCCTAGCTAGCTTACGAATGGATCAATAACACTTGTTTCTTTTATCATATGCGTTTAGAATTATTTGTACTTAATTATGACGGTAATGTCATGTGCATGTTTTCGGTGAAAACTACTTATTTTATGACGGTAATGTCATGTGCATGTTTTCAGTGAAAACTACTTATTTTATGACGGTTCAGTCATGGATACGTTTTCGATGAAAACTACTTATTTTATGACGGTTAAGTCGTGGATACGTTTTCGGTGAAAACTACTTATTTTAGAATTGTTAAGTTATGGATACGCTTTCGGGGAAAACTACTTATTTTATGACGGTTAAGTCATGGATACGTTTTCTGAGAAAACTACTTATTTTATGATGGTTAAGTCATGTATACGTTTTCGGGGAAAACAATTTATTTTATAACGGTTAAGTCATGTATACGTTTTCTAGGAAAACTACTTATTTTCATGACGGTTAAGTCATGTATACGTTTCTAGAGAAAACTTGTAAGGCCCCAAACCCGGGAGGCCTCGCTTGTTGGATTTACTCATTCACAAACAGTTCTTAAACTTGAATATCAAATAACGCAGCGAAAAATACTTCATTAAAACATAACCATTACATTGTTCAACACGCGGAAGCGTAACATAGTCTATTACAAAAACATAACCTAATCTAATCATAACAGGATGCCAGTCTTCGTATCATCCGGGTAACTCATCAAGCCGCCCAGCATCACCTTCCATCATTGTAACATGCCTTAACCTGAATGTGCATACTAAAAAGTCAGCTACGCTGGTGAGTTCTAGTTTTAACATAAAACTTTAACTTCAAATAATTTGCTAAAACATAACTTCATACTTCATTTAATAAAAAGCGTACGTAAAATAATGCAATAACAAAACATAACACTTCATAAACATAAGTCAACGAATATATCGAATATGCGCCTTCTCGTAACCGTCAAATCCAAACGTCACATACTGGCTGAATAACCTAAAGATCACCACCACTAGGCCCATCAATCACCGTACTGTCCTTCGGGTGAAGACCTCCTAGGGCCCGATACTTAGGTTATTCAAAACTACTTCAAGCACGGTATCACAAGGATGACACGTACCAAACTTCAAGCACTGCGCCCCGTAAGGCGCAAGTACCAAACTTCAAGCACTGAGCCTCGTAAGGCGCAAGTACCAAACTTCAAGCACGACTACCCCGTAAGGTAAATCGTACCAAACTTCAAGGATCACGATAATCCCCTTGGTGACCGTCATCACCCCAGTTGTACAACAGTTGGCCAGCCACATAGGCCCCTAAAAGGTAAAGACCCATAACATACTTCCCATACCCATAACCTTCATTCCCTAAGGAATATTGGCAGACTCGTTTGTTTGTGACTTTCGTAAACATTCACTTCTTTTACTTTAAAACTTCAGTTAAAGCATTCGTACGTTTTATTAAAAATTATTCCTTCATTCATAAACACTTCATAAACTTCTTTTCGCAAAATATTTCATAAACACTTCTTTCATAACCCTTCCTTCCAAAACATCGTTCATAAACATCATTTTATAAAACGTCACATACAACATTCATAAACATCGTTTTATAAAATAGTCACATCGTTACGTATGCACACCAGCCCAAAACATTATTAAAACATTTAAAAGAGGGCTTCTAGAACTCACCAGATAAGCTAATTTGGGTTGTCCTAAACAAAGTCCAACAACGTCACTTCCGATCTGAATTGATTAGTTAAATACACATCAGACCAATACCGACTCTAACGGTTTAACCATTCTAAACATACTAACTTTACTTAACCAGCCTGATGCCTGCGCACTTAGCAAGTGTGCAGGGACTTGTTCTTGCGTACTTAATAAGTGTGCAGACTTTGCTTCATGCGTACTTGATAAATACGCAGTACCTTCGTCATGCGTACTTGATAAGTACGCATGACCCTCTTCATGCGTACTTGATAAGTACGCGGGATCCTCTTCTTGCGTACTTGGTAAGTACGCAGGATCATCTTCATACATACTTGATAAGTACGCACGAACTGCTTCTTCGCAAAAAACCCTAACTTTCGCCTTCGGATCTGATCACGTCAAGATCCCGAACTTGTTTACTTCAAAACGTTTGCTTTCCATTAAGGAACTCAAATCTATGTTTATCTTTCAATTTTATCCGTGAAAACGTTTCCTTTTCACCCAAAACCTGAAAAACCCAAAAACGACCAAAAACTCAGATTTAGGCCAAATCGTTACCTGAATCAAGTTTCTGATCCGGAGGTTCTTCTCACGAGCTCTGGAGCAACACACTTCTCAAATATCGGGTCGATCCGCCAACTTTCTCTCGCTACGGTTTCTCTCTCTAGGAGTTGCAAATGAGAGAAATGGGTGGTGACCTTGGCTATTTATAGGGGAGGCTCCCCTTCCAGCCCGCCGGCCCACCCGGCCCTACCCGACATGACTCATTCGTTTATTCCGTTATTATAACTGTCATTTTATTTTCGGGATGTTACAAGTCTACCACCCTTACAACACGTTTCGTCCCCGAAACCTATCATAGGTCAAATAGTTGAGGGTACGACTCCCTCATTTCCATCTCTGTTTCCCAAGTGGCTTCCGATCCCCTTTGATGCTTCCATTGGACTTTAACCAATTGGATAATCTTATTACGCAAACACTTCTCCTTCCTGTCTAAGATGGCCACGAGTTCTTCGATGTAGTTAAGGTTGTTGTCGACCTCGATGTCAGTAAGTGGTACGTGAGCCGATTCATCCGCCAAGCACTTTCGCAAGTGTGATACATGGAAGGTAGGATGAATCCCACTTAACTCATCAGGCAACTCTAACCGATAAGCGACTTCCCCAACCCGTGCCATTATCCTGAATGGTCCGACAAACCTCAGACTTAATTTTCCACTCTTCCTGAATCGTATGATTCCCTTCCAGTGTGACACTTTCAACATTACTCTGTCCCCAACATCAAACTTAATAGGCCTTCGTCGTTTATCCGCATAGGACTTCTGACGATCTTATGCGGCCTTCATTCGTGCTTTGATTTGATCAAACCATTCTGATGTTTCTCTTACGACTTCAAGACTTCCTAATTCCTTCTGTCCAATCTCACCCCAACAAACTGGGGTCCTACATCTTCTGCCATACAACATTTCGTAAGGCGGCATGCCTATCATCATGTGATGACTATTGTTGTAGGAGAATTCAGCTAACGGCAGATGACTGTCCCAACTGTCGCCAAAATCGATAATACAAGCGCGAAACATATCCTCCAAGGTCTGAATAGTCCTTTCGGACTGACCATCCGTTTGTGAGTGGTATGCCGTGCTGATATTAAGCCCCGTGCCCATCGCCTCGTGAAATCTTTTCCAGAACCTCAATGTGAATCGTGTGTCCCGGTCAGATACGATCGTCAAAGGCATCCCATGTCGTGCTACTAATTCATTAATAAACACTTCTGCTAACCTTTTCAATGAGAACGTCTCGCGAATAGGCAGGAAATGAGCACTCTTCGTTAAACGGTCCACAATTACCTAAATGGCGTCATGACCTTTAGCTGTGCGTGGTAGCTTAGTTATGAAGTCCATGGTAATGTGTTCCCACTTCCATTCCGGTATATCAAGTGGTCGAATCTTTCCATACGGTTTCTGGTGTTCGACCTCTACTTGTGAGCAAGTCAAGCACTTGCTTACGTACTTTGTCACTTCGTGTTTCATTCTAGGCCACCAGTATTCCTTCCTTAGGTCTTGGTACATTTTATTTGTACCAAGATGGATAGAGTACCGAGACTTATGAGCCTCATCCAAGATTTTGGTTCTAAGCTCGCCACCCATAGGTATCCATACCCGTCCAAAACATGTCCTAACACCAAGGGTGTTATATTCCAACTTGTCCTGTTGGCCAACCATCCTTTCCTTCTTTATGTTTTCTTCTTTAAGTGCCTCATCTTGAGCCTTTTCAATTTCTCTCATCACATCCGATGTTACCACCAACTGGCAAGCTTTCACTCTAATAGGAGTAGGCACATCCTTTCGGCTTAGAGCATCAGCCACCACGTTTGCCTTTCCAGGATGGTATATTATTTCACAGTCATAGTCTTTCAACAGTTCCTTTTGTTTGAAGAAGTACTTCAAAATTTTTTGGTCGGAGTAAATAGTAAACTTCACCCCGTAAAGGTAGTGCCTCCAGATTTTCAATGCAAATACGACAGCAGCAAGTTCCAAATCGTGAGTCGGATAATTAGCTTCGTGAATCTTCAACTGTCGTGACGCATACGCGATCACTCTCCCGCGTTGCATCAACACGCATCCCAATCCCTGACCTGATGCGTCAGAGTATACCACTAAGTCTTCATTGCCCTCGGGAAGGGCCAATATGAATTCAAGCCCATTTGAGGCCCGGTAAGGATCCAAGCCCGTTAGAAATCCAAATTTACACAATCTAAATATCATATTAGTCACACGATTTCATTTAATGACTTGTGAAACGATTCTGATAATTTTGGAAAAGATATAAGAACGTACGCGATTCAGTAGTTTAAACGTTAAGCGCGTTAAACGTCGGTTTTTACCGGGTATTCGACAGAACGATTAAGTAAAATAATGAATTATTAACATTATGTATTAATATTCATTTGGAAAGACTGTTTGGATAAATACACGTGTAGTACGTGTATACGGACGTTAAACCACGTTATATCCTCGTAAAACTAACGATTGCGGTACGGTTATTACCTATATGATAAGTATTTGTTTTTAATAAAATTGTTATTAATAACCGGAGAGCGAAACGATAAATCCGACGAACTGACTCACACACGCGTTTTCAACTCATACCGACTCGAATATCCTCCGATAATAAGCTAACAAAATAAATGATTTGAATATTTATTTTAGTATTAATATTTATATTAGGGACGACAAATATTAATCGAGAACTAAAGACATGATGATATTTTGGGTTTGACACGTGTTACTGGTAGGTAGCCTACCCACTTAAAACCCTATATATATAATTTTCTTGTCCTTTTCCTCATTTGCACAAAAATCACACACACACTTGTGTGTGTTTCTAGAGAGAGAACCGAGAAGAAGAAGAAGAAGGGGAAAGGAGGGCCGGCCACACTTTTGGGCGGACGAAACGACTACACAGCGGCGAGGACGGCGGAGGCGGAGTCCGACCGAGCAGCCGGCGGCGCGCAGCAGCGGATCACAGCGGACCGGCGAGTGGCGGCAAGTGCACCACCTCATCTGATAGATCTCGACGTCCTGAGTCCGATGGTGGTGGTGGTTTACACTAGATCGCGACGGTGGTGGAGATTCCGGCCAAAAATACTTTTTCCGGCGAGCTCAACAATTGGGGGCTTTTGCTAGAAAAGAGTTCCTAAAGGCTCGATCTAAGCATACGAAGAAGTTGGTTCGAAAAAGTGTAGTTTTCCGGCGAAAAATCATGAATTCCGGCCACTGCCCGGTTTTCCGACGACGTCGGCGCTGGCGGCCGGAGGCGGCGACCGGTGGATCTCATGGAGCTTGACGAGATGGTTCCATGGCCGCTTGAATCACCTAAATCGGAGTTCGTATGACCAAGTTATGAGCGAAACAAGTTTTCTTCTCGCGTCGTGCTCAGTTTTTCGTACAAAACCGCTTAGAACGGCTTGTACGCTAAGGTATGAACAGAAACACTTATAGATCTATTGTCGGGTAGTAGCACGGGACCTAGAAAAATTGTCGGGGACGTCTTTTGACAACGTTTTTCGGACACGTTAAAATGTGTTATAATTATATAATTTTTTATATAGTTATCAAGTAATTAATGAATTTAAGTATGGTTTTAGTATTAGAATCTAAAACGTGGTTTATTGGATTATTGGTGTAAATTAATGTTGGAATTGGACAATTGGATATTGTCTGGTTTAGCCAAAAACAAACGGGGCTCTGCCCGATTATCTAAAAAAAATAATAATAATAATAAAGAGTTTTGTTTCTACAACTTAGATGTCCTCAACATGGTTTGGGTTTAGATTTGAAACTGTAATGTTAGGGCACGATCCTAGTTATATTGTTATTGATGTTAACAACACTTGTTTGAACAATAGGAACCGTTTAGGAATGTTGCGCCCACATATTGTCAACTGAGTTTGTGATATTATTAGCTGGACTTAAGGTGAGTTTCACGGCCCCTTTTTACTGTTTTCTATTTTGGGGGAAAAACATGTTAATTTCAAATGGTATGATAACTAGAAAACGAGAAACAAGCATCTGATTCTCTTGTGAGCATGAGTTAACACTAAAAGGTCCTCGGTATTTCGAACTATAACCATTAGCTATGGACTTAGCCGTAGATCGATATGAATAGTACTATTCGGGTTGACACCCCCAATCATGGTTAGTCGCGCTAACCTGACCAACAGGGTCAAATGATTGCATATTAGGTCTTGTTGTTTCTCATTGTTTAAATGTACAATGGGCTGGGGGAAATTTCGAGAATTCGTTAAAGGTTTGGTTATAGGCTTGTGCATCACATAATTCGTAAGTGCTAGCTAGACTTCGATGAATCAACCGCTAACTTGTTTTGTTTATCATATGCATAAAGTAAATTTCGAGCAAATGATTTCGCCAATGGTATACGTACCAATGGTTTTATCAGTCAATTTCAAGAAACGGGTTTTGCCATTGGTATACGTATCAATGATGTTGACAGTGAATTTCGAGCAAAGGATTTTGCCAATAGTACCCGTACAAACAGTTTGTCAATCAATTTCGTGCAAATGGCTTTTGCCGAAGGATTTCATATAAATAGTTTTTGACAAACAATTTCGTAAATATGGTTTTGCCAATTGTATTCATTTAAAACCTGTGAACTCACCAACATTGCGTTGACATTTTTGAGCATGTTTTTCAGGTAATTCATACGACACGGTTGGAATAGGTTTAAGCCACTAGAAAGATGAAGATGTAAGGTGTTCGACGTATTTAGAAGTCTTTAGTTAGCTTCCGCTGTTGTGAAATGTTATCAATCATTGCAACCCTAATTTATTTATTTATTTATTAAGTGAATAAATTTGCGGGTGTTACAGATTGGTATCAGAGCCAATGGTTTTAGCGAATTAGGTTTTCTTACTGATACCTAGGCTCTAACCAGACTCAATTAGGGACCAAGGTTTCTAAGACTTACATCACCCAAGACTTGAGTATAGAAATTCCAACCGTTGCCGAACAACTTGTGTAGACCATTAGTGTATGTAGTTACACTAATACTTGATACAATTACGTGGCACACGTAACAAACACTTAACGCATAGACACCTACAACTACTCTAGCCATTGAGGCAGCCTTCTTTCTGACATATGTGTGGTATAAATACTCTCCTTCATGAGTTGCCAGATCGGATGCCAAGACTTTCACCGTGAGATATGGCAGACAGGATTGCCGAGACAGGAGGGAACCCGAGGTGGATAAGCAGGACTAAACGGGAGAGAACTCCACGGGTCAAGAGACCCAGACATTCATCAGGATCATGTGGATCTATATGTACATACAGACTTGAAGCATGAGTTGCTCGACACTGATTTGAGGATCTCTGCCCTACACATAGTGCCTGACTTCCACCATGCACATTTTATTTTTGGAGAGACACTAGTGGTGCCTCTCTACCATTAACCTCATCCGACAACAGCCATTGTCGGCAGATCTATGAGTATTGGTACACATGACTAATAGTAATCCAATAAAACATATACATTGTACGCGAGAGTGCAACACGATGACACGATCCATTGAACATTTTAGCTTCCTCTTTAGCTAAGAACTTGAGATAGAGAGAACATTAGAGGGACCATGCGAGTAAATTATCATTACGGGTGCACACGTAATCAAAATTTACGGCGCATGAGAAGTCTGGTGAGTCTTACTATCCGAGTTAATGTTCATGATTAATCCGTATTCCTAATCTCAATTCACAGTCACTCGATTAATGATCGAAATTACCATAACCAAAGGGTTGAGCCTACAGGCATCAGATGATGCGATAGACTATCACAAGTGACGTGGAAATGTACACCATCTCCTTCATCTTCGAATCCTAATGGATCTAAAATTCTTATCGATACTTCATTGGCATGACAATCTTGACTGAAGCACTGAATATGTTTATTCACAGTTAATTTGACCTCGATACTCGGATCGAATTTAGAAATACCTTGTAAAGAATTGTTTCACCTTTTGAGGTTCAACTATAAAATTTTCTCTTTTCGATCTCATTACTAATCTATCGACGCTTGTGGCTGATCTTCGGTTTACCATGAGTCAGACCTTAACATTTCTGATTTCCCTATTGAATATTCATGTAACATTCTCGCAGTTTGGAAGGAACAAGAGAAAATCGAATTTGATGTACCCGACTCTTAATGGACCTTGAGCGATGAAGATTTTCACTCACCCATTCTTACTTGCTGATTTATGTCCTTTGAAATTATACTTGCCACGAAAACTTCAAATTGATCTTTACAACGATCAACACTTTCAGTAATTGCACAACTATTATCGGAGAATACGTCATAATTTTAGGGTCTATCTTACAATTTAGTATCACACTTACTGAAATATACATCGGAAATGCTATGCACTAACTCCTGTAACGGGATGGAAATTTATTCCGACTCTCTTACACGTGACGCCTATAGGGTATTGTGGAAAACCGACTTGAGACTAGTGTATAACCTTACATCCTTCTATGCTTGTATTTTCCCAGGAACCATTTTGTTGGCTGAATCTCTGGCTTCATACTGCTGGAGAGACGTATCCACATCTCTTACTCTCAGCCTTCTATAGTTAGAGAACTCTAGAGCGCCTATTAATAGGAAACGACTTCTTAACACATGCTCAAAGACAACAGAAAATGTCGACATATAAAACTCACTACCCAATTTTATGGCTTAAACCCTTGTGCTAAGGACTTTAAGGCTATACTCGATATGAGTGAAATACGTAATGGTAAGCCACGATAATACCATTCAAATGCTAGGGAAGTTGCATACATATTGTAATATCAATTGTTGACAAATTCTGAAAACTCCTGATCCTTTCTAACCAACTTTAGTGGGAAATTAAGGACCAAATTGAAAGTTGAGAACTTTATCATTTGAAAGATGCGTCCAACAATCATAGGAATGCAATTTTAAGAATCTGTTGCAGTGTTCTACGTTTTTTTTAACTGTTTTAAGCTGTACGCTACCAGGAAAATGAACAAAGGATGAATCATATCTGACCTTGCTCTTTTGGAGGTCTACACATAAACATTTCTTTCGACTGCTCAACTTTCCTTCAAATTTTATATTCGCTATTCTCTAATATCTTTTGGGATGCCTATGCATTATCCTTAAGGAACCTAAGGACACGACGTCCTCACATTTGGCAAATCCCCGAAGTTATACGTGTTTCTGGTATTATTTTCGGACATCTAAATTAAGGGGTCGAGCCCCAGATTGAAAATGATATCATATGAGACTATTTCCACAGCCCCACTATTTACTTCCCCACCTAGACGAACTGTGGCTAACCTAAACGAATTTAGAGCTTCTTAAGACGTATCTGCCTCATGGACATGATAGTCAAGTCATGAATCTACAAAACATGACAGTACAACCTAAATGCTAGACTGCGGTAGAAGTATAGTGCAATCGGTGGTTAATGAGGTATTAAACCCAGTCTTCACCTGCGAAAGCCTACAAGAAATCCTGAAATCCTTGATCCATTACGACCAATGTTAATGGAAGATTCTACATGACACAAACCCAAATTTTAGATTAGAATTTTAATCCCAGGAAATGCTTTCGAGGAGTATAAGGGAACAACCATAAAGTTTCATTTCTGAATTCTGGCACTACTATCCGAGTACAAGAAGGTGATGGATATGCAGTTAGAAAACGAATATAGGTGAAACTACGTCACTAACACTTAGTAACTGGTTTGAGAGCCCTTATCATTTTTCCTTGAACCCCATGAAGATTTATTAATCTTTAGTATTAGTTGAGCCAAGTCAACTAAACTTTTCTTAAATACTTTGATATTCTCTTTCTTCTCCATCTAAATTCACCTTCATCTTTAGATGAACCAAAAAAAAAAAGAAAAAAAAATCTAGATGATTCAATGAGACTACGAGAATTTATTGTCGCGAGTTTGTTGTTCGATATCCATTTCGTTTAAATTTCAATATAAACAAAATTACGAATAACATTCATGATAGAGTTACCCGTAATGAGATTTGACAAAACCAAAGTCAATATCAAGAGATCATATCTCCATAAAATTTTATTCCATATCATAACTGTCTAATTCGCTACCTAGACAACTACTAACTGTTCCTCTAAACCATTCTAGCTTATTTAAGAAAAATAGCATACGAGGACGTTATTTCCTGGAACTCAATTGAACCTACATACTGATTTGGCAGATGAAACGCTAGATAGAATCTGTTGCTCTAGAAAAATTGAATGCGTCAAGGCATTGGCCGGTTGCAAGAAACAGTCAGGTACCTGATTTTGAACTAAGACCCGAAAATTTCATCAAACCGTTTAACATATCTTCATTGAACTCCCGATGAGACTTCTTTAGATGTTATCATGATTTGTCTTTCATGATAGAAAACCGAGTATGAATAAAGAGTATGTGCCTTTATACTATCGGAAATCCATGTGTATTGTACTTTCGTTATTCATTACCAATTGTAGGTCCCGGGAGCCTCGTCGCGCAGCGGAAATTACACGATCTGTTCTGCGATTTGTGTGGGAACAAAGAAACGAGACAGAGAACACGAACACAGATAAAAGACAATGAAACGAAACGTAATCCATAACAAAGAAGTCATCCCGTATTACAGACTACATACCGAAGGAACACACATCTCTCATCTAAGCTCACGGTCCAGGGGTCGGGAGAGCTCTTCCCGACCCGGACAACCTGTTCCAGAGTTCCACCTACAAATGAAGACAAGTCTTCTATTTATAGGCGAAGGAACACATCCTGCGTACTTGACAAGTACGCAAGGCAAAAGCCTTGCGTACTTACTAAGTACGCAGGACCAAACTGGTGTGCGGGCTAAGTACTCTGGAACACCCTCCCGCGTACTAGCCACGTACACCGATACATAGAATTTAATCTATAGTTACAAAACATGCTTCTACAAACTCCCTCTTAACTATAGCATCAAATTCTATCTATCACTAACACTGATAATCATCAGTTTACAAAGAATGTCCTAACGGACTCCCTCTAAACTAATGACATCACGTGTCTTCTGGCGAGACTTGATCTTCTGGCATTCCACTTGAGATCTTCAAATCTTCAAACTTCAGTCTTCAGTTGCCGAGTGATGACAAACCCGACTTCCTCTAACTGTAGCTTTCATTGTAGACCAAACCAAGTGCTTCAATAAGAACCAACTAACCCAACACAACTCATTGTAGTTCATCCTCTCAGCAGTAGCAACCTCCACCCTAACTTAGACTTCTGAGTCTACAATGTCTTCCTAAACAGGTAACAATAGTAGACTAAGACAGCTCCGAATCAGCTGGCATATGATCGAGAGTTTGAGTTTCCAATAACCTGCATCAAACTAATCAGCTCCCATAGGAATTCCAGTAAGATAAACTTAAGTCTTCAACCAGATGTGTCCAACTCTATCATGTATCCTCACGAGTCAACCAAATTCCCGAAGACGTTCATTTCCAATATCCCCTTTCAGGTTAAGCTCCATCTGACTAGACCAGAAACAAGGGTATGTTTCCTATCCCATCGGCCAATGATAAAAGGTTCCATCTTCAACTAATAATCCAACGAATATCCAGCTTCATATTGAAAACACATGATAGAATCAAACACGATAAATATAGTTTACACGAGAAATCATGGTGAGATCCATGTTACTTCAAAGAGGTATATATATAGGAAGTACCAACGGCTTTTCCACCACCTCTTTAATGTCTCATGAATACTAGATATTATCCCTCTCATTTCTCTGTAAACTATGACCAGCTTCATCACCACTTCACTCAAATCCTCAAAAAGCACAACTAGCCAACTCCAGGATTTTATTCTTTTATTCCTTTGCAAAGATCCAAAACAGCAAATCCTTGGGTTCAAGTTGTTCCAGTATTCATCCCCTATTAAAGAAGTATCCGAGGACACTCGTAGCCTACATATTCAGGTTTGAATACCTAAACAAGATGATTCTTTTTCCGAAAGACCCAAAGTAGCCACATCTTCACAAATAGAACGAGACGTTTAGCCGATGACGACCCAATTGCTCCCATTAGTTCAGCATTCATACCCTATTAAATAAGTATCCCGGATACTCGTAGCCTACATTTTCAGGTATGAACCCTTAAACAATGTATGACAAGTGGTATCATCCAACAAAAATCTCGTTCGTGTTTCGCCAAGCCACATCGTATACAAATTCTGGTCCGGAAAAACCAAAATTACTATCTTCTCAAGAATGGGCCGAAACACATGTACAAATGATCACACAATTTTTTTTTTTCTCGAATCCCAGAGGCTAGTCCATGCGTACTTAGTAAATACGCATGTAGGGTGTTGCTGCGTATTTAGTAAGTTCGCAAAGCCAAGTACTCATGCGTACTTGCTAAGTGCGCAGAGAAATGCTCTTGCGTACTTAGCTAAGTACGCAGGTCACTTCTCATGCGTACTTACTAAGTACGCAGGGCTAACCCATGCGTACTTAGCAAATACGCAGAAAAGGTGATTCTGCGTACTTGTTCAGTACAGCAGTGTTCTTGACGGATCTTGAGGAAAATGCTCGAAAAGTGACGGATCTGAGAAATTAATGCTTCCAAAAGCTTCGAAAACATCTTCTAACAAACCCTTAGCCTTCCAAACACCAAATGAAGTGATAACAAACTCGATTTTAAGGATTTTAGGTTACGAACTCGTTTTGCTCAAAACCCTAAAAAATCGAAACTGGAACACAAATCAACGAACACCGAGGCTCTGATACCACTTGTAGGTCCCGGGAGCCTCGTCGCGCAGCGGAAATTACACGATCTGTTCTGCGATTTGTGTGGGAACAAAGAAACGAGACAGAGAACACGAACACAGATAAAAGACGATGAAACGAAACGTAATCCATAACAAAGAAGTCATCCCGTATTACAGACTACATACCGAAGGAACACACATCTCTCATCTAAGCTCACGGTCCAGGGGTCGGGAGAGCTCTTCCCGACCCGGACAACCTGTTCCAGAGTTCCACCTACAAATGAAGACAAGTCTTCTATTTATAGGCGAAGAAACACATCCTGCGTACTTGACAAGTACGCAAGGCAAAAGCCTTGCGTACTTACTAAGTACGCATGGTTTGGTCATGCGTACTTGACAAGTACGCAAGGCAAAAGCCTTGCGTACTTACTAAGTACGCAGGACCAAACTGGTGTGCGGGCTAAGTACTCAGGAACACCCTCCCGCGTACTAGCCACGTACACCGATACATAGAATTTAATCTATAGTTACAAAACATGCTTCTACACCAATGTTGATGATCATACAGTTCCACTCGGATGAGAATGACCACCTAACGAAATCCTTCGACATCTAATCCTTGATTATTTACCTTGCTGTATGAGTTGTTCATTTGACTTGTGAAAACTCACTATCTTAATTCACATCAATTAGACATTCTCTTAATGACTTATTCAATGCACCAATATGACCTCTCTGATTTTAATTCTCTTTGTTCGGGGAACTCTAGTGATGACGTTATTTGATGAGATATCCACTTTATCTACATATACCGACTACTATTTGGAATGAGTGGAAATTCTCCCGAAGAGTCCGAAAATGGAGTAAGGATACGAAATCCTAACCCAAGTAAGTGTAATAAATTTCGAGGACGAAATTTCTTTAAGAAGGGGAGAATGTGACACCCGTAAAATTCCAGAATCCAAAACCTAGTTGTTGGACTAAAACCCAACTAGGCCCAATAAGGCCCAATATGAATTCAAGCCCATTTGAGGCCCGGTAAGGATCCAAGCCCGTTAGAAATCCAAATTTACACAATCTGAATATCATATTAGTCACACGATTTCATTTAATGACTTGTGACGCGATTCTGATAATTTTAGAAAAGATATAAGAACGTACGCGATTCAGTAGTTTAAACGTTAAGCGCGTTAAACGTCGGTTTTTACCGGGTATTCGACAGAACGATTAAGTAAAATAATGAATTATTCACATTATGTATTAATATTCATTTGAAAAGACTGTTTGGATAAATACACGTGTAGTACGTGTATACGGACGTTAAACCACATTAGATCCTCGTAAAACTAACGATTGCGGTACGGTTATTACCTATATGATAAGTATTTGTTTTTAATAAAATTGTTATTAATAACCGGAGAGCGAAACGATAAATCCGACGAACTGACTCACACACGCGTTTTCAACTCATACCGACTCGAATATCCTCCGATAATAAGCTAACAAAATAAATGATTTGAATATTTATTTTAGTATTAATATTTATATTAGGGACGACAAATATTAATCGAGAACTAAAGACATGATGATATTTTGGGTTTGACACGTGTTACTGGTAGGTAGCCTACCCACTTAAAACCCTATATATATAATTTTCTTGTCCTTTTCCTCATTTGCACAAAAATCACACACACATTTGTGTGTGTTTCTAGAGAGAGAACCGAGAAGAAGAAGGGGAAAGGAGGGCCGGCCACACTTTTGGGCGGACGAAACGACTACACAGCGGCGAGGACGGCGGAGGCGGAGTCCGACCGAGCAGCCGGCGGCGCGCAGCAGCGGATCACAGCGGACCGGCGAGTGGCGGCAAGTGCACCACCTCATCTGATAGATCTCGACGTCCTGTGTCCGATGGTGGTGGTGGTTTACACTAGATCGCGACGGCGGTGGAGATTCCGGCCAAAAATACTTTTTCCGGCGAGCTCAACAATTGGGGGCTTTTGCTAGAAAAGAGTTCCTAAAGGCCCGATCTAAGCATACGAAGAAGTTGGTTCGAAAAAGTGTAGTTTTCCGGCCAAAAATCATGAATTCCGGCCACTGCCCGGTTTTCGGGCGACGTCGGCGCCGGCGGCCGGAGGCGGCGACCGGTGGATCTGATGGAGCTTGACGAGATGGTTCCATGGCCGCTTGAATCACCTCAATCGGAGTTCGTATGACCAAGTTATGAGTGAAACAAGTTTTCTTCTCGCGTCGTGCTCAGCTTTTCGTACAAAACCGCTTAGAACGGCTTGTACGCTAAGGTATGAACAGAAACACTTATAGATCTATTGTCGGGTAGTAGCACGGGACCTAGAAAAATTGTCGGGGACGTCTTTTAACAACGTTTTTCGGACACGTTAAAATGTGTTATAATTATATAATTTTTTATATAGTTATCAAGTAATTAATGAATTTAAGTATGGTTTTAGTATTAGAATCTAAAACGTGGTTTATTGGATTATTGGTGTAAATTAATGTTGGAATTGGACAATTGGATATTGTCTGGTTTAGCCAAAAACAAACGGGACTCTGCCCGATTTTCTAAAAAAAAAATAATAATAATAAAGAGTTTTGTTTCTACAACTTAGATGTCCTCAACATGGTTTGGGTTTAGATTTGAAACTGTAATGTTAGGGCACGATCCTAGTTATATTGTTATTGATGTTAACAACACTTGTTTGAACAATAGGAACCGTTTAGGAATGTTGCGCCCACATATTGTCAACTGAGTTTGTGATATTATTAGCTGGACTTAAGGTGAGTTTCACGGTCCCTTTTTACTGTTTTCTATTTTGGGGGAAAAACATGTTAATTTCAAATGGTATGATAACTAGAAAACGAAAAACAATCATCTGATTCCCTTGTGAGCATGAATTAACACTAAAAGGTCCTCGGTATTTCGAACTATAACCATTAGCTATGGACTTAGCCGTAGATCGATGTGAATAGTACTATTCGGGTTGACATCCCCAATCATGGTTAGTCGCGCTAACCTGACCAGCAGGGTCAAATGATTGCATATTAGGTCTTGTTGTTTCTCATTGTTTAAAGGTACAATGGGCTGGGGCAAATTTCGAGAATTCGTTAAAGGTTTGGTTATAGGCTTGTGCATCACATAATTCGTAAGTGCTAGCTAGACTTCGATGAATCAACCGCTAACTTGTTTTGTTTATCATATGCATAAAGTAAATTTCGAGCAAATGATTTCGCCAATGGTATACGTACCAATGGTTTTGTCAGTCAATTTCAAGAAACGGGTTTTGCCATTGGTATACGTATCAATGATCTTGACAGTGAATTTCGAGCAAAGGATTTTGCCAATAGTACCCGTAGAAACAGTTTGTCAATCAATTTCGTGCAAATGGCTTTTGCCGAAGGATTTCGTATAAATAGTTTTTGACAAACGATTTCGTAAATATGGTTTTGCCAATTGTATTCATTTAAAACCTGTGAACTCACCAACATTGCGTTGACATTTTTGAGCATGTTTTTCAGGTAATTCATACGACACGGTTGGAATAGGTTTAAGCCACTAGAAAGATGAAGATGCAAGGTGTTCGACGTATTTAGAAGTCTTTAGTTAGCTTCCGCTGTTGTGAAATGTTATCAATCGTTGCAACCCTAATTTATTTATTTATTTATTAAGTGAATAAATTTGGGGGTGTTACAGATTGGTATCAGAGCCAATGGTTTTAGCGAATTACGTTTTCTTAGTGATACCTAGGCGCTAACCAGACTCAATTAGGGACCAAGGTTTCTAAGACTTACATCACCCAAGACTTGAGTATAGAAATTCCAACCGTTGCCGAACAACTTGTGTAGACCATTAGTGTATGTAGTTACACTAATACTTGATACAATTACATGGCACACGTAACAAACACTTAACGCATAGACACCTACAACTACTCTAGCCATTGAGGCAGCCTTCTTTCTGACATATGTGTGGTATAAATACTCTCCTTCATGAGTTGCCAGATCGGATGCCAAGACTTTCACCGTGAGATATGGCAGACAGGATTGCCGAGACAGAAGGGAACCCGAGGTGGATAAGCAGGACTAAATGGGAGAGAACTCCACGGGTCAAGAGACCCAGACATTCATCAGGATCATGTGGATCCATATGTACATACAGACTTGAAGCATGAGTTGCTCGACACTGATTTGAGGATCTCTGCCCTACACATAGTGCCTGACTTCCACCATGCACATTTTATTTTTGGAGAGACACCGGTGGTGCCTCTCTACCATTAACCTCATCCGACAACAGCCATAGTCGGCAGATCTATGAGTATTGGTACACATGACTAATAGTAATCCAATAAAACATATACATTGTACGCGAGAGTGCAACACGATGACACGATCCATTGAACATTTTAGCTTCCTCTTTAGCTAAGAACTTGAGATAGAGAGAACATTAGAGGGACCATGCGAGTAAATTATCATTACGGGTGCACACGTAATCAAAATTTACGGCGCATGAGAAGTCTGGTGAGTCTTACTATCCGAGTTAATGTTCATGATTAATCCGTATTCCTAATCTCAATTCACAGTCACTCGATTAATGATAGAAATTACCATAACCAAAGGGTTGAGCCTACAGGCATCAGATGTTGCGATAGACTATCACAAGTGACGTGGAAATGTACACCATCTCCTTCATCTTCGAATCCTAATGGATCTAAAATTCTTATCGATACTTCATTGGCATGACAATCTTGACTGAAGCACTGAATATGTTTATTCACAGTTAATTTGACCTCGATACTCGGATCGAATTTAGAAATACCTTGTAAAGAATTGTTTCACCTTTTGAGGTTCAACTATAAACTTTTCTCTTTTCGATCTCATTACTAATCTACCGACGCTTGTGGCTGATCTTCGGTTTACCATGAGGCAGACCTTAACATTTCTGATTTCCCTATTGAATATTCATGTAACATTCTCGCAGTTTGGAAGGAACGAGAGAAAATCGAATTTGATGTACCCGACTCTTAATGGACCTTGAGCGATGAAGATTTTCACTCACCCATTCTTACTTGTTGATTTATGTCCTTTGAAATTTTACTTGCCACGAAAACTTCAAATTGATCTTTACAACGATCAACACTTGCAGTAATTGCACAACTATTATCGGAGAATACGTCATAATTTTAGGGTCTATCTTACAATTTAGTATCACACTTACTGAAATTTACATAGGAAATGCTATGCACTAACTCCTGTAATGGGATGGAAATTTATTCCGACTCTCTTACACGTGACGCATATAGGGTATTGTGGAAAACCGACTTGAGACTAGTGTATAACCTTACATCCTTCTATGCTTGTATTTTCCCAGGAACCATTTTGTTGGATGAATCTCTGGCTTCATACTGCAGGAGAGACGTATCCACATCTCTTACTCTCAGCCTTCTATAGTTAGAGAACTCTAGAGCGCCTATTAATAGGAAACGACTTCTTAACACATGCTCAAAGACAACAGAAAATGTCGACATATAAAACTCACTGCCCCAATTTTATGGCTTAAACCCTTGTGCTAAGGACTTTAAGGCTATACTCGATATGAGTGAAATACGTAATGGTAAGCCACGATAATACCATTCAAATGCTAGGGAAGTTGCATACATATTGTAATATCAGTTGTTGACAAATTCTGAAAACTCCTGATCCTTTCTAACCAACTTTAGTGGGAAATTAAGGACCAAATTGAAAGTTGAGAACTTTATCATTTGAAAGATGCGTCCAACAATCATAGGAATGCAATTTTAAGAATCTGTTGCAGTGTTCTACGTTTTTTTTAACTGTTTTAAGCTGTACGCTACCAGGAAAATGAACAAAGGATGAATCATATCTGACCTTGCTCTTTTGGAGGTCTACACATAAACATTTCTTTCGACTGCTCAACTTTCCTTCAAATTTTATATTCGCTATTCTCTAATATCTTTTGGGATGCCTATGCATTATCCTTAAGGAACCTAAGGACACGACGTCCTCACATTTGGCAAATCCCCGAAGTTATACGTGTTTCTGGTATTATTTTCGGACATCTAAATTAAGGGGTCGAGCCCCAGATTGAAAATGATATCATATGAGACTATTTCCACAGCCCCACTATTTACTTCCCCACCTAGACGAACTGTGGCTAACCTAAACGAATTTAGAGCTTCTTAAGACGTATCTGCCTCATGGACATGATAGTCAAGTCATGAATCTACAAAACATGACAATCCAACCTAAATGCTAGACTGCGGTAGAAGTATAGTGCAATCGGTGGTTAATGAGGTATTAAACCCAGTCTTCACCTGCGAAAGCCTACAAGAAATCCTGAAATCCTTGATCCATTACGACCAATGTTAATGGAAGATTCTACATGACACAAAACCAAATTTTAGATTAGAATTTTAATCCCAGGAAATGCTTTCGAGGAGTATAAGGGAACAACCATAAAGTTTCATTTCTGAATTCTGGCACTACTATCCGAGTACAAGAAGGTGATGGATATGCAGTTAGAAAACGAATATAGGTGAAACTACGTCACTAACACTTAGTAACTGGTTTGAGAGCCCTTATCATTTTTCCTTGAACCCCATGAAGATTTATTAATCTTTAGTATTTGTTGAGCCAAGTCAACTAAACTTTTCTTAAATACTTTGATATTCTCTTTCTTCTCCATCTAAATTCACCTTCATCTTTAGATGAACCAAAAAAAAAAAGAAAAAAAAATCTAGATGATTCAATGAGACTAAGAGAATTTATTGTCGCGAGTTTGTTGTTCGATATCCATTTCGTTTAAATTTCAATATAAACAAAATTACGAATAATATTCATGATAGAGTTACCCGTAATGAGATTTGACAAAACCATGGTCAATCTCAAGAGATCATATCTCCATAAAATTTTATTCCATATCATAACTGTCTAATTCGCTACCTAGACAACTACTAACTGTTCCTCTAAACCATTCTAGCTTATTTAAGAGAAATAGCATACGAGGACGTTATTTCCTGGAACTCAATTGAACCTACATACTGATTTGGCAGATGAAACGCTAGATAGAATCTGTTGCTCTAGAAAAATTGAATGCGTCAAGGCATTGGCCGGTTGCAAGAAACAGTCAGGTACCTGATTTTGAACTAAGACCCGAAAATTTCATCAAACCGTTTGACATATCTTCACTGAACTCCCGATGAGACTTCTTTAGATGTTATCATGATTTGTCTTTCATGATAGAAAACCGAGTATGAATAAAGAGTATGTGCCTTTATACTCTCGGAAATCCATGTGTATTGCACTTTCGTTATTCATTACCAATGTTGATGATCATACAGTTCCACTCGGATGAGAATGACCACCTAATGAAATCCTTCGACATCTAATCCTTGATTATTTACCTTGCTGTATGAGTTGTTCATTTGACTTGTGAAAACTCACTATCTTAATTCACATCAATTAGACATTCTCTTAATGACTTATTCAATGCACCAATATGACCTCTCTGATTTTAATTCTCTTTGTTCGGGGAACTCTAGTGATGACGTTATTTGATGAGATATCCACTTTATCTACATATACCGACTACTATTTGGAATGAGTGGAAATTCTCCCGAAGAGTCCGAAAATGGAGTAAGGATACGAAATCCTAACCCAAGTAAGTGTAATAAATTTCGAGAACGAAATTTCTTTAAGAAGGGGAGAATGTGACACCCGCAAAATTCCAGAATCTAAAACCTAGTTGTTGGACTAAAACCCAACTAGGCCCAATAAGGCCCAATATGAATTCAAGCCCATTTGAGGCCCGGTAAGGATCCAAGCCCGTTAGAAATCCAAATTTACACAATCTGAATATCATATTAGTCACACGATTTCATTTAATGACTTGTGACGCGATTCTGATAATTTTGGAAAAGATATAAGAACGTACGCGATTCAGTAGTTTAAACGTTAAGCGCGTTAAACGTCGGTTTTTACCGGGTATTCGACAGAACGATTAAGTAAAATAATGAATTATTAACATTATGTATTAATATTCATTTGGAAAGACTGTTTGGATAAATACACGTGTAGTACGTGTATACGGACGTTAAACCACGTTAGATCCTCGTAAAACTAACGATTGCGGTACGGTTATTACCTATATGATAAGTATTTGTTTTTAATAAAATTGTTATTAATAACCGGAGAGCGAAACGATAAATCCGACGAACTGACTCACACACGTGTTTTTAACTCATACCGACTCGAATATCCTCCGATAATAAGCTAACAAAATAAATGATTTGAATATTTATTTTAGTATTAATATTTATATTAGGGACGACAAATATTAATCGAGAACTAAAGATATGATGATATTTTGGGTTTGACACGTGTTACTGGTAGGTAGCCTACCCACTTAAAACCCTATATATATAATTTTCTTGTCCTTTTCCTCATTTGCACAAAAATCACACACACACTTGTGTGTGTTTCTAGAGAGAGAACCGATAAGAAGAAGGGGAAAGGAGGGCCGGCCACACTTTTGGGCGGACGAAACGACTACACAGCGGCGAGGACGGCGGAGGCGGAGTCCGACCGAGCGGCCGGCGGCGCGCAGCAGCGGATCACAGCGGACCGGCGAGTGGCGGCAAGTGCACCACCTCATCTGATAGATCTCGACGTCCTGAGTCCGATGGTGGTGGTGGTTTACACTAGATCGCGACGGTGGTGGAGATTCCGGCCAAAAATACTTTTTCCGGCGAGCTCAACAATTGGGGGCTTTTGCTAGAAAAGAGTTCCTAAAGGCCCGATCTAAGCATACGAAGAAGTTGGTTCGAAAAAGTGTAGTTTTCCGGCCAAAAATCATGAATTCCGGCCACTGCCCGGTTTTCGGGCGACGTCGGCGCCGCGGCCGGAGGCGGCGACCGGTGGATCTGATGGAGCTTGACGAGATGGTTCCATGGCCGCTTGAATCACCTCAATCGGAGTTCGTATGACCAAGTTATGACTGAAACAAGTTTTCTTCTCGCGTCGTGCTCAGCTTTTCGTACAAAACCGCTTAGAACGGCTTGTACGCTAAGGTATGAACAGAAACACTTATAGATCTATTGTCGGGTAGTAGCACGGGACCTAGAAAAATTGTCGGGGACGTCTTTTGACAACGTTTTTCGGACACGTTAAAATGTGTTATAATTATATAATTTTTTATATAGTTATCAAGTAATTAATGAATTTAAGTATGGTTTTAGTATTAGAATCTAAAACGTGATTTATTGGATTATTGGTGTAAATTAATGTTGGAATTGGACAATTGAATATTGTCTGGTTTAGCTAAAAACAAACGGGACTCTGCCCGATTTTCTAAAAAAAATAATAATAATAATAAAGAGTTTTGTTTCTACAACTTAGATGTCTTCAACATGGTTTGTGTTTAGATTTGAAACTGTAATGTTAGGGCACGATCCTAGTTATATTGTTATTGATGTTAACAACACTTGTTTGAACAATAGGAACCGTTTAGGAATGTTGCGCCCACATATTGTCAACTGAGTTTGTGATATTATTAGCTGGACTTAAGGTGAGTTTCACGGCCCCTTTTTACTGTTTTCTATTTTGGGGGAAAAACATGTTAATTTCAAATGGTATGATAACTAGAAAACGAGAAACAAGCATCTGATTCCCTTGTGAGCATGAGTTAACACTAAAAGGTCCTCGGTATTTCGAACTATAACCATTAGCTATGGACTTAGCCGTAGATCGATATGAATAGTACTATTCGGGTTGACACCCCCAATCATGGTTAGTCGCGCTAACCTGACCAGCAGGGTCAAATGATTGCATATTAGGTCTTGTTGTTTCTCATTGTTTAAAGGTACAATGGGCTGGGGCAAATTTCGAGAATTCGTTAAAGGTTTGGTTATAGGCTTGTGCATCACATAATTCGTAAGTGCTAGCTAGACTTCGATGAATCAACCGCTAACTTGTTTTGATTATCATATGCATAAAGAAAATTTCGAGCAAATGATTTCGCCAATGGTATACGTACCAATGGTTTTGTCAGTCAATTTCAAGAAACGGGTTTTGCCATTGGTATACGTATCAATGATCTTGATAGTGAATTTCGAGCAAAGGATTTTGCCAATAGTACCCGTACAAACAGTTTGTCAATCAATTTCGTGCAAATGGCTTTTGCCGAAGGATTTCGTATAAATAGTTTTTGACAAACGATTTCGTAAATATGGTTTTGCCAATTGTATTCATTTAAAACCTGTGAACTCACCAACATTGCGTTGACATTTTTGAGCATGTTTTTTAGGTAATTCATACGACACGGTTGGAATAGGTTTAAGCCACTAGAAAGATGAAGATGCAAGGTGTTCGACGTATTTAGAAGTCTTTAGTTAGCTTCCGCTGTTGTGAAATGTTATCAATCGTTGCAACCCTAATTTATTTATTTATTTATTAAGTGAATAAATTTGGGGGTGTTACATAACCATTAGCTATGAACTTAGCCGTAGATCGATATGAATAGTACTGTTCGGGTTCACACCCCCAATCATGGTTAGTCACGCTAACCACGACCAGCATGGTCAAATGATTGCATATTAGGTCTTGTTGTTTCTCATTGTTTAAAGAGACAATGGGCTGGGGCAAAATCCAGAATTCGTTAAAGGTTTGGTTATAGGCTTAAGCATCACATAATTCGTTTGTGCTAGCTAGACATCGATGAATCAACCGCTAACTTGTTTTGTTTATCATATGCATAAAGTAAATTTTGAGCAAAAGGTTTTGCCAATGGTATACGTACCAATGGTCTTGCTAGTCAATTTCAAGAAACGGGTTTTGCCAATGGTATACGTACTAATGGTTTTGCGAGTAAATTTCGAGCAAAGGATTTTATCAATAGTACATGTACAATAAGTTTTGTTAATCAATTTCGAGCAAATGGTTTTTGCTGAAGGATTTCGTACAAATGGTTTTGCCAAACGTTTTCGTACAAATGGTTTTGCCAAACATTTTCGTCCAAATGGTTTTGCCAATTGTATTCATTTAAAACCTGTGAACTCACCAACATTGCGTTGACATTTTTTAGCATGTTTTTCAGTTAATACATAGCTACGACATGGTTGGAATAGGTTGAACATTTGGATTAAAACCCTAGAAGCCGAAGGCCCTATTTGATCAAGCTAGGCTTTTAAAATCACACATTACCATGGAGAAGCATGATCGTCAAACCTCAAGTTTATTTTGACCTATATGGTTCTAGGTCGATGTACTATTTCATTGTAGTTTTGTAATGGTGTTCGTCACTTTAGAAGTCTTTATATAGCTTCCGCTGTTGTGTAATGTTACCAATCGTTGCAACTTTAATTTATTTATTTATTAAGTAAATAAAGTTGGGGGTATGACAGATTGGTATCAGAGCCAATGGTTTCAACGAATTAGGTCTCCCTAGTGACACCTAGGCTCTAACTAGACTTATTTAGGGACCGATATTTTCTAAGACTTGCATTATTCTAAGAACACTTAAGACTTGGGTATAGATATTCCAACCGTTGCTAGACAACTTGAGTCAACTATTAGTGTATGTGATTACACTAGAATATCATTATCTACGATTGATATTAGAAATGATTATAAGACATACGCGACTAATATCTTATACGTGCAACAATTTGGAAAGTGGAAACAATAGACACCTACAATATGACTCACAACGGGAGAATACTAGAGTGATTAAGGTAAATTGACAATTGCACTTCATATCACGTAATTGTGCATTTACAGGTACTTGTGAATTCTGGGAAATTCTATTATGTTGACCTATGTATAACGTAATAGTTAGTTACTATCGACGACGTAGGCGTAGTCATCATTTCATCTATTATTGTGTCATTGTAACTCCAACATCCTATTCAGAAGTTTAAGCCAAACGATAGTCTAGATTAAGATCTTGATGATCTCGACTCTTGATCCTTAGTGATCACTCCATCATCTTTAGACATCGGTCATGTATTGCTGATATAGTCACAACGCTTTGCACGTGTTTTCACCTCGTAATTATGTGAACCTCATGACGACGCATGTATTGATTTATATTCACGCACAAGCCATATTTCAACTCTTTGAACTTACTGATCATACTTCCTAGCTGCATTCTCTGCAACTTCTACAGAAATCGTTGATATTTTGGACAATCTCGACAACACTGCAATTGACCACGAGCATTATGAACTCACCCAACTCTTTATCTTTATTGAATCGTTCCTATTACAACGACTCATTCAGTTTGAATTCCCTATCAACTTGCGACATCGATTAATTTTTATTCACACGCCATTTTGCACGACTAACTGCATCTCTTTCGCTCGACCAATTATTACCCATTTCTCGACACATTCATGTACCATATTAATTGATACGTACTGATCTCATTATGTTCTTGACGTCCTTTTACGTTATATCATAATGTACGTTATTTACTACTTTTGGGCAACAACTATTACTATGTAAATACACAAACAGAAATGAATGGCCATCATGATTTTTCCTTGAGGTCTGATGCTGAGACTTTGACTCTTGGTTACAAAACTGGGGTGAACCATTATTATATATTTCCTTTGTCAATATTGTTGACCTCTTTGATACATGATTCTCTTTGTTTGATGAAGAGGAAAAATGTCTTCGACAAATGGTTAGTTACCAAGGTTATGGATGGTAATGTTATTTCCACGAATAGCACATCAATGAACCATGACCATCCCTCGCAAACATCATCGAATCATGTTTCCCTTCAAAGAGGCAAGCTCGGACTTGCTAATTTTTATAAAGAGGGTATTCACATCTTTCATTCTTGACCTTCCAAGATAAGATCAGAACCTTACGAACCTAAATTATTGAACTACAACTTCTCAATTCTTACAATAAGAATGTCGACCCATTTCGACATCAAATATAACTATAAGAATGAGACTGAAATCCGGAGGCATGCCTTTACAAAATGCTCGAATGTAACATTTAGCACATATATGTATCATGTATGTTGCTTAAGTCATCAGTGATAAAAGCCGTGACAATGACTGTCATATACGGAATTCAAGATTTCTCGTTACCCTTAAAACACTAATTTGACTCTAAGGACACAAATATGTGATTCTTTCGAGCCTTATCGGGTTAGAAAACCTAACCACACTGCTAAAACAAGTTGTTGTTGCAAGCTTCGATATATCTTCTAATGACAATGCAAACATTGTTATCTCTTACTCACCCTTATTGAATTAATAATCACAGGTGATAAATCGTCCATGTATTATCACATGTTTCCATTAAAATGATTATAAATTATTGACATCGACATTGAAAATTTGCAATGACCATTACTTATCAATTTCAGTTCATTGACTTAATACTCATGCATATTATTGGAGTGCTAAGTTACTGCACTTAAAGTAAATGTTCTAATAACTAGTACAATAGTTGAAAGAAGTTGCCACAATACTGAACATCGTTATGTGTGCTAAAAAAATGCACACATCATTAAACGTGTTGAAAGATGCACGCATTGTTCATTGTTCATTACAATGATTCACGTGGGTATTTTCGCATGATGCGCATCAAATTGACTAACTCTATAAGGCATATCTAAAAGTCAACATTGAGCCCAGAAGTCTTAAGTTTCACAACAATCTAACCACCTGGATCGAAACACCAGCCTCATGTGCCTAAATAAACTCCTTACTTCATATGATATTCGATGATCCATAAGCTACGCTTATAATTAGATGAGTCCTAGGACTTAGAGTGAGTTGTCTGCCACTGTCAGACATACACGAAGTCAACACTCTATGTCTAGAATTTATCTCATCTACGAAGAACCGTACAACATCATTGCTTCATATCCCCCTGTGATAGATATAAATGGGATGTCGTTGACGACCGAATGTCTATAAAATATACAAAGGGAGATGTCATTTTCATCAACAGACTACCAACGACCCACAAACATTCTTTACGAAACCTAGTCATCTTCATCCCTGATGATCATACTTTCAAATTCAACTATTTTGTCTTTGGATCTCAGGATGCTGGTGTCAAGACGGTGAATGGATCCACATCGTCTACCATTTAATCACTTGAATCCGAATCAATTATACTATTCTCAAATACTTTGATATCCTCTTACCTCTTAATTTGGACTCATTTTTCAACTTTTGGAAGGATTATAGAAATCCAGATGATTCAATGTACCATGAGATTTTATTGTCTCAAGAGGATGACTCAACAATTATTCCTTCAAAATTTCAGTCAAAGCTAGGACCAATCTCAGGATATCATATTTCCATAAAAACTTTATTCTGTATCATAGCTGTTTACTTCGCTACCTAGGTAACTATAGGCAGTTTCTCTCGATCACCTCAGTATCTGTAAAGCAGTGGAACTCAATTGAATTAGTTTAACTTACGAAACTTCTACTTCGCTACCTAGGTAACTATAGGCAGTTTCTCTCGATCACCTCAGTATCTGTAAAGCAGTGGAACTCAATTGAATTAGTTTAACTTACGAAACTTCTACTTCGCTACCTAGGTAACTATAGGCAGTTTCTCTCGATCACCTCAATATCTGTAAAGTAGTGGAACTCAATTGAATTAGTTTAACCTATGAAACTTCTATTCGAAAAAGTTTGAATGTATCAAGGCAATGAACGGTCAATTAGGATCTATCATGTTTTGGTCATTCGTGTGTTAAAACACGTATATGAATAAGGAGTATGTACCCACATACCTTCAGAATTCATGTGCACGAATGCACTTTTGTTTTTCATCATCAATGATGATTGTCATCGAATTCCACTCTGAGGAGAGTGATCACATAATGAAGTTTTTCAACATCTTGCCCTTGATTATTTAACTTTGTGTGTGAGTTGTTAACTTAGTCTGTGAAAACTCATTATTTCGACTCACATTAATCAGGCAATCTCTTAATGACATACTCATTACATGAAATGTGACCACACTTATTGCAATCCTTTTTGTTCATGGGACTCTGATAATGACTTTGTCACTTCAGGGTATAGCAAGCATCGTTTCTTTGTCAATATATTCAAAGAATTATCCTAAATCTGCTCGTTTGATATCCTGAATGTTCAACAATACCGTTGCACTATTACATGATACGATGATATCTCAAATCCTTACACATTCAATATCTTGGTTAATGAGGCATTCGCTCTACCATCGAATAACGACTACCAAGTGATTTGAGTTAAAATTCTCCCTATGAACTAGAAATGAACCAAGGGTAAGAAACTCTCATAGGAATAAATTAAATCAATCCTGGAGGTTAACCTAAACCAATTTTCGAGGACGAAACTTCTTTAACAAGCGGAGAATGTGACAACCTTGAATTAAGTTCAATAATTCTCGATAGTTAGTTCACCATAAATGTGCTTGGTCCATTAACGGTCAATAGTAGGCCCAATATGCGAACTTGATATGTAACCCTATTTGACGGATTATGGAATGATTCGAGATAAAGTATCATTGATATGTAGGAGTTCCTGAGACTTACAACGTACGATTAAATAAATTAACGAGTTCACAATTAGTAACCGACACATGAAGTAATGTTTAATTACTAATATTAATATTACAAATTAAAAATAATTATTCGTATTTATTAGGACGATTAACTAAGAACAATTACGCATGAGTTCTACGACGGCAGACGCGTAATTACAATAAATACCGGCGTAAACGTATTTCAGTTAATTATTATCTAGTACGATTAAATGATTTAACGAACAATTAAATTCTTTTTCTAATCTTTATTATTATTCAATATTATTTTTATTAAGGAAATAATAAAATTATAGTAGAACGTGAAAACTAATATAAACGGACGAACGCATTAGACACGCGTTACTAAGACGTACCGGCTTGGACGGAAATCAGAGCGATGATTCTTAAATTTAGCATAAAAAAATATATTAATAATGACGTTGCGTGATTTTAAGAATTTTAAGATAATTTATCGGGAACGAGAACGCGATAACGTGACGGGTTTACACGCGGTGTCCACCTACTTGAAACCCTAGATATAAGTACAACTTATTATCCCCCCATTCCTCTCATTCCCACCATTTACAAACACACTTAAGGTGTGTTAGAGAGAGAGATCGGTAGAAGGAGGTGGAGCCGTCAGCCACCTCCTGCGGACTCCACCACCGGCGAAGAAAAGCAGGCGACAATAGTGGTCTCCAGCATTCCATCATCACCACACACAAAAACCCAGGTTCATAGAGAGTGATGAACGGTCGGAGAAAGAAATGAGGAGGCCGGCAGGCGGCCCTGCGGCTGTCCCTATTGCGTGACGGTGGTGGCTGGCTGGGGATGAAGACGGCGGGGAAGTACAGGGCGGTGGTAGGCGGGGAGGCCCAGATCCGCACAGCAGCAGAGTCCGGTGGTCTAGTGGCGGCAAAGCGATTCCGGCAACACACGGTGGAGAATGGTTGATGACGCCGGCGGCTAGGGTTTTTAGCCCCGATTCCAACGAAATCGCTTTTCCGGCGAGGCTTAGGAGGTTCCCGGTAAGTCCACATCTCGTTTTCTCGTCGTTCGGGTTTAGATCTACACACTTGGAATATTAAATTTTCTGTTTTGGGATAATTCCGGTGAACAGAGATGTTTTCCGATGACACCCGACTTTCCGGCGAGTCCTAAACAAGTAGATCTTGTCTTGTATGGTGTTTGAGTGACCCGATCTACAATTCCGAGGTTTGTTTTGGAAGTTTTAGGTTAAACATTGATGATTTGTCATTTTTCCATATTAGATCTAGTAATTTTGGTGGCCGGGTTTCATTCCCGGAGTGTTAAAATGTGTTTTTGACAGGAAACGACGTCACGGGTCTCGGTCAAACTCGATCAAGCGTGGTCAATACGTGAACCGTAAGGTTTAGGACGTGTCGGTTCGTAAACGAGATTTACGAAAGGTACAAATGCAGGCAAACAAGATTATATTTATTTACGCGAAAGTTAAACGCGGGTGTGGTTGAATTACGTGGAGCTTAAGCGATTCGTTAACGATAAAAAATAAATATTAACTTAACCATTTATATTAACGGACCGTAAACACGTATAATTAATCTTGAAAGTTCGTTCCAACTAAAATATATAAATATTAATAAATGAGAATATTAAACTCGATAACACTCATTTGACTTCATGAGTGTTAATCTTGAGGGTTGACCTCATGGGTGTGAATTTTAAGGCTTGACCTCATGGGTGTAAATCTTGAAGCTTGACCTCTTGGGTGTGAATCTTGGGGCTTGACCTCATGGGTGTGAATCTTGAGGCTTGACCTCATGGGTATGAATCTTGAGGCTTGACCTCATGTGTGTGAAACTTGAGGCTTGTCCTCATGGGTGTAAATCTTTAAGCTTTGCCTTTACGTGTGTTTACTTGAAGCTTTCTCTTCATGGGTGTTTAATCTTGAAGTCTTTGAGCTTCATGGGAGTGACTAGAAGTCTAAGAACGTCATGGGTGTTAATTGAGATCTTTGAGTCTCATGAAATGTTATATGTTTAGTTATTGGGGGTTAATAACTAATGGGGATGTAATTGGGTGTTATACAAACCTTATTAAGGTTTAAACATGTTGGAATTGAACCAAATGGGTTAAATAAGTTAAAAACGAATTATTGGAGTGCATGACCTGTAGTGAGCATTCATACGCTGGGTCATACGCTGGTTCAGCATATCATACGCTGACGCTGGGCCATACGCTAGTTTAGGTTTTTGGTCATTTTCTTTGGTGTTCACTTGGGGGTTGTCCCAAGGGTTAAATCATTACTACCATGTTTTATGGGGTGCTTTAAGTGTAGGCAAAGCTCCGGTCTAGCATCAGGTATTGCTTCAAGTCGATTGAATTCTCACAAAGATTTGATGGTGTTTGATTTTGTTGAAACTAAACTTCTGTGTGAGTGTTTAAAAACAATAGTTTTAAATGTAAAGGTGCGAAGTGATAATGGTCGGTGATTTATCACTTTAACTCAGGATTTTCGAAATGTAATGTTTAACGTATGTGTCGTTTTTGTTTAAACATTCATGTTGTTTTGGAAATTGAAAATGGGACCAACTTTCACATATGTTTGAAATGTGTTGACTAGTTTGAAATTTTTGGTGTTACATCCTGCTAATTTTTTTTTTCATTTTTACCCTTCATACTATATATAGTATATACTTTTAACTCGTTTAATTTTCTAATAATTTCGTTTGTTAACTTAAAAAATGGATTACGCAGATGTTTTTAGTTTTTTATTTTTTGTCAACATTCCGATATAAACTTTTTGAAAACGGAGTTGTATTCAAAATCGAGTTTTTTTCGTATTGTAGTCTATAGCAAGTGTCGTTACCGTTTTGGTACAGTGGCTAGCCGAACCTATTATGAGCGAACAACATCATTGCCGTTATTGGTATTATCTGAACCGGTATCAATATTCGTTTTTATGGTTTTTGACGACCCGAACCGGTAATTTTTTGTTTTTTTCCCTTTTTTATTATTTAATTTTATGTTTTTTTATTAACATTATTTTTACCATTACGTTTACGTTTTTATTTAAATTTTATTAACGATTAACCCGTACCCGTCGGAGAACACAGGTGTAACCAGTTGGTTTATATTATTATTCATCTATTTATTACCATTTACTACTTTAATAGAAATGCAGCTGGAAATGGGCTTTTCTAAGAAGTCAAAGATACTACTGCAAACGCGACCATACATTAAAAGACGAGATTAGAAAAAGATAAATGAGTAAGAGAAAGGAATCCAAAGCACACACATTCACATTAACGGATAGTTTATAAAGCATTTAATATTCAAAACATACTAATTATATAAACGCTGATAAACATTAATGTAAAGGAAAAACATAATTGATGTACCATATAGTTTTAGAATTGATCATTAAAGATAATATATATAATAGAAACTTGATAAATATTTTTTAAAACATATTTGCTTGAAAAAATAAAACTAAATTAAGAAAACAAATAATAATTATCATAGAATGTTTCCCAAAATACATGAAAACAAACTTAGACATGCCAGTAATTACAAAGAAATGCTGCAAATGCAGCGCCGTCTCATCATCCTGAGAATTCTAAAATGAGTTTTCTGATTGATACCTTAAAAGATTTTGTAACTTTGTAAAAAAGTAATTTAATCTTTTTGTATAAATTTATCTTTATAACTTTTTTGAGATATACTTAATAAAACTTTCGGTAAGAATCTATAATTAGTAAATACTTTATTTTTTATTTTTATAAATCTTATTAACAATTCTAAGATATTGTCTAAATAGACATCACCTACTAGAGATTCATCCTATATACAGAGAAGATCCCTTGAAAATGAGATTTTGTCTAAATAATCTGAGAAAATTTTTTTAAAACTTAATATCCGGATCAAACGAACTACGATTGAACCAATTTCAGTGGCGTTGGAACTGGCTCATCGAACCCTATACCCAAATCCCTTAACCCTAAACCGTAAAACTAAACCCTAAAGCTAAAATCTATAAGTTAAACCTTAAAAGCTTAAAAAGCTAAACCCTAAAACTAAAATTTAAAAACTAAACCCTAAAAGCTAAACTCTAAATGCTAAATCTAAACCTTAAAACTAAACTTTAAACCTAAACCATAAAACTAAACCATAAAACCTTAAAGTTAAACCCTAAATGCTAAAACCTAAAAGCTAAACCCTAAATGAACCGGGAGGGGTTCTTCTTTTTCAAATTGGATATGGAAGAAGAGATGATGAAAGTGCTTGAGAGGAACCCTTGGCTTGTTAATAATGTTCCTTTGGTGTTGCAAATTTGGGAACCGGATACTATCTTATCTAAATCGGATCTAAAGAATGTGTCGGTTTGGGTTGGTATTAAGGATCTCCCGTTGTGCTTATGGAATGGCGGTAATATTGGTCAAATAGTAAGTTGTGTTGGGAAACCTCTTATGCTTGATCAAATCACCTTTGATAGATGTGAATCTAAAGAGGGGCATATGAATTTTGCTAGAGTTTTGGTGGATGCTAAAGCCTCAAATGGCCTTTCGGATTGGGTCAAAGTTTCTTTCCCGTCTAGGAAGAATTTACCAGGTAAGGTTGCTTATCTTGACTTATCTTTTAGGTGGAAGCCTCCTTTGTACAGGAAATGTGGTGTATTTGGTCACATAGAGGATGTTCATAAACCTCCTCCCCCACCTCTTGTGGTAGACACTTTGGTTGTGGACCCGCCTAAGATGGCTCCTCCAATTGCACAAAAAAGGGTAACGAAGTTACGGAAGATGGTTTCGTTGAAGTGGTAAAGAAAAAGAAGAAGTACAATGGCCCAAAACCTAGAGTGCAAATCCCAAGCCTAAATGTTAGTAAACCGGGCACAAATAAGCCTTCGGGTCGTCCTAAGCCCAATGTGGTTATTGGGCCTTCTATAAAAGCCCAAAATACCCATGTGCATGTTTCAAACACATTTTCTGCTTTGGATGATAACACCCATACTGATGATAGCACCCCCAGAGTTAAATGATACTTTGAAGAGGTTTGCAAAGATCTATTTTGATACACATACTATCCCCCCTCATGTTATCTTTTTGACATGGTCTACTGCTCTCTTAAGGATTACTATTATTCGCTGACTAAAGATGACATAGAGGAAGTTGAGTCAGAGACGGATGGCACGACTAGGCTTATGTCTACAGATGTTCCTAAATGATTTCTCTAAGGCATTGTTTGATTAGTATGTCTTTTTGGCTTTGAGCTTTATGTTTCTTTGTCTTGTGGTTCCCCTCTCCATGGTACAAAAGCCCAGGAGGGGAGGGGGGATGCATTTTGGTTGTATTCCATCTATTTATTTTTAATAATATTAACCTGGGTATTGCCCTTTTCCAAAAAAAAACTAAGATAGTAAATGTCACACCCCGACCGATGGCGGAATCATCGGGGCGGACAATGGAATGATTGTTCAAAAGCACATGATAACTAAAATATTGCATAATTCATTAATTTAATTAAAGACAACAAACATTCAAGTACAATACAAATTCAAATAACCTAGTCTATTTCAAAACATTGATTTAATTAACTAGGTCCATAAGTTCTTTAGTGGTAGAATCTTCAGCAAGCAATCACATATCCAAACCTGAAATATTATTTAAATCAAGTGTCAACTATAAAGTTGGTGAGTACATAGGTTTAGTGGAACCGAATAATAGTAGATAAAAACGTTTTGCAACTCATTGTTTATCTTGTTAAACATAGCATACATGGTTATATCATTTATCTAAGCACAATTCAAACATTGATTGACGATCTTTAACATAGCACAACAGCTAGGTCCGGTATGTTTAAATATAGTTACCCACTATATCCGATATGTTTGAATATAACACGCGGCTATATCCGAGTATGTAGTAATAAACACCTTACATGGGTGGGCTGGTCAGGCACAATAGATCTATTAATATTACTGTTGGTTTTCTTGTGTTTAAAGCAAATGATTGTACACCCAGGATAATAAGCATATAATCCACATGAATAACACGTATAAACAATTTGATTGAGTAGCATGAAATAATGTTTCACCCCAAAGTATGTAAAAATGTAAAAGAGAGGCTATGTAACTCACCTGGCTAGCGGATGTTTTTAATCCACGAGTGCGGGTGATAAGGATGTTGAAAACTAAGCACGTTGAAACCCTATGTGGATAAATAGGTATTATTGTATGTTTTATATGTGCGTATTCGTATTTAAATGTGTATAGGTTTATAATAATATTTTTTAACATTTATAAAATATGGTAGAAAGATGATAATGATTTTGTAAAACTTAATATCAAAAATATTTATATATATTTTAATTTTGTTAAAATATTATATTTTAAAGAATTTGTTATTATGTTTATTGTATTTATATATAATAATAAATAAAAAAAAGTTACCAGGCGTGACGATCCGTTATGGAGTGATGTGTGGCACACCCTTAGAGTTTTGCGGTTGTGACTGACCGTTACCACGCGTGACGGTCCGTTATAGGGTTTCCACACATCATTTTGCGATCATTAGTCACTGGACACGTGGCACGTTACCATTGTTCGATTGCTGAGCCCGTAACGGACCGTTACCTTCCGTGACGGTCCGTTACCGTTGGATTTTTATGTTTTTCACTTTTTGAACCTTGATCTATAGGTTAATTACACTTATAGCCCTTGTGGTTTGTACCTTAGTCAAATCTTGGATGTTTTTGTGGTAGTTGTTACATCCTCCCCACCTTGTTTTAATCTCGTCCCCGAGATTATTCGAACAAGTGAGGATATTTATTTTTCATTTCGGACTCCAATTCCCACGTGTGCTCTGGGCCACGTCTAGAGTTCCATTTCACTTTCACAATCATGAGTTTCTTTCTTTTCAATTTCTTTTCCTGCCTGTCCTTGATTTGCAAAGGTTGTTCCACAAATTTCAACTTTTCATCTACCTCTAAGTCATGTAGGGGTATTACCAGAGATTTATCTGCCAAACACTTGCGAAGATTTGACACATGGAGTACATTCATTTCTTCTGTTAATTCGAGTTGATAGGCCACAGGCCCAACTCTTTTCAAGATTTTGAATGGTCCTACGAATCTAGGACTTAATTTTCCTTTATTTTCAAATCTTACAATGCCTTTCGAGGGTAAAACTTTTAACAGGACGTTATCACCGACGTTGAATTCTAACAACTTTCGTCTTCTATCACCATTACTCTTTTGACGATCACGAGCAGCTTTCAATCTATCTTTTATTTGAATGATTTTCTCAGTTGTTTCTAGGACTATTTCTTGTCCAGATAACTGATTTTCTTCTATTTCAGACCAACAGATTGGAGTTCGACATTTACGATCGTATAAGGCTTCAAAAAGAGCGGCATGTATATTCGTATGATAGCTATTGTTATAGGAGAATTTCATTAGAGGTAAGTGGTCATCCCAATTTCCTCCAAGATCAATTACACAAGCCCTTAACATATCTTCCAGTGTTTGAATTGTTTTTTTCTCTTTGCCCGTCCATTTGAGGATGGTAGGCAGTGCTAAGATTCAATTTCATACCTAGGGCATTTTGAAAATTTTGCCAGAATCGAGAAGTAAATCTACTATCTCTATCTGACACAATAGATAGTGGCACACCGTGTAAAGACACGATTTCATTAACGTATAATTGTGCCAACTTATTCATGCTGAATGTTTCTTTCATGGAAAGAAAATGAGCAGACTTAGTAAGTCTGTCGATGATAACCTAGATATTATCATTTCCTCGACTGGTTCGGGGAAGTTTAGTAATGAAATACATGGTTATCATCTCCCATTTCCAGACAGGAATTTCAAGTTGCTGTAATAAGCCAGGCGGCTTTTGATGTTTAGCTTTAACTTGAGAACATGTTAAGCATTTTGCAATAATTGGCTTTTAGGTTTTTATACATTTTATTGCTTCTAGGATGCATTGTATACTTAGATTTATGAGCTTCTTCAAGAATTTGTTCACCAATTGGTCGATCATGCCTCCCAAACCTTCTTTCTCGAGGTTTGGTTCTTACAGTGCAAACCGTTGATATTCCTTAATACGAGTAATAAGATCGATTTGAAGATTGAGTCTTAGAGCACGAACTCGTTTAGGTTTCTCATGTTCTTTTCTGCTCAAGACGTCTGCTACAGCATTAGCTTTGCCTTCATGATAACATATTTCGCAATCGTAATCATTCAGGACTTATATCCAACGTCTTTGCCTCATATTCAGTTCTTTCTGAATGAATATATACTTTAGGCTTTTATGATCAGTGAATATAGTGAATTTGACTCCATATAGATAGTGCCTCCATAATTTCAATGTGAATATTATGGCGCCCAATTCTAAATCATGAGTTGTATAATTATTTTCATGAGTTTTCAATTGTCTAGAAGCATAACCAATGACTTTGCTTCTTGAATTAACACACAACCAAATCCGGTGTGTGAAGCATCATAGTATACTAAAAAGCCTCCATTTCCATCTGGCAAAGCTAGTATTGGTGCTTGGGTCAGTTTCTGTTTTAGAGTTTTAAAGGCTTCTGAATGCTTAGGTCCCCATTCATACTTAACTGATTTGCGAGTCAGAGAAGTTAATGGAACAACAATCCGAGAAAAATCTTGGATAAATCTCCGACAGTAACCAGCCAAGCCGAGAAAAATTCGGATTTCAGTTGGTGAGTTTTGGATTTCCCATTTGGATATTGCTTCAATTTGATAGGATCGACTTGGATGTCATCAGCGTTAATGATATGTCCAAGGAATTGAACTTCTGACAACCAGAATTCACATTTTGAGAATTTAGCATATAGCTTTTCAGTTCTCAAGAGTTCAAGCAAGATTTTTAGGTGACTAGTATAATCTTCCTTACTTTTTGAATAAATACGGATATCGTCAATGAATACGATAACGAATTTATCCAAGTAAGGTTTGCAAACCCGATTCATCATGTCCATGAATGCAGCTGGTGCATTAGTAAGTCCGAACGGCATTACCGTGAACTCATAATGACCATATCGAGTTCTGAAAGCTGCTTTGGGAATATCTTCTTCCTGGAGTTTCAATTGATGATAGCCAGAACGAATATCGATTTTCGAAAAACATTGAGCTCCCCGTAGTTGATCAAAGAGATCATCAATTCGGGGAAGCGGATAACGGTTCTTAATCGTAACTTTATTCAACTCACGATAATCAATGCACATACACATTGCATCGTCTTTCTTCTTAACGAATAAGACAGGAGCTCCCCATGGCGATGAGCTTGGTCTTACGAATCCCTTCTTAAGTAATTCATCCAAGTGTTTCTTTAATTCTGCCATTTCATTTGGAGCTAACCTGTAAGGGGCTTTGGCAATTGGTGCCGTACCGGGTACAAGATTAATTCTAAATTCCACTTCTCTTTCAGGTGGAATTCTAGGTAGTTCGTTAGGGAAAACCTCAGGAAATTCAGCCACAACCGGCACTTCTTCAATCTTCTTCGTAGTGTCGGCAGTTACAGATACAAGGTATACTAAGCATCCCTTTCGTAGATATTTTGTGGCTTTTAACATGGAAATTATTCCAACAGAGTTGGACAATTTACCACCATTTATAGTCAAGATATTGCCTTTTGGTGAACGAAGCTCTATGGATTTCTTATCACATAGGATATGGGCTTGGCTAAAATCTAACCAATCCATTCCTAGGACAATATCAAATCCTGCCAAAGTTACTCGCAACAGTTGTGTAGGAATAACATGTCCTGATAGTGTAATATTACAATCGTTTAAGATTTCTGAAATTTGAACTAGGTCCCCGTTGGCAGTTTCTACCATGTATTTCTTGTCTAATTTAGCTAGAGTTTATTTAACAGTCTACAGAATTTATGATCTATAAAACTTTGGTTTGCACCAGAGTCAAATAGAACTCGAGCATAAATATCATTGACAAGAAATGTACCCGTAATGACGTCGGCCATACCTGCTGCGTCATGAGTATTGAGAACGAAGACTAGCTCAGGCTTAAAAGCTTGAACGTATAGACTGCACTTTGGATCACAATATGTGGAGTCTCTTAAAGCCTTATAGAAGCATGACACTGAAGATAGAAGCATGAGACTGAAGAAGTCAGGCATCAGTTGGTGTGAATGACTCTGGTCGAAAGGTTAGCGAATCCGACTTCCATTCTTTTTTAGGGACCCAACCACGTGCATTCTTATTTACTCCTTCAACGGGTTTAGGACCTGTCCCTTCAGGCTTTTTGAGTTTGCGACAATAAATTTTGATGTGGCCAGCCTCACCACACTCAAAACAAGTGACTTGTTTCTTCTTGAAACAATCTTCTGTTTTGTGTCCGGACATCTTGCAGAAGTTGCAATAAAGTCAAGATCGACATTGTCCCAAGTGCCTTCTCTTGCACTTTAGACATTCAGGAATGGAAGAATTGTTATTTTGAGAGTTGAAGCCTGATCTTGACTTCTTAGAACCATTTGGGCCTTGCCCAGTTGCTTCCCTCCTCTTGATTTCTAATCAGACTACTGGTTAAGGAGGCTCCTAGATCCATAGCATTGTCAAGGTTTTCACAATTGGCAACCTTAACCATGTCACGGATTTCTCCAACCAAACCCCAAATGTATCTTTTTATCAGATTAGATTTAGGGGTAGCAAGATGAGGAACTATTCTAGCATACTCGAGGAGTTTAGTTGAATACTCCTGACGATTTGTTCCAATCATATTCAGACCTATAAATTTTCCTTCGAATTGTTCCCTTTCATTATAGGGAACGTATTTCTTCTCCACTCTTGTCTTGAAGGCACTCCAGCCCATAGCATAGGCTGCATCCCTTCCTTTGGCAGCAATAATGTTATTCCACCATTATAAAGCTTGATCTTTAAACAAATTGGAATCATACAAAACTTTGTCTTCCTCAACACACTTGCTTATAGCAAGAACAGATTCCGTCTTTTCAATCCACCTCAATGTGGCTATTCCCCCTTCTCTTCTAGAGAAATTGTAAGGTTTGCAATCTTGGAACATTTTATAAGTACAGCCGACTATCTTTCTCTTCTTCTTCAGGTGACCATAATTATTACCCATCCCTTCATCTTCAGAAGAATTATGGTAATATTCTTCTTTTTCAGTCTTATTGGTTAGATGAGTAGCAGAACCCTCAGGTTTGAGAGTAACCGGTTTAGATTGAGTGATAGTTCTAGTATGTTGAGTTATAGGTTGGGAATGAATAGATTTTGGAATTGACGGCTGAACAGATATTTTATCTGACTGCCTCTTTTCCATTTCGGTAAAGATCATTGGCAGAGAATTCTTGATTCCTTCTGCAATCAGTTTCTGTAGTTCTTTACGAGAATCAGGGATTTCAGCAGCATTTTCAATCACTGCTTGTTTTCTCTTTCATCTCGTATTATAAGAAGGTCAAGTTTGTTTAGACATACTATATAAGAAACAAGATTGCAATTAAAAACAAAACTTTTTATTGAAATATAAAATATAATACATGTAGAAATCATTGTTTCTAAAGATTCCTAAAATTCTTTTCTTCAAGAGCTTGGACTAACAAAGCATTTCGAGCTTCAGCTACAACTTTTTCTTGTTCCGGCTCAGCTATTTTGTTTAACAACATTTGTTCTCTTTCACTTCCCGAAGCATACTCATTTATTTGAGAAGCATGGAGAGGAACAGTCTTATAGTATGGAACATACAGTATATTAGAATCAACTCGTTCTTCTTCGTTAGGATCACAACTATTCTCATAAGGCATTTCAACGTATCCCTTATGAAAGATATGTGAGTATATTGGAGTGATATTATAGCTTCCAGCAGTAGGAGCAGAATGAAAACTTATAGAAGGATTATAGGGAACATTTGGGTTTCCTATTTCTCCGAGGCTTCTGAAAGTTGAACTTTCAGTTTCCTCATTATTTTCTATAGTTGTTTTATTTGTTTTTCGTTCAAAATAATTAGCTGGAGCAAATTTTCGAAGAAAACTAGGAACTTTGCCTTTTCCAACCATATATTACAAAACAAACTTTATTTATATTATTAGAAAGTATATTACAAGGAAATAAAATACAACACAGGTTTTAATCCTTCATCAGCTCCTCTCCAAGGGTTATCAGGCTTTCTCCATACTCATAGACCTGCTGTCTATAAAATTTAGTTCTTGCCTTATCCATGATTTTCTTCCGTGTTAGCTCGTCCGTTTAGAGTAACGAACGATCTAGGCATTCAATAGGAGAAGAAGGCATACTATGCTAATAGCCGTATTTTGGCGGGGGAGCATTGAAATAGGTTTTGAAAGGACCATGGTAAATTGGTTCAGGAAACATGTAAGGATCGTACATGACTGGGGATTCAGAATTATTATTATAAAATGGGTAATATTCGGGATTTTAAGATCCAGTTTCAAAATGATGAGATTCCTCGGATGGATCTTCTTCTGTTGACATATTCTACTGAGTTTGACTAGATTCAACTTCAAGAGTATTCAAATTGCTAAAATTTGATCCAGCATCCATCAATTGGCTTGAGGTATCATGAGACTGGGGATGGTATTCAGGAGTGATGTTATCTGGAAGGATAGCAAATGGATCGTTGTTGTAGTCTGGCGAAGAAATAGGATTCATTTGAGAACCCAATGGATGATATTCAGGTGATTCTTGCTTTATTGGACTATTGGGATCTTAATAAACAGGAATAGAGTTATCTCCAGACATCTGCAATCTTAAAGCATCAGTACTTATCTCATTCTTTTGGTCAAGACTTAGATACTAAGAGCTCTACAAGGATGGTTATCTTCCCAGAGCAGTCCTCCAATAGAGATGTTCCACGGAAAGAATGACGGGTCTAGGAGAGATTTATACACCACTCTTTCCTTAGACAGAACATTATGTTTGTCAAATAACTACATACCGGTCAGAAGATTACCTTGTTTTCTTATCTTAATCTTGAGGCATAAAATAAACTCATGGTTAAAGCTTAGATACTAGATCCAATTTGTAATTCACTAAAACCTGTGGCTCTGATACCAACCTATCACACCCTGCCTCAGTCACCCCCTAGACATGTGCGAGCTAGATTGGTACAAGCTTTGATTTTAGAGTTTTTATAGAACACAGTGGAAGCCTTTTCACAAGGATCGTTTCATCATTTCATTCAACCTCAAGGGTTGTATTTGTAAATATCAAGACTCAGTTGGAAAACAAAAGTCTAGTATTTATTTCATAAACATAGGGATTTAAATACCATTTTCTTTTGATTACAAAACAAGGTTTGAAACCAAATACATTTCTTGTCTCTCATGGACAAATTTCAAGCCACTGGAAATAGTAATATCCAAGGTTGATCAGTCCCTTAGTCCTGTCTCATTTTTCATCTTTTAGGATTTCCTATACACGAGGCCTGAGAATCCAACGTGCAAGTTATCCCTTTTCAATATTCATTCCTGGGTCAGATCTTATGTCTGCTCGTATCCCCTTTCTTTTCCATTTTATTCATTGCCTGAAAATATTTTGAAAATGAAACATCAGCGCGAATGCAGGTGAATACAATTATCTTGACAGGAAAATCATTTGGCACAAACAAGTATTAATTTCATAATCACAAATTTTGTGTTCAATCCACACATTCAACAGGCCCTTATCTCCTGATCATACGCACCACTATATACACTGGCGTCATGTCTTATAACAACGGACAGGTCTATGCCTCCGAATTTGTTATAAGATAAGCACCGGCCGTAATCCGAGACTTTCACCCGAGACCCGTGTATCCCTTGCAAGTTTTACGTATACCTTTGGCCTGAATGCTTTGTTCGTAGAAGAACGTTGAGCATTATTCCCTTAACCTTTATTTGTCCATTTTCGTAAATGTAAATGTTTGACACAAGTTTTGAAATAGATAAAGTATTCACCTTGATTATAGGAATGAGCCTCTAAGTTGGAAATTATAGAATCAGCCTCTTAACTTTGATTTCTTTAGCGTATCGGCACTTCTACGAGCGTTTCTTCTTAAACCGGCCACTAAAACGAGCGGGAATCAAACCGAAAACTTCGGGATCAAGCTAAGGGGTCTCTTGAACACGAAAGTGAAGTAAGAATTCAAAATTGGTGTGGAGAATGAGTTGAAATCGACCAACTATTTATAGGGCTAAGAATGAGGTCGTGACGGACCGTTACAGGTGGTAACGGTCCGTCACCAGATTAGGGTTTTACGAGTCATCAGACAAGTGTTGCCCTCCGGTCATTTTGCGGCGTGACGGACCGTTACCAGGCATGACGGTCCGTTACGGAGTGATACATGGTGTACCCTTAGAGTTTTGCGGTTGTGACGGACCGTTACCACGCGTGACGGTCCGTTATAGGGTTTCAACGCGTCAGTTTGTGATCATTAGTCATTGGACACGTGGCACGTTACCATTGTTCGCGTGCTCAGCCCGTAACGGACCGTTACCTTCCGTGACGGTCCGTTACCGTTGGATTTTTATGTTTTTCCCTTTTTGAACCTTGATCTATAGGTTAATTACACTTATAGTCCTTGTGGTTTGTACCTTAGTCAAATCTTGGATGTTTTTGTGGCAGTTGTTACATCCTCCCCACCTTGTTTTAATCTCGTCCCCGAGATTATTCGAACAAGTGAGGATATTTCTTTTTAATTTTGGACTCCAATTCCCACGTGTGCTCAGGGCCACGTCTTGCGACACCCAGTATTCTAGGCCTATACCCATAGGCATATTTGCACGTTCATATTTTATATATTTCCTGAGATTTTATTTTGACAAAGTATTGTCAAGGAGCCTAGCAAAGGAACCCATATCATATTTAGTAATTTTTAAGAATTACTAGGAAATAAACAATAATAACCATCATTGAACGTTCGTTGGTGATTAACGAGATTTTATTGTAGTAAAATTCTAGTGATACATTTTAATATAAAAACGTATATATTGGTGACTAAATCTTAAAACAGGGACATAAAAATGTTGGTTGCATGGCCTTGAGTTATTTTATGTGTATACACGTATAATATAGTTAAAGTAATAACTATGTCGGTATTCACTAGCAGAATATTAAAGTTAGTTAAACTACACAAAATGTAAGACGTCTTAATAATTAAATATATAAAACAGATATTAATTTCGGGTAATATACCGCGTGTAAATCAATCACATCATCATGATTGTTTTGTTACACAACACTCAAGCGTCAAAATCATCATGATTATAACCAAGAGTGTAAGCAACTTAAAGATAACATCAGCATCATTATATCTTTGCTTATACTCCACTCCAATATCAAATCATAATGATGATAACTTGTTGAGATCTACACTGAACCCCCGTTCTATCTAATAATTATATATATATATATGTATATATATATATGTATATATATATATAAATATCTAGGTAAATATATACAAAGTTATCGGATCATTAAAAGTTCATACACCAGGTATATTATCACGGGATCACCTACCGTGCCTACACTACCTAAATACCATCTAGTAATAATTGTAATGATAACACTTGAGGTGACAACATCCACCTTGCCATCAATCCATCATGAACCATGATTACATCATAAGAACCCATACTCAATCAAGTGTATTCACAAGCAAAGGTCTCATCCATCATCATTAATAATCACGATGATTACTTGATCACTCCAACTCTCTTTCTCTCTATATATATACGATTCCTACACACACACACATGTATCTTTCAAAAATCCAAGAACAAAAATCTAAAGAGTCTAGCTAGAACTTGGGAGATTCAAGGGAGCTTTGAAGGATTAAGGGTCGATCTTGATAGCATAACAAGTCACCAATATGGAAACATAATATTTTTCTCCGAAAATATATAAGCGTCTAGACTAGAATAATAATCACCAACGAGTCGTCACATGAAACAGTGTTTTAATAAACAAATACGTACTTAATGGGTTTCATTAAGTCGGGTGAACAACTTGCTTTTAAGACGGGTAGTCTTAACTCATTAGTACCCTTGTGTGATTAGGGTACGGATAGACAGGAACTTTTAGCACACTATTATTTGCTAGGATTTCATCAGACACAAGGTGAGTTCACGGCCCCCTTTTCGCTTTTTAAACTGTGATGGGAGAAACATACTTACATCTTATGTGTTTCATTATTGTTTAATACATTTGGAAACATTGTTGAGAAAACATTGCAAACATTTTTTATATGATAACAAGAAAACAAGACACTAACATTATGTTGTACATGAGGAACAATATAGCGCTTAAAGTCCCCGGATTAACACTTTTTGAGACCATTAGATATGGTCTTAGCCTGGCATTATATGGATAGTACTATTGGGGGTGACGTCCCCGGTCATGGTTAGTCACGATAACCGGGGCTCCACATGGCCGAATGAACGCATATTGTCTTATTCTCGTGGTTTAGTGAAGGAGGGGCATTCATTTGTCATGGTTTGGTTACGGTTTCATGTACGCACATAGGTATTTGTAAGCCTAGCTAGTTTACGAATGGATCAATAACACTTGTTTCTTTTATCATATGCCTTTAGAATTATTTGTACTTAATTATGACAATAATGTCATGTTCATGTTTTCGGTGAAAAAGTACTTATTTTATGACGGTTAAGTCATGGATACGTTTTCGGTGAAAACTACTTATTTTATGACGGTTAAGTCGTGGATACGTTATCAATGAAAACTACTTATTTTATGACGGCTAAGTCAGGGATACGTTTTCGGGGAAAACTACTTATTTTATGACGGTTAAGTCATGGATACGTTTTCGAGGAAAACTACTTATTTTATGACGGTTAAGTCATGTATACGTTTTCGGGGAAAACTACTTATTTTATGACGGTTAAGTCATGTATACATTTTCTTGGAAAACTACTTATTTTCATGACGGTTAAGTCATGTATACGTTTCCAGAGAAAACTACTTATTTTTTTGACGGTTAAGTCATGTATACGTTTTTAGGGAAAACTACTTTTTTTATGACGGTTAAGTCATGGATACGTTTTTGGGGAAGAACTACTTATTTTATGACGGTTAAGTCATGTATACTTTTTCGGGGAAAACTACTTATTATTTACGAAGTTTAAGTCATGTATAGTTTTTCAGGGAAAACTACTTAGTTTTATGACGGTAAAGTCATGTACATGTTTTCGGGAAAAACCACTAGCACTGATATAACTAACTCTGTGAACTCACCAACCCTTGTGTCGACACTTTCAAGTATGTTTCTCAGGTAACCTTTAACCATGGCACGGTTGGAATAGGCTAGCTATACTGGATTAATTCCCAGTAACTGGAAGGGCTTAGAGTATCAACTCTCAAGTCTATCGTTGATCTAGAAGAACTTAGATCATTGTATTACTTAGTTTTAGTAATTTTATATGAAATCAAGTCTTAGAAATCACTTTTACAGCTTCCTCTATCGTGTAATGAACCAATCGTTGCAACTTTTGTTTATTTATAAAGTAAATAAATTTGGGGGTATGACAGATTGGTATCAGAGCAATGGTTTTAGCGAATTAGATTTCCTTAGTGACACATAGGCTTTAACCAGACTCATTTAGGGACCAAGATTTCTAAGACTTGCATCACACTAATAACACCCAAGACTTGAGTATAGAAATTCCAACCGCTGTCGAACAACTTGTGTAGACTATTAGTGTATGAGTTACACTAGGGTATCATTAGCTGCACTAATACTTAATACGATTACATGGTTCATGTAATGAACGCTTAGCACGTACAAATAGACACCTATGATGTTTCTCAACAAAGTGTCACTGTTCGGATTACGAATCAAGGATGACGGGTACTCAGCACACTATAACCCTAGCAGATCGAGTTATGAGCTGAACTTGGGTGACAACAGTAGTAATCGCTAGTAACCGATCTTGGAATAACAACATGCTGAATCCGTTCCAGAACCTCTACCTATAGCTGCACCACAACTACAACTACTACAGTCGTGGAGGTAACTTTCTTTCTGAAGTATCTGTGGTATAAATACTCTAATTCATGAGTTGCCGGATCGAATGACTAGACTTTATCCATGAGATGTGGCAGACGGGATTGCCCGGACAGATGGGAACCAATGGTGGATAAGCAGGACTAAACGGGGGAGAACTCCACGGGTCAGGAGACCCAGACATTCATCAGCATCATGTGGATCCATACGTACATACAGACTTGGAGCATGAGTTGCTCGAAACTAATATGGAGATCTTTGCCCTGCACATAGTGCCTGACTTCCATACACATTTTATTCTTGAGAGACACCGGTGGTGCCTCTGTACCATTAACCCCATCCGGCAACAGCCATATTCGGCAGATTCACGAGTATTGGTATAAATAAATTAAGGGTAATCCGATAGAACATTACACACTCCTACACAAGTGTGCAAACATGATCTAATGATCATTTCAAATCCTTTTTTACTAAGAAGCTTGGGATATAAGAAACACTACATGGATTATGAAAAGTAAATTATCATTACGTGTGCACACGTAATCATAATTTGCAGTGCATGAGAACTTTAGTGAGTCTTGCTGTCCAAGCTAATGATCAACCTATGTTATCAGTCAATTGATTAAGGATTGGATCTTAACAAATCAGAATTCTCAATTAGGTGTTCACAAAGCATTCTCCTAGTTATGGAGGAACGAGAGACATTCAAATTGAATTCAACCAATCCTTAGTGAGTCCTGAACGACGAAGGAATTCGCACATTCATTCTTTGAGATTCTTGAGAGACACTGGTGGTGCCTCTCTACCATTAACCCCATCCGGAAACAGCCATATTCAGCAGATTCACGAGTATTGGTACAAATAAATTAAGGGTAATCCGGTAGAACATTACACACTCCTGCACAAGTGTGCAAACACGATCTAATGATCATTTCAAATCTTTTTTTACTAAGAAGCTTGGGATATAAGAAACACTACAGGGATCATGCAAAGTAAATTATCATTACAGGTGCACACGTAATCATAATTTGCAGTGCATGGGAACTTTAGTGAGTCTTGTTGTCTAAGCTAATGATCAACCCATGTTCTCAGGCAATTGATTAAGGTTGGATCTTAACAAATCGGAATTCTCAATTAGGTGGTCACAAAGCATTCTCCTAGTTTTGGAGGAACGAGAGAAATTCAAATTGCATTCAACCAATCCTTAGTGAGTCCTGAACGATGAAGGAATTCGCACATTCATTCTTTTAGATTCTACTTGTCAGGAAGGCTTCAAATTGAGCGTTACCACAACTAACACTTACAATAATTGCACAATTATTGTGGGAGATTATAGCGTAATCTCAGGATCCATCATACAGTTCAGTCTCATAATTGCTTGAAAGTTACGCCAAGAGTGCTATGCACTAACTTCAGTAATAGGGCAGAAGATTATTCTGACCCGCATACGCATGACACCTATGGATATTGTGGAAGCTCGACATGAGACAAGTAGGTAATCTGACATTTCAGGATATTGGACAAACAGGGTTACTCTCACAACCTTTGACATTCAGTACACCTTTAAGTCAGACTATTCTTTCAGTGATGAATAAGCCGTGATTTATTCTCAAGCGAATGCCAAAGAAACAGAAGAACGACGTACAAAACCCTTAAAGGAGTCCCAAATGCGGAATTTCTTGCTAATCTCATTAGTTCATGATATGCATAAGGGACGTAAGCATGAGTGTTCACAACATACCACTATCCACAAGGATTCGAGAAGGATAGATTGATACCCTTTGTACCCGCACTTTCCCAAAGATCATCTTTTTGAATGGATCCTAGTTTTCAGCCTAGAGGAGAGGCGTGGTCACCTCTCTCACTCCAGTTTTCTATAAATAAGGAGCTCTAGGGCATCTATTGTTAAGAAATGACTTCTTAACGTTGGCTCAGGAAAAATACAAAATTTTGATGTTTAAACACTCATTACCTCAATGTTATGACCTGGGTCCTTGTACTAAGGACTTCAGGCCAGGGCCGGTAAGAGTGGAATACGTAATGGTAAGTCACCAAAGTACCATTCGAACGCCAGGGAAGTGCAGACAAACTATATGACTAGTAGTTGGCCATCATCCCTTTCTGCTAACTTAATGGGTTGAGAAACCCATAGCCCGTTTTGGGGAAAGCACTAAATCGATGAGACCATTCTCACAGTATCGCTGTTCATTTCCTAACCTAAACAGAATGTGAATATTCAAAACAAACATAGAACTTCGTATGGCTTGCATACTTCGGGAGTATGGTGGTCAAGCCATGAGTTTACATATCAGGAAGTTACAACCCAAAGGCTGGTCTGCCTCGGATGGGTGGTACAAGCAAAGAGTAAAATGGTGATTACACTCAAACTTTGCTGGTAAGAGCACACAGGGAACCTTGAAATATTAAATCCATTATGACCCATTTTAAAGGAAGATCATAGAAAACACGAAACCTGAAATAGGAATAAAGTCTTAGATCAAGAAAATGCTTTCGAGAAGCATAAGTGGGACAAACATAATGATTCATTGTCATGTTGTGTCATTGCTACCCAATCTTCAACTGAAACCTGAACATCTCGTCGAGTAATTCCTTTCTAAGATCTATAGTGAACTGGCTATTATACATCATAATGCGTAGATGAATAGAGGGTATATGTTAGCATACACTCAAGATTCTCAGGCACCATTTCTATCATTATCAGGAATGAGTATCACATAACTCCACCATATTGAGGGAAATCAAATAAGGAGTTCCTGCACGGATAATATCAATAGTCGGAGAAGTGTTCGCCTTAGTATCGAATACAGACTACTAAGTAAATGGAGATCAAACAATTAGAGCCCAAGTTGGATGATACAGACAAAAATTTAGGTACCAAGTACTGGTAACCTATGTGGGTGGTTATGGATGAAGTCCATAAGTCCATGTACTCTATTCATCCATGATCAAATAAAACGTATAGGGATCTCGAAGAACTCTATTGTGTGGCCAAACATGAAAGGGGAAATTGCTATCTATGTTGGGGGATACCCGACAGTGAAGGCAGAATGTTAGGAATCACCTGGGTGATCACAACAACCTAAGATTCCTCAATGGAAATGGGAACAAATTTCCATGGATTTCATTACGAAGTTACCCAAGACGTCGAGCGGGTATGACAGTGTATGGGTAATCGTCAATCGTTTAACGAAATAAGCTCACTTTCTGCCAATCAAGGAGACAAATAAAACTAAGAAGCATTCAAGGCTAAATAATAAAGAAATTGAGGCTAGACCTGGTATGCCAGTTTCCATTATCTCCAATAGGGATAGTCAATTTGTGTCAAGAATCTTGCAATCAGTACAAGAAGCCTTGGACACACGCCTTGACATGAGCACTGTATATCATCCCCAGAGAAATGGACTGTCAAAGTGAAAGGACCCTTCAAATTTAGAAGATATGCTCTGTGTGTGTAATCGATTTCGGAGGAAATTGGGATACTCAATTGTCGTCGGCTGAGTCTACAAATAAAAACAACTACCACACCAGCATTAAAGTCGCTCCGTTTGAGGCTTTGTATGGTCGTAAATGTCCTTCGCCGCTATGTTGGGCAGAGGTTGGCGAGAAGCATTTAACTGGCCCTGAGGTTATTTAGGAAACCACCGACAAGATTTTCATGATCAAGGATCATCTGAAAGTTGCCTGAGTCAGGCAAAAGAGTTACGCGGATAACAGACGAAAGCCATTAGAATTCCAAATTGGAGACCGAGTTTCGTTAAAGGTCTCGCCTTGGAAAGGAGTTGCCAAGTTAGGAAATCGTAGCAAACATAACCATAGATACATCAGACCGTTTGAAATACGGGATAGAGTTGACCTTGTTGCCTACAAGCTTAAGATGTCACGAGAACTAAGTAAAGTACATGATACGTTTCATGTGTCAAATCTAGAGAAGTATTTATCAGACGAAATGTTAATCATACTGTCTGGTGAGATTCACATAAGTGACAAACCACACCCTGTTTAGGAACCTATTGGAATCACAGACTGAAAGGTCCCGAGAACAGGGTGTAATCATATTGAATTGGTTAAGATACGTTAGAACTTGGAGCGTGACCCTGAATATAAATGGGAACACGAAGATCAAACGAAAACCAAGTGCCAGTCCTTGTTCACAAATACACCAATTCAAGATATCATCAACTGAATTTCGGGACGAAATTCTCTTTAACATGTGGAGAATGTGACACCCAGTATTATAGGCCAATACCCATAGGCATTTTTGCATGTTCATATTTTATATATTTCCTGGGGTTTTATTTTGACAAAGTATTATCAAGGAGCCTAGCAAAGGAACCCATATCATATTTAGTAATTTTTAAGAATTACTAGGAAAAAAACAATAATAACCCGCATTGATCGTTGGTGATTAACGAGATTTTATTCAAGTAAAAGTCTAGGGATACGTTTTAATATAAAAGCGTACATATTGGTGACTAAACCATAAAACAGGGACATAAAAATGTTGGTTGCATGGCCTTGAGTTATTTTATGTGTATACATGTATAATATAGTTAAAGTAATAACTATGTCGGTATTCACTAGCAAATTATTAAAGCTAGTTAAACTACACAAAATGTAGGACGTCTTAATAATTAAAGATATTAAAGAAGGTATTAATTTCGGGTAATATACCGCGTCTAAATCAATCACATTTTCATCATGATTGCTTTGCTTACACAACACTCAAGCGTCATAATCATCATGATTATGACCAAGAGTGCAAGCAACTTGAAGATCACATCACCATCATTATATCTTTGCACGTACTGCACTCCAATATCAAATCATAATGATGATTACTTGTTGAGATCTACACTCAACCCCCGTTTAATAATTATATATATGTATATATATATATATATATATATATATATATATCTAGGTAAATATATACAAATATATCGGATTGATAAAAGTTCATACACCGGGTATATTATCACGGGATCACCTACCGGGCTTACACTACCTAAATACCATCTTGTAATCATTGTAATGATAACCCTTGACATGACAACACCCACCTTGCCATCAATCCATCATGAACCATGATTACGTCATAAGAACCCATACTCAATCAAGTGTATTCACAAGCAAAGGTCTCATCCATCATCATTAGTAATCATGATGATTACTTGATCACTCCAACTCTCTTTCTATCTATATATATATACGATTCCTACACACACACTTGCATCTTTCAAAAATCCAAGAACAAAAATCTAAAGAGTCTAGCTAGAACTTGGGAGATTCAAGGGGGCTTTTAAGAATTAAGGGTCGGTCTTGCTAGCATAATAAGTCACCAATATGGAAACATAATATTTTCTCAGAAAATATATAAGCGTCTAGACTAGAATAATAATCACCAACGAGTCGTTATATGAAACAATGTTTTAATAAACAAAGACGTACTTAACAGGATTCGTTAAGTCGGGTGAACAACTTGCTTTTAAGACGGGTAGTCTTAACTCATTAGTACCCTTATGTGATTTGGATACGAATAGACAGGAACTTTTAGCACACTGTTATTTGCTAGGATTTCATCAGACATTGGGTGAGTTCACGGCCCCCTTTTCGCTTTTTAAACTGCGGGGGGAGAAACATACTTACATCTTATGTATTACATTAGTGTTTAATACATTTGGAAACATTGTTGAGAAAACATTTCAAACATTTTTTATATGATAACAAGGAAACAAGACACTAACATTATGTCGTACATGAGGAACAATATATCGCTAAAAGTCCCCGGATTAACACTTTTTGTAACCATTAGCTATGGTCTTAGCCTGGGATTCTATGGATAGTACTATTGGGCGTGACATCCCCGGTCATGGTTAGTCGCGCTAACCGGGGGTCCACATGGCCGAATGACCACATATTGTCTTATTCTTGTGGTTTAGCGAAGTAGGGGCATTCATTTGTCATGCTTTGGTTACGGTTTCATGTACGAACATAGATATTTGCAAGCCTAGCTAGCTTACGAATGGATCAATAACACTTGTTTCTTTTATCATATGCGTTTAGAATTATTTGTACTTAATTATGACGGTAATGTCATGTGCATGTTTTCGGTGAAAACTACTTATTTTATGACGGTAATGTCATGTGCATGTTTTCAGTGAAAACTACTTATTTTATGACGGTTCAGTCATGGATACGTTTTCGGTGAAAACTCTTATTTTATGACGGTTAAGTCGTGGATATGTTTTCGGTGAAAACTACTTATTTTATAATTGTTAAGTTATGGATACGTTTTCGGGGAAAACTACTTATTTTATGACGGTTAAGTCATGGATACGTTTTCTGAGAAAACTACTTATTTTATGACGGTTAAGTCATGTATACGTTTTCGGGGAAAACAATTTATTTTATAACGGTTAAGTCATGTATACGTTTTCTAGGAAAACTACTTATTTTCATGACGGTTAAGTCATGTATACGTTTCTAGAGAAAACTTGTAAGGCCCCAAACCCGGGAGGCCTCGCTTGTTGGATTTACTCATTCACAAACAGTTCTTAAACTTGAATATCAAATAACGCAGCGAAAAATACTTCATTAAAACATAACCATTACATTGTTCAACACGCGGAAGCGTAACATAGTCTATTACAAAAACATAACCTAATCTAATCATAACAGGATGCCAGTCTTCGTATCATCCGGGTAACTCATCAAGCCGCCCAGCATCACCTTCCATCATTGTAACATGCCTTAACCTGAATGTGCATACTAAAAAGTCAGCTACGCTGGTGAGTTCTAGTTTTAACATAAAACTTTAACTTCAAATAATTTGCTAAAACATAACTTCATACTTCATTTAATAAAAAGCGTACGTAAAATAATGCAATAACAAAACATAACACTTCATAAACATAAGTCAACGAATATATCGAATATGCGCCTTCTCGTAACCGTCAAATCCAAACGTCACATACTGGCTGAATAACCTAAAGATCACCACCACTAGGCCCATCAATCACCGTACTGTCCTTCGGGTGAAGACCTCCTAGGGCCCGATACTTAGGTTATTCAAAACTACTTCAAGCACGGCATCACAAGGATGACACGTACCAAACTTCAAGCACTGCGCCCCGTAAGGCGCAAGTACCAAACTTCAAGCACTGAGCCCCGTAAGGCGCAAGTACCAAACTTCAAGCACGACTACCCCGTAAGGTAAATCGTACCAAACTTCAAGGATCACGATAATCCCCTTGGTGACCGTCATCACCCCAGTTGTAGAACTGTTGGCCAGCCACATAGGCCCCTAAAAGGTAAAGACCCATAACATACTTCCCATACCCATAACCTTCATTCCCTAAGGAATATTGGCAGACTCGTTCGTTTGTGACTTTCGTAAACATTCACTTCTTTTACTTTAAAACTTCAGTTAAAGCATTCGTACGTTTTATTAAAAATTATTCCTTCATTCATAAACACTTCATAAACTTCTTTTCGCAAAATATTTCATAAACACTTCTTTCATAACCCTTCCTTCCAAAACATCGTTCATAAACATCATTTTATAAAACGTCACATACAACATTCATAAACATCATTTTATAAAATAGTCACATCGTTACGTATGCACACCAGCCCAAAACATTATTAAAACATTTAAAAGAGGGCTTCTAGAACTCACCAGATAAGCTAATTTGGGTTGTCCTAAACAAAGTCCAACAACGTCACTTCCGATCTGAATTGATTAGTTAAATACACATCAGACCAATATCGACTCTAACGGTTTAACCATTCTAAACATACTAACTTTACTTAACCAGCCTGATGCCTGCGCACTTAGCAAGTGTGCAGGGACTTGTTCTTGCGTACTTAATAAGTGTGCAGACTTTGCTTCATGCGTACTTGATAAATACGCAGTACCTTCTTCATGCGTACTTGATAAGTACGCATGACCCTCTTCATGCGTACTTGATAAGTACGCGGGATCCTCTTTTTGCGTACTTGGTAAGTACGCAGGATCATCTTCATACATACTTGATAAGTACGCACGAACTGCTTCTTCGCAAAAAACCCTAACTTTCGCCTTCGGATCTGATCACGTCAAGATCCCGAACTTGTTTACTTCAAAACGTTTGCTTTCCATTAAGGAACTCAAATCTATGTTTATCTTTCAATTTTATCCGTGAAAACGTTTCCTTTTCACCCAAAACCTGAAAAACCCAAAAACGACCAAAAACTCAGATTTAGGCCAAATCGTTACCTGAATCAAGTTTCTGATCCGGAGGTTCTTCTCACGAGCTCTGGAGCAACACACTTCTCAAATCTCGGGTCGATCCGCCAACTTTCTCTCGCTACGGTTTCTCTCTCTAGGAGTTGCAAATGAGAGAAATGGGTGGTGACCTTGGCTATTTATAGGGGAGGCTCCCCTTCCAGCCCGCCGGCCCACCCGGCCCTACCCGACATGACTCGTTCGTTTATTTCGTTATTATAACTGTCATTTTATTTTCGGGATGTTACAAGTCTACCACCCTTACAACAGGTTTCGTCCCCGAAACCTATCATAGGTCAAATAGTTGAGGGTACGACTCCCTCATTTCCATCTCTGTTTCCCAAGTGGCTTCCGATCCCCTTCGATGCTTCCATTGGACTTTAACCAATTGGATAATCTTATTACGCAAACACTTCTCCTTCCTGTCTAAGATGGCCACGAGTTCTTCGATGTAGTTAAGGTTGTTGTCGACCTCGATGTCAGTAAGTGGTACGTGAGCCGATTCATCCGCCAAGCACTTTCGCAAGTGTGATACATGGAAGGTAGGATGAATCCCACTTAACTCATCAGGCAACTCTAACCGATAAGCGACTTCCCCAACCCGTGCCATTATCCTGAATGGTCCGACAAACCTCGGACTTAATTTTCCACTCTTCCTGAATCGTATGATTCCCTTCCAGTGTGACACTTTCAACATTACTCTGTCCCCAACATCAAACTTAATAGGCCTTCGTCGTTTATCCGCATAGGACTTCTGACGATCTTATGCGGCCTTCATTCGTGCTTTGATTTGATCAAACCATTCTGATGTTTCTCTTACGACTTCAAGACTTCCTAATTCCTTCTGTCCAATCTCACCCCAACAAACTGGGGTCCTACATCTTCTGCCATACAACATTTCGTAAGGCGGCATGCCAATCATCATGTGATGACTATTGTTGTAGGAGAATTCAGCTAACGACAGATGACTGTCCCAACTGTCGCCAAAATCGATAATACAAGCGCGAAACATATCCTCCAAGGTCTGAATAGTCCTTTCGGACTGACCATCCGTTTGTGAGTGGTATGCCGTGCTGATATTAAGCCCCGTGCCCATCGCCTCGTGAAATCTTTTCCAGAACCTCAATGTGAATCGTGTGTCCCGGTCAGATACGATCGTCAAAGGCATCCCATGTCGTGCTACTAATTCATTAATAAACACTTCTGCTAACCTTTTCGATGAGAACGTCTCGCGAATAGGCAGGAAATGAGCACTCTTCGTTAAACGGTCCACAATTACCTAAATGGCGTCATGACCTTTAGCTGTGCGTGGTAGCTTAGTTATGAAGTCCATGGTAATGTGTTCCCACTTCCATTCCGGTATATCAAGTGGTCGAATCTTTCCATACGGTTTCTGGTGTTCGACCTCTACTTGTGAGCAAGTCAAGCACTTGCTTACGTACTTTGTCACTTCGTGTTTCATTCCAGGCCACCAGTATTCCTTCCTTAGGTCTTGGTACATTTTATTTGTACCAAGATGGATAGAGTACCGAGACTTATGAGCCTCATCCAAGATTTTGGTTCTAAGCTCGCCACCCATAGGTATCCATACGCGTCCAAAACGTGTCCTAACACCAAGGGTGTTATATTCCAACTTGTCCTGTTGGCCAACCATCCTTTCCTTCTTTATGTTTTCTTCTTTAAGTGCCTCATCTTGAGCCTTTTCAATTTCTCTCATCACATCCGATGTTACCACCAACTGGCAAGCTTTCACTCTAATAGGAGTAGGCACATCCTTTCGGCTTAGAGCATCAGCCACCATGTTTGCCTTTCCAGGATGGTATATTATTTCACAGTCATAGTCTTTCAGCAGTTCCTTTTGTTTGAAGAAGTACTTCAAAATTTTTTGGTCGGAGTAAATAGTAAACTTCACCCCGTAAAGGTAGTGCCTCCAGATTTTCAATGCAAATACGACAGCAGCAAGTTCCAAATCGTGAGTCGGATAATTAGCTTCGTGAATCTTCAACTGTCGTGACGCATACGCGATCACTCTCCCGCGTTGCATCAACACGCATCCCAATCCCTGACCTGATGCGTCAGAGTATACCACTAAGTCTTCATTGCCCTCGGGAAGGGCCAAGACTGGAGCTTGAGTTAGTTTCTCGTTCAATTCCTTAAACGCCTCGTCTTGGGTCGAACCCCATTCGTACTTTAACTCCTTCCGAGTTAACTTTGTCAATGGCGAAGCTATTTTTGAGAAATTCTAGATGAATCTCCGATAGTAGCCTGCCAATCGCAAGAAACTGCGGATTTCAGTTGGCGTCTTAGGAATATTCCATTCCCTTACCGTCACTATCTTTGCTGGGTCAAACATAATGCCGTTCGGGTTAATGATGTGACCTAGGAATTGGACTTCCCTAAGCCAGAACGCGCATTTGGAGAACTTAGCATACAACTTTTCCCTCTTCAGAGCTTCCAATACTTCCTTCAAGTGACACGCGTGATCACCCTCATTCTTGGAGTAGATGAGGATATCATCGATGAACACAATTACCGATCGATCCAGCATTGGTAGACAAACTCGATTCATCAAATCCATGAACGCTGCGGGGGCGTATGTCAATCCGAAAGACATTACGCGGAACTCAAAATGTCCATAACGCGTACGAAATGCAGTTTTCGATATGTCTTCTTCCCTCACCTTCAACTGATGGTACCCGGACCGAAGGTCGATTTTTGAGAACCAACTTGCGCCTTGAAATTGATCGAACATGTCGTCGATCCTTGGTAAAGGGTACTTGTTCTTCACCGTACGTTTATTCAACTCGCGATAATCAATACACATTCTCATCGAACCGTCTTTGTTCTTCACAAACAACACCGGAGCACCCCACGGCGAGATGCTCGGTTGGATAAATCCCTTCTCAAGTAACTCGTCTAGTTGTGTCATTAACTCTTTCATCTCCACTGGTGCTAGTCGATATGGAGCCTTAGCCACAGGCTGGGCATCTGGTACTAAGTCGATTCGAAATTCGATCTCTCTGTCGGGTGGTATCCCAGGAAAATCCTCTGGAAACACCTCCGGGTACTCGCGTACCACAGGTAAATCGTCTAGTTCCTTCACTTCCTTACACTCGTCAATTACGTACACCAGATAAGCCTCGCATCCGCTCCTCAAGTAATTTGTCGCCTTAATAATCGAGATGACATTTGGCATCAGGGCGTCACGATCTCCAAGAACCTCGACTTTGCTACCGTCCGGAGCCTTGATTCGGATTATCTTTCGTTTACATATAATTTGTGCTTCATTGGCAGTTAGCCAATCCATTCCTAACACGACATCGAACCCACCCAAAACAATGACAAACAACCTGATGGGAAATCTATGGCCTTCTATTTTTATCGTGGAATTGTCAACTACATCAGTCACCCTCGCAGTTCTACCCTCAGCGGTTTCTACGCTAAAAGCCCTTTCTAGCTTACTGACAGTGTACTTCACTCGTTTACAGAAAGTCACAGATATAAAACTCTTACTGGCACCCGAATTGAATAACACAAATACAAAAGTGTTGTCAAGGATAAACGTACCTAACGCCATGTCGGGGTCCGCTCTGGCCTGTTCCTGCGTCAGCGCATAGGCGCGAGTCTTTGCTCGGGGTCTCTCTTCTTTCTTCTCCGGGCCTTTCCCTTTCCCGGCTTGACCCATCCTGGGCTTGGTGCATTCCCGGCTCATATAACCACCCTCCCCACAGTTGTAGCATTTGAAGCCTTGCGGGCATTCACGGGAGTAGTGTCCGGTTTTGCCGCATTTAAAGCATAGTTTAGACCCTAACCGACATTCACCCGTATGTCTTACCCTACATCTTCCACAGACTGCCCCCTAGCCTACCCTGGCCTGCTTGTCCCGAGCCCCAAAAAACTTCTCACCCGATCGCTTAGCGGGAAAACTCAGCTTCTTCTTTGGCTCTTCAATGGCAACGACATTCAGCGCCAGATCATCAAATACCACGCCGCTCAGTTCTACTACCGAATCATAGGTAGTAGAGGCGTTTGCCTTAACATAGGTGCGAACCTGGTCCGGCAGTCCTTGTATGTAGCATACAATCTTTCTTTCCTCGGTCGTGACAAGATGTGGCACCAGACGTGCCAGTTCATTGAATCGAGTTGTGTATTGCCGGTGCGTCATGCTCCCGGCATTCAAACCCAGAAATTCCCTCTCTACCTTCTCAATCTCGTTCCTTGGGCAGAAATTCTTGATCACCAAAGTTTTCAAGTCAGCCCACATCATCGCATCCACAACCTCGCTCCCTTTTGCTTGACGTACACCTTCCCACCAATGGGATGCTTCCTTTCTCAAGGAGTTAGCAGCAAATTTTACGACTTGATCCGTTCGACATTCGCTCAGACGAATGGCAGCTTCCATACGGATCACCCATCAAACGTAGCCACCGTGTCTTTCTTTCCAGTGAGGACCGGTGGGTCACATGCTTTAAACGACTTGTAGTCGTATCCGCGTACAGGAGGCGCGTTATCAGTCTCGTTGTTCTGGGCACCAGTTGTCGCGCTAGACCCACCTTCCCCATTAACCTTCTTCAATGCTTCAGCTAGACCTGGCAGAGAAGTCTTCATCAACTCGGTGATCTCTCGAGCTATAGCTGCTCTCACTTCTGGTTCAAAAGTGAAAGGTTGTTCTTCAACCAGTGTCTGCTCAGTTCAATGCACACTAACCGCCGGTTCAGTGTGAACACTTCCTTCTTCACTATATTCTTGGCGCACAGGGTCCTGCCACGCCCACTCTTTCGACCGGCGGTACGACCACTGGTACGGCTCCCACCACGTGTTCTGTTTCCTCTCCTTGCCATTTCGTTCTATAAGACAAGGAATCCAATGTCATCACGCTAGTTAACAAATAAAATTCAATAAGCACTGTAAGATGTTAATATACACTGGCCATCTGCAATTAACCATTACACTCCCTTTCGATTTCTATTTGACCACCTTTGTGATTCCATCAGAACACAAGTCCTTACCTAACCCTTTCTAAGGCATATTATATATGTAAATATATACTACCTTCATACCTGATGCTGTGGCTCGAGTTACCCGTACTGGCATCCGCTTTCGGTCCCGTTCACAGTTTAAGTTCAGACACTGGGAGTGTCCGAATCTCTCAAACTATTTCTCTGATACCAACTTGTAAGGCCCCAAACCCGGGAGTCCTCGCATGTTGGATTTACTCATTCACAAACATTCTTAAACTTGAATATCAAATAACGCAGCGGAAAATACTTCATTAAAACATAACCATTACATTGTTCAACACGCGGAAGCGTAACATAGTCTATTACATAAACATAACCTAATCTAATCATAACAGGATGCCAGTCTTCGTATCATCCGGGTAACTCATCAAGCCGCCCAGCATCACCTTCCATCATTGTAACCTACCTTAACCTGAATGTGCATACTAAACAATCAGCTACGCTGGTGAGTTCTAGTTTTAACATAAAACATTAACTTCAAATAATTTGCCAAAAACATAACTTCATACTTCATTTAATAAAAAGAGTACGTAAAATAATGCAATAACAAAACATAACACTTCATAAACATAAGTCAACGAACATATCGAATCTGCGCCTTCTCGTAACCGTCAAATCCAAACGTCACATACTGGCTGAATAACCTAAAGATCACCACCACTAGGCCCATCAATCACCGTACTGTCCTTCGGGTGAAGAACTCCTAGGGCCCGATACTTAGGTTATTCAACACTACTTCAAGCACGGCATCACAAGGATGACACGTACCAAACTTCAAGCACTGCGCCCCGTAAGGCGCAAGTACCAAACTTCAAGCACTGCGCCCCGTAAGGCGTAAGTACCAAACTTCAAGCACGACTACCCCGTAAGGTAAATCGTACCAAACTTCAAGGATCACGATAATCCCTTGGTGACCGTTATCACCCCAGTTGTACAACAGTTGGTTAGCCACATAGGCCCCTAAAAGGTAAAGGCCCATAACATACTTCCCATACCCATAACCTTCATTCCCTAAGGAATATTGGCAGATTCGTTCGTTTGTGACTTTCGTAAACATTCACTTCTTTTACTTCAAAACTTCAGTTAAAGCATTCGTACGTTTTATTAAAAATCATTCCTTCATTCATAAATACTTCATAAACTTCATAAACTTCTTTTGCCAAAATATTTCATAAACACTTCTTTCATAGCCCTTCCTTCCAAAACATCGTTCATAAACATCATTTTATAAAACGTCACATACAACATTCATAAACATCGTTTTATAAAATAGTCACATCGTTACGTATGCACACCAGCCCAAAACATTATTAAAACATTTAAAACAGGGCTTCTAGAGCTCACCTGATAAGCTAATTTGGGTTGTCCTAAACAAGGTCCAACAACGTCACTTCCGATCCGAATTGATTAGTTAAATACACATCAGACCAATACCGACTCTAACGGTTAAACCATTCTAAACATACTAACTTTACTTAACCAGCCTGATGCCCGCACACTTAGCAAGTGCGCAGGGACTTGTTCTTGCGTACTTAATAAGTGCGCAGACTTTGCTTCATGCGTACTTGATAAATACGCAGTACCTTCTTCATGCGTACTTGATAAGTACGCAGGATCCTCTTCTTGCGTACTTGGTAAGTACGCAGGATCATCTTCATGCGTACTTAATAAGTACGCATGAACTGCTTCTTCGCAACAGACCCTAACTTTCGCCTTCGGGTCTGATCACGTCAAGATCTCGAACTTGTTTACTTCAAAACGTTTGCTTTCCATTAAGGAACTCAAATCTAAGTTTATCTTTCAGTTTTATCCGTGAAAACGTTACCTTTCACCCAAAACCCGAAAAACCCAAAAACGAACAAAAACTCAGATTTAGCCCAAATCGTTACCTGAATCAAGTTTCTGATCCGGAGGTTCTTCTCACGAGCTCTGGAGCAACACACTTCTCAAATCTCGGGTCGATGCGACAACTTTCTCCCTCTACGGTTTCTCTCTCTAGAAGTTGTAAATGAGAGAAATATGTAGTGACTTTGACTATTTATAGGGGAGGCTCCCCTTCCAGCCCGCCGGCCCACCCGGCCAGACCCGACATGCCTCATTCGTTTTTTCCATTATTATAATTGTCGTTTTATTTTCGGGATGTTACAAAACTACTTATTTTTATGACGGTTAAGTCATGTATACGTTTCCAGGGAAAACTACTTATTTTTATGACTGTTAAGTCATGGATACGTTTTCGGGGAAGAATTACTTATTTTATGATGGTTAATTATGTATACGTTTTCAGGGAAAACTACTTAGTTTTATGACGGTAAAGTCATGTACATGTTTTCGGGAAAAGCTACTAGCACTGATATAACTAACTCTGTAAACTCACCAACCCCTGTGTTGACACTTTAAAGTATGTTTCTTAGGTAACCTTTAACCATGGTGCGGTTGGAATAGGCTAGCTATGCTGGATTAATTTCTAGTAACTGCAAGGGCTTCGAGTATCAAGTCTCAAGTCTATCGTTGATCCAGAAGAACTTAGATCATTGTATTACTTAGTTTCAGTAATTGTATATGAAATCAAGTCTTATAAATCACTTTTACAGCTTCCGCTGTCGTGTAATGAACCAATCATTGCAACATTTATTTATTTATTATGTAAATAAATTTGGGGGTGTGACAGATTGGTATCAGAGCAATGGTTTTAGCGAATTAGGTTTTCTTAGTGACACCTAGGCTCTAACTGGACTCATTTAGGGACCAAGATTTCTAAGACTTGCATCACACTAAGAACACCCAAGACTTGAGCATAGAATTTCCAACCGCTGCCGAACAACTTGTGTAGACTATTAGTGTATGGAGTTACACTAGGGTATCATTAACTACACTAATACTTATTACGATTACATGGCTCATGTAATGAACGCTTAGCATGTACAAATAGAAACCTATGATGTTTCTAACAAAGTGTCACTGTTCAGATTACGAATCAAGGATTACAGTGTACTCAGCACACTATAACCCAAGCAGATCGAGTTATAAGCTGAACTTGGGTGACGACAGTTTTAATAGCTAGTTACCGATCTTGGTATCACAACATGCTGAATCCGTACCAGAACATGTACCTATACCTGCACCACACCTACAACTACTCCAGTTTTGGAGGAACGAGAGAAATTCAAATTGAATTCAACCAATCCTTTGTGAGTCCTGAACGATGAAGGAATTCGCACATTCATTCTTTGGGATTCTACTTGTCAGGAAGACTTCAAATTGAGCGTTACCACAACTAACACTTACAATAATTACACAATTATTGTGGGAGATTATAGCGTAATCTCAGGATCCATCTTACAGTTCAGTCTCACAATTGCTTGAAAATTACGCCAAGAGTGCTATGCACTAACTTCAGTAATAGGCAGAAGATTATTCTGACCCGCATATGCATGACACCTATGGATATTTTGGAAGCTCGACATGAGACAAGTAGGTATTCTGACATTTCAAGATATTGGACAAACAGGGTTACTCTCACAACCTTTGACATTCAGTACACCTTTAAGTCAGACTATTCTTTCGGTGATGAATAAGCCGTGATTTATTCTCAAGCGAATGCCAAAGAAATAGAAGAACGACGTACAAAACCCTTAAAGGAGTCCCAAATGCGGAATTTCTTGCTAATTTCATTAACTCATGATAAGCATAAGGGAAGTAAGCATGAGTGTTCACAACAGACCACTGTCCACAAGGATTCGAGAAGGATAGATTGATACCCTTTGTACCCGCACTTTCCCAAAGATCATCTTTTTGAATGGATCCCAGTTTTCAGCCTAGAGGAGAGGCGTGATCACCTCTCTCACTCTAGTTTTCTATAAATAAGGAGCTCTAAGGCATCTGTTGTTAAGAAATGACTTCTTAACGCTGGCTCAGGAAAAATACAAAATTTTGATGTTTAAAGACTCATTACCTCAATGTTATGACCTGGGTCCTTATACTAAGGACTTCAGGCTAGGGGCGGTAAGAGTGGAATACGTAATGGTAAGTCACCAAAGTACCATTCGTACGCAAGGGAAGTGCAGACACACTATATAACTAGTAGTTGGCCATCAACCCTTTCTGCTATCTTAATGGGTTGAGAAACCCATAGCCCATTTTTTGGAAAGCACTAATTCGATGAGACCATTCCCACAGTATCGCTGTTCATTTCCTCACCTAAACATAATGTGAATATTCCAAACATACATAGAACATCGTATGGCTTACATACTTCGAGAGTATGGTGGTCAAGCCATGAGTTTACATATCAGGAAGTTACAACCTAAAGGCTGGTCTGCCTCGGAGGGGTGGTACAAGCAAAGAGTAAAGTGGTGATTAGACTCAAACTTTGCTAGTAAGAGCACCCAGGGAACCTTGAAATATTAAATCCATTATGACCCATTTTAAATGAAGATCCTAGAAAACACGAAACCTGAAATAAGAATAAAGTCTTAGTCGAAGAAAATGCTTTTGAGAAGCATAAGAGGGACAAACATAATGATTCATTGTCATGTTGTGTCATTGCTACCCAATCTTCAACTGAAACCTGAACATCTCGTCGAGTAATTCCTTTCTAAGATCTACAGAGAACTGGCTATTGTACATCCTAATGTGTAGATGAATAGAGGGTATGTGTCAGCATACACTCAAGATTCTCAGGCACCATTTCTATCATTATCAGTAATGAGTATCACATAACTCCACCATATTAAGGAAAATCAAATAAGGAGTTCTTGCACGGATAATATCAATAGTCGGAGAAGTATTCGCCTTGGTATCAAATACGGACTACTAAGTAAATGGAGATCAAACAATTGGAGCCCAAGTTGGATGATACAGACAAAAATTTAGGTACCAAGTACTGGTAACCTATGGTGGTGGTGATGGATGAAGTCCATAAGTCCAGGTACTCTATTCATCTACGATCGAATAAAACGTATAGGGATCTCGAAGAACTCTATTATGTGGCCAAACATGAAAGGGGAAATTGCTATCTACGTTGGGGATACCCGACAGTGAAGGCAGAATGTTAGGAATCACCTTGGTGATCACAACAACCTAATATTCCTCAATGGAAATGGGAACAGATTTCCAGGGATTTCATTACGAAGTTACCCAAGACGTAGAGCGGGTATGACACTGTATGGGCAATCGTTAATCGTTTAACGAAATCAGCTCACTTTCTGCCAATCAAGGAGACAAATAAAACTAAGAAGCTTGCAAGGCTAAATATTAAGGAAATTGAGGCTAAACCTGGTATGCCAGTTTTCATTATCTCCAATAGGGATAATCAATTTGTGTCAAGAATTTGGCAGTTAGTACAAGAAGCCTTGGGCACACGCCTTGACATGAGCACTGCATATCATCCCCAGACAAATGGACTGTCAAAGTGAAAGGACCCTTCAAATTTAGAAGATATGCTCTGTGTATGTGTAATCGATTTTGGAGGAAATTGGGATACTCAATTGCCGTCGGCTGAGTCTACAAATAAAAACAACTACCATGCCAGCATTAAAGACGCTCCGTTTGAGGCTTTGTATGGTCGTAAATGTCATTCGCCGCTATGTTAGGCGGAGGTTGGCGACAAGAATTTAACAGGCCCTGAGGTTATTTAGGAAACCACCGACAAGATTTTCATAATCAAGGATCGTCTGAAAGCTGCCCGAGTCAGGCAAAAGAGTTACGTGGATAACAGACGAAAGCCATTAGAATTCCAAATTGGAGACCGAGTTTCGTTAAAGGTAAAGGAGTTGCCAAGTTAGGCAATCATAGAAAACATAACCATAGATACATCAGACCATTTGAAATACGGGATAGAGTTGACCTTGTAGCCTACAAGCTTAAGATGTCACGAGAACTAAGTAAAGTACATGATACGTTTCATGTGTCAACTCTCGAGAAGTATTTATCAGACGAAATGGTAATCATACCGTCTGGTGAGATTCACATATGTGACAAACCACACCCTATTCTGGAACCTATTGGAATCCCTAACTGAAAGATCCCGAGAACAGGGTGTAATCGTATTGACTTGGTTAAGGTACGTTAGAACTTGGAGCGTGACCCTGAATATACATGGAAACACGAAGATCAAACGAAAACCAAGTGCCAGTCCTTGTTCACAAATACACCAATTCAAGATATCATCAACTGAATTTCGAGACGAAATTCTCTTTAACATGGGGAGAATGTGACACCCAATATTTTAGGCCAATACCCATAGGCATATTTGCACGTTCATATTTTATATATTTCCTGATATTTTATTTTGACAAAGTATTGTCAAGGAGCCTAGCAAAGGAACCCATATCATATTTAGTAATTTTTAAGAATTACTAGGAAATAAACAATAATAACCAGCATTGATCGTTGGTGATTAACGAGATTTTATTCCAGTAAAATTCTAGTGATACGTTTTAATATAAAAGCATATATATTGGTGACTAAACCTTAAAACAGGGACATAAAAATGTTGGTTGCATGGCCTTGAGTTATTTTATGTGTATACATGTATAATATAGTTAAAGTAATAACTATGTCGGTATTCACAAGCAAATTATTAAAGCTAGTCAAACTACACAAAATGTAGAACGTCTTAATAATTAAAGATATTAAAGCGGGTATTAATTTGGGCTAATATACCGCGTCTAAATCAATAACATCATCATCGTGATTGCTTTGCTTACACAACACTCAAGCGTCATAATCATCATGATTATGACCAAGAGTGCAAGCAACTTAAAGATCACATCACCATCATTATATATTTGTTTGTACTCCACTCCAATATCTAATCATAATGATGATGAGTTGTTGAGATCTACACTCAACCCCTGTTCCATCTAATAATTATATATATATATATATATATATATATATAAATATCTAGGTAAATATATACAAAGTTATCGGATCATTAAAAGTTCATACACCGGATATTATCACGTGATCACCTACCGGGCTTGCACTACCTAAATACCGTATAGTAATCATTGTAATGATAACACTTGACATGACAACACCCACCTTGCCATCAATCCATCATGAACCATGATTACGTCATAAGAACCCATACTCAATCAAGTGTATTTATAAGCAAATGTCTCATCCATCATCATTAGTAATCATGATGATTACTTGATCACTCCAACTCTCTTTCTCTCTATATATATATACGATTCCTACACACACACTTGCATCTTTCAAAAATCCAAGAACAAAAATCTAAAGAGTCTAGCTAGAACTTGGGAGATTCAAGGGAGCTTTGAAGGATTAAGGGTCGGTCTTGCTAGCATAACAAGTCACCAATATGGAAACATAATATTTTCTCAAAAAATATATAAGCGTCTAGACTAGAATAATAATCACCAACGAGTCGTCACATGAAACAATGTTTTAATAAACAAAGACGTACTTAATTGAATTCATTAAGTCGGGTGAACAACTTGTTTTTAAGACGGGTAGTCTTAACTCATTAGTACCTTTGTGTGATTAGGGTACGGATAGACAGGAACTTTTAGCACACTGTTATTTGCTAGGATTTCATCAGACACAAGGTGAGTTCATGACCCCATTTTCTCTTTTTAAATTGCGAGGGTAGAAACATACTTACATCTTATGTATTACATTATTGTTTAATACATTTGGAAACATTGTTGAGAAAACATTGCAAACATTTTTTATATGATAACAAGGAAACAAGACACTAACATTATGTCATACATGAGGAACAATATAGCGCTTAAAGTCCCCGGATTAACACTTTTTGTAACCATTAGCTATGGTCTTAGCTTGGGATTCTATGGATAGTACTATTGGGGGTGACGTCCTCGGTCATGTTTAGTCGCGCTAAACGGGGGTCCACATGGCCGAATGACTGCATATTGTCTTATTCTCATGGTTTAACGAAGGAGGGGCATTCATTTGTCATGGTTTGGTTTCGGTTTCATGTACGAACATAGGTATTTGTATGCCTAGCTAGCTTACGAATGGATCAATAACACTTGTTTCTTTTATCATATGCATTTAGAATTATTTGTACTTAATTATGACGATAATGTCATGTGCATGTTTTCGGTGAAAAGTAATTATTTTATGACGGTTAAGTCATGGATACGTTTTCGGTGAAAACTACTTATTTTATGACGGTTAAGTCATGGATACGTTTTCGATGAAAACTACTTATTTTATGACGGTTAAGTCATGGATACGTGTTCGGGGAAAAACTACTTATTTTATGACGGTTAAGTCATGGATACGTTTTCGGGGAAAACTACTTATTTTATGACGGTTAAGTCATGGATACGTTTTCTGGGAAAACTATTTATTTTATGACGGTTAAGTCATGTATACGTTTTCTGGGAAAACTACTTATTTTCATGACGGTTAAGTCATGTATACGTTTCCAGAGAAAACTACTTATTTTTTTGACGGTTAAGTCATGTATACGTTTCTAGGGAAAACTACTTATTTTTATGACGGTTAAATCATGGATACGTTTTTGGGGAAGAACTACTTATTTTATGACGGTTAAGTCATGTATACGTTTTCGGGAAAACTACTTATTATTTATGACGGTTAAGTCATGTATAGTTTTTCGGGGAAAACTACTTAGTTTTATGATGGTAAAGACATGTACATGTTTTCGGGAAAAACTTCTAGCACTGATAAAACTAACTCTGTGAACTCACCAACACTTTTGTTGACACTTTCAAGTATGTTTCTCAGGTAACCTTTAACCATGGCGCGGCTGGAATAGGCTAGCTATGCTGGATTAATTCCTAGTAACTAGAAGAGCATAGAGTATCAAGTCTCAAGTCTATCGTTGATCTGGAAGAACTTAGATCATTTTATTACTTAGTTTTAGTAATTGTATATTAAATCAAGTCTTATAAATCACTTTTACAGCTTCCGCTATTGTGTAATAAACCAATCGTTGCAACCTTTATTTATTTATTAAGTAAATAAATTTGGGGGTGTGACAGATTGGCATCAGAGCAATGGTTTTAGCGAATTAGGTTTTCTTAGTGACACCTAGGCTCTAACCAGACTCATTTAGAGACCAAGATTTCTAAGACTTGCATCACACTAAGAACACCCAAGAGTTGAGTATAGAAATTCTAACCGCTGCCTAACAACTTGTGTAGACTATTAGTGTATGGAGTTAAACTAGGGTATCATTAGCTACACTAATACTTAATATGATTACATGGCTCATGTAATGAACGCTTAGCACGTACAAATAGACACCTATGATGTTTCTCAACAAAGTGTCACTGTTCGGATTACGAATCAAGGATGACGGGTACTCAGCACACTATAACCCTAGCAGATCGTGTTATGAGCTTAACTTGGGTGACGACAGTAGTAATCGCTAGTTACCAATCTTGGTATCACAACATGTTGAATCCGTACCAGAACCTGTACATATACCTGCACCACACCTATAACTACTCAAGCCGTGGAGGCAGCTTTCTTTCTGAAGTATGTGCGGTATAAATACTCTAATTCATGAGTTTTTGGATCGAATGACTAGACTTTTGCCACGAGATGTTTGCTCGGACAGAAGGGAACCCATGGTGGATAAGTAGGACTAAACGAGGGAGAACTCCACGGGTCAGGAGACCCAGACATTCATCAGGATCATGTGGATCCATACGTACATACAGACTTGGAGCATGAGTTGCTCGAAACTAATTTGCAGATCTTTGCCCTACACATAGTGGCTGACTTCCATACACATTTTATTCTTGAGAGACACTGGTGGTGCTTCTCTACCATTAACCCCATCCGGCAACAGCCATATTCGGCAGATTCACGAGTATTGGTACAAATAAATTAAGGGTAATCCGGTAGAACATTACACACTCCTGCACAAGTGTGCAAACACGATCTAATGATCATTTCAAATCCTTTTTTACTAAGAAGCTTGGGATATAAGAAACACTACAGGGATCATGAAAAGTAAATTATCATTACGGGTGCACACGTAATCATAATTTGCAGTGCATGGGAACTTTAGTGAGTCTTGCTGTCCAAGCTAATGATCAACCCATGTTCTCAGTCAATTGATTAAGGATTGGATCTTAACAAATCAGAATTGTCAATTAGGTTTTCACAAAGCATTCTCCTAGTTTTGGAGGAACGAGAGAAATTCAAATTGAATTCAACCAATCTTTAGTGAGTCCTGAACGACAAAGGAATTCGCACATTCATTCTTTGAGATTCTTGAGAGACATTGGTGGTGCCTCTCTACCATTAACTTCATCCGGCAACAGCCATATTCGGCAGATTCACGAGTATTGGTACAAATAAATTAAGGGTAATCAAGTAGAACATTACACACTCCTACACAAGTGTGCAAACACGATCTAATGATCATTTCAAATCCTTTTTGACTAAGAAGCTTGGGATATAAGAAACACTACAGGGATCATGCAAAGTAAATTATCATTACGGGTGCACACGTAATCATAATTTGCAGTGCATGTGAACTTTAGTGAGTCTTGTTGTCCAAGCTAATGATCAACCCATGTTCTCAGTCAATTGATTAAGGATTGGATCATAACAGATCGGAATTCTCAATTAGGTGTTCACAAAGCATTCTCCTAGTTTTGGAGGAACGAGAGAAATTCAAATTGAATTCAACCAATCCTTAGTGAGTCCTGAACGACGAAGGAATTCGCACATTCATTATTTGAGATTCTACTTGTCAGGAAGGCTTCAAATTGTGCGTTACCACAACTAACACTTACAATAATTGCACAATTATTGTGGGAGATTATAGCGTAATCTCAGGATCCATCATACAGTTCAGTCTCACAATTGCTTGAAAGTTAAACCAAGAATGCTATGCACTAACTTCAGTAATAGGGCAGAAGATTATATGACCCGCATATGCATGACACCTATGGATATTGTGGAAGCTCGACATGAGACAAGTAGGTAATCTGACATTTCAGGATATTGGACGAACAGGGTTACTCTCACAACCTTTGATATTCAGTACATGATGTGATGTAATTATATATATATATTTATAAGTATTTTTGACATTTCAGCAAGTCCTAGATAAACATAATACTAAATATGACACACCATAACAAGCACTTTGCTTTCCAAACACAAGCACAAGGATGCACATTCAAGAGTTTTCAACCATAAACAAGACTTCATCCACCATTCATAGTCAAAAGCCATAAACTAGCATACATACATACACTAATCAATGAATACATGCATAAACCATGGGTTTTCCAACATACAAAGCCTACACATATACAAGTCTTGCAAACAATATACACTCCAAAATACACAATATCATTAAAGAATAATCATGCCATTGTTATAACATTAACATAAACTATGCCAAAAATCCATAAATGTTGTCAAACGTTACTAAACTTCATCTAAACCAAAGTGATATCAAGAGTTAGCTCATGGTGAGCATAAGAACAATAACAAAGCAAGGAAAAGTTACAAGACTCATAAATAAATGCCAAGAATCAAACCAACTTCCCCAATCTCGATGATGATGTATGGTGATCCTCTTGATGTTGTAGTCCTTCCTAGAAGCTTGAAATGTGGCCACAAACAAGGAAATTCAGAGCACAAAACAGTGCTCAGGGCTCCAACTCTCCAGGTCTCCAGACTTCTTTCTGTGGGAAAAATTTTGATATATATAAAATAAAGGAGGCACGACCGTGCCTGAGCATGGGGCACGACCGTGCCACCTTTTGGAGCGGTCGTGTGACAGATGTGTTGACCGATCTGCTTCTTTCATTGGCTCTCTTTCTTCGAGGAAGTACGGCTTTCAGACTCACGGGTTTACACGTGACCGTGGGGAAGCAAGAGCACAGTTGTGCTCGGATTCTGATGTTGGCACGGCCGTGCCAATTTTGGGCGCCACCGTGCCTAGGTGGGCGCGGTTGTGCCAGGTAGGGGCGCGAACGTACCTCCAACTCAGAAAACCTAATTTTCCTTGAAAACTCCTAGAATCTCCTACTTTATCCACTTAGCTCCACAAAAACCTTTAAACCTAAAAATGAAGCAAATAAGTGTCTAAACTTGGAAAATAACCGGGAATTGATCATAAAGCGGGCGAAGTTTTGTGCAATAAAGATGTGTAATTTCAAGCAAATTAGTACACCTTTAAGTCAAACTATTCTTTCGGTGATGAATAAGCCATGATTTATTCTCAATCGAATGCCAAAGAAACAGAAGAACGACGTACAAAACCCTTAAAGGAGTCCCAAATACAAAATTTCTTGCTAATCTCATTAGCTCATGATATGCATAACGGACGTAAGCATGAGTGTTCACAACAGACCACTATCCACAAGGATTCCAGAAGGATAGTTTGATACCCTTTGTACCCGCACTTTACCAAAGATCATCTTGTTGAATGGATCCCAGTTTTCATCCTAGAGGAGAGGCGTAGTCACCTCTCTCACTCTAGTTTTCTATAAATAAGGAGCTCTAGGGCATCTATTGTTGAGAAATGACTTCTTAACGCTGGCTCAGGAAAAATACAAAATGTTGATGTTTAATCACTCATTACCTCAATGTTATGACTTGGGTCCTTGTACTAAGGACTTCAGGCTAGGGCCGGTAAGAGTGGAATACGTAATGGTAAGTCACCAAAGTATCATTCGAACGCAAGGGGAGTGCATACACACTATATCACTAGTAGTTGGCCATCAACCCTTTCTGCCAACTTAATGGGTTGACAAACCCATAACCCATTTTGGGGAAAGCACTAATTCGATGAGACCATTCTCACAGTATCGTTGTTCATTTCCTAACCTAAACAGAATGCGAATATTCCAAATAAACATAGAACTTCGTATGGATTGCATACTTTGAGAGTATGGTGGTCAAGCCATGAGTTTACATATCAGGAAGTTACAACCCAAAGGCTGGTCTGCCTCGGAGAGGTGGTACAGGTAAAGAGTAAAGTGGTGATTAGACTCAAACTTTGCTAGTAAGAGCACACAGGAACCTTGAAATATTAAATGCATTATGACCCATTTTAAAGGAAGATCCTAGAAAACACGAAACCTGAAATAAGAATAAAGTCTTAGTCCAAGAAAATGCTTTCGAGAAGCATAAGAGGGACAAACATAATGATTCATTGTCATGTTGTGTCATTGCTACCCAATCTTCAACTAAAACCTGAACATCTCGTCGAGTAATTCCTTTCTAAGATCTATAGAGAACTGGCTACTGTACATCATAATGCGTTGATGAATAGAGGGTATGTGTCAGCATACACTCAAGATTCTCAGTCACAATTTCTATCATTATCCGGAATGAGTATCACATAACTCCACCATATTGAGGGAAATATATCACGTAATATACCGCATCTAAATCAATCACATCATCATCATGATTGCTTTGCTTACAAAACACTCAAGCGTCATAATCATCATGATTATGACCAAGAATACAAGCAACTTAAAGATTATATCACCATCATTATATCTTTGCTTGTACTCCAATCCAATATCTAATCATAATGATGATGAGTTGTTGAGATCTACACTCAACCCCTTCCATCTAATAATTATATATATATATGTATATATATATATAAATATCTAGATAAATATATACAAAGTTATCGAATCATTAAAAGTTCATACACCGGGTATATTATCACGGGATCACCTACCGGGCTTGCACTACCTAAATACCATCTAGTAATCATTGTAATGATAACACTTGACGTGACAACACCCACCTTGCCATCAATCCATCATGAACCATGATTACATCATAAGAACCCATACTCAATCAAGTGTATTCATAAGCAAATGTCTCATCCTTCATCACTAGTAATCATGATGATTACTTGATCACTCCAACTCTCTTTCTCTCTATATTTATACGATTCCTACACACACACTTGCATCTTTCAAAAATCCAAGAACAAAAAACTAAAGAGTCTAGCTAGAACTTGGGAGATTCAAGGGAGCTTTGAAGGATTAAGGGTCGGTCTTGCTAGCATAACAAGTCACCAATATGGAAACATAATATTTTCTCGGAAACTATATAAGCGTCTAGACTAGAATAATAATCACCAACGAGTCGTCACATGAAACAGTGTTTTAATAAACAAAGACGTACTTTATGGGATTTGTTAAGTCGGGTGAACAACTTGCTTTTAAGAAGTCTTAACTCATTAGTACCCTTGTGTAATTAGGATACGGATAAACAGGAACTTTTAGCACACTGTTATTTGCTAGGATTTCATCAGACACAAGGTGAGTTCACGGCCCCCTGTTCGCTTTTTAAACTGCGGGGGGACAAACATACTTACATCTTATGTATTACATTATTGTTTAATACATTTGGAAACATTGTTGAGAAAACATTGCAAACATTTTTTATATGAAAACAAGGAAACAAGACACTAACATTATGTCGTACATGAGGAACAATATAGCGCTTCAAGTCCCTGGATTAACACTTTTTGTTACCATTAGCTATGGTCTTAGCCTGGGATTCTATGGATAGTATTATTGGGGGTGACGTCCCTGGTCATGGATAGTCGTGTTAACCAGGGGTCCACATGGCCGAATGACCACATATTGTCTTATTCTCGTGGTTTAGCGAATGAGAGGCATTCATTTGTCATGGTTTGGTTACAGTTTCATGTACGAACATAGGTATTTGTAAGCCTAGCTAGCTTACAAATGGATCAATAACACTTGTTTCTTTTATCATATGCGTTTAGAATTATTTGTACCTAAATATGAAGGTAATGTCATGTGCATGTTTTTGGTGAAAACTACTTATTTTATGACGGTTAAGTCATGGATACGTTTTCGGTGAAAACTACTTATTTTATGACGGTTAAGTCGTGGATACGTTTTCGGTGAAAACTACTTATTTTATGACGGTTAAGTCATGGATACGTTTTCGGGGAAAACTACTTATTTTATGACGGTTAAGTCATGGATACGTTTTCGGGGAAAACTACTTATTTTATGACGGTTAAGTCATGTACACGTTTTCGGGGAAAACTACTTATTTTATGACGGTTAAGTCATGGATACATTTTCGGGAAAAGCTACTTATTTTATAACGTTAAGTCATGGATACGTTTTCGGGTAAAACTACTTATTTTATGACGGTTAAGTCATGTATACGTTTTCGGGGAAAACTATTTATTTTATGACGGTTAAGTCATGTATACGTTTTCTGGGAAAACTACTTATTTTCATGATGTTTAAGTCATGTATACGTTTCCAGAGAAAACTACGTATTTTTATGACGGTTAAGTCATTTATACGTTTCCAAGGAAAACTACTTATTTTTATGACGGTTAAGTCAAGGATACATCTTCGAGGAAGAACTACTTATTTTATGACGGTTAAGTCATGTATACGTTTTCGGGGAAAACTACTTAGTTTTAAGATGGTAAAGTCATGTACATGTTTTCGGGAAAAACTACTAGCACTGATATAACTAACTCTGTGAACTCACCAACCCTTGTGTTGACACTTTCAAGTATATTTCTCAGGTAACCTTTAACTATGGCGCGGTTGGAATATACTAGCTATGCTGGATTAATTCCTAGTAACTGGAAGGGCATAGAGTATCAAGTCTCAAGTCTATCGTTGATCTAGAAGAACTTAGATCATTGTATTACTTAGTTTTAGTAATTGTATATGAAATCAAGTCTTAGAAATCACTTTTACTGCTTCCGCTATCGTGTAATGAACCAATCTTTGCAACCTTTATTTATTTATTAAGTAAATAAATTTAGGGGTGTGACACGTCTAGAGTTTCATTTCACTTTCACAATCATGAGTTTCTTTCTTTTTAATTTCTTTTTCTGTCTGTCCTTGATTGCAAAGGTTGTTCCACAAATTTCAACTTTTCATCTACCTCTACGTCATGTAGGGGTATTACTAGAGATTTATCTGCCAAACACTTGTGCAGATTTGTCACATGGAATACATCATGTACTCCATTCATTTTTTCTGGTAATTCAAGTTGATAGGCCACAGGCCCAACTCTTTTCAAGATGTCCTTGAACTTAACAGAAAAGTTAACGGATGTTAGCCTTAGACCCCAAACTCGTTATAAAATTGAACCACAGGCCCCAAACTTGCAACTTTAAACCCTTAGTATAGCAAAACATGTTAACTTTCATAAACCATAGGGACTATCTGTGTATTTAAATCTGAAAATAAATATAAAAAGTGGTGCTGATATGAGAATGTAAGGACGTTTTTGAAGGAGGTACAATGAAGATAAAAAGTGTGTTTTTGAATGACCATGTGACCGCTGAATGAGCACATTTATAAGTGTTTAAAGTTTTACGTTAGATATGATCTAAATCTATGAAATAAACTCAATATCTTTTAGTGACCAAACCATAGGGACGAAAAATAAACTTAACTTTGTATACAAATTAGAATAGTAAGAAAAAGAAATATACATTGAAATCTCAATGAGTATTTTTTTAACAAAGTAACTGGTATACCCAATACCTGACGGGTATTGGGTCTGGTATGGAACACGGTTTTACAATTAGTTATAAGACTGAGATTACTAATACTCGTTCAAAACATGTCCCTTTGTTTGCATAACATATCATACCTGATGATGACATTAGAATACACTTCAGATGTCACATGACATGTCATGTTATTCTAGAAGCTAACATGGCAACACGAGTCATTTTACATGTACATGTCAACTAAGACCATCTCCAATGGGGCTTAGGTGGAGAAATATGTGGGAGAGGGAGATGGGGTGTGTGTGAGAGAGAATAGAAAGATGGTAAAAATATGTCCTCATGAGAGGATGAAATGTAAATAAAGAAAGTGAATGTAAGTGAAAGGATGAGCTAGAAAGAATGGGGAGAAAGAAAGGAAGAAAGAGAATGAGTGGATACTGATGTGAGAGTGAAGGCCGGTGAGCAGTGCCTTGCCACTAGAGATGGTATAAGATTTGTGTGGTTTGAAAACATGTAAAGACATTTTTCACATTGGTATTTTCCCTAAATTTTTATTAAGAAAATTAGAATTAATTAAATTTAAAAAAAAAATTTGTTTCTTTTTAGAGTTAATTATACCGATTGTCTCTGTGGTTTGTTCATATTGCATGTTTACTCCAAACTTTTTAGAAATTACACGGATGGTCCATACTGTTCACTTAAATATAACATAGATGATCCTTACAGTAGATGGGCGTTAACTTTTTTTTGTTAAATTTGATGAATATGACCAAAATGAACATCCGATGATGATTCATCACCTCCCCAACTTCATTCTTTTCCGCCCCGAAAAAGACTTACAATGAGATCACAACTAACATGTCAAGTTATCTACATTCATTCAAATGCAGGGAACTACTAACATATTTAAACGCGGTTGTTGATATATTTATCCTCTTTAAACTCATCTCTCTTATATACAACCACCCACATATACCAACGTACTTGCTTTCTATCATGGTGCTTAGATTCCCCTACTCAAATGAGCAAATTGAAACCCTTCCCGACCTCAAAGTTCTTTGAGGATTCATCAAAATCTCATGATTTCCTAATACCTCAACTAAACTGATTTTAATGAAAATGAGGGTCATGTGATGATATTATTATTTTTTTCTTTTATAGTTGGTTCCTAATTCCCTCATAACCATATGTTATTAGTTGCATATACTCGAGTTCATTTATTTGCTTTTTTTTTCTTTTTTCTTGCTTTTGCTTTTTTTTTTAATAGATATATACCTACCATGAGAGATAATGAATTCAACTCTTACTTATATTGTCGGGTCACGGCTTTCTTCCACAAACCTAGAGACGGGGAACTAAGTACTTCAAACTCCAGCTTAACATTCACACATGCAATGGTTTTTTGCCTACCAACACACCACAATTCATTCATATTTTTGTCCCCTATCCTTATCATTTCCTGTTTAAACATAGACATGCTAGTATCCCATCATTTCTCATGCATACCAAGCCATATTCACAGAACATATACAGATTATCCACATCATATATAACCAGTTTATTCAAGTACTAGATGCAACAAAATACACACATGACGTAACTAAACTAAAACTAACATGCAAAACGATAAAATTAATTATTTTAAACCATATTCAAGAAGGAAATGAGTTCACGAGATTAAGTCATTGTTGCAAAATCCTCGTGCGCGCTGACGATTTTCAAAGTCTATCTCAAGAATCTGCAAAACTTAAAAAAAAATGTGTAGAAGAAAACTTCTCACTTTGATTAGCATACAATTTTTTTTAAAATTTTGCATTTTTATCATAAAACGTACTTAAGACTTTTAAACCATAATTTTGACCCAAGAATATAAACCTCCCTCCCCAGCTTAAAGCATTGCATTGTCCCCAATGCAAACTTTAAGTTAGAATTCGATTATAAATAATTAACCTTTTGTTTTTAAATAATGATATAATAAAAATAAAAGTTCTAGAACTCACTTTCGTAGGAATCACGGTTGCATTTAGCGTATGCAACAAGCCTTTTAAACCCCTCGATAGGCCGGAGTGAACGAGTGAAGTCTAGTGAGGGTTTCTAGCGAACACACCCACAAAGTTCTCGGGTTACTTCCCGACAATGCTACATTTAAGGTCTTTAGCTAGACCGTACCTGATTTGTCTCTCACGGTGGTTGAATTGAACATATTCATCTCATAAAAGCTCGATAGTTAACGTGTCGAGTCCACACTCGCTTTCCTGTGGTCGGCACACAAGTTGAATCCTTGTGGGCCCAGTTCTTAATCAATTGCCCAATGCCTTTTGTCTTCACCTTCCTACTCTTCAAGCTCAAACCAAGCTCCCCAACTTTGTTGATTGAAGTACTAATTATAGGAGAATTTGGATAACCTGGAAGTGTGTGGAAGTGTGTTAGTTAATGGTTTCTCAAGAGATGTTGTCTCTTCCTTTGGATTCAAACATCCATCTTCATGTTTTGGAAGACTCATAACCTCTTCTCCTAATGCTTCATCAACTATGGGTGGTGTAACACTTAGTTCTTCAAAAACTAAAGGAACTAGTGTGGTATTATTCTCCACAACCTCCTCTCTAATATTAGAAGAATGCATCTTTTGAATATATTTAGAATCTCGTAGAATGGACTTTTGAATATATTAAGAAATCATTCAAGATATATATTTACATTGCTAATTAATAAAAAGTCTGAAGATACGGTTAACACCCCCAATGGATATAAAAGGATGAAGGATAATCATATTCATCTCTCACCCGCTGTTTGAAAATTTATTCATATAAACCTTATTAATAATTAACAAGTAATAATATTTTCAAATTATAGAAGAAAAATACGCCAATAAGCCCCAGATCAATTGCTTTGGTAGAAGGCACAATGTGGAGGACATGGGTACGAGACTCACTTAGTGTAATATGCTCACGTGGGTCATGGGTTTTACCACAGTGGGCATTCGGGTGGTGGTTTTCCTCTGGAATGGTGGGCATGTTGGGTCACCAGCGTTGTCTGCGTTCGCGGGCGTGGGTGGCCTTTCGCCAATGGGTTTACCCGGGTGGCCGGGTTCATAGCATTCATTCCGTTAAAAAAAAATAGAAGAAACATGCATATTAAATAGTATGTCAAGCAAAGAAGACTTATATATATATATATATATATATATATATATATATATATATATATATATATATACAGGGGACGGTTCCACTAAAAAGTGGGTTTTCGCTAAAAAAAATAAGAAGTGGGTCAAACGAACTCCGATTGAGCTCATTCCGGCGGCGTTGGAACCGTCTCATCGAACCCTAACCTGGACCCAAAAACCTAAACTCCCCTCCACCCGCACCCCCAAAAACCTAAACCCCCACTCCAACCCTACCCCGAAAAGCCTAAAATCACCACCCCCACCCCCCAAAAACCTAAACCCCCCACCCCAACACCCCCCCCCAAAACCTAAACCCACCCCTACCCACCACCAAAAACCTAAATCCCCCACCCCCACCCAAAAAAAAACCTAAACCATAAAATCTAAACCATAAGGCTAAAACCCTAAAATTAAAACGTAAAATCTAAACCTTAAAAGCTAATCCCTAAAAGCTAAGATGGTAGAGTTCGACGAAACGGTTCCAACGCCGCTGAAATTAGCTCAATCGGAGTTCGTTTGATATCGTTTCTTAAGATTTTTGTCATTTCTTAGATTTATTAGCGAAAAACTATTTCTTATTTGATCATCCCTATATATATATATATATAGAGAGAGAGAGAGTCTGGTTCCGGTACAATGCGATTTTAGCATGAGAAACGTAGGAAGCAACAGACACGTGTACAAGTATAGGTTTTAAGTGGAGGGTATTTGTGTCTGTTTACAAATATAAATCAACATATCATTTTTAGACCTGAGCGCATAACAACACTTCGTGTATTCAATACCCACATAACAACATCATTATAAAATGATAACAACACTATATTTGTCGTAAATCAACATACCATTTGAGACCTCGATGTATAACAACACTATGTGAATCCAATAGCAACGTAACAACATTTAAAAATATAATAACACCATACTTTTCGTAAATCAACATAACATTTTATACCTGGACACATAACAATACTGTATAAGTTTAACAGCTACATAACAACACCATTTAAAAAAATATATAGCAATATTATACACATATTAAAGATAAAGAAATAGTCGTTTTATGATATAGTTTCTTTTCTTAAATAACAAAGTATATAAAAGTTATTTGAGTTTAAAAAAATTGATACAAGTAAGGTTTAATGAAAATATCAATAGAAGATCAAATTCCCTCTTTTACCCTCCCCCCTACAATTATTAACTTCCAATTAATTTCAAAATTTACACTCATTAATCTCAACCATTAAATTAGTTTGATCAATGGTCCAACTTATTTCCTATGTTTTTTAGGCTAAATTCATTTTGTATTTGATCTTGTGTATATACATATATGTATGTATATAGACACACACATACATGGTTGATTGCATATTATGGTTCTTTTGTCAACTGTCAATAATAATTGATATGATTTTGCAATTTTCTCATTAAATGTACAATCTTTTCCTCCTCGGATTGATTAATGTTTTTGAGAAGGCTTGACTTTCTGGTTTGGATAGTGATAAACATTTCTTTGCTAGCCCGCTTCTGACTGGTAATATCCTCGAGAGTTTGATGAAGGTGGTTCACGAAACTAACACGATGAGTGTGAATCTTCATAATCTACAATCATGTAGTTTCGCCTAACTTCCATATCAACTTCACGTTTCCCAAATGCTTCGTATCTTCTAAAGAAGACGGGGCAATCTTGAAACAAGTGAATTCGGCTCCCGCAACATAAACATGAATAGTCAACTCTATTCATGGTGAGATCAGTACACTCGAGACTCCGAATTTTCTGTAAAGGAATTAACCTCAAACAAACAAAAATATTTGAGGTAAAAACGAACAAATAAAAATAAATAAACAAAAAAAAATATTTTTTGATTTTTTAAAATATAAAGCACATAGCGCACTAACTCCCCGACAACGACGCCACTTTGATAACTGTCGTCAAGTCAATAAAAAACCCAATTAACCTAGATAACTAAGGTAAGTAGGGTATCGTATCCACGAGTAGCATGTGGTTAGTGTTACACGTTCGTTTAATTATGTTGATTAAAACACAAAGATTTGATTATTAAATAGCTTGAAATGCATACGCTAGAAACAAAGTAATTGAGTGAAGTTCAAGTAATTAAAAATATGGTCACACCAAGGTTTAGTTTTAGGCATTCAATAGACAATATGACATGATCACACATTCATCACTACATAGACATATCTTACTTTATCACATTTACATATAGGATAATCAATGGATGCTTCAATCAAACAACAGTTCCTTTAATGATTCTAGACCGAATAATTTATGTTGTATGACGGGGGTACTTACTAATTATCAATTCACTATCAATCAAAACACGTTGTTCTCTAATGATGAAAACCAAATAGCAGAAACAATTTTATGAAATTTTCAAAATAGCAAACCATTCTGCATAGAAAGATGACAAACACATGAATTCACTAAGAGTATCGGGTACTCAAACATCTCAAAGTAAATCCATGTCAAATGTACTTACAAATCAGATTGAATGTCAAATGAAATCAAGCCCTACACAAGGATGCAACCATGAAGAGTTCTAGCAACTCATGATGATGGAATTTGATAATGAAATGTGGATTCAAGCCCTACGCAAGTGGCATGATTTGGAGGATAAAAACAATTTGTCACTGAAGCCTTTTCATCCTCCTCTCCTCTTTGGCTCCCCTAGATGATGAATGAGTGAAAAAAAAATGCAAAATTGGGATAAAAGCTCGTCTAGAAACCACCTAAAACTGCATCAAATCGTGGCTTGGTGTAACATTCTGAATTTTTGGAACACGAAATAGTCCACGAGTATTCGACTAAACAAGAAAAAAGGAGAGCGGGCCTTGGGCCGAAAAAGGAAGGGGAGATTGGGCCCCATAAAACCCCAACTTCAGCCCCTCCACCCTCATTTGTACTTTTTTTTGAAATTCTAGAGAGAGAGAGAGCCTAGAGAGATAAAGTCCCGGTTTCCACATCCGAGCTTCAAGGATCGTTGGTGCAAGTCTCTAGAGCATTTAGCAATGAACGAGAAGCGATTTCAGGTAACCATCCACCCTATATCTGAATTTTTATGTAGTTCTGGGTTTTGAAATAAAAACGAACAAAGATGGGATTTTTACGTATGAAAATGGAAACAAAGCTTAGATCTAGACTCATGGTTAGAAAACAAACGTTTTGGACGTAAAAAGTTCAAGTTTTGATCGGTTTCATATTCAGCCGCCATATTCATGCAGATTAGGGTTTGGTTGGGGAAGATGAAGCCCGCGGGCAAACTTGCTAAGTTCGTAAGGTCAGGTAGTAGCGAACTTGATATGTTCGCTTGTTAAGTTCGCTAGGTGTTATTTAGCAAAGTTATCAGGTTCGCTTGATAAGTTCGCTAGGTGCAATCTAGCGAAACTGCCAAGTTCGCTCAATAAGTTCGCTAAGTCTGTGGGAGGCAAACTTACCTTATGTTCGCCTGGCCATAAGTAAAGAAACCGTTTACTGTCGGGTATAGTCTGATACACTTTAAGTTGTTGCATTTACCCAGATTGAGTGAGATTCTAGTAGAACGTTACAACTAAGATACTAGGTGAGTTCTAATTCCCTTTTTGCCTGCTTTAGGGATTGTGTGCATACTTAGTGTAAATTATTTATTATGCATTTTATATTAATAAACGATGGCGAAAATCATGATTTATATAAAGATTTAAAAGAGGCAAAAGAAATTTTTTATGAATGATATTTATGAAAGGTGTACGAACAGTAAAGATGTTTTCAAAAGAATGAAGGTAAAGTTTTAAAGAAAGTCATTTCATTAACAAACAAAGTAAATATAAAGTTTCCTCCAGGAACAAGTACCAAGTTAAGTTACGGTTCCTTCGGGGATAGATGTTACTATGTATAGAAAGTCAGTTATAGGCTATGCCCTCTCTATAAAAACCTTTGCGGTTCGCTAACGGTTGATCAATTGCGTAACATCCTTGATTTTCCTTGTATTTGTTTTAGTGCAATAAACAACATTTCAATTCTAGTGTAATAACTTGTGTCCTATAAACTATGCTTGCAAACATTTCAAATTCAAGGTTTCATCAATACAAATCCCAAGGCTTATATTTTACACGTACACATACATATATTTTTTTTCAAGTTAATTCAAATATAAAAGATTAATTTTTTTTCATTTTACTCCTTTATATATATCTAGATTTTTACATGTAAAATAGATGTTAAACATTTGGTGGGGGGGGGGGGGGGGTCAAACTAGATTCCAAGGGGGGTTTAACTGGTTTTAATGGGGTTAAAAACAAGTAGGCTCATACCATGCATTTGAAACCCCCCCCCCCCCCGTTTCGTTGACCTTCATAAGTTAACAGGAACGAATCCCACTCAATCTCAGCTTCAAATTGTCGAATTCGAAGCTGTTAATGCTTACAACTCATGCGGGGCAGTTACACGACCAAGATTCATGCATATGAGGAACTAATTTGGCTATAAACAGAACCTAAACCCGAATTCGAACTCTACCCGTCAAGGTTGACAACCTAGGGTCAAACTAATACGAATTCAGATTTAAATCGTGAAATTTAACAGGCTTAATGGCCTCAGATCGTGCGTACCCATTACACGAACGTTTTCAAATTCAAATGATGACCTAATTTACAAAAAATCAAATGAATTAACTCAATTCGATAAGACGTAACCGGCAGTCTTAAACTCCACACCGATTGGAGCGTTTCGAGTAAAATTGGAGTATAAAGACCACTCACTCACGGTCGTGACACCCTTTACATGCTCTCCACACTCTCAATCCTTTTGCTTACCACCTCTGGAGCTCAATCGAATTCGAGGAACACCGGACCTGTCCATCCGGTCATACTCGATCATCCCTCGACCATTCCAGGTAATTCATACACCACTAGAGTCATCTTGACCGGAGGAACGAAAGCCCCATGAATCCTGAAACAATCGATCGATCGTTTGGGCCAATTTCATGGCTAGGGTTACGGGCTGGTTGAATCGGGGGAGGGGATGGTTTGGGTTTGTTTATTAAAGGATTAGCAGGTGGGTATTCTTTCAAGGCATATGCCCAGATCTACCGGTAAAACACATAGACCGCACAGGCGAGGTCGCGGGTTCGAGTCCAGCCCCGCATCTTGCTTTTTCTTTTGCACGTATGGAACCCGGTTCCCTTGTAAACTCAGCATATCATTTTAGCAGTATGGCTTAATAACACTACTTGACCATTGGTCCAGTGGTTTGTGCACCTGGGTTCCCAGAATCAAACCGGGTTCGAGTCCCGGGAAACCTTTTTATTTTTAAAAATCGACTTTTAAATCTAATCTTTTTATATAAATTATTTTTATGAAAACCTTAAAACTCAGAATTATTCTATAGATTCAAGTTATTAAGATTTCAAGAGTAACCATTTTATTAACCATATTTAGGGTTAAAACCTAACAATTTGTTTTTAGGTAATTAATATTTTCATTTTAAAACAAATTATTTACTTGAAACCTTTGGTTTATAAGTTATAAGCGGGATATAATTTTAATCTGGCAATGCAAATTCTTTACAAACCTTTTACATAACTCATTTTTGTAAAACATTTAACATAGTTTTCATACATTTTTACTAATAAATAATTATGGTTTGATTAACTATTAATTTATGACTTTGTACATTTCATTAAACTATTTATTATTTAAACCTTAGTTTAATTACAAAATAATTGGATCATTAATTTATTGTGAACACTTTTTGTTTTAAATAACTAAAGTAAATAAATAAAAAGTGCTTATTTATTTTATCCGATTATCAATTTATTCAAACTTATTATTATTTTCATATTATCTTATCCATTAAATTATTCATTATGAACGAAAGTATATAAATTAGTTATTCCTATACATACATGTATCCAAATGTTTACAACATAAAAGAAATCATATATTCTTACACACATACTTTTACAAGGGATTCATAAGCAACATTTGAAACACAAACACGTACACTCATATCTAACCAAGTCCACACCCAATTCCTTTGTACATTATGATTTCCCTAGTCACTTGTGCATGTCATTGATTTCATTTATACAATACAATTATAGGTTAATCTTGTTTTAGGCTAAACACTTGTTCAAACATCATACCCCTTGTGATCTACGACTACTATTACAAGAGAGTTTTACATAGCCCTTTTTTTCATTTTTGTACATTTTGGGGTGAAACGTGATCTTTAAACTTTATTTACAATTACATCATACAACTCTACATTCTTGAACATGTGTGCAATTTGTGCTTTGTGCTTGAACACTATGAGTTTAAACCTACATTTTACATTACATACATACATCGTGCAATCATTAACTCTACACAAGCCACGGTTAACAATGATAGATTTATTGAGTCTGACAAACCCACCCAGGTAGGGTGATTGTTGCCGACATTACATCAGGATAACATTTAATGTTATGCCCTACATTTGGATAACCTGCGGGTTAGGCCCTTAAGTCACAAGGTTTGATTGTACACCTAGTTTAACCATATTAGTTCTCTATAAATGCCTTATTTTCCATGTTTTAAGAAGAATTGTATGCAAACACTTGAGATCAAATTTGTGGTGTCATAACCTATGTATGCTAACCAACTTTCATAGTTGACCCTGTTTTCATCATGTTTCAGGTACAAATGCTTATGTGCTTATTCAAGTGGCTACACTTAGGAATGGAGACCTAGTTAATTAAACATTGGACCATGTGAATGTATTTTGTTTGAATGTTAGTTGTGTTTTGTTGAACAATGTATGGAATTGGAGTTAATTTTAAATATGAAAATTTAGTTTGATCATGAGCTATGAACAGTCTACATGTCCCGCCCCGGCGTATTCCGTCGTCGGTTGGGATATGACATGTTGGTATCATAGCCATGGTTATAGGGAATTAGGTTATTAGAAACCAATGACCTAGTCTATAACCTTAGGATACCCCCTTGTGTGATTATCCTACATGTTATCTTAGGTATTGCATTGCATGATACAATACATGTTATTTTATGTGCTACATTACTTGATAACTTACACGTTTACAAAAGAATTGCCATTCTTGTAATACCTTGTTTGCCACACTGTTTGATTACATGCTATCTATTTGGTCCCATTAAACGTCATCCTAAGCTTTACTATACACTCATTTTCATCTAAGACTTCATACACCCCCATTCTCACAAACTGAGAATTATGTCACCATCATCATTTGTGAACAAAACTTAAACTCTTGGGCCTAATGCCCACTAATAAGAAACTAAAGGAGCCCACTACCCTCCAAGAAGAGGAAACCTGCTAGAGTAAATGAATGTCACCCTTTGGGCTCAAAGCCTAGTCCATAATAATCCTCATCATGACCATGAGTCCAAGTAATAGTGTTAACAGTACATGATGGCTGGAAGGGTGTGTGTAGGCCCATAAGAGGTTCTAACTTAGGAAAGACTGAGTAATTAAGTGTGTCCCTTGTGACCCACCCCTCTTTCCTACGAATTTTCTTCATGGATACACTACTTATAGGTCAAGTGTTACTTCTAACATACTATTGTGAAAACTCGGTGTTATAACTAGTCAAACTATGAATTCATGAAAACTCTTATACTTAACATTTAGTATTTTATTACCACTTACAATCCTTTTTTTTCCTTCTCCTAATAGACATGGACTCCTACTCTCTTCCCTCCCCAGTATACTATCCCGAGACAGAGTCCGAGCAGGAGGAAGGCATCGGATCTCCATCACCAGACCATCAGTCACCGACACCCCCAGCTGATAGATCCATGTTTGACATAAGAGCAGATTGGTTTCGGAGCACTGGCCTGAGACTCCGAGCATCGGGATCACCCCTATCAAGAAATCCTTATCAAGCACCTTACATACACAACCAGCTACCACCCCCGCTGAGAGATCCTTACTTAGCACCCGATCCATACCCAAACCCAGGAGCAAGACAGACCATGGCACCCACCAGTGCTATAGGAGTCCCAGCTGATGCCACTCACCAATATGTGAGGACCACAGAGTTTATAAGGCAAGGGATGGAGCATGGGATAAGGCACTACCTGCTAGGTTAGAGAATAGACAGCTTTTTGGGTCAAGTGCGGTACTAGGAGGACCTGATTGCAAATCTAGGTACTCACATTAACATGATGGAGGGAGACTAGGAAATATTTGACGCACGTATGGAGGTAGCTAGAGCTGACGCCCAGTTTGCTATACGAGTAACTATAGCAATGTTCGTCTTGGTGCTCATCTGCTTCCTAATGGAAAGCCACCTGAGACGTTAGCTGGATTCTTCTATTCTTATCTTTAAATTCCAGTTTGAAACCACTACTTTATGTTTGAAATAAGTAATTGACATTTTATCATTCAATGTCAAGTTTTATATTACAACTTAAATGTCGTTACTCGTTGATTTAATATTACGAGCATAAAATACATCCGTCATATTTTCATCAAGATCACCCAAACACGATCTTTTCATTCATTGCAATTTAGTACACGTACCTAAGCATTCTTTGTAAAATAATTATTTTATTATCTGAATTAAACAACATCGTTATTTTAACAAAACCTTTATCAAACCCTTATTTTATAGATAATATCTGGAATACAAATTTTCCATAAATCTTTTCATCTTGTAAAGAAACTTAATACAACTTGTTTTATAAATACATTATCTTAATTAATAATCAATTATGGTTTTTATTTCGTTAAACTAATTATTATTTTAATCTTAGATTAATTACTAAATAATTTGACCATTATTTCCTTTTGAAACATTCTCCTTATGATAATTAAATTAAATAAATAAAAGATTTTTATCCAATTATCTAGTTATTCAACTCATTATTTTCACTTATTTATTTACAAACAAGAGTAAATTTCAAATACATGTTTACTTACAAACAAAAAGCATAAATCAGTTATTCATGTCCACATTATTCTAAATACCTACAAAGCTTTCTCATTGTCTCTCACCTTCGGAGACGTAGGAGTTACTAGTCGCTTAAAGGAGATGAATATTTTCGCGTAGGCGTTAACCGTCCATCTAAACCTCAACAAGATTAAGAATTTAAAACCCAACTACCTGCATTATATAGAAATGTCAAGCAACACGATCGTTCGCAACACTCGACCACCTACAAAATTCGATAGTTTACGTTACTCATAAGATTCAATAACTTACATATGAACATCCACAATATACATGATACTAGATTGATCACAAGATACATGAAACTTGGTTGTTTACAATATACATGATACTAGATTGATCATAAGATGCATGATACTTGGCTGTTTACAATATACATGATACTAGATTGATCACATTATACACGGAACTTGGTTGTTTACAATATACATGATACTATATTGATCACAAGATACATGAAACTTGGTTGTTTACAATATACATGATACTAGATTGATCACATTATACACGGAACTTGGTTGTTTACAATATACATGATACTATATTGTCCACATGATACATGATACTTGGTTGTATGCAATATGCATGATACTAGATTATTTACGAAACTAGATAGTTTACATTGTTGCAATTGATTGATTACATCCTACACAAACCATGATTATTCACCTTATCTATGAAAGTTGGAAATCGTAAAACTTAAAAATTACTCGGGGTTTGACGTATTCTTGTTCAAACACGAGGGAGGTATAGACTTTATGAGTAAACTTGAAGATTATACCATCTATCTAGGACAACCAGAAGGTTGTGCCACATTGTTATTCCTTTATCCTTTGGTTGATTACATTATCTATAAACATAGTTATTTGTTAGCAACACCTATGTGGAAACAATAGTTATGAATTAAGTGATTTTGTGTCCCCTCTTGACCCGCACACAATGGGATGATCTATACGGACCATGCGATAAATTGAGTAATTACGAGTGCACACGTAATTATAAAAGTCAACGCATAGAAAACATAGTGAATCCTGTCGTGTGCTTTTGACATAAAACCTATTGTGATATATAGTAACGAAACTAATGTGATATGATAAGGGCACGGTGGATATGCCGTTGGTACTTCCTATATATAAGTGTTCCTGTCTGTAACATCCTGAAAATAATAAACGACAATAAATGGAAACGGGTTAAACGCGAGTCGAACGGAATAAACGAGTGTGGAATGGGCCGGCTATGGGCTTGCGCGCATATGGGCTTAAGGGTAGTCTCTCCCTATAAATACCCTAGCCCATCTCTCTTCTCTCATTTTACAAGTTCTAGAGAGAGAAAGTAGACGGATGGGCCCGAGATTCCAGCAAAGTGTTGTTGCATATCTCATGAGAAGAACCTCTGAATCAGAAGCTCAATGCAGGTAACGATCTGGTCTAGATCTGATTTTTTGTTCGTTTTGGGGTATTCGGGTTTTGGATGAAAAGGTAACGTTTTATGAATAAAGTTGAAAATGAACATAGATCTAGCATCTAGAAGGAAAAACGAATGTTTTGAACAAAAAAGTCGGGATCTTGACATGATCAGATCTGCGTGCAAAAAGTTAGGATTTTTACGGAGAAGAAGGTCATGCGTACTTATCAAGTACGCAAGAAGAAGGTCCTGCGTACTTATCAAGTACGCAAGAAGAAGGTCCTGAGTACTTATCAAGTACGCATGAAGCAGGTCCTGCGTACTTATCAAGTACGCATGAATCGAAGCCTACGTACTTATAAAGTACGCATGAAGCGAAGTCTGCGCACTTATCAAGTACGCATGAAGCGAAGTCTGCGCACTTATTAAGTACGCAAGAACAAGGCCCTGCGCACTTGCTAAGTGCGCAGGCATCATGATGGATAGTAAAGTCAGTATGTTCGCCTAATTCAGAATGGTTAAACCGTTAGAGTTGGGATTGGTCTGATGTGTATTTAACTAATCAATTCAGATCGGAAGTGACGTTGTTGGACCTTTGTTTAGGACAACCCAGATTAGCTTATCAGGTGAGTTCTAGAAGCCCTCTTTTAAATGTTTTGAATAATATTTTTGGGCTGGTGTGCATACGTAACGATGTGACTATTTTATAAAACGATGTTTATGAATGTTGTATGTGACGTTTTATAATATCATGTTTATGAACGATGTTTTGGAAGGAAGGGTGATGAAAGAATTGTTTATGAAATATTTTACCAAAAGAAGTTTATGAAGCGTTTATGAATGAATAAATGATTTTTAATAAAACGTACGAATGCTTTAACTAAAGTTTTGAAGTAAAAGACGTGAATGTTTACGAAAGTCACAAACGAACGAATCTGCCATTATTCCTGAGGGAATGAAGGTTATGGGTATGGGATGTATGTTATGGGCCTTTACCTTTTAGGGGCCTTTGTGACTGGCCAACTGTTGTACAACTGTGGTGATGACGGTCACCAAGGGGATTATCGTGATCCTTGAAGTTGGTACGATTTACCTTACGGGGTAGTCGTGCTTGAAGTTTGGTACTTGTGCCTTACGGGGTGCAGTACTAGAAGTTTGGTACGTGTCATCCTTGTGGTGCCGTGCTTGAAGTTCGGTGGTAAATGACCTAAGTATCGGGCCCTAGGATTCCCACCCGAAGGACAGTACGGTGGAAGGGCCTATTGGTGGTGATCTTTAGGTCATTCCACCAGTATGCGATGTTTGGAATTGACGGTTACGAGAAGGCGCGGATTCGATATGTTCGTTGACTTATGTTTATGATGTTATGTTGTGTTATGTTATTGCATGTTTTCGTACGCTTTTACTAATGAAGTTAAATGATATGTTTTTGGCAAATATTTGAAGTTAAGGTTTCATGAAAAGCTAGAACTCACCAGCGTAGCTGACTTTTTAGTATGCACATTCAGGTAAAGGCAGGTTATGATGATGGACGGTGATGCTGGGCGGCTTGATGAGTTACCCGGATGATATGAAGACTGGCATCCCGTTATGATTAGTTTACGTTAAGTTTATGTATTAGACTATGTTACGCTTTCGCATGTTGAACAATGTTATGATTATGTTTCAACGAAATGTTCCGCTGTGTTACTTTGATATTCAAGTTTAAGAATTGTTTGTGAATGAGTAAATCCAACAAGTGAGGCCTCCCGGGTTTGAGGACTTACAAGTTGGTATCAGAGCAATAGTTTGAGAGATTTGGACACTTCCAGTGTCTAAACTTAAACTGTGAATGGGACCGAAAGCGGATGCCAGTACGGGTAACTCGAGCCACAGCATCAGGTATGAAGGTAGTATATATTTATATATATAGTATGCCTTAAAAAGGGTTAGGTAAGGACTTGTGTTCTGATGGAATCACAAAGGTGGTCAAATAGAAATCAAAAGGTAGTGTAATGGTTAATTGAAGATGGACAGTGTATATTAACATCTTACAGTGCTTGTTGAATTCTATTTGTTAACTAACGTGATGACATTAGGTTCCTTGTCTTATAGAACGAAAGAGCGAAAGGCGTGGTGGGGGCCGTACCGGTGGTCGTAATAGGACACCTGCTCGTCAGGAGTACAGTGAAGAAGGAAGTGTCCACGCGGAGCCGGAAATTAGCATGCATGGAACTGAACGGACTCCCGTGGGAGATCAACACTTCACTTTCGAACCAGAAGTGAAAGCGGCCCTCGCACGCGAGTTTACTGAGTTGATGAAGGCTACCCTGCCAGATTTGCTGGCAGAGTCAATGAAGAAGGCTAATGAGGCGGGTGGGTCCAACACGGCAACTGATGCCCCGATCATTGAGCCAGTTAATGCACCGCATGCTCGCGAATGTGACTATAAGTCCTTCAAGGTATGTGATCCGCCGGTTCTCACTTGAAAGAAAGACGCGATGGCTACGTTTGATTGGGTGATTCGTATGGAGGCTGCCATTCGTCTGAGCGAATGCCGAGCAAGTCAAGTTGTGAAGTTTGCTGCTAACTCCTTGAGGGAGGAAGCATCCCACTGGTGGGAAGGTGTACGTCAGGCTAAGGGGATGAGGTTGTTGACTCAATGATGTGGAATGACTTGAAAACTCTGGTAATCAAGAACTTCTGTCCAAGGAACGAGATTGAGAAGGTAGAAAGGGAATTTCTGGGTTTGAAGGCCGGGAGCATGACGCACCGGCAATACACAACCCGATTCAATGAACTGGCACGTCTGGTGCCACATCTTGTCACTACTGAAGAGAGAAAGATCGCCTCTTACATTCATGGGTTACCGGACAAGGTCCGCACCTATTTTAAAGCAAACGCCCCTACTTCCTATGATTCGGTAGTAGAACTGAGCGGCGTGGTATTTGATGATTTGGCGTTGAATGTCGTTGCCATTGAAGAGCCTAAGAAGATGCTGAGTTTTCCCGCTAACCGATCGGGTGGGAAGTTGTTTGGGGCTTGGTACAAACAGGCCAGGGTAGGCGAGACGACAGTCTGTGGAAAATGCGGGGTAAGACATGAGGGTGAATGTTGGCTAGGGTCAAATGTTGCAAGACCGGACATTACTCCCATGAATGCCCGCAAGGCTTCAAATGCTACAATTGTGGAGAGAGTGGTCATATGAGCCGGGAATACACGAAGCCCAAGATGGGTGAAGCCGGGAAAGGGAAAGGCCCGGAGAAGAAAGAAGAGAGGCCCCGAGCAAACACTCGTGCGTACGCGCTGACGCAAGAACAGGCCAGGGTGGACCCCGACGTGGCGTCAGGTACGTTCATCCTTGACAACACTTTTGTTTCAGTGTTATTTGATTCGGGTACCAGTAAGATTTTTATATCTACAACGTTTTGTAAACGAGTGAAATACACTGTCAGTAAGCTAGAAAGGGCCTTTAGCGTAGAAACAGCTGAGGGTAGGGTTGCGAGAGTAACCGATGTAGTTGACAATTCCACGATAAAAATAGAAGGCCATAGATTCCCCGTAAGGTTGTTTGTTATGGTTTTGGGTGGGTTCGATGTCGTGTTAGGTATGGATTGGCTAATTACCAATGAAGCGCAAATTATATGCAAACGAAAGATAATTCGACTCAAGGCTCCGGGTGGTAGCGAAGTCGAGGTTTTTGGAGATCGTGACGCCCCAATGCTTAACGTCATCTCAATGATCAAGGAAGAAGATTACCTAAGGCACGGATGTGAGGCCTATACGGTGTACGTGATTGACAAGTGTAAGGAAGTGAAGGAACTAGACGATGTACTCGTGGTACATGAGTACCCGGAGGTTTTTCCAGAGGACTTGCCTGGGATACCACCCGACAGAGAAATTGAGTTCCGAATTGACTTAGTACCAGATTCCTAGCTCGTGTCTAAGGCTCCATATCGACTAGCACCAGTGGAGAAGAACGATCTAATGGCACAGCTAAACGAGTTACTTGAGAAAGGATTTATCCAACCGAGCATCTCGTCGTGGGGTGCTCTGGTTTTGTTTGTGAAGAAGAAAGACGGTTCGATAAGAATGTGTATTGATTATCGTGAGTTGAACAAACGTACGGAATAACAAGTACCCTTTACCAGTTTGAAACCACTACTTTATGTTTGAAATAAGTAATTGACATTTTATCATTCAATGTCAAGTTTTATATTACAACTTAAATGTCGTTACTCGTTGATTTAATATTACGAGCATAAAATACATCCGTCATATTTTCATCAAAATCACCCAAACACGATCTTTTCTTTCATTGCAATTTAGTACACGTACCTAAGCCTTCTTTGTAAACTAATTATTTTATTATCTGCATTAAACAACATCGTTATTTTAACAAAACCTTTATCAAACCCTTAGTTTATAGATATTATCTGGAATATAAATTTTCCATAAATCTTTTTATCTTATAAAGAAACTTAATACAACTTGTTTTATAAATACATTATCTTAATTAATAATCAATTATGGTTTTTATTTCGTTAAACTAATTATTATTTTAATCTTAGATTAATTACTAAATAATTTGACCATTATTTCCTTTTGAAACATTCTCCTTATGATAATTAAATTAAATAAATAAAAGATTTTTATCCAATTATCTAGTTATTCAACTCATTATTTTCATTTATTTATTTACAAACAAGAGTAAATTTCAAATAGTTGTTTACTTACAAACAAAAAGCATAAATCAATTATTCATGTCCACATTATTCTAAATACCCGCAAAGCTTTCTCATTATCTCTCACCTTCGGAGACGTAGGAGTTACTAGTCGCTTCAAGGATGTCACACCCCAACCGACGGCGGAAACGTCAGGGCGGGACATGTAGATTGTTCATGAGCACATGGTTAACTAAATTGAAATAGATTAATACATTAAATTTCCATTCATAACTCCAACAAAACAATTTCTATGATACATGAGCATTGAAAATACATAACATGTTCATTCTTGTTCAATTAACTAGGTCCACAACCTAAGTGAAACAAACTTGATCAACTCATATTTTGTACCTGAAACATGATGAAAACGAGGTCAACTAAAAAGTTGGTGAGCGTACATAGGGTTATGACTCTAAATAGCATCAAAGTGTTTTGTGTAAACAAATCCATACAAGTCATGATTAACAAGGCATTTATGGGGAGCTACTATTGTGTAACCAAGTAGTACAATCAAACCTTTGTAACTAGCATGCAAAAATTGTGTTGTCGGTAACAATCACCCCAATCTGGGTGGGTTTGTCAGACTCAATAGATCTATCATTGTTAACCGTCGGCTTGATTAGTTAATGATTGTACATGTAATTTCAAATAAGTAGTTAACACACCTAGCACTCAAACATAAAGCTCAAATTGCACACAAATTGTAAAGTGGATTTGTATTGTGTAGTTTATGTAAATCATTGTAAGTTGTGATCATGTTTCACCCCAAAATGTAAAAACAGTGAAAAAGGGGCTATGTAAAACTCACCTGTGTCAAAGATGTTGCTAGCACAAGTGTCTAGGTAGCAAAGTGATTCTTGTAATTCACAACGTTAACCTAGAGTGTAATGTACATGAGTATGAATTAATAGAATATCTAAGACAAAGTCTAGGGTTTCAATGGGTGTGAGTATAGGGGATTGCATAATGAGTTCGTGTCGTATTATTAAAAAGGGTTGTGTTGGTGTTTGTGTTTTGTATTTGAATAAGTGTTTTGTAAAAATGAAAGTTTGAAGTATAAGGTTTCTTTAAAATAAATAATTTAGGGTTTAGGTTTGAATAACTAATTAAATAATTGTTATTTATTTATTTAATTAGAAAGATAGTGTGAAATTATATTTATTCAAATATAATTTAAATAATTAACTTTATTTTATTTATTTACTTATAAAAGTGTGTAAATAAATATTGGTGCATAAAAATAGTTATAATTTGAACTAAATAAACTATTTAAGTGAATTGTGACATTAGTATTTATGAAAATATAATTAGTAGGATTTTTTTTTATCATATAACTACTAATTATTATAATGTTTGTCACGTTTTTGAAATATATATAGTTGTAACGAAAGAATGCGTACTTAATAATAGTGCTCATACACTATAAGTTATACGTTTGTGGAAATCAAAATCTTTTAGAAAATAAATCAAACATCTATACATATATATATATATATATATATATATATGTATGTGTATGTATACACCTTTTTTTATAAAAGATAATAACTATACAACTCTTGAAAGTTTATAAAAGGACGGGTTTTTGTTTTTAACCATAACATAATGATAGTAGTATAAAATGATATAAATGTGTGTGTGATTATTTAGAACAAGTGAAACAAGAAAGAACAAAAAAAATGGGAAGATAGGGGGGGTCTACAGGGTTAGAACCCGCGACTTATGGTGTGTGGGGAAAGAGTTTAACCAGCTGATCTAGGCTACTAAGTTGTTAAAGATTAGAATCAAATTATTGTTAACAATAGGGTTCTGAGAACCCTTCTTCCCTAACAACAGTCACTACCAGCCCCTTTAACCCAAAAAAAAACTGAAATCGGACATGGCAGAGGAAGGAGACGCGATTAAACAGAGAAAAGATGATACCTGCACTATGATTCGGACCTGAAAGACGCCAATACAGCCGTCGATCGAGAGGCTATCCTTCCTCCTACGCCGATCGAACCGAGAGGAAATGAAGTGAGGTTTTATTTTGAGGGCTTGAAGCTTGTAATCGGATTAGGTAGATATCTATGGTGTTAGCACGCGTTTTACAACTAGAAGTCAAACGAAAATCACGAGGTTGAAGCTTGAATCACGGATTTGTTTCAAGGTTTCCTTTCGTAAATGGGTTTTGAGTTCTAACGGCTTAGGAGTAATTAGGGGCGTTTAAAATGGACGGAATTGTTTGCGTGAAACAAGGATATGATGATTAGGTCGACTATGGTAGTAATTTTGATTGAAATCAATGGATTTGTGAGTTTGAATATGTAAATTTTGACTTTATGAAGTCAAAGGTGGTTGTGCAATTGTCCAGGTTCATGATGATATGGAAGGTTCAAAAGAAAATAAATTTGGGGTTTAACCTCTTTAATCGATTTGAACCTTTTTTTAAATTTTATAAAATAGTTTTTATAAGATTTTTAAAATTTTGCTTTTTTTTTTACGTTATCAGTTTTATTAATAAAAGGAAAGTTTCGTTTAATTTTAAATATATATGTAATTATGTGAATGAAATTGGAGATTGAGACACTTGTGAGCGTGTTTTAAGGGGCACTTTGTGTTGTGCTAGAAATGAATTTGAAGTGTTATTATTGTTCCGAAACAAAGTATAGAAAATCCTGGATGTTACAAAGGAGATGAATATTTCGCGTAGGCGTTAACCGTCTATCCAAACCTCAACAAGATTAAGAATTTAAAACCCAACTACCTGCATTATACAGAAACGTCAAGCAACACGCTCGTTCGCAACACTCGATCACCTACAAAATTCGATAGTTTACGTTACTCATAAGATTCAATAACTTACATATGAACATCCACAATATACATGATACTAGATTGATCCCAAGATACATGAAACTTGGCAGTTTACAATATACATGATACTAGATTGATCATAAGATGCATGATACTTGGCTGTTTACAATATACATGATACTAGATTGATCACATTATACACGGAACTTGGTTGTTTACAATATACATTATACTATATTGATCACAAGATACATGAAACTTGGTTGTTTACAATATACATGATACTAGATTGATCACATTATACACGGAACTTGGTTGTTTACAATATACATGATACTATATTGTCCACATGATACATGATACTTGGTTGTATGCAATATGCATGATACTAGATTATTTACGAAACTAGATGTTTACATTGTTGCAACTGATTGATTACATCCAACACAAACCATGATTATTCACCTTATCTATGAAAGTTGGAAACCGTAAAACTTAAAAATTACTCGGGGTTTGACGTATTCTTGTTCAAACACGAGGGAGGTATAGACTTTATGAGTAAACTTGAAGATTATACCATCTATCTAGGACAACCAGAAGGTTGTGCCACATTGTTATTCCTTTATCCTTTGGTTGATTACATTATCTATAAACATAGTTATTTGTTAGCAACACCTATGTGGAAACAATAGTTATGAATTAAGTGATTTTGTGACCCCTCTTGACCCGCACACAATGGGATGATCTATACGGACCATGCGATAAATTGAGTAATTACGAGTGCACACGTAATTATAAAAGTCAACGAATGGAAAACATAGTGAATCCTGTCGTGTGCTTTTGACATAAAACATGTTGCGATATATAGTAACGAAACTAATGTGATATGATAAGGGCACGGTGGATACGCCGCTGGTACTTCCTATATATAAGTGTTCCTGTCTATAACATCTTGAAAATAATAAACGACAATAAATGGAAACGGATTAAACGCGAGTCGAACAGAATAAACGAGTGTGGAATGGGCCGGCTATGGGCTTGCGCGCGTATGGGCTCAAGGGTAGTCTCTCCCTATAAATACCCTAGCCCATCTCTCTTCTCTCATTTTACAAGTTCTAGAGAGAGAAAGTAGACGGATGGGCCCGAGATTCCAGCAAAGTGTTGTTGCATATCTCATGAGAAGAACCTCTGAATCAGAAGCTCGATGCAGGTAACGATCTGGTCTAGATCTGATTTTTTGTTCGTTTTGGGGTTTTCGGGTTTTGGATGAAAAGGTAACGTTTTATGAATAAAGTTGAAAATGAACATAGATCTAGCATCTAGAAGGAAAAACGAATGTTTTGAACAAAAAAGTCGGGATCTTGACATGATCAGATCTGTGTGCAAAAAGTTAGGATTTTTACGGAGAAGAAGGTCATGCGTACTTATCAAGTACGCAAGAAGAAGGTCCTGCGTACTTATCAAGTACGCAAGAAGAAGGTCCTGAGTACTTATCAAGTACGCATGAAGCAGGTCCTGCGTACTTATCAAGTACGCATGAATCGAAGCCTACGTACTTATAAAGTACGCATGAAGCGAAGTCTGCGCACTTATCAAGTACGCATGAAGCGAAGTCTGCGCACTTATTAAGTACGCAAGAACAAGGCCCTGCGCACTTGCTAAGTGCGCAGGCATCATGATGGATAGTAAAGTCAGTATGTTCGCCTAATTCAGAATGGTTAAACCGTTAGAGTTGGGATTGGTCTGATATGTATTTAACTAATCAATTCAGATCGGAAGTGACGTTGTTGGACCTTTGTTTAGGACAACCCAGATTAGCTTATCAGGTGAGTTCTAAAAGCCCTCTTTTAAATGTTTTGAATAATATTTTTGGGTTGGTGTGCATACGTAACGATGTGACTATTTTATAAAACGATGTTTATGAATGTTGAATGTGACGTTTTATAATATCATGTTTATGAACGATGTTTTGGAAGGAAGGGTGATGAAAGAAGTGTTTATGAAATATTTTACCAAAAGAAGTTTATGAAGCGTTTATGAATGAATAAATGATTTTTAATAAAATGTACGAATGCTTTAACTAAAGTTTTGAAGTAAAAGACGTGAATGTTTACGAAAGTCACAAACGAACGAATCTGCCAATATTCCTTAGGGAATGAAGGTTATGGGTATGGGATGCATGTTATGGGCCTTTACCTTTTAGGGGCTTTGTGGCTGGCCAACTGTTGTACAACTGGGGTGATGACGGTCACCAAGGAGATTATCGTGATCCTTGAAGTTGGTACGATTTACCTTACGAGGTAGTCGTGCTTGAAGTTTGGTACTTGTGCCTTACGGGGTGCGGTACTTGAAGTTTGGTACGTGTCATCCTTGTGGTGTCGTGCTTGAAGTTCGGTGGTTAATGACCTAAGTATCGGGCCCTAGGATTCCCGCCCGAAGGACAGTATGGTGGAAGGGCCTATTGGTGGTGATCTTTAGGTCATTCCACCAGTATGCCATGTTTGGAATTGACGGTTACGAGAAGGCGCGGATTCGATATGTTCGTTGACTTATGTTTATGATGTTATGTTATGTTATGTTATTGCATGTTTTCGTACGCTTTTATTAATGAAGTTAAATGATATGTTTTTGGCAAATAGTTGAAGTTAAGGTTTTATGAAAAGCTAGAACTTACTAGCGTAGCTGACTTTTTAGTATGCACATTCAGGTTAAGGCAGGTTATGATGATGGACGGTGATGCTGGGCAGCTTGATGAGTTACCCGGATGATATGAAGACTGGCATCCCGTTATGATTTGTTTATGTTATGTTTATGTATTAGACTATGTTACGCTTTCGCATGTTGAACAATGTTATGATTATGTTTCAACGAAATGTTCCGCTGTGTTACTTTGATATTCAACTTTAAGAATTGTTTGTGAATGAGTAAATCCAACAAGTGAGGCCTCCCGGGTTTGGGGACTTACAAGTTGGTATCAGAGCAATAGTTTGAGAGATTTGGACACTTCCAGTGTCTAAACTTAAACTGTGAATGGGACCGAAAGCGGATGCCAGTACGGGTAACTCGAGCCACAGCATCAGGTATGAAGGTAGTATATATTTACATATATAGTATGTCTTAGAAAGGGTTAGGTAAGGACTTGTGTTCTGATGGAATCACAAAGGTGGTCAAATAGAAATCGAAAGGTAGTGTAATGGTTAATTGAAGATGGACAGTGTATATTAACATCTTACAGTGCTTGTTGAATTCTATTTGTTAACTAACGTGATGACATTAGGTTCCTTGTCTTATAGAACGAAAGTGCGGAAGGCGTGGTGGGGGCCGTACCGGTGGTCGTAATAGGACTCCTGCTCGTCAGGAGTACAGTGAAGAAGGAAGTGTCCACGCGGAGTCGGAAATTATCATGCATGGAACAGAACGGACTCTCGTGGGAGATCAACACTTCACTTTCGAACCGGAAGTGAAAGCGGCCCTGGCACGCGAGTTTACTGAGTTGATGAAGGCTACCCTTCCAGATTTGCTGGAAGAGGCAATGAAGAAGGCTAATGAGGCGGGTGGGTCTAACACGGCAACTGATGCCCCGATCATTGAGCCAGTTAACACACCGCCTGCTCGCGGTTGCGACTATAAGTCCTTTAAGGCATGTGATCCGCCGGTTCTCACTGGAAAGAAAGACGCGGTGGCTACGTTTGATTGGGTGATTCGTATGGAGGCTGCCATTCGTCTGAGCGAATGCCTAGCAAGTCAAGTTGTGAAGTTTGTTGCTAACTCCTTGAGGGAGGAAGCATCCCACTGGTGGGAAGGTGTACGTCAGGCTAAGGGGATGAGGTTGTTGACTCGATGATGTGGAATGACTTGAAAACTCTGGTAATCAAGAACTTCTGTCCAAGGAACGAGATTGAGAAGGTAGAAAAGATATTTCTGGGTTTGAAAGCCGGGAGCATGACGCACCGGCAGTACACAACCCGATTCAATGAACTGGCACGTCTGGTGCCACATCTTGTCACTACTGAAGAGAGAAAGATCGCCTCTTACATTCAGGGGTTTCCGGACAAGGTCCGCACCTATGTTAAAGCAAACGCCCCTACTACCTATGATTCGGTAGTAGAACTGAGCGGCGTGGTATTTGATGATTTGGCGCTGAATGTCGTTGCCATTGAAGAGCCTAGGAAGATGCTGAGTTTTCCCACTAACCGATCGGGTGGGAAGTTGTTTGGGGCTCGGGACAAATAGGCCAGGGTAGGCGAGACGACAGTCTGTGGAAAATGTGGGGTAAGACATGCGGGTGAATGTTGGTTAGGGTCAAATATGTGCTTTAAATGCTGCAAGACCGGACACTACTCCCGTGAATGCCCGCAAGGCTTCAAATGCTACAATTGTGGGGAGAGCGGTCATATGAGCCGGGAATACACGAAGCCCAGGATGGGTGAAGCCGGGAAGGGGAAAGGCCCAGAGAAGAAAGAAGAGAGGCCCCGAGCAAAGACTTGTGCGTACGCGCTGACGCAAGAACAGGCCAGGGTTGACCCCGACGTGGCGTCAGGTACGTTCATCCTTGACAACACTTTTGTTTCAGTGTTATTTGATTCGGGTACCAGTAAGATTTTTATATCTACAACGTTTTTGTAAATGAGTGAAATACACTCTCAGTAAGCTAGAAAGGGCCTTTAGCGTAGAAACAGCTGAGGGTAGGGTTGCGAGAGTAACCGATGTAGTTGACAATTCCACAATAAAAATAGAAGGCCATAGATTCCCCGTAAGGTTGTTTGTTATGGTTTTGGGTGGGTTCGATGTCGTGCTAGGTATGGATTGGCTAACTGCCAATGAAGCGCAAATTATATGCAAACGAAAGATAATCCGACTCAAGGCTCCGGATGGTAGCGAAGTTGAGGTTTTTGGAGATCGTGACGCCCCAATGCCTAACGTCATCTCAATGATCAAGGCAGAAGATTACCTAAGGCGCGGATGCGAGGCCTATCCGGTGTACGTGATTGAAAAGTGTAAGGAAGTGAAGGAACTAGACGATGTACTCGTGGTACGCGAGTACCCGGAGGTTTTTCCAGAGGACTTGCCTGGGATACCACCCGACAGACAAATTGAGTTCCGAATTGACATCGTACCAGATGTCCAGCCCATGGCTAAGGCTCTATATCGACTAGCACCAGTGGAGATGAAAGAGCTAATGGCACAGCTAAACGAGTTACTTGAGAAAGGATTTATCCAACCGAGCATCTCGCCATGGGGTGTTCCGGTGTTGTTTGTGAAGGAGAAAGACGGCTCGATGAGAATGTGTATTGATTATCGTGAGTTGAACAAACGTACGGTGAAGAACAAGTACCCTTTACCAAGGATCGGTGACCTGTTCGATCAATTGCAAGGCGCAAGTTGGTTCTCAAAAATCGACCTTCGATTCGGGTACCATTAGTTGAAGGAGAGGGAAGAAGACATACCGAAAACTACATTTCGCACGCGTTATAGACATTTCGAGTTCCGCGTAATATCTTTTGGATTGACGAACTCCCCCACAGCATTCATGGATTTGATGAATAGGGTGTGTCGACCGATGTTGGACCGATCGGTAATCGTGTTCATCGATGATATCCTCATCTACTTCAAGAATGAGGGTGATCACACATGTCATTTAAAGGAGGTGTTGGAGGCTCTGAAGAAGGAAAAGTTGTATGCTAAGTTCTCCAAATGCACGTTCTGGCTTAGGGAAGTCTAATTTCTAGGTCATGTCATTAACTCGAACGGCATTATGGTTGACCCAGCAAAGATAATGACGGTAAGGGAATAGAATATTCCTAAGACGCCAACTGAAATCCGCATTTTCTTGGGATTGTCAGGCTACTATCGGAGATTCATCCAGGATTTCTCAAAAATAGCTTCGCCGTTGACAAAGTTGACTTGGAAGGAGGTAAAGTAAGAATGGGTTCGACCCAGGATGAGGCGTTTAAGGAATTGAAGGAAAAGCTAACCCAAGCTCCAGTCTTGGCCCTTCCCGAGGGCAATGAAGACTTAGTGGTATACTCTGACGCTTCGGGTCAGGGATTGGGATGCATATTGATGCAACGCGGGAGAGTGATCGCGTATGCGTCACGGCAGTTGAAGATTCACGAAGCCAATTACCCGACACACGATTTGGAACTTGCTGATGTCGTATTCGCATTGAAAATCTGGAGGCACTACATTTACGGGGTGAAGTTTACTATTTACTCCGACCACAGAAGTTTGAAATACTTCTTCGAACAAAGGGAACTTAATATAAGGCAGAGACGATGGTTGGAACTATTGAAAGACTATGACTGTGAAATCATATACCATCCTGGAAAGGAAAACGTGGTGGCTGACGCTCTAAGCCGAAAGGATGTGCCTACTCCTACTAGAGTGAAAGCTTGCAAGTTGGTGGTAACATCAGATGTGATGAGGGAAATTGAAAGAGCTCAAGATGAAGCACTTAAGAATGAAAAAATAAAGAAGGAAAGAATGGTTGGCCAACAGGACAAGTTGGAATATAACACCCTTGGTGTTAGGACACGTTTTGGGCGAGTATGGATACCTATGGGTGGCGAGCTTAGGACCAAAATCTTGGATGAGGCTCATAAGTCTCGTTACTCTATTCATCCCGGTACCAACAAAATGTACCAAGATCTGAGGAAGGAATACCGGTGGCCTAGAATGAAACACGAAGTGACAAAGTACGTAAGCAAGTGCTTGACTTGCTCGCAAGTAAAGGCTGAACACCAGAAACCTTATGGAAAGATTCAACCTCTTGATATACCGGAATGGAAGTGGGAACACATTACCATGGACTTCCTAACCAAGCTACCTCGCATAGCTAAAGGTCATGACACCATTTGGGTAATTGTGGACCGTTTAACGAAAAGTGCTCATTTCCTACCTATTCGCGAGACGTTCTCGTCGGAGAGGTTAGCGGAGGTATTTATAAACAAAGTAGTAGCACGGCATGGGATGCCTTTGACGATCGTATCTGACCGGGACACACGATTCACATCGAGGTTCTGGAAAAGATTTCACAAGGTGATGGGCACGAGGCTTAATATCAGCACGGCATACCACCCGCAAATGGATGGTCAGTCCGAAAGGACCATTCAAACCTTGGAGGATATGCTTCGTGCTTGTATTATCGACTTCGATGGCAGTTGGGACAGTCATCTGCCGTTAGCCGAATTCTCCTACAACAACAGTTATCACACGACGATAGGCATGCCGCCTAACGTAATGTTGTATGGGAGGAGATATAGGACCCCGGTTTGTTGGGGTGAGATTGGACATAAGGAATTAGGAAGTCTTGAAGTCGTAAGAGAAACATCGAAAAGGTTTTATCAAATCAAAGCACGAATGAAGGACGCACAAGATCGTCAGAAATCCTATGCGAACAAACGACGAAGGCCTATTGAGTTTGATGTTGGGGACAGAGTAATGTTAAAAGTGTCACCCTGGAAGGGAATCATACGATTCAGAAAGAGAGGAAAGTTAAGTCTGAGGTTTGTCGGACCATTCAGGATAATGGCACGGGTTGGTGAAATCGCTTATCGGTTAGAGTTGCCTAATGAGTTAAGTGGGATTCATCCCACCTTCCATGTATCACACTTGCGAAAGTGTTTGGCGGGTGAATCGGCTCACGTACCACTTACTGACATCGAGGTTGACAACAGCCTTAACTACATCGAAGAACCCGCGGCCATCTTAGACAGAAAGGAGAAGCGTTTGCGTAATAAGATTATTCAATTGGTTAAAGTCCAATGGAAGCACCGAAAGGGATCGGAATCTACTTGTGAAACGGAGACGGAAATGAGGGAGTCGTACCTTCAACTATTTGACTTATGATAGGTTTCGGGGACGAAACCTATTGTAAGGGGGTAGACTTGTAACATCCCGAAAATAATAAACGACAATAAATGGAAAGGGGTTAAACGCGAGACGAACGGAATAAACGAGCGTGGAATGGGCTGGCTATTGGCTTGCGCGCGTATGGGCTCAAGGGTAGTCTCTTCGTATAAATACCTCAGCCCATCTCTCTTCTCTCTTTTTACAAGTTCTATAGAGAGAAATCGAAGAAAGAGAAAGTAGACGGATCGGCCCGAGATTCCAGCAAAGTGTTGCTCCATAGCTCGTGAGAAGAACCTCCGAATCAGAAGCTCGATACAGGTAACGATCTGGTCTAGATCTGAGTCTTTGTTCGTTTTGGGGTTTTCGGGTTTTGGATGAAAAGGGGGTCCTTCCGCCTATAGACTGGGCACCTTTCCATTCTCATATTTAAGGCCCTTCCGTCCCGTATACTAGGCACCTTTTTCCATTCATTCTTGAGACCTGCCCCGTAGGCTGGCCATCTCTTTTCATTGGGATCTTGAGTATCATAGACTCACAACCTCCCAATTTATTCCCAACCAGTCCTCACCTTAAAACTTCGTAACGGTTTCCCCACGACGCATTAAAGAGGCTTATATATAGGAAGTACCAGCGGCGTATCCACCACCCCTATAATATTTCATGAGTACTTCGTTATTTCATTTTAAGACTTAGACTCGTTTCCATCATACATTCATATTTACACATATGGCATGATCATCTATCATGCATTCACATATTCACGTTTAATACACATTGCATATGCGTACATATAGCATGACCTCTTGTCATACTTTCATATTCATCCTTGCTCTAACTCCTTATAAAGGTTTCTCCATGTTACGTTAAAGAGGTTTATATATAGGAAGTACCAGCGGCATATCCACCACCCCTTTAATGTCCCATGAATACTCCTTTACTCAGAATTAAGCTTTCCCATTTAATTCTCATTTAATAGCATGATCTCTTCATGCTTTTATCTTAAATCTTGCTCTAATCCCTTACAAAGGTTCGTCATGTTATGTTAAAGAGTTTTATATATAAGAAGTACCAACGACGTATCCACCACCCCTTTAACATCTCATGAATACTCCTTTGCTTAAGATTAAACATTTATCATCATTTATTTGATAGCATGACTTCCTCATGCTTTTATCCAATCCTTGCTATAATTCCTCCTAAAGGTGTCTCTATGATGCATTAAAGAGGTTTATATATAGGGTGTACCAGCGGCGTACCCACCACCCCTATAATACATCAAAGATATTCCTTTATTTAGAATTAAGCCCTCCCTTATTTATACTTATCATATATTGTAAACTGGGGTGATTATCCTTCCACAACAGTACCTCCAACAGAGATGTTCCCAGGAAAGAGTGACAGGTCTAGGAGAGATTTATACACCACTCTTTCCTTAGACAGAACATTCCGTTTGTTAGATAACTACATGCCGGTCGGAAATTCTCCCGTACGTTTGCTATATTTTCATTACTGTCTTTTAGTCTATACCCCTAAACATTCATAATGGTTTCACCATGAAGTATTAAAAAGGTTTATATATAGGAAATACCAGCGGCGTATCCACCACCCCTTGGATATGTCGTGGCTACTCCATTATTCTCGTTTAGTGTTTAGACTAATTCCCATTACCTTAATACCTTTCTTTATTTCCAACTACCTTAGTTCCACATATATCACATAACACATAATCACATAATTCACATAAACATTTATCTAACGTACGGGTAGTCTCGGGTCGCTTCCTACGCTCGTTCCTCGCTTAAACGTCTCTCCGGATCCGAACCGCACCCGCAGCGTACCGCACTCGTACTTTAACGCGCCACACCAGCTCCTAATTCTTCTCCATAGTATGTGTATGATGTATGGTGTTTGGTGTTTGTGTGTGTTGTTTCCCGTTTGAATGGCCTCAAGAATCAATTTATAGGCAAAAATTTGATCCCTTAACGGATCGTTACCTCCGGTGACGGTCCGTTACCGTTTTCTTGGCCTCCAAGCACTTTCTGACCATGTAACGGACCGTCACGACCCATGAGTCACTGACAAGTGGCGTAAAACGGTGAGTTTTCGCAATTTTGCGGCGTGACTCACCGTCACGGACGGTGACAGTCCGTTATGATTTCTTGATACCTGTGACGGACCGTTACACAGGGTGACGGTCCTTGATGACTCAAGTTTTAGATCCGTAACTCATTTTCTAACTCGGGATATGCTTATGTGAAGTTTTAGGCTATTTCCGGGAGAACCGTCTTTCTGTTTTCGCGTTCGGTTACGTTCTATTGTCCCGTTTCTTAGCCGACACGTGTCCTAACCTATTGTTAGGAGTTTGGTATGTTACAGTTCGGGGCCTTACACTTGGGCGTAGGGCTACCTGACTTCTTGGTCCATTTTTCCAGTTTCTTCAAATCATGTTGCCACACGTCCACAATACGCATAAATACAACAACAGAGTGGGCGTAGGTCTACGCTGGCTGTCAATCTGTAAGACCCTGACCGGGCATCATACAGTTAGTCCTCATAACGGATTATTCTCTTTAAAATGTATAAGGTATCAATCAAACTACAGTGGAAGCCTTTCTAAAAACGTTAATTATTATTGTCATTAAATTTACCTCATGAATGCCTGCACACCAATCCGAGTAGCGCCGCTCCCAAGCCAAGATACGCCGACCCTAGAGCTCACCTGCAACACAATCTAACGTGCACACAAAGTCAGCTACGCTGAGTGAGTTCTAATAGTTTAATTTAAATAAAAGGCATCTCGTCACAATTAGTATTTATCTCTACTCAGGACACTCCGGTCCTTAAAAAATAGTTTTTTATAATTTATTATCCTATAGATAACCCCTGTTATCTTATGATATCCCAACAGATTTACCACCCAAGACTCATCCTACCAACACAATCCGATAAATCTCACTGACATATATCCATCTCACTACACTGGTTACTCGTAATCTACCACACGTATTAACCTGAAAACCTGGTTAACATAACCAACTCCTAGACATCGACTTGCATAGCCTTGACGAAGGCTCTCACCAGTCAACTAACACAAAAGTTGTAAACACTACATCACAATCCCAACACAACGGTCAATCTAACTCTACTCACCACATTAGTACCGTCTACATATCACATTAATATCATCATAAGTGCATAATAAATATAACTCAACACTTGCATGCATTTCAACACGCACACACACACATATATATATATGAACGCAAACACATACCTCGTCACATGCCTCGTCAGGGCGTACAACACACCCCGCGCTCATCATTAACCTGTTGAATATTGTCACCTTAGGTGACTTCCCGAAGGACTTCGTCCTTCACAATCCCGTTTACCGTGTCATAGAGACAACGAGGCAAACACAATGTCTGCTGTGCCACAAGGACAACGACACAAAACACACAACACAAATATAAACACATAATATCACACTTCATTTACATAACCCATTAACTACACCTGTACCCTGCACATAGCACTTGAATAACGTATCGTACATATATTCATAAACGTTTAGCTTAAATCCCGACTCACCCCGACTAACTCTTAACACGACACGCATTAATAACTCTTATCTCTCGCTCACCTAATCATTTAGAGACCCCGTAGACCCTTCGACTCGTTAATGAGTGCGGTAGTTCATAAACATATCTAGTTTAACCCCAAAACATCCCAAATCGTTTATCCCAAATCGTTTAATATAACAAACACCTCTTGTAAGTATGTACGATAGCACCAAAAATAGTAAAAACATTTAAAATAATATGGAATTAGAAACTCACTGTTTATGATAAACCTCAGTCCTTGCTCTGTAACTCGTCCACCCTCGCTCGAATCCCAAACCTAACAACGCGTGTTCACAAGATCAGAACGAGTTCTAAGCATACGTTGCATAACGTGTAAGTAACTAAACCCTAACACTAGGTCTTGTCTACTTGCCACACCAACTTCTCAAACTCCTTCTTACGAGACCTCGCGATTCGGGTCATCCTTGTCCTACTCGAAAACTGAACGTTCAAATCACGGGTTCCCATGCATGCACGTACGTGTGCATGCATACACATGCAAAAACCCTAATCGGGTGCAGATCCATCTCCACCCTCTTCCTCGTTATTCCCGTGAACCACCACCGTCATTTTTTACCACCGCGTACCTCTTGTCGTGTTCCACCGTCATGATCTGTCACCTCGCGCCATTCTCGAGTCCCCGCCACCTTCTAGCCACAAGGAAACCCTAGCCGGTTCCCTATTTCATGACAGAATAGCAGAAACCACCGTCACCCCGCCGTGGTACACCACCACAGCAGCTTCCGGCCGCTGCCATCACTGTCGTCGTTCCAGCAATCCCCGACGCCACCATCTTCACCCGTCGTCTTCCTCTTTCTCTTTTCCTCTCTATCTTCTCTCCTTCTCGGCCATCGGCTCCCACCCTACTCCGGTCACCACCATGACGCGCCACTACCACCACCCGTCGTCCTTCACCATCAGTCGGGCTCCCCCTTGACCTCGCCTATACCGTAGTTCACAGCCGAGCCACACCAAACAAAACCTTCAATCGGGTCTTCACACAACATACGCAAACAACATGAAAAATATACACACGGAGATTATACGAGTATTACCTTGATGAGGCACGAAGCTCCTTGCTCGATTCCGAAGTGGAACCACCTTCCTCCGGTTGCCTCTTCCCTTACGATTGCTCACTCTCTGCCGTCGTAACACACCTAGGGCGAATGGACTAGGGTTGAAGTTTAAGTTGTATTTAAACTTCCGGGTCCCCGATCTTGCCTTTTGCGCGTAATGATTCCAAACCATCCTTAGCTCGGGTATTCGGCCCTTTTATTTCTTGTATCGGGGTTTTTACAGAACACCTCCTCCCGTTCACGCCATTAAAGAGACTAGGTCCTGCCCTTTGGCCTGATTCGTTAGTTAATGAGTTTTCGGGATGTTACGTAATCTTGCCATGTTTGATCCTCGTGTAGATGCCAAACTCCCACAACTTGGGATATCTTTGCTATAACCCTACACAAACGAAATGTATACAAAGTAGCAATATTACATACACAATTCTTGATAAAAGTGTATTAAAACATAACAAAATTACACATCCGATCATGATTTATCAAGTACCATAGAGTTCATCACATTGAATCCACACATCAAACGACAAAAGTTGTAATAAAAAGTATTAATAAGCTATCAATAGCAGAAAAGATGAAAAGATGAAAAAGTGTAAGTAGTGAGAAAGTGAAGATAGTATAGATAACATCATATAGATACACAAAGCTAGGAATAGACAACATGTTTCGGCCACCACAAATCTAGATAAAACTAATCCCATAAGATAAATCTAGGACCCATATGTTACCCTCCTCTAAAAGTTCTTAATCTTAATCCTACGCCTCCACGAAGTCCTATCCTTGACCATGTCCTCAGAGAGGTGTAAGTCTAACAAATCATTGCTAATCCGCTAATCCCAGGTCAGTTTGGGTCTGCCTCTACCCCTCATTCCTTTTACAGTGTGGGTTTCCACTGATCTAACTGGCGTCGTCACCTGTCTCCTCTTCACATGCCTAAACCATCTCAATCTCCCTCTCTTATGTTATCCATTATACTAGTCACCCCTAATTTTCCCTAAAAACCTCATTTTGTACCCGGTCCAACCTCGTGTGTTCACACATCCAACTCAACATCCTTATCTCCGCTACTTCCATCTTACGCGCCTGTGTCTTCTTGATGGCCCAACATTTTGTTCCGTATAACAAAGTCGGCTAACAGCAACCCTATAGAACTTCCCCTTTGGTTTTGTTTGGAACATTTTGTCGCACAATACGCGTGTAGCTGCTCTCCACCGACACCAGCCTGCTCGGACACGGTGGGCTACGTCACTGTCCAAGGCCCTATCGGCCTGTACAAACGATCCTAAATACTTAAACATTGTTACCTGCGGGACCACATGATCATCGATGGTGATCTGGACGTCCTCAACTTCGTTTATGCCACTAAAGTTACAATAAGGTTACTCCGTCATGATATGACTAATCTTTAAACCCTTACTCTCTAAAGGTGCCCATCACTCCTCTAGTCTTCCATACTTTATAACTTTTATTTTTATAAAGTATATATAACAAATGGATATAAAAACCCTACAATTTAATATTAAAATATAAAATCTAATTAATATGGAGCCGTGATCATTGGTGAACAAAACTAAGTTGTTAAAAGGGTGCCTTTATGCTATGTTCCTCACTAGAGAAGCTCAATAATTAGTTTTACCGTTTTATGAGTGGTAGCAAGCTCTAACCCCCTCCCTCCTCTTCCACCACCACCACCACCACCACCACCACCACCACCACAAACACCAGCAACCACCATACAACCACCGCCTTTATACATCAACCCAAAAACAAAAATCCAAAAACACCTCACCAACAACATAAATATCACATTACTCACATGGATCTGTCATCTTCTTCCTCTATCACTCACACTCTCACTATCTTTTTTGCTCTCTCAATACTCTCCAAAGGTAAATCCTTCACATAATTTCTTGATTCCCATCTGGGGTTTCTTATATTTAATTAATTTCATCTTTCTTTAATTTTGATTCTTGATAATAAAAATCTGATCTTTTTTCACACACTTTGTAGGTGTTCTTGGAGCTACATTCACATTTGTCAACAAATGTGATTACACAGTATGGCCGGGCATACTCGCCAATGCCGGAAGTCCCGTTCTTGACTCCACCGGTTTCGAGCTCCCGGAGGACAGTTCCCGTTCATTCCAAGCTCCGACCGGCTGGTCCGGCCGGTTCTGGGGCCGAACCGGCTGCAATTTCGAAAGATCCGGTTCGGGTTCATGCCAAACCGGCGACTGCGGTTCCGGTCAGGTGGAATGTAACGGCGCCGGAGCCGCCCCGCCGGCGACTTTGGCGGAGTTCACACTGGGTACCGGCGGGTCGGACTTTTATGATGTGAGTTTGGTAGACGGGTACAATCTAGCCATGATTGTGGAGGTTTCAGGCGGGTCGGGTTTATGTGCCACAACCGGGTGCGTGAATGACTTGAACCAGCAGTGTCCGAGTGAGCTGCGGGTGGAGTCGGGTCAGGGGTGTAGGAGCGCGTGTGAGGCGTTTGGGAGCCCGGAGTATTGTTGTAGCGGCTCGTATAATACGCCGGCTACGTGTAAGCCGTCGGTGTATTCGGAGATGTTTAAATCGGCTTGTCCTAGATCGTATAGCTACGCCTATGATGATCCAACTAGCACGTTCACATGCGCGGGGGCAGACTATACGGTGACGTTTTGTCCTTCTATGCCAAGGTTAGTGACTTCACTTGTACTTTGTGTATTAAAAGTTGTAAATTTCATGAACATCAATGATCATCAAACACAATGGAGTGAAACAACATTATTATTATTATTATTATTATTATTATTATTATAATTAGTGAAAGTCTCTTTCAAAACTAACATTATGTTTCTCAACATAAGAACGACGTAACGTATTTTGTCGATATGGCTTTGAATGTGAAGTAGCTGGTTTTCATAACCTCCTTTATATCTTCTACTACTTTTAATTGTTTTTTTTTCATAAATTATATTTTAATAATTCAAACTAGGACCCGGGTTCAATCCCTGTCACCACCATTAATTTCCGCGGCATCGCAAATAAGGTCTAGCTCTTAGGCTGATGCACCAGGGTTTTACCCACGCCGATCCAAGGTTCGAGCCTCGGCTTTCCCTCAAGCCCGGAAGGGGTCGTATTGGGTGGAGTTTTTCCTTGAAAGCTCTCCAACTCTGACGCCAAGTGGGCCCGGTTAAGACAACATATCGGCCGGAGTTGGACAAGGCTTTCCCATGTGACAGGGGTGCGACGTTACAACATTCAATGTTCGACTTTCCAAATAAAACAATATTATGACTTTGAAATAAATGTGTAGGTTATGTTAATTTATTTTGTACAACTATTTGTTGCAACAATTAATTGGTGCATTGGGTTTTGGCAGTCAGAAATCTTCAAAGGACATGTCACCTCCGGCAACCACCACCACTGATGGTAACACTAACACCAACCCTAGCGGCAGTGATGAGTCACTTTCAGGATCAGGTACAGAATCTGGATATGGGTACGGTTTATCTGGGTCCGGGTCGGGTTTGGGATCAGAATCAGCAAACGGGTCGGGTTCGGTATCCGGGTCAGGGTCAGGAACCGAAGCCCTTGAGGCTAATGGTTCATGGTTAGCTGGTTTAGCCATGGGTGGTTCAACAAAGACTCAGCCATTTGGTGCCACTATTTCTTTTATCTTGTTTTTCTTGGGCTTTCAATGTTTCCAAACCTGAAATTTCCAAATCCAGAGCATGGTACAAATGTTAATGCGTAATGTACAAGTTAATGTAAGTACAGTTCTCTGGATTTAATTATTTTAGCTTTAGGAGAAAAGACCGGAGACATGGGGAATTTTCTTTTGGCAGACTCTTTCAAGAGGAAATACCTCACATTTACTTCGAAGTGGGCGAATGTGAAATGACGGTATTATCCTTGTTGCAAAGGGTAAGAGTGGTGTATGTGAGGGGTAATATTGTCTTTTAGCGCGTTAATTGATTTGGAATATGTGAAAGGAGATATCTTATTTTATGTAAAAGTTGTAATTTGTAGAAACACTTTTCTAGATTCGTGTCTGTTATATATTATTTAATCTTCCCATGTCATCTTTTCAATTTATTTACTTATTTAAAGGTTTTTAAGTTACTTTTTAGTTTTTATTTTTGTTTACACACTTATTTAATTCTACTTCTAAATCTGTCTCGAACCTTCAATCTTATAGGGAGAAACATCGCTATGTGCATACTCGAATACCATTGCAAAAGGTCCGAGCTGTCAACCCACTCAACGTGTATTAAAGTAAATTGTTTTGTCGCGAGTTATATCGAAAGATCAATATCGATGTTTATTAGTTAATTTATGTACACCAATTATCACACGTGAAAGAATTTAAAATATAATGAATCATATCGTCCTAATCATAGAATGAAATGCTTAGATACATACAATAAAAATATAAAATGATTTCTTGAATTTGTCTTGGCATCTTTTGGCCTAGACATGGGTTCCTCGTCGTGCATATTAAATGGTTGGTTTCTTTTAATAAAAATAAAGTATAATGTTACAAATATCAATATAAGGTGTTTGGTAAGGAAATTTAACAATAACGATAACTAAAAATCTTAATTAATAATGTAATTTATCTCGTATTGAAAGAACTAAAAGTTCAAAATTTATTAGAGTTAAAGTTGAATGTTTTAGCAAATTTAAAGCTGAAAGCTCAAGCAAATTCAAATGGCTCAAATATACTTCAATTTTAACAATTTGAATTCTCTCTGAGCATTCACAACAGGTTCTTTATATTTTTGTGAGTGTATTTTGTATATTTTATGGAGTAGTTTAAAGTGGTTATGAGTGGAAGAGAGAGAATGTATAACTTTTTGTATATATGTGAAAACACTGTTCACCTGTATAAATTTTTTAATATTTTTTGAAAGCTAAAAATTATTATATATATGTTAAAGGTATAAAAAAATTATTATTTAATTAAAAATAAGAGAGAAAATATAGTGATTTTTAGTGTAATTACAAGGATAAAGATAAAGAAGCTGATCAGAATGCTCTCATTCTAATGAGAGAAAATGACCAAATATTACGCTAGTTCGTGGCCCAACAAATCACTTTTTCAGAGTTTTGATCACTTACTGGTAATTTTAATGTTAATAAGTCATTTTAATATTTTTTCAAAAGGAAATAATTTTAATTTAGTTGGATTTATTTAATGTCAAAGGAGAATCATAATAAACATCGATACAAGTTAAAAGGCGTGGAGTGTATGCTTGTTCAAACTATGTGATTTCTAACAGCTAGGAACATCCGAGGTTCAGGGAAGGAAGCGAAGCCCCCTATGCTACAGGAGGTGGGGGATCTAGGGCAGCACCCTTGTTAGGGTCGTGCTGCCCTGTTAAGTTGGAATTTTTTTATTACTTTATTGAAAAGCCATTGAAAGTTGATTCGGATTTGTATGATTAATGAAAAATTGCATGAGGATTGATCGTAAGTAGAAACTAATTATCAATGGTAACTGTGCATCAGTGACAACCATGTGAGCATCAACTTGGTCCACCATTGGCAAATCAGACCAGTAGCATAATAAGCAACTTTGACATCAACACCAACTTGCGTGATTAGTAGGAAACTGATTTACTACTGACAAACCAATCATCACAGTACAGTAACTGAGTTACTGATGATAAAGTTACTACTGTTGTTACCGAATAATTGCCATTTTAACAATCAACTGACATACTTGATAGCGTGTTTAGTGTATATAAAAATATATAACTATATCCCTAGTAATGACACTAAGAACTTGATGTCAAATGTGAGGAACATGATATATTTTTAATGTTTGATTTAGAGTTACACAAAATCAGGTTTAAAATTTATAAATTAAAATGATAATTACTCCAACTAAACACACATAATATGCAAGTGTACCTATCGCAGCGTAGTATAGTATGGGTAAGAACCAAGTATCGAACCATGGACACGGATCCGGTAATCAACCCTTGCTATTGTCTGACTAGGATAATAAGTTGGAAAATGGGTTTTGTTTAAAGGAAAGTAAAATAATAAGAAATGTATTTAGAAACATTATCTTGTTTAAGACGTTACTCTAGTTGTTATCCCTTATTAATTAAAGTTATATTTAAAGTAAGGTTCGTCATAGTTACTAGTACTAACCCTTTCGGTAGGGGAGTTAGTATTTCGTAACGGAACAGTGGATACGGTCGGCTAACTGTTTCTTAATGAATCTCCGGATCCTGAACGGGGTCTCAAGTCCGCCGGTTATCTCGTGATTCATTATTCGGACTAAGATTATCCAATGACTGACGTACGTCATGTCTTGTAACTTGTTCCGGTAAGTCGGAATGCACGACTTTCTTCAAAGGTACTTTATGAACGCTCGGACCTAACAAATTATGTTTTTAAATAGTTGTCTTTACTTATAATATTATTTTAAATAAATAAGACTTTCATTCTCAAAATCAAACTCCATGGCTCCCGCTAGAAGTCCTCTGCAAGCTGACATGAGAGAAGTAAAGAAATACCGACACAAACCGCCCTGTCTGGTTAAGGCTCAAACAGCTTGCTGAATACCCAAACCTCCAATCAACCCATAATATTAAATCTATACTAACCGTCCGTTGCTAGAACCAAGATTTGTATATAGATCGTACAAACTCGAATGAGTTTCCCAAACAAAAAGTCTTGCTTAAGTAACTCACAAGATTTAAGATTATTAGATTGGTTTAAAGATCAATTATTCTTGTCTTTTTAAGATAACTCATAGTAAAGATTTTAAAAATATAACATACTAAAAATACTTCATTAATTAATTAAAGAGGACTAACCATGAATGACCATACAAGTGACTCCACTAACTTTTAGATAATGTGTGGAAGTATTCCAACACCAAGGGAGAGCGGGTATAGAATGCCTCTTGTTTTACTCGAACGAGAAGAATCGTTTCATATTACAAGACTTTAAAAATGAAATAAACAAAGAAAAGCTAAACGGACCAAAACCGAGAGAGTTCCGGCTCTTAGCAGAGCTCTAAGGCCTTCCCAACTCTTGGTCTTGGACACCTAAAACACTAGAATGAGCTTGCTATTTATAGGCTAAGATTTTGGCAATGCACGACCGTGCATTGGATTGCACGGGTGTGCAAAGTACCATTTTCTTTCACGTGCGGAATCTGGCAGTACAGGAGAGTACAGGGACCCACAATAGGGTTTGCACGACTGTGCAAGGCAATGCACGACCGTGCATTGCCTTATTTTGGTCCCTGTTGACTTTTTGATCTCCAGCTTTGACCTTCTGCGTCCGGTTTCGTTCAATTGAATTCCAAATGCTGATTTCTCCTTGATTTTGAGTGATTTCTTCATGTGTTTGCATATCCAAGTCAATTATCCTATTGGAACACAAATGGATGAATTAAGTATCAATTGTTATCATATTATCTCTAATTGTGATGAATTCGTGGATAATTATGCGTGCAAAACATGTATAATTTACGTCATATCAATACTCATTTCACGAAGAGTTGTGTCGTTTAAACAAAACGTTGTGATGGTTCCCCGACTACAAAATGCAAGTCTTTAGTTATTTTTCGATACATGTTTTCATACGCGAAAGCACATACTCATTTTTTGTTTTCTTTCAATTATTTAATTGAATTTTCGAGGGTACCATGGAAATATATATCAATCTGAGAGTGATTTTAAGACTATTCATAGAGATCACAATAATTCAGAACTATAAAACCTACATGACTTTGTATGTTTCTTTTTATAAAAGTATAAAATAATAGTTAATAACAATCTCAACTTATATAGGCTCAAATAATATAGTACCAAATTATTATTATAAAAAATTAATAATTTTATCTGTCACGTGTCAACTTTTGGTGAAGTCTAGATTTTTGTTTCCCCGTCTCTCTCTTCTATTGAATAACTCTCTCTCCTATTAAATAATTATAATTTTAATTAATTAAATATATAAAATTTATTCTAATATTTTATTAAAACTTAGTAAATCATAAGAAGATTTCAATTATATTTTATCTAAAAATATAATTTTACAATTCTTAAATCTTCATTATTGGTTATTTATAATTCTTAAATCTTCATTATTTCTTATTTTATCAATTACTGATAACATCTAACATACAAATCTTCATAGAAACTGCTGGTTTACAACAAGTTGGATTTATTCAACCCGTGTAATATATGAGTTTTTAACCTAATTACCAATATACAAGGAAATGAGCAAACTTATACCAGTCAATGAGTGAAACTGAAGACAGTGAATCAAATCAACTTGAGTTTTTTATATGAGTGAGATGCCTTTATCTCGTACCCGACAAAGGTATTTATGCGAGCCTAAGAGTGAGCTAAAACTCACAAATGATTTGAACACATTATGGCGATCAGATTTAGGTTTGAATAAGTGAGAACGATTTGATTTTCATGTTCGTTCCTACAAAACATTTCATGTTAATAGGAAAAAAGTTCACTTTGAAACTTCTGTAATTGGTTTCAGAAATCTAAATGTGCTTATTTGTCAAATTATATTGCATGATTGAGATCAGAATCTTTTGGTTGAACATTCTTACAATATAATCATTATAGTTTGACCAAATTGTGGTTTGAAAGGGGACAATTATTATGCAAGTGTCTCACTTAATTAAACACAAAAAAATTACACTTTTAGCTACTTTTACTGTTACCAATTAGATACTAAACCAACGGGTGGGGGTTGGGTGAAATGTTAAATAGGTAAAAGTTAGAGTGATTATCTCACCCTAATCAAAGGTTATGGGTTCGAGTTTTGGGGGTGACAAATTCATCCTGGATTTATCTAGGTGTTGCTAATTTTATACTAGATAATCTATGTGTTGCTGTTGAGAAAAAAAAAGATACCAAACCAACTAAAATGAAAGTATTTTTAATATTAATATACAACTTTGTGTGATTTTAATATAAGAGCTTCCCTAATGGTATACTTTTAAGTGTTTTTGAAGGAGAGAGTGGGTGAGATGGAGATGAGAGGAGAGGAAAACATTCTTGGTGAAGGATGACATCAAACATAAGACGTGAGTGGGGGAGGAGAGAAAGGGATGAGAGAGAAAGTTTGAGGTTGTTTTTTAGTAGAGTGAGAGTTTGTGAAAGGGTAAATGAGATGAGCGCGTTTTTGCATCCCTCCATCGGGGTAGCTCTAAGCAAATTATTAAGAAACGCTATTTGTCATACACTTTACGTTTTTATTTTCTTTTCTAAACAAAATTTCTTCATCTTTGTGATTAAAAACATTGGATTATTTTTCTTTCTTTCTACATATGTTTGTTTTTTTTTGTACATAAATCTTCGTTATAAGACTCGAACTCAAAGCAGTGCAAAGATTGTAAGTCTTGGTCACGTGGGTTGAAGGTTATCTTCACAAGCAAGGCATCGTCAAACTCGTCATAGTGAGGGAGGATGTCTCTATGTGGTTAGACTCTAGCGTAATAGAGAGTATGAACCCTAAGCTTAAAGAGATATAAAACCTTTTCTCGTATGGAATTTTTATACTAAGTTCTTATGGATTCTTTTGTCAAGTGGCATGTACGGTTCATATGCTCTGCCATTCGGTATTCATGAGTGTATTGTCGAGGCCTGCGACTGGTTTGGCGTACCGGTTGTTGGTAATGGTTCCCACATTAGTCCCCTAAGGCTTCATAGTTGTGGCTTCATGTAATGCCACATGTTTCCTTTTTATATGATTGATTTGGAGCTTGTGTTCCATTACATGCTCGGTCGTAAGAATCTGATTTGTGGCATCCTTCGGAACAATATTTATATGATTGAGGAATTATCCAAGTATATTGAAATTGGTAAAGTTATGGGTTTTGACATGGTCAGGTGTAAAAATGATCTTACTAAGTTTTAAATAGTATTAGTGAGAACGTTGTGGATAAATGAATATTCTCTCTATTAATGCATGTGGGATCAGGTGCGCTTATAAAAGAAAGAAAATTATGAACATTTGTCTATGGTATTAATTTTTTGGGGTTGCAAGAATCTCAATTGTCTTCTTTAGATTTATTTGAATTGAAAAGTTTATGGGGAAATCTTCAATTTGATTTTGCGGTTAGTAGTGCTTGGGGTTGATCGGGTGGCATTATTTTCATTTGGGGTCTATCAATGTTTGTTAAGCCTTCCATTCAGTGTATGGTAACCTGATGATTGTGGAAGTTGTTTGGTTGGTTTTAATCTCATGTGTTTTATAATTAATATTTATGCTTCATATGTGTTGTGTTAGTATATATGTTTTTAGGATATATTTTAACATAATTTTCATGTTTTATAATTTATAAAATAATTAATACTTTAACTAACTACACAATAAACTAGTGCACCTATCACAACGTAATATAGTCTAGGTAAGAAGCAAGTATCGAATCAATAGACACGATGACTTTCAGTAGTTAACTGTTGTCATTGTTTAGTCAATTAACAAAGATAAGCATGCAATAAAATGAGACAGAAGATCGAGAGATAATCAAATCAACGACATATCACATGAGCTAGAATCCACTTGATAGTAAATCGTTATTTTAGAAATAGGCTAATGGTGTGGTCAAATAGTAAACCGTTCTTAATGGCTAGTTGGAAGCTAACAGGCCCTAGCAAGTGCTAGCATTCTTTGGGTCATTAATTCGGACCTAAATGTCCGGTTGACGTGGCTCCATGTACGGTTACCAAATCATAGGACTTAGTGGAAAGCTAGAATGCATAGCCACTCTATGAAGACCTAATATGCTGATGTAGAAATGGCTCCTAGTTAGGGTTACCAAATCACATGACTCTTCTGAAAGTTAGAATGATATGACACGCTAACCACCTAAAATCAAGCAATGAAGACTGGAAATTGACTGATTTATGTTTTTAGTAATAAAATGGAAGGGCTCCCAGTTAGGGTTACCACGACCCTCAACCTATTAGAAAGCTAGAATGTCACTAGACATGATAACCATCGCAAGGCCGGATTAAAGTCATCTTGACTACAACAAACTTTAAAAAACCCAACTTCAACCTCAAGCTTTACCCTCCATGGCTCCCGCTAGAAGTCCTTTGCAAGCTAAAGACAAGAGGATAGAAGAAATACCGACACAAAACACAAGGTTTGCCTAAAACTTGAATGCTTTGCTTGAATACCCAACCCAAACCAACAAGAGTTTAAATCTTTACCAACTGGTGTACTGTAGTATCAAAGACTTTTACTAAATAAAAATATTAATTTACACCAAGTTTCATCTTCATCCAAGTGATACAAGAAAACTAGCCACTAGTTGCCACATAAATGAATACACAAACACCTGTTGATATATAGACCATGGAATGTAAACAAGTAACCAAACCAAAGACAAGTATAGTGATTATGAAATGCTTCTTGATCTTGGATGAAGTGATTAAATTCTCTCTCTGTTCTTTGGTGGGAGGAGACCTGTAGGAACCTCTCCCAAATGTTGCTTAAAAATGAAGAGGCAAGAGCTCTCTTTTATAGGTAGAAAATAGGGATGCACGGGCGTGCCTCCGTACGTACGGGCGTGCCTCCTACAGATCTTGCGAATCAACTTTTGTACGGAGTTTACTTTTTTCTGTAAAGGCTGTTAGGGATGCACGGGCATGCACATGTACGCACAGCCGTGCATCTGTTGACCGCACGTTGACCATCCAGGGCGTGCTTCCATACATTCTCTGACCAGCTTCAAGGGAGGCACGGGCGTGCCTGGCTTCTGACTTCCTTAGTTCTTTGACTTTCTTTAACTTTTTCTTCCTTTTAGCATGAGAAGCCAAATAATTTTCAATTATCTCAAATGAACCACTTTAGCCCTAATTCCAATATAATTCCCCAAATTCAATCAAATATGGGGATGGATTATGCTTGAAAAATATGTATAAAAAATGGCACATCAATGCTTCCCAAGAGGATAGAGACAAGGTAGATTTATTGTATTTCATTAATCTGTTCATGAGTTATAATCCGGGTAATTACATTATATTTGGAGATTTTAATGCGGTTAGAGATCAATCGAAAAGGTTGGGAACTTTTTTTTCTTCTGGTTCGACTTAACAATTTATCAGTTTATATCTCTTGTGGGTTTAGTGGATGATGGGAGAATATCATTTCACTCGTATTAGTAATAATTGTTAAAAATTGAGCAAATTGGATAGATTTCTTATTTCCAAAGAGGTTATGGATGTTATTCATTCTATAGAACTGGTGGTATCAGAATGTTCTATCTCGGATCGTAGGCCTATTTTGTTTAGGCAAAAGGTATTGGATTTTGAGCCCGTCCCTTTTAAAATTTTTAATTCTTGGATGGATATCCGCGACTTTAATCAGGTATTTTTGGAAGCTTGGAATGATACTAATGTTGTGTGGCATTTAAATAGTCTTATCCGATTTAAAGTCAAGCTAAAACTATTGAAGACGCCTCTTAAAAGGTGGAACAGTGCATGTAGGGTTGTTGCTAAAAAAAAGCCGCGAGGTCCTTGGTTCAAGGCTGTTGGAAATTGAAAAAAAAAAAATCGATGCTGGTGTGGGGAATTCTGAGGTGGTAATTGAAAACCAAACATAACTAGATTATGTAAATATGTGCAACAATTATGGTCGTGTAAAACCTTAAGAATACACAAAGTGGATCAAGAATCTAATTAACTTGTTCATAAGGGGTCTTCAAAATCCATATCATGAGTTTCAAGGAGCCTACCAAATTCACTTTCAACGTCAAGGACCACATCTTTTTTTTGGACAGCAGATGGTCTAGCGGTTGGGGACTTTGTTATTTTAATCGGGCCTAGAGTCCCCACCCCGGTTCGAACCTCACCCCACAACACCCAAGAGGAAACTAACCACTGGGAAAACCCCCTGGCTCAACCAGAAACAATCTTTGTCCCAAGCGAGACTCGAACCCATGAACTCCCATTTAAAAAGTCATGGTGCTACCACTCAACCAGAAGGTTCGCTGTAAAGTCAAGGACCACACTGCATTCCAGGAAATTGATGGGCCTGATAGCCATGACACCAGTCATAAAAGGTCAACATCTGACTTAGTTGCTTTGTTCGTCCTTAGTTCTGCATTCTTCCTACAAGAAATGGCCATGGCACCAGTCATAAAAGTTCTAGTGAAAGACCTAGTCATTATCATATAACCGGTTAGGTTTCAATTGGTGCCGACTAGTTAAGGACGTTTGCACCTAAGGGTCTGTGGCCTAGCAGTACCAAATTGTTTCGGAAAGGTGACTATCATCAAGTAGTTAAGGGTTCAAGTCTCATGGTGGACAAAAATGTAGATTTATGAGTAAGATTAAAAAGTGTGTAAGTTAGCGATTCAAAAAAAATTAAGAAAATTCGCTAATTCAACCAAATGTTTAGCTTATTATGACGTTTAGTTATGTAATATTTTATTGTAACATTTAATTATGAAATGTTTAATTTATTGTGTTTCTAAATTTAAAATTTTGTCTTAATTATATAATATTTAAATATATTATATAATATTTTTTATTTTAATTATATTATATTTATTCATAAAATAATTAAAACTAAGTTAGTAACTAAAATAAGTAAAGTGGTAATGTAAAAGTAAATGATCTTATGAAAATGTAAGAAGGTTTATTGAATGAAGTTGACTAGGAAAAGTTTATTGAGAGGTTTTGAATGTTGCTGATGTTATTAGATGACCAAAAAGGGTTTTGGGATGTTTTGACTTACTATCTATGCTTTTAGGCGAAACCGTATCGACGCGGGACAAATTCCGGGTTAAACAGGGTTGGCGGCGACACCGACCCGCCCCCTCGGTACCTCCCATTTTCCTTCCCGAACGGTGTCTACTTCCCGAGTCTTTCCCGTTTGACAACGACTATATGATTGCTACTTTTGACCATTGGGGTATTAATTTGTTTTAATTATTAAAAATCAAATCCAATCCCCTGTATATACCAACTCAAGTTTTCTATTTTTTCACACCAATTTTAATCAAACTCACTCAAATTTCAACCCACATTTTAGATCAAAGATCTCTTTTAAAATCTACAATCTAGTTCATCATCAAATTTATACGATTCATCTCAAGTGATACGAATGTTTGTAACTTTTAAATTATCTCTTTAACTGCTCAAGCAGTGTTACATCATCAAGTTGGAGATACCGCAAGGTTAAGAGTTCGTGTATTTAGAGACTGTGAACATGGATTTTCTAGAATCCTAGGTAGCATTAATTGTACACATTGGGCTAAGAGGAATTGCAAACGGCTTGACGAGATCGGTACATGAAAGATGATCACGATTACCCGATGATTATACTCGAAACAATAGTCTCGTAAGATTTATGGTGCTGGCATGTATTCTTTGGTGTCACCGATTCCAACAATGACATTAACGACCTCCATGATCAATCACCATTATTCAACGAGCTTGTACATGGATCTGCACACAAGTGTCTATTTATACACAAGTGTCTATTTATGGTAAACAAAGTATAATACAAGCATAGGTATTATCTTGTTGATGGGATATACTCCAATTGGGCAACTATTGTGAAATCATTTAGTTATCTACATGACGATAAGTGTAAAAGGTTCAAGGCAGCACAAAAAGCGAAAAGAAAGGACGTGAAACGAGCTTTTAGTGTTTTAAAATATTGTTGGGCTAGAGTTCGACTACCTGCACGAGCAATGCATCCTTCCAAAATTAGAAATATATGGTACGCTTGCATTATGTTATACATATGATTTTAAAAGACGAAGGTGCAATGATATAATCTGAACACGAAATCGATCTTCCAACCAATGAAGAAGTAAATGATGATATTCTTATGAAATTGTGTTGCTAAAAAACCCACAACAACCTTCAATTGGATCTCATGTAATATATTGCAAACAACAACTTACCCAATTTAGACAACTAGTTGTATGCTTTTTTATTTAGTCTTGTAGTTTTTTTAATTAAGGAAATGCTATTTTATGAATATTATATTATTTACACGTTATATATTTTTTAATTAATTTATATTAGTTTTTATATTAATTAAAAAATGGTTTAGAGATAACTATGATGAAGAAAGATGGATACAAGAGATTCACATATGGTTAAGGAAGGGATGAAGAAAATATGATATGGAGTAAAGAAAGTTGAGGGATGTTTATTGATGTAAAGATAAATACCCTTAGGGCATCAGGTATACATAGGCTCATGTACGCCCCTCACATAAGAAGAGGGGTGTGGGGGGATGTTCTCATCCCTCACACCCAATCACAATCAATATAATCAATACTCACATAGGAAAACAAGCCTTGAGTCCACTCACGTCATGAGTGGCTCATGCCCGTGAAAAATTGAGGGGGTGGTGTTCTCACACTCACACCATACCATATAGGCTCACGTGAGCCATTAACAATAGTATACCTGATACCCTGCGCTAAATCTCTCACATGAATGACTTTTATTTTCATACTATTTTAGTTGTGTTGACATTTTTATATGGTTATTAGACTAGGTGCATGGGGGCAAAATTGGGGGCGTGATCCATCGTGGGCCGTGATTGGGCGTGAAACACCACCCCCTAAGGAGTGAATGGGCGCAGGAGTGAGGGAAACCACGGGCGTGGGGAGGTTCTGTCCAACCAATCATATTCATTTTAAACGGTTTAAATAAAAAAAACATAAATCTCGAATATAATGATTCCACTACACATAACCTTAAAGTAATCTATTTATTGTGTTTAGTGATTACCCTTCTGTTAACATGACAGTGATGTGACGGAAAGTGAATCACTTTTTAATGGTTCCACTACACATAACCTTAAAGTGATGTACTTATATACTAGTAAACTTAATGTAATGTAGGTGGATAAGTGCTACAAAATGAACTTTATTTTATGCCAAAAAAAACATAAATCTCGATCATATACAATAAATAATAAGAAAAATGACATAAAATGTAGTTTTCCTTTTGAAATAAAGAAATTACAATTGAATACTAAAATGGTTGGTTTCTCCTTTGTAGATGAAGAATGTCGAATTAGAAGTCCTATTTCCAAAGTTAACATTCACCATATACTCACCCAAGAACCCGTCAAAGCTAAAAGTCCCATCTTCATCACTTTGACCATTGACCACCCCCGTTGACCATTCTTTTAACAATAACTTGTCCACAACATCCCCAGCAGGCGGGTTTTGAAAATTGGGATCTGTTAAACACATTTGGTAGCAACCTTCTGGATCCATGGCTGTCCATAGCATTATCCCATTTACTGATGGGTGTGAGTACACTTCTCTCAACACTACCTCGAAATACATTCCCTGTCCACAACCCCAAAAAAAAGTCAAAATGTGCTAGCAATGTTGTTAAAACCGGACCAAACCGGCCGGTCGGACAGTTTGGAACTGGAACCGTACTCCTAACCGGTTAAGTTGGCATAGGTTGAACCAACACTTGTTGGACCGGCCGGTTTTTGATGAGCAAGGTTCAGTGTTTGGACTGATTTTGACTTTTGAGTAGTTTCTTTTTCCTAGAAAACATTTTTTTTTAAATTATAAGATTTGAACTTGAGAACACTCATACATATATAATAAATACGTTTGTCTATTAATTAGAAAAATATCATTACTGTAGTTCAGTGCTTGGACCAATTTTGAGCAATTTCCTTTTCCTGAAAACATCCTCTTTTATAAATTATAAGATTTGAACTTGAGAACACTCATACATTTATAAAAACGTTTGTCGATTAATCTAGAAAATTATCAGTATTGTATTTCTTGGTGGCTAAATTAAATATTCTTTCTCCAAAACGTCTCCTTATTAATTATTTTTCGGTTTTCTTTCTACAAATAAATATATTTTTATTCTTTAAATAGAAAACATAATAAAAACATATTCTAAAATTAATTATGACATTGATCCGACCAATGAACCAGTAGTGTGTCGGGTTCTATTATCGGTCCAGTTTCAAAACATTGTTCGCTCGTACCTGGGTATCTTGATCAAGGGTGTTACTGATATCAACTTCTGTAAGCCAAATAGGAAGTTGCAATGTACCAAGTTGGTCCAATACCCCTCTAATCAACGCAGAATTCGGGGTTGTAAAATGCCCTTCTAACCCGACACCATCCATCGTAACCCCGCCCTCTTCCACCTCCTTCATCCTAGCAACGTATGCACCGACACTCGAGTTCAAATCACCACATGTCTACACCACATTAAAATCATTCATAAACAATAACGCCAACGGGTCAGTTTCATGGGCTAGTTCATACATTTCCAACGAGGCGTTTTGACCGAGTCGTTGCTCATAAAAGTCAAAGTGTAATATCTCGTTGGAAACGTCCCAATGGACGAATTGGTTCTTGTAGTGAGTCATTAGGCTTCGTATGCGAGACTTGACAGCCGAATACAACGCAACACCGGTTAGGTTTTGGACCCACGAAGGGATATACAGTGGATCCTCCCAGAATATGTTATGCCCTCTAACCGTAATCTGGTTAGCTCTCACAAAATCTAGCATCAAGTGTGTAGTTGACACTCCCTCGGACCGGCTCAGTTGCACACCATTTTAGTTCGTTTTCGAAAACAGCTGCATTAAATCTTTCTAGGAACCATTTCTATAAAGGACAGAAACATTGCTGACATTAACTGAGGTTCTAATGTTTAACAGTTATACTTTTGGAAAAATTCCTAAAATGTACTTTTGACTGCCAGTTCCTCCGAAATGTACTAGTACTATTTCGGTGGAAATGCCAATAAAAGGAACGGAAACATGGTCCAACAAGAAAATGACATGTGTCCAACCATGTGTAAGCCGGCGGAAAAGTTCACAGTTCTTGCACTACATGTGCATATTTGCAAAATTTCTTATAAAGGTGCTTCTTGCTGGCGGAAAAGTTCACTTTGTCGGACGAAATTTCACGTGTCATAATCTCGTTGATCTATCTTGTCGGCATTTCTGTTCCCTTTTGTCGACATTTTCACCGGAATAGTACAGTACATTTTGTGTACTTTGAAAAGTCAATGTTCATATTACGGAACTTAACTTTTCAAAAGTACATTCTAGGGATTTTCCTTGTACTTTTTACCTGATATGGTAAGTTTTCCAGAATGGTCTTTGATATGGCTGAACCAAAAAGGAAATCTCTATTAAGCTGCTCGACTACGATCCTAGCTCCTTCGATCATATTTCCATCAACATCCGACACATGGATTGTCACCGTGCGCTTTCTTTCCTAAAATAGTAAGTTTAAATTATTTATACGCTTAAAATGAATTTCAAGAAACTTTGATGTTTATTGTAGCTTGGATTTTACTTTATCAATAGACATTTCTTGATCATTTTGCCATTGTTGATGTGTAAAAGGTTGCAAAGAAGTGCTTGCAAGGGTCACATTGATATATCCATTGGAATCCTGCAAGATCGATACATGAAAACAAATTAACATGCATATTGTTGATAAATATACAAAATGATTATAATTCTTTTTTAGGGGCCAGCAACATTTTATTTATGATTTTATACAAAGATTTTAAACATTTCTGTTTACGATTAATCGATGGTACTTAGAAATGTGACACGAGTTTACCAGAAAATACACTATGGCGTTGTCCAAGGACGAGTCGAGAACAAATCCACCTTTTATAAACGACCAACATTCGCTTCTTGCAATCACATTTCCTATACACATTGTTGTGACATTGTCTAGTGTTTGGCTCGCCTTGATCGCGCTTGCATTGGAGCCACTTATCTTCACCCAACCTAATAGATAAAACAAGTTTGTTAGATCAAAACAAGTTAGTTAAAGTTGTTCATAAAAGGCAACTCAACTGGAGAATGAGTAGATTGTGTTGCCTGAGAGATTTGGCAACATGAATGTAGAAGAAATGGATTGATTTTGATTAATGATAATCCCACCATTATAGAGTGGTTCTTCGGGCTCGCTTTTGCACTAATCAAACCGAAATGAGATTGATTAAAAATTTCAAAACAGATGCCAAAAGGCCAAAAACACTTGGTTCAAAACTTACCTCTATGTAGCCCGAGTAATCATAAGATGGTCCCTCTACAAAATAAAGAACGAAAACAAATGATAACTCGTTAGTTTATGCTAAGATCAATGAAAGTACTTAAAGATAGAGTTGTTGGTTTTGTCCTTTGACCTTCGGTTGCAGCGGACGATGGTATGATGAGAAGCAAAACAAACATTTTCAAGAAAACGAGTTGTTGTTCTTCCATGTTTTCTTGAACTCAAATCGATATGGTTTCGATGGGAGAGATCGGATGCAGGCATAAGTATGGCCTGTGAACGACCATAAAGAAACAAACAGTTTAAAAATCTTGTAATTTATTAAGAAAATGCTTGTGTTTTGTACTATTTACATGTTTATAATTGAATAAAATGTTGGAATTTAGTTCGTTTGGACGGCTTATTTGCACGTTAATTTAACTCTTTCTGTCGGATAATTTTACTACTAACGTTAGATTTCTGAACATTTTATCAGTCTTTTTTGTTACACTCACGTTTTATTAAGAATGGCCAAGATGATTATTTATCTAATTATTAAATTGATCAATTAATTTATTTATTTACTATTAACCTATGACTAGTAATTAGTTGATGCGTCTAATTACTTTCAATGGGTCATTAATGGGTTTCCCCTTGGGTGTGCATATATATAGAGAGATAATTAGAGGGATTTCACTAATCATCATTCTATCACCACTAACATCAATTCTCTCTCTCTCTCCCTCCCTCCCTCCCATAACCGTGAGTTCATACGAACTCACCTTAGCCATTCTAACCGTACACCCTAAACGAAAACCCGATCCTTATCAGAGATCATGTCATCTTCCCTCTCATCGGTTAGCTTATCTAGTATGATTTACATTATTATTTTCCATTATCATTTTCAAGAATTAATCAACATGTGGTATTAGAGAGTATGTTGATTAATCAATTCTTGTTTCATTTCCTAAACTAGAATTAAAATCGGAAGAACAATATTTTGATTAAACCTAAAGAAAACCGTCCTTATCAGTTTCATGGTTTTCTGTTTATGTTAAATTATCACGTTTTGATCTCATAAAATCGAGGTCCATTAAGCTTTCAAAGTCTGTTAAAATAATGTTTCAAGATTTTCGATTCCAGGCTTAAATATGATAATATTGAAGAACAATTTTATCTAATGTTCATGAAACTGTTCTTTGTGTTCATCATAAAATTCGATGAAATCCCCTTATTTTGGGATATGTTAAGATTTTGATTATGTTTCCTAAAATTATTTAAATCTATCTCCAAGTTTTCGTATTAAAATATTAACTTCTATTATTTTAAATTTTGCGAACCAATAAAACTTAGATATACCAGACACCTAAAAGATTTTCAAAATCAGAATATAATCAAAATCCCTTAGTTTTCGCACATGCCTTATCAGGTGTAAAGTTCACGGGTCCTAGTTCACGGGTTTTAAGTTCACGGGTGTGGGTTTACGAGAACTAAATTTATCCGAGAACTCAGTTTTTCCCGAAAACTTAACTATTCTCGAGACCCTTATGATTCCCAAGAACCTTATGATTCCCGAGAACCTCAAAATTTCCCGAGAATCCAATGTTTTTCGAGAACTCAGTTTTTCCGAGAATTCAATCTTCCCGAGAACATACTTGAAGCCGTAAACCTAGCCTTATATGTGCCTAAAATTTCTCGCTAACAGGGGTTTTACTATTAACTAAATGGTTTTCTTTTTCCTCTTTTGTGAAACCTTAACATATCATGTTTTACAAAACTTAAAACTCAGATAAAAACCATTTTACTTGAATAACACATAATAGTTTCACTTCGGCCCAAATGTGATATGATACATATGTAAATTTATTCAAGTCTAATTAAGTATTGTCAGTTAGTGTATATCCTTAAACTATTAGATATCCACATGACGCTCGCCTTAAATGCATAAATGTTTCACTTATGTCCAAAGATGATGTGTTACATTTGTGTCGTACAAACTTAATATGTGCAAATTAAATGTCTCAGTTCTGCCCAAAGATGTTGTGTTATATTTAACTTGCATAACTTATTTGTTCATAATACTTGAATAATTGGTGATAGCCAAAGAAAAGTCATTGTTTAAGTAGAACCTCAATTAATCTTTTATTTTGGTGTTATAAAAGACTTTTATCACAGCTTCATTAATATAATGGTCCTTATTTCCGCCTGCCTTAGTCTAAGTTACCTCATAGACACTCTAAGTTCTTCCTTAGCTATTTGTATCTTATTCTTCTCATCTAAAACCCACTGCAACTCCTAATTTGGGAATTGAAACTTTGACTGGTGCGAACTTTTCTTCTTGGAAAGATTCATTGATGCTGTCTCTTGGCTTGATGGAATTCGATCATGCACTAGACAAGCCTGCACCTTCTGATCTCACTGACAAAAGTACTGCTCAAGAAATTATATTGCATGAGAAATGGACGAGGTGTAACCGCATGGCTTTTATCTTAATGAAGAACTTCATCAGTCCGACCATCATGGGAGCTATACCAAATTCTAAAGATGCTTAGACTTATCTGGCTTCTATGGAGGATCAGTTGAAGGGGACATCTAAGGCGCATGATAGCGCATTAATTTTGAAGAAGGTGACTACAAAACATGACGGGATTAGCGGTATTCATGAGCACATCATGATGATGAACGACATGTCCCGTAAACTCAAGGGATTAGACATGGAGATCAGTGACGGTTTCCTGGTGCACTTTATCATGACCTCTCTTCCTAAATCTTTTGAAGCTTTCAAGATCAACTATAACACATAGAAAGATAAGTGGACGATGAGTGAGTTGATTGCAATGTGCGTCCAAGAAGAAGAGCGTCTGTAGCTAGAGAAACCGGATGTAGCTTATTTCATGACTGCTGATCCAAAGAAGAGGAAGGGCAATTTCTGTAAGAAGGAATTTTCTAAGTCAAGAAACAAGATGCAGGTGCTGCTTCCAGCTCTAAGAACTACAAAGGGAAGTCTCACTGCAAGTTCTGTCGCAAGGCTGGACATAGGCAGAAAGACTGCCCAGATTTTAAGGAGTGGCTGATTAAGAGAGGTAATAATCTTTATATGATATTTGAGTCATTTAAATGTTCCAACTAATACATGGTGGTTTGATTCTGGTTCTATGGTTCATGTAACCAACTCACTACAAGGATTCCTTAAGATCCAGAAGCTGGAAAGAAACCGAAGAACACTTAAAATGGGAAATGGAGAAGAACTAGTTGTTGAAGCCGTGGGAACCTTAGAATTACTTATGAAAACTGGTTTAAGTATTAAACTTTATGATACCTTATATATTCCTAAGATTACAAGGAATCTTATATCAGGACCAAAGTTAGACATTGACGGTTTTGTTTGTTCACATGGTCATGGAAAACTTTCTATTATGTTAAATTCATAAATGTTTGGACGTGGTTATCTGGATGGTGGTCTCTATAAATTAGAACTAGATGATGAATTTTCCAATTCATTGTTATCATAAAATATCAATGAGAAATTAACAAAGACTAAACGAAAATGAGACATAAAAACTTCATCCATGTTGTGGCATCAACACTTAGGCCACATTTCACGAGAACGCTTATCTCGACTCAAAGGTGTTACCATCTCTCGATTTCAATGATTTTGGAATATGTGTCAAATGCCTTAAATTTAAAATGACATCATCGAATAAGAAATGTGCCACTAGGAGCTCTAATTTATCAGAACTCATTCATACTGATATTAGTGGCCCTTACCCCACCACTGGTATAACTGCAAATATTTCATTTATCATTTTTATCGATGATTATTCTCGTTATATATACTTGTATCTTATTAAGGAAAAATCTGAATCACTTGCGACTTTTAAAGATTATAAAACTGAAGTTGAAAAACAACTTGATCTTCAAATAAAAGTTGTGAGATCAGATAGAGGAGGTGAATATTATGGTAGACATACTGATGTGGGTTAGGCTCTTGGTCCATTTTATGAGTTTTGTAAGGGCCAGGGGATCGTGAACCAGTACACTATGCCTGATACTCCTCAGCAGAATGGTGTTGCTGAGAAAAGAAACAGGACCCTAATGGACATGGTATGTAGTATGTTAGCCAACTCAAGTTTACCCTCATTCCTCTGGACCGACGCCTTAAAAGCAGATGTTCATATACTCAATAGGTTCCTTCAAAATCTGTCCCTAAAACTCCTTATGAACTCTGGACATGAAGGAAACCGAGTCTAAGATATATGAAAGTATGAGGCTGTCTTGCCGAAGCTAAACTCTATAATCATTTCTTAAAGAAACTTGACATGAATACGGTCACTTGTTACTTCATCGGATATTCCGATCACACAAAGGGTTATAGATTCTACTGTCCTTCTCACGTCACTCGAATTTTTGAAACAAAGTATGCTAAATTCCTTGAATATTTTAAGGTCAGTGGGAGCAGTGAAAATCCTTATCCAGATTTACAAGAAGTACAAGACGTGGGGGGGGGGGGGATTCTTCGGTTACTTTACCTCTGATTACTCATCTTCTACAGGACGCTGCACCGCACGTCACTACACCACCTCCACTACACTCAGATCTTAATGCTACTCCTTTTATACCACAGAACGAAGGCACATCAAACGATGACGATCAAGACAATGACGAACCCGATAATCTACTCAGGAGGTCGTCTAGGTCCAAAAGGCCTACTAACTTTGATGATTATGTTACCTACCTGACTGAAGCTAAAATGGATGTCAGAAAGTTTACCGATCCTACTTCTTATCATGAAGCCATTAGCAGTGATCAGTTTTCTAAATGGAATAAAGCTATGATTGACGAGCTTGACTCCATGAAGAAAAATGATGTTTGGGATTTAGCCGAATTACCCAACGGCGTTAAACCCGTAGGATGTACATGGGTCTTCAAAACAACTAGATCCGAATGAAACATTGAACGCCAAAAAGCGAGATTGGTTGCAAAGGGTTTCACTTATAAAGAAGGAATCACTATCAAGAGACCTTTTCTCCTTTTTCTTGAAAGGATTCTTTAAGGATTGTGATGGCCCTAATAGCTCACTTTAATCTTGAGCTACATCAGATAGACATCAAAACCACTTTCCTCAACGGCGACTTGTATGAAGACATGTTCATGAAACAACCTGAAGTCTTTAAACCTGAAGGACAAGAACATTTAGTCTATAAGTTGAAGAAATCCATATACGGGTTGAAGCAAGAATCACGTCAATGGTACCCAAAGTTTGATGAAGTCATGAAGAAACAAGGTTTTGTTAAGAATCAAGTGGATCAATACACCTACCTCAAGATGAGTGGGAACAACTTTACTATACTTTTCCTTTACATAGAAGACATTCTATTGGCAAGTAATAATTTGGACATAATTTCGACATGAAGGATCTCGGAGAGGCTTCTTACATTATAGGCATCGAAATACACCGAGACAGATCTAAGGGCATTTCGGGATTATCTCAAAGGGCCTACATTGAACTGGTCCTCACACGTTATAACATGAAACACTGCTCTCCTTCTGTAGCTCCAGTAGTTAATGGAGATGTTTTTGGTTCTTTCCAATGTCCGAAAACAGAGGTTGAAAAGGAGCAAATGAGAATGATACTTTATGCATCAGTAGTTGGGAGCGTTATGTATGCCCAAGTCTGTACTCGTCCAGATATCGCTTATATTTCTGGAATGCTAGGCCATTATCAAATTAATCCTAGCCTTGATCACTGTAAAGCAGCTAAGTAAGTACTTCGATATCTGCAAGGGACGAAAGACTATAAAGTGACTTATAGAAGAAGTGATAATTTAGAAGTGGTTGGTTATTCTGATTCTGACTTTGCTAAATGCAAAGATGACAAGAAATCCACTTCGGGGTATATCTTTATGTTAGACGGCAGACCTATATCATGGAAGAGTTATAAGCAACAGTTGACAACAAGATCCACTATGATGGCAGAATACATTGTTGTGTACAACGCGACTTGTCATGCCATGTTGCTAAGGAATCTGATCACTAGACTCAAAGTAGTTAATTCCATTTCTAGACCATTTAAGCTTTATTGTGATAACTCAGTTGCCGTTAGTTTCTCGAACAGTAACAGTTCGACTAGAGCTGGATTATATCTTGATACAAAGTACTTGTTCGTACGTGAGCGAGCTGAGGAAAATAATTTTTGTATTGAGTATATAAGTACTAAGAATATGCTTTTGGATCCAATGATGAAAGGTCTCCCACCTAAAGTATCAAAGAACATGTTTCGAAGATGGGCTTCTCTAAAGACCTTATTTAGCTGCATATTGTACTTACTTACGTTTAATAATAAAGTTTCCTCACTTATTTGAATTTGTTGTCTCTAAATACGTTTATGCATGCCTAAAGACGTATAGACAGTAATTATACAAATCAACGTTAAAAGGGCTTACTTGTCAATTTGATCCTAAAGTTTACTTGTGTTTTAAATTTGTGCTATAGTATGATTAATGGGGGTCTTGAGTTGAATGTTGATTCAATGATTGTATTTCTCTGCTATATTTATAGTTTAGAACTAAAATGAGTGTTAAAATATGCGGACTTATGTAATGCTCATAATAAATGATCACTCAGCCAAGTGGGAGAATGTTAGACTCACGTTTTATTAAGAATGGCCAACGTGATTATTTATCTAATTATTAAATTGATCAATTGATTTATTTATTTATAATTAACCTTTGGCTAGTAATTAGTTGATGGGCCTAATTACTCTTAATGGGTTTCCCTTTGGGTGTACATATATATAGAGAGATAATTAGAAGGATTTGACTAATCATCATTCTATCACCACTAACATCAAATTCGTCTCTCTCTCTCCCATAACCGTGAGTTCTTACAAACTTACCTTTGCTATCCTAACCTTACACCCTTAACGGGAACCCGATCCTTATTAGAGATCATGTCTTCTTCCCTCTCATCGGTTAGCTTATCAGGTATGATTTACATTATTGTTTTCCATTATCATGTTCAAGAATTGATCAACATGTGTCACTAAGTCTGAAGGCGTTGCCAGTTACCAGTTACCGTTACTTTCATGGAAAAAAAGAAAACAACAATTTAAAGAAACAAATCCCCACAAACATCGAAATGCTAAAATATCTTTGTATAATAACTTCTAAAAGTAGTGTGACCGTGCAAAGTACTACAAGATCATCACTTTGCCATTTTTAGAAGCTTGTCGCGTATATCCCCAGCCGGAAGGTTGTTGAATTGATACCCGTTAGGTAGATGTGACAACATTGTCCAGTTTGATTCAAGCCAGTCATAAGTATATTCCCTTCCCCGTGTTATAGAACAATTCAAATTATATGCAACTGTTAGAAGCTGTTGTAGGAGCTGGTTCAAAGATGTGGGGGAGGAATGTTGGCTATTTTAGTGTAACTGTATTGACTTTGTTGAAAAAAGTAAATCATAATATATATCAAACAAGTGAAGATATGCTGGGTGCTCACTTGTTTGAATGTATTATGATTTTAAGTAACTATGAACCTCATTGGTTCTTAGGGGCGAAGCCCTATTGTGATAATAAGAAAGAAAAACTGAAATGAGAGAAATAATTGGGGGAAAAAGATTTTGATTGATAACTCAAATAATGATTACAAAATTTCTTATATACTAGAAAAGAAACTAAGAAGAGAAATTACTAAACAAGTGAAACTACAAAACAAGCGAAACTACAAAACAAGCGAAACTAATAACAGTTTCGCCAACACCCCCTTAAGTTGGAGGTGTATACAACCCCAACTTGGAAATGATAGCCGAATGCGGTTGACCAACAAGACTCTTGATGAATAAATCCGCAAGTTGATCGGATGTACGCGTATGAGAAAACAGAATCAAACCGGCATGAAGCTTTTCACGGACAAAATGACAATCCAATTCAATATGCTTTGTGCGCTCATAAAAAACAGGATTCTTAGCGATGTGAATGGTCACACTTTAGAGGAACTGGAGTGAAGTTGTGAAGCTGAAATTCCACAAACAACCAAGTTAACCAAGCAAGTTCTTGTGTGACCCGGTGAAAAGAACGATACTCAGCTTCAACAGAGCTAAGAGAAATGGTAGCTTGTTTCTTGGATTTCCAAGAAATAGAACTTCCCCTAAGAGAAATGAAATAGCCACTCGCAGATCGCCGAGTATTAGGGCAAGCTGCCCAATCAGAATCATAATAAGCAGATAAAGACATATCGGGAAACAGAAGAAACGTCGTCCGTAGGAAACTCGTTTAACAGATCCTTTGCAAATTTACGTTGAGTCATAATAAGACCAGAAGGAGACTTGAGAACCTCAATGCCAAGAAAATAGTTAAGACTGCCAAGATCTTTGATCTGAAATGTGGAATGTAAGAAAGCCTTTAAAGCAGACATCTCATGTTCATTGTTACCGGTGAGAAGAATGTCATCTACATAAATAGCCACATGAACAACCGAACCTCCCATGGTCTTTGAAAATAAAGAATAATCATTGGGAGAACGCATATACCCTTTGGTTTTAAGTGCATCAGAACTCTTGCCATAGCACTGCCGTGAAGCCTTCTTCAAACCATAAAGAGATTTTTTTTAGTTTAAGAACATGACCAGGAGAAGATAATCTCATTCTAGGAGGAGGACTCATATAAATTTATTCATCAAGATCCTCATGTAAGAATGCATTATTAACATCCAATTGATATAAACCCCAATTTCGTTTGGTTGCAACAGCAATAAGACTATGAATAGTAGTCATTTTGACGACAGGGGAGAAAGTTTCATTATAATCAATGCCAGCTTTCTGAGTATCACCACGTACTACCAAATGGGCTTTGCAGCGTTCAACTGTGCCATCAACATTATATTTGACTTTATACACCCATTTGCATTTAATAGCCTTCTTACCCTTAGGTAAATGCATGACCTCCCAAGTTTGATTACGTTCTAAGGAAGTAAATTCCTTAGACATAGCCTCTTGCCAAGCAGGATGTTGAGCAGCCTCATGGTTAGAAGAAGGTTCCTGAATAGAGTCAAGATTAAGAAGAAGCTGTTGAGAATCAGGAAAAAGATCAGCAAGATTAACAAAGGAAGAAGCTTAGCAAGCACTCGACAAAGTATGAAAGCAAGAGGAATCAACAGAAGCAGAATTACCAACATAATCCTATAAGTGATAAGGAGAAACAGAAGAACAAGAAGATCTTCTGAATTCTGGAGGAGGAGGAAGAGGAGGAATGGGGAAACGGGAGGAGAAGGAACAGGAGAAACAAGAGGAGGAGCGGAATCAACTTCAGGAGCAACCGAAAAAGAGGAAGGAACAACAGCTAGATCTGACTCCTCAAACATATCACTAAGAGAAGGAAACAAAGAAGACGGATCGGAAGAGTGTAAAGAAGGAAAAATATGCTCAAGAAAAGTCACATTCCGAGAAACAAGAACTTGCCGAGTGTCAAGATTATAAAGCTTCAGACCTTACTTTCTAAAAGGATATCAAAACAAAATACAAGCTTGAGCCCTAGACTGAAATTTATCTCTACCAGGTGCAGGGGTAGAAACATAACACAAACACCCAAAAGTACGAAGATGAGTGTAAGATGGAGCTTTACCGAAAAAAATCTCAGAAGGAGATTTGCCCTGAAGAACACGTGTGGGGAAAATATTAATCAAGTGAGTAGCAGTAAGAACACAATCACCCCAAAACGTAATAGGTAGCTTGGACTGAAACATAAGAGCGCAGGCAATTTCAAGAAGATGCTTATGTTTCCGTTCTACCACCCCATTCTGTTGAGGAACCCCAGGACAAGTAGTTTCATGAATAATGCCTTTCTGTTTAAAATATTCGACATGATGAACACCCGAACCAAGTTCATAAGCATTGTCAGATCTAACACTCTTGACTTTGGTATTGAATTGAGTCTTAACCATCTCAATGATTCCTTGAAGGATAGTAAAGGCATTGTTGATGTTGCGTTTCCACCGCCGGTGCTGTCAATCGAGAATTACAAACCGGTTAGACCGGGTTTGTGTGTTGGTCGGGTTTTGAAACAAAACTGAAGGAGTTCGGTTGTTCGTAGTTCTTTTTGTGTAACCAGATCTACCGACTGGGTTCGTTATTTAGTGATGCTACAATTTATGCTGTTTACTTCCTAGAAGGTATAACCCTAAACCTAACTATGGTTGTTTTGTTTTTTTATATTTGCATTTGGATTCTTGGTGGGCAATCTAGGGTTTGGCCTGGACTGGTTCGTACATGTATATTTTTCGCTGCGTTTATTACACGATTGTTTTGAAATCTATGTACGAATCCCAACACCATTGTCTTACTCCAGAATGTATTTGGGTTTAGGCTACGCCTAATTTAATATTTTTAATTTGTTTTGATTCCAAATTTATTTATTTGATTAATTTATAAACTTTATACACCTAATATTAACTTGTGGTGTTGTAACACGTTAGGTGTAACACCTTATAGTGTTCACGAAAGAAATGAATCGATGTTGAAGATCAAGCTCTCTGAGCAAATCAATTACAACACATCTCAGAGTTGGATTTCATTTTGTAAACTGGTTATGTTTTGGCTTTTGAATATTGTTAATTAGTAATGGTTTTGTTTGTATAGTAAGTTGTTAAAGGTATGTTTTAATTATTTGGTTGGTTTTACAAACTAAACAAAAGGTTGTTTTCAAATGAAAAAAGTTGTGACCTATTTTCGCTACATCGTTTTTAAAACTATTGGTCCATTTCAAATTAGCGTGTTACATCAATCATTCAGTAAATAGCAAGTACTTCATCAGTTGTAGCTCAACCGCTTACTTAAATGTTCAAAGGGTGATGTCTATGAGTTTTGGAGCATCAGGATGAAGACCTTACTTCGATCTCAAGACATGTGGGAATTTGTGGAAGCTGGCTTTAATGATGAGGATGAAGATCGAGGACGACTCAAGGAAAACAGTAAGAAAGACTCCAAATGATAGTTCATTTTTCTAGAATTGCAGCAACATCAACGACAATGCAAGCCAAACTGAATATCTAGGCGATTCAAAGGTGATGTCAGTGAAATTGCAAGGGCTAAGATAGGAGCTTGGAACACACAAAATGAAAGACAATGAAGTTGTATCAAATTTTTAATCCATTATGATGAGAATTGCGAATCAAAAGTGAGCTTATAGAGAAGAGGTGTCTGATTAAACATGTGCAGAAGGTGTTGCGAAGCTTTCCATCAAGGTAAAAGGGCCTAAACTGGGTTCCTCTCATAGTTGGCAAACATAGCATAAACATAGTTCTAAACATTAAAAGTCAACAGCGGAATTCTTTACAAAATTCTGAAATAAGTAAAACTTTAAACTTTCATTGTCTTAAACATAAACTAAAAATGGGATGTCAGTCTCTAGTTAGCAACAACCATCCAACCATCCTCTTCTAACCCCTTGCGGCTTCATATCTTTATCTTTCCCTTATTACCTGATGTGCATACTAAAATAGTCAGCTAATGCTGGTGAGTTCAAGTTTTCAAAACACTTACTAAGTAACCTTTCATTCTCATATTCTTTATATAAAACTCATTTAATGAAACATACTTTAAACATACCTCATACTACTAAGTAAATACATTACAATACAACATGCAATTAAATACTTAGCCATTTCTATACTCTTTACTTTTAAGTCATACATTAATAATCTATAATCCGTTCTTTTATTTTACTGTTCACGAAGGACTTCTTTTGTCCACAAAGGACCTCGGGTGATAGCAAGTATTGTTCCCTAAGGCTCAACGTCCAGAGGCTGATATTCACATCTTGTGTCCACAAAGGACCTATGTATGTATTTTTCTCCAAGGCTCAACGTCCAAGGGCCGATACCCATCCCTTTCTTAGGTGACCAGAGTAACCATTATTACTCATTACGTCAGTTGTACAACATCCCCGTTATAGTGCCATGCCGAGCACTACCCCGGTTATTCATATGACAGGCACACAACTAATGCCATGACACTGTGAAAGGCTTCGGGTAGTACCGGTCACAAATACTATGCTACTACCTAAAGACTTGCTTCGGTGGTAACCATACTCTTACAGATTAGACAATGTATATGACTTAATTCTTTCTTTCCGTTTATAAAACATATAGTTAAATAAGCCCATTCTTTCTTTCACAAACGTTTAAGTAATAAAAATACCTTTATTATAAACGTTTAATTCATGAGTATACACACCACCCTAAAACAGTAAAATAGGGATTCTTGAACTCACCTATAATGCTAGATCTCAAAATGCTTTCTACGGTCCGACCGTCGTATCTCACAATCTGGTTGGAATACATGCATAAGATAAATATCGAATCCAATCGACACTATTCGGTTCTCTACACTGATCTAGCGAACTTACATTAATTTCGCCTATTCCGTCGCCAGCAAACTTACCAAGTTAGTCAGATGCAACCAGCGAATATAAGGGTTAAAATCGCTCATGATACTCAGCAAACATAAGGCTAAGTTCGCCTATGATACTAAGCGAACATAAGGGCTAAGTTCGCCATCCAACCCTAGCGAACATGAGTCAAGTTCGTCGTTCGATCCGTTAGCGAACATGCATCAAGTTCGCCCTCCAGACATGGCGAACATGCTAAGTTCGCTTGGTCTGGATCATCTTCCCCAACGAATCGTAGGTTCGTGCATGACGAGCTAAACGCGTCATGCTCTAAACCTTTTTACATCCAAATCATTCCATTAACTTCCATAAGTCTAGATCTAAGGTTTGTTTCGTGTTTCAAACGTAAAAAGCTAACCTTTGAACCAAAACCATAAAAATCCACTTTTCATACACAAATTCAGATCTGAACCTTTAAATACGTAAAGCTTCTAACTTTAATCATTCAAAACACTTGACATCATCATATATATCCATAAATCATGCATAACTTGTTGCTAAAAATGTTAGTTTTTACGTAAAGTTATTACCTTTTCAAGCCAAATACTGAAAGTCTCCAGATCCGCATATGAGTATCTCGAAACCATACCAAACGGAGTCCGATTGATGTGGTTCAAGCGTCCACGGAACCGTCTCGTTAAGCTCTACCATCCTACTAGTTTCCGCCTCTGCTCATTGCCGCCGCCGGAGACGAAAACAGTTGTTGGAAAACCCTCCAGCGCACTGTTCTGTTTGGGACCATAAAAATCTGACTTCCGGGCCATCCAATCATGCATGTAAAGGTAGAACATTGGTATGATCCTCAAATGAATGCAACACTTGGTCATGAAGAAGAAGAGTGTCGATTATTCATGGATGTGGAACAAGATAGCGAGGAAGAAGAAGAATGTCGACTATTCATGGAAGAGGAACAAGATAGCAAGTAACAAAGTAGTATATTGTTCCTTGATAGTGGATTCCCTAACCATATTCCAATGTCTTTTTTTTAAGTTGGATAGCATAAGGAAGGTCAAGGTAAACGTTGAAAGTGTAATATAGAATTGACACACTTAGAACACTAAAGAACACCATATCAAAGAATTAAGACAAAAAATTCAACCACAAACGATTATGATTTTATTGAAATTAACCTCACTCCTTACAAAGAAAATAGAAAACAAGAATGATAATTACTATAAAAAGTCTCTCTAAAAGATTATCCCATCATTGCTTATATGCTACTCTCTAACAACCCAAGACGGTTATAATTGAATAAGCAAAGGAATCTTTTATTATTACACTTTAATGGTAACTAACTTCCTACCAAAGTCTATATTCACCATCGGTTTATCGGTATCAACTTTGCATGCCGGTACCAACTACAAAATTCTGTATATATTAATAATTATATTATGATCCCTTCACCACAATATTTTGATGAATAATTTTGCCCTTTATAAATGTACAAATATGAATGCTTTCTTAATGTCCAATTAAACAATACATATTTTTTTTAACGGCCAACAAATACTATAAGCCCGGTCACCCGGGTAAACACAATGACGAAAGGCCACCCTCGTTTATAATACACATACCCACGTAAGGTAACTGTGCAAGTAATTCATATTTGAATACTAAAATGTCTTGTTTCATCACTTCTACTAACCGAAAATGTGGAGCTCATTGTTTCCCCCCCAAAGCTAGCCGTGACCATGTACTCTCCCAAGAACCCGTAAAAGCTAAAAGCTCCGTGTTCATCGGTTTGGCTATTGATAACCTCGGTTTGCCATTCTTTTAGAAGTTTATCAACAGTAACACCGGCTGGAAGATTAATAAAATTGGTGTCAGTTAAGCACATTTGGTAACACTTCCCATTCTTCTTCAAGGCAGACCACAACATTATTCCATTCACTGACGGGTGTGAGAAGCCTTCTCTTAGAACATCTTCCAAATAAGTTGCCTATAAGAAACATGTTTATAAGGGACTATTAATTGCATATATATTCCATCGGACTCTAGATTAAACTCTTAAATCATGCCAAAATTGGTAGTTGGTGTCACACTTTGAGGTCCAATATTTTTTATAGGGAAAACTTCACAGAATATTAATTAAGTTTCTCACCTGTTTCATTTTAGTCACTCAAGTTTTCCATTTACTCCATTTTAGTCACTCGAACTTTTTTTGTCTCATTTTAGTCACTCAAGTTTCACATGTTGTTCCAATCTTGCGTAATTACAAGGTTAACATGTTACTTTTTTTATTTTATTTTATGAATATGATGAAAATGTTGGTTTACTGTTTTTGGATTACATTTTCACTATATCGTCAAAATGAAATAAAAAAGGTAACTCGTAACATGTTAATTACGAAATATTGGAACAACATGTTAAACTTAGTGAGTAAAATGAGACAAAAAAAAATTTAAGTGACTAAAATGGAACAGATGAAAAACTTGAGTGACTAAAATGAGACAAAAAAAGTTTGAGTGACTAAAATGAAACATGTAAGAAACTTGATTACTATTATGTAAAGTTACCCATTTTTTATATGTCATAAATGTTGGTCGCATGCATTAGGAAGGCCATAGAAGCCTTATATCTCTCTAATTTGATTTTGTAAAGCCAACAATTGCTAAATCTAATTCTATTATTTTAAAAAGGGATAACTTTACAGAATAGTAACCAAGTTTCTTAAGTATTCTATTTAAGTCACTCAAAGTTTTTTCATCCCTCTAAAGTCACTCAACTTTCAGTAAGTGTTCAAATCCTATGTAATATTTTTATAAATGTTTAATTTTTTTTAAAATTGAATGAGATAAATGAAACATATATACATCTTATTTACTATTTAGCAATAAAGTCACTCAACTTTCGGTAAGTGTTCCATTCCTATGTAATATTTTTATAAATGTTTATTTTTTTTTTAAAATGAATGATATAAATGAAACATATATGCATCTTATTTACTATTTATCAATTATTTTTTTCCAGTTCGACTTCAATATAACAATTTTGAAACTTGTTTATTATTTGGTGAATTTTTTTTCTTCACTATTACCTCATATTTTAAGTTAATTGCAATAAAAATTTCATTTATTGGTAACTAATATTCATATATATTTCATTTGCCTCATTCAATTTTAAAAAAATTAAACATTTATAAAAATATTACATAAGATTAGAACACTTAGTGAAAGTTGAGTGACTTTATAGTGACAAAAAAACTTTGAGTAAATTAAATGAAACCCTTAAGAAACTTGGTTACTATTTGATTAAGTTTTTCTAAAAATATCAAGCCTTATCTAACTTTAATTTGGTTGCGTAAAACCAATAATAGTTCGATCTTATTGAATTATTTTAAAAACTATCAAGCCTTATCTATCCCTAATTTGGTTTTGTAAAGCCAATAATTGTTAATTCTAATTGTATTATTTTAAAAACTATCAAGCCTTATCTATCTCTAATTTGGTTTTGTAAATCCAATAATTGTTAAATCTAATTGTCTTATTTTTAAAAATATCAAGCCTTATCTATCTATTATGTTTTGTGAAGCTTGTGGAGCCAATAATTGTTAAACCTAATTGTATTATTTTAAATTATATCATGCCTTTTCTATCGCTCATTTGGTTAGGCACATTTATAAAGAAATAAATATTATTTCTTCACATACTACAAAAAAAAATTGAATTTTCTATAAAAAGCTTCTATATTTAAAAAGGTGATAAAAATTACCTCTATCCCAAATCGAATAGCAAATCATAATCGATCCCAATTCAAATAGAAATCATAATCTATCTTTATCGTTGCAGTTATTAGTGCTATTAACAAGAAAGATTTTATAGAGATATGATGCAATTAGTGTCACACATCACTATTAATTTAGCATATCAAAGATCATATATAAAGATGCAATTTATGGCTATAGAGACACTTTGTCATCGCAAATGGTCTAGATTTTTGTAATGAGTATTTTGAATTTTGATACTAACCTGTAGATCATGATCGAATTCATTCGAGATATCAACCTCCGTAAGCCAAATCGGAAGCTGTAAAGTTGCAAATTTGTCGAGAATCGCTCGCATCAAAGGAATATTTGGCACACCAAAGTGACTCTCCAATCCAATCCCATCCATCCACACTCCATACCTCCTCAAATCCCTCATTTTTGAAATATACGTATCCACGGTAGACTTAACATCTTTACAACTTTCAACGACGTTAAAATCGTTCATGAAAAGGGTCGCTAAAGGGTCTGCCTCGTGTGCAACCTTGAAGAATTCATAAGTGGCATTTTCTCCGAGTTTGTCCTCATAGAAATTGAAGTGAAGAAGCTCGTTGCTAACATCCCAATGGACGAATTCGTCTTTGTACCTAGTCATCAGGCTCCTGATTCGGTTTTTAACAGCTAACTCTAGCTCGGGACTCGTCAGATTAAGCACCCATGATGGGATGTAGTTTGGGTCCTCCCAGAATATGTTATGACCTCTAGCGACAATCTGGTTAGCTCGAACAAAATCTAGCATTTTATCGGCTAATGTGTAGTTGTACACCCCTTGTTTTGGCTCGGTTGCAGCCCATTTAAGCTCGTTTTCAAACACTGCTGCATTGTATCGCTCCACGAACCATTTCTACATGAGAAAAACACAAAATACGTAAACTATTGATACGGGGCAAATTTAAGAGTTACGGACTATTATTTGGACCATACATAAAACAAGGTAAAAAAGCTCAAACATAAAAAGAGCATAACTTGGTTACGAGTGGAGTTATGGGCCCATAAGCAGCAAAAGGGAAGGTTTGAACGAGCCTGATCACATGGCAAATGACATAGGTTGTATGACCGGCAGTCGAACCTAGATTCATCAATTAGAGCTTTGATTTCATCACTGAAGATTTTTCCTCAATGTTTAACAATTTCCAAATCTTTTTTTTAGTGTAAAACGCATAAATCACAGATTTCCGTAATTTACGCGTTTATTTATGTCTTTAATCTCCGTATTTATTTGAGAGTTTGTAATTTCAAAAATCTGGCAATACCCTATCATGTGGGTTGATCTAAAACATACACTTGTTACCTGATGGGTTGATCTAAAACATACCTGGTAAGGTAAATTCCCAATGATATAGTTGTTTATAGCGGATCCAAACAGGAAATCTTTTGAAACTTGCTCCACACGAACCGCAGCCCCTTGTAACCTTTCTCCTTGTTTATCCGACACATGAATTGTGACCGCACGTTTCCGTACCTAATCAACCGATGATATTTTTCAAAAAAAAAAAATCATTTCTAGGTGATGAAGCTCGGCATATCAACGGCTATACTTAAATGACTTTTACTTACTGTGTTCATCTTATATTGTTGTTGCAACGACCATTGCTCTTTTGTAAAAGGTTGTAACGATGCACTAGAAATTGTTATGCTGATTTCCTTGTCGTCAGAGTTCTGTACCAAATATTCTAAAATAATTAAAAACTATATATATTTAAAATTTGTATAACCCTATTTATAGCTTACAAACTTATGACACGAACTGTTAACCTGATTTGACTCGACACAAAGTTAAATGGGTACACACAACATGTTTTTGACCTGCGTATCAAAATGATCTATCTATAATTATTTTTTAATAAATAAACATATCATATAACCTAACCAAATTTAAAGATTATAATTACATTTTAAGATTTTATTTTTAACCTTAATTAGTCGCAAGTTGCTTGATATTTTGGTAACTTTTGTTTAATCATGTTAAATCGTGCTAAATGTGTATTGTGATGTCATTTGTGTTATTAGACTCATTGTATCTAATCATGTTAAGTGTGTTGTGTCGTGTAACCCGTTTAATAAACATGTTTGTGTTAAGTAAATGAAATGTTTAGTTAAACGTGTTGTGTTCGGTTTCAATAGTTGTTCTAAACGTGTCGTGTTTGATATATCCTTTTAACAGAACACGACACGTTTATCCAGCCCAACCATTATTATATGACTGTATAGTATGATATTATGACGAATTCGAACCTGAAAATAGAGTAAAGATGGATTAGATTCTGTATTCGTGTAAAATCCACCCTTGAGGAACGACCAACAATCATGACGGGCCACAACCGTTCCCACGCAGTAGTGCGGCGAGTTTCCTGACAGTAGCCTGGCGGTAATCAACGAAGAATTCGAACCATAGATTTTGATCCAACCTATCCAACCAGTCCAAGAAAAACAAAATCAATAATCAAAGAAACTAATTGTGTATATAATATGAAACAAATACAAGATGGAAGCTGGAAAACTTAACTAGAAAAACAGTAGAATGTGGAGGGAGTGAGATTTGGCAACACAAAAGCAGGCCAAGAGGTTGTGGTTCCATTATCTTCAACAATGAATTCCATCGTTGCAACTTCATTTTGGAGGATCCCTCCATTGTAAAGTGGATCCTCGGGCTCTAGTTTACACTTTTAACAAGTTGAAAGATAATAAAAGGGTTAATATCATACAAGAAACTAAATACTTTATGAAAAATATTGACTTAATTTTGGTATATTAAATTCGGTAAATTTGTAAAAAATAAAATCCAGAAAGTTTTAGTCTTTCAACTTAACTAAAATGCACATACTTTTATTTTTTTTAAGTAATGACTTGTTAAGTTTTAAATTAGTCTAAATTAAATGGTACAGATTTTTTCTTCAACACTGTTGATTTAAATAAATACTTATAAAGTTTTAATAACGTGTCTCTAACCATTGTAATAGTTTAAAAGAAATTATTTAAAAAAAAGGTATGTAGATTATAGACAAATTTAGAAACTTAAATATATAAAAATTAATTTGTTGTTACCGACAAGAGGAAGGATGGTGGTGTTGATTGTTGGCTCCGGCGATGGACGGCAGGGAGGTGGGACGGTAGGGAGACGGCAGGGCTGCTTATCGAGATCGAGAGAGAGATGTTGTGTATGGAGAGAGACGGAAACAAGTTCTGATTTAGGGCACCGTAAAAGGCTAGGACGACAACATGTCGTCGTCGTAGGTTAAATTATTTTTTTTATATTTCATATATATTAATTTAGCATAAAAGAAAAGGAAGAAAATAATTTAACCTATGGTGTCGTTGCTATAGCCTTTTCTGAATGGCGGGTTACTTTTCACAAATCCCGCGTAAGCAATGCGAGGACACATCGTGGGGACATGTAACAAAACCTCAAAAATCTGAAAAAGGCTATGGCGACAACTTGTCATCGCAGTAGGTCATCCTACCTCCGGTCGTCGCTATAGCTCTCGTCACCATAAGATCGAATTCTTGTAGTTGTTTTCTTTATGATTAACCAACCATAATAGAAAAACAAAAAATGTTTAAATGGTTTCTATCTTTTTTGTCATTTTTGGTATTTCCATAAAGCTTGATTACCATAAGTAGGGTATCACAGTTCTATTCATGCTCCAGAAGAAAAGGTCACGAGACACATTATTGATTTTGTTTTTGCTTTTTGTAACACATAATTTCACTAGTACTTACCTAAATTCATATCGGTAAGCACAAACAAATAACCAAATAACATGATATAATGCGTTACATAAGAACTAATTACCTGAGTGTAAGCAGTATAATCATAGAGGGGGCCATCTGCAACAACAAATGAAAAATCAATCACATAAAGAGAATACATATATATATATATATATATATATACACACACTATATAGGGGAAGAATTATAAGAAAACTCAATGTTAATGAGAAACCAAAAAACTACTTATTTAAGATAAAAAAAATAATAAAAAAATCATAACTCAAAAAATAAATCAAAAATTAAAAAACTGCTTCGGAGATCTTGTTTCTCACGTCGTACTCGTTTAAAAAAAAATCCGAAAAGTAGTGGGTTTAACTTTTCGACTTAGTTTTTTGGGTTTAGTTTAGTTTTTAGGTTAGGTTTTTGGAGGAGTGGGGGTTTAGGTTTTTGCAGGGTGGGTGGGGGGTTTAGGTTTTTTTGTGGGGGGGGGGGGGTGAGTGGGGTGGGTTTAGGTTTTTGGTGGGGGTGGGGTGGGGGAGGGTTAGGTTTTTGAGGGTGGGTTAGGGTTTTGGGTGTACTACACATACGCAGTAGAAGTTTTTTGGTTTCTCGTGAAAATGAGTTTTCTATTGAACTCACCCATATATATATATATATATATATATATATAGAGAGAGAGAGAGAGAGAGAGAGAGAGGAGGGAACCAGTTGGAGAAGTGAAGACGGAAGATGAGAAGTAAAGGATGATAATTGCAGCAGCAGCAACTAAAACTGAAGAGAATGACATTGAAATTTACACACAACTTCTTGATGCTTGGTCACGTGTAACTGTTATACACATGCCAAAGAATACAACAAGATATATATAGAGAGAGAGAGAGGGAGGGAGGGAGGGAGAGAAAGAGGTACGTCTCAGAGAAGTAACATACAGCTTTTTGAAATAAAAACCATTTTTTCCACAACGGTTATAATGATATAATTTTGCTAAAAGGTTTCTGTCATGTTTTAATTTTACAAATCTATTGCCTTTTGGAATAATGTGAGTTTTTGATTGTTTTAGGTTTAAAGGGTCCCTCATCACGAGTCTGGGATTCCCCGTATCTAGTCACTTAAGGAATTCCCGATATGGGTTCGGGTATCGGGTTGCCTATCAATGCATTAATTTAATAGCTTTCATATTTAAAATGATTCTGACATAGGTTTGGAAATCGGGTCGACTTAATCGACTCTTTTATATATAGACCCATGATCAGATACAAAGTAAGTTTATCGTGCTAAGTAATTGTTCTTAATGCAGTCTTAAACAGACTCTGTTGAGTAATATGGTAGGTGTTTATTATTTTTACATTGTTGTAGGTATTAGATGATTGTCACGTATGTCAAGTAATTGTATCTATACTATATAATAAATAAATGTTTTTTCATGTCATGTGTCGCCTCCATATTCATTCTAATCATTTTTTTCGGGTCTCTCTCTCTTATTAAATACGTCTCTATCTTTTAATAATAATAATATATTTAAAAAAATACTAATAAAACATATTTATTTTAAATTATCCATTATTATAAGAAACTTTGAAATCTAATTATATAATTTTTATTTTAAATCAAATAGTAAATGAAATTCAAATTACATTAAATAGTTATTAACGTATTTTCGAAACCCAATTATATATTAATTTTTACATATTTTGAATTTTGTTTTCTATCGTTAATATATGTAATATATTTTTACAACTGTAAAATATATACATAAAAATTTAAGAATTTTATGTATTGATATTTTTCACCCCGTGTATAGTACACGGGTTCTAAGCTAGTTAAGTATTAGTATAACTAATGATACGCTAGTGTAATCACATACACTGATAGTCAACTCAAGTTGTTCGGCAACAGTTGAAATTTCTATACTCAGGTCTTGGGTGTTCTTAATGTGATGCAAGTCTTAGAATTCTTGGTCTCTAAATAAGTGTTGTTAGAGCCTAGGTGTCACTAAGGAAACCTAATTCGCTAAAACCATTGGCTCTGATACCAATCTATCACACCCCCAAATTTATTTATTTAATAAACAAATAAATAAATTAAGGTTGTAATGATTGGTAACAATACATAACAACGGAAATTAAAATAAATACTGCTACGGAGTCGAACACCATTACATATACTAAAATGGAATAGTACATTGGCCTAGAACCATATAGTTCAAAATCGACTTGAGTTTTGACAATTATGCGTCTTCGACTTCTAAGGTTTTAAACCAAATGGTTAACCTACACTACAAGAAATACAAGCAATAGCGGCGACAGCATTAGCGGCGACATGCCAAATGTCGCCACTATTGCTTATAATCCGGGTGAAATCCTTATCAAACTCATATGACCGTTGATAAGAAACTTGATCCAAGGGCTAGGGTTCAGTAGGCAATAGTGGCGACGCAATAGCGGCGACATGTCGCCGCTAATGACCTGTAATAATCTGGCGCCTATATTTCCCTCCCGGACCACTTTCCCTCATTTCCAGCCCTAGCCTCTCTTCCCACAAATCGCACAGCTGACGGAGAAGTAGAATCTCCACATATCGCGCAGCTCACGACCTCCTCTTCCCACAAATCGACGAGCAACCACATTGCCGTTCCACCACCTGCAACCGCCTCGTGCTTGCTGGACCACCACCGCACCACCACCTGCAACCACCACCGGGTAATTTGGGAGTTTTAATACTTTGTGTTAATTAGTTTTTATTTAGGAGGGGATTCTACTTCTCCGGTCACCTGACTCCGGCTCTCGTCTCCGACAGCCCGACTCCAGCTCCCGTCTCTGACCACCTGACTCAGGTAATTTTTTTTTACATATTTTGTATGTTAGTTAATCAGAAATTTGGACAACGGTATTATGAATACTTGGATGAATTCAGGTTCCTGATGGTCCAATCTTCTTAAAGATATGTGGTGAATCTGCTTGTGGTGGGATATCAAATGATTATATCAGTGTATGTATGTTTGTTCACTGGATCTCTTGTGTTATAAGATTTTATAAATTTGTATAAAAATGGGTTATATTTTACTGATTTTTAAAAATATTTAAATAGGTTTTGGCTAAGAAGTTTGGAGCTGCTGTGGTTACACTTGAGCATCGGTATTATGGCAAGAGTTCTCCTTTAGACACGAAAGTTGTATGTATGTAGATAGATAGATGTAAAATGCATGTTTTGACCCGTTTAGACCCGAATAGCTTGATTGGGTAAAAAATCTTAAAATTAGTAGGGATGAAGACGAGGGTGACGACGAGGATGAAGATTAATTGTTTAGTTTTTATGTTGTTTTTAGATTTGGAATAGCTTGATTGGGTCAAAAATCTTAACATTATGTTCTAACCTTATATATTAATTTATTTGTGGTTATGTTTTTGTTATATTAGGCCAAAAAATAGAAAATACGCAGGTTTTGTAATATATGTATGTCTATAAGAAAATACGCATTAGTGGCGACATGCAAAAATGGGCCAGAAGGTATTAGCGGCGACAAAATGGTATTAGCGGCGACATATGTCGCCACTATTGGTGCACTATTAGCGGCGACGTATACGAATTAGCGTCGACCGAGTGAGCATTAGCGGCGACTGTCGCCGCTATTAGTATTAGCGGCGACAAATGGGAGCATTAGCGGCGACATATGTCGCCACTATTGAGTATATTTTTTGTAGTGCTATACCAACCATGTTATAGCTATGAATTACCTGACAAACATACTTAAAGTGTTAACACAAAGGTTGGTGAGTTCACATGTTTAATTGTCTTAATGTAAATTAGTTTTCCTTAAAAACATTGATAATGTATATGTGGCCATAATATGAAACGATTTTCCTCAAAAACATTTAAGATGCGCACACGGCCATAATATGAAATAGTTTTCCTTGAAAACATTGAGAAAAACATTTGCACATGAACGAACGGTAAAACCATTTGTATGTAAACGATTGGCAAAACTAGTTTGTACGAAAATGATTGGCAGATCCATCTGCATGAAAACGATCTCAAGCTTCAAGTATTCAAGTTTGACCCATCAAGTTGACCCATCGTAACTAGCTATGTATAAGATCCACCCAAAATGTTATACTCGATGGTGTATGTTTTTCTTTGAAAGCGTGACCCGACGAACCGTTGGTGACTTATATTTTAATTTCATGATATGTATACATATTTAGTCAAATATATATATACTACTGATGTCATAGGTATAAATACTTCTCCATAAGTTGTCTTATATAGGTCGTGTTAGGGTTTTGGTAGTTATTCACTTTGAACTACATTATTAGTGTAACCCTGGCTTAGAGTGATTTTCAGAATTTTAAGTCGTTCGTGAGTCATCCTTTTGATTAACCAAATGAACCAGTTAAGTCACGAAAATTTATATCAAGTTGCCTACATTTCTTAGGGTTACAAAGATGTATTAATCAACATTTTATGACATGTTTATGTAATTTAAATCATTTATTTGGACAGAGAGGTACAACAGTGTTGATTTAAGGAGTGTTTCAAGGACTCTTATGAATTGGCTGACCAAATCTTATTTCTATGACACGGAACCATACAACTTTTGTTCTCTACTCAAAATTCTAACTTTAGGAAGTGGAATCAGCTTATTTGAACGTGTTATGACCAAGATATGACTGTAACAAGTGAGACCAAAATTCTGCCAAAAAGGAAAGATTTGACACCTTTTCTTGTATGACCTTTTTGGGGTACCAAAACTCAACAAAATTTCATTAGACCACTTGGGTTGGATTCTAGACTCTTTATACTTAGTTTTTACTAAAAATTCGTCAAGTTTGGATGAGTATAGACTGAGTTATGGCCCTCCAAAGTAGGGTCTTGTTTTCTTCCATAATCTACCAACTTCTAAAGTACCTTTTAATCATGATTCTTTTGATGTGTGCAAGTTTTACCACTTGTTCAAGTTACTTGTTGATGATTATGTTCTTTTTAACATGTTTTTATAAAACACTTACTAAGTAACCTTTCATTCTCATGTTCTTTATATACAACTCATTTAATGAAACATACTTTAAACATACCTCATACTACTAAGTAAATACATTACAATACAACATGCAATTAAATACTTAGCCATTTCTGTACTCGTTACTTTTAAGTCATACATTAATAATCTACAATCTGTCCCTTTTCTTTTACTATCCACGAAGGAATTTTTTTGTCCACAAAGGACCTCGGGTGATAGCAAGTATTGTTCCCTAAGGCTCAACGTCCAGAGGCTGATACTCACATCTTTTGTCCACAAAGGACCTATGTAGATATTGTTCCCAAAGGCTCAACGTCCAAGGGCCGATACCCATCCCTTTCTTAGGTGACCGTTATCACCAGAGTAACCGTTATTACTCAGTACGTCAGTTGTACAACATCCCTGTTACAGTGCGCTGCCGATCACTGCCCCGGTTATTCATATGTCATGCATACAACTAATGCCATGACACTTCCATAGGCTTCGGATAGTACCAGTCACAAAGTCTATGCTACTACCTCAAGACTTGCTTCGGTGGTAACCATAATCTTACAGATTAGACAATGTATATGACTTAATTCTTTCTTTCCGTTTATAAAAATATATACTTAAATAAGCCCATTCTTTCTTTCACAAATGTTTAAGTAATAAAAATACCTTTATTATAAACGTTTAATTCATGAGTATACACACCACCCTAAAACAGTAAAATAGGGATTCTTGAACTCACCTATAATGCTAGCTCTCAAAATGCTTTCTACGGTCCGACCGTCGTAGCTCATAATCTGGTTGGAATACATACATAAGATAAATATCGAATCCAATCGACACTATTCGGTTCTCTACACTGATCTAGCGAACTTACGTTAAGTTCGCCTATTCCATCGCCAGCAAACTTTCCAAGTTAGTCAGATGCAACCAGCGAATATAAGGGTTAAGATCGCTCATGATACTCAGCGAACATAAGGCTAAGTTCGCCTATGATACTAAGCGAACATAAGGGCTAAGTTCGCCATCCAACCCTAGAGAACATGAATCAAGTTCGACGTTCGATCCGTTAGCGAACATGCATCAAGTTCGCCCTCCGGACCTGACGAACATGCTAAGTTCGCTTGGTCTAGATCATCTTCCCTAACGAATCATAGGTTCGTGCATGACGAGCTAAACTCGTCAAGATTTAAACCTTTTTACATCCAAATCATTCCATTAACTTCCATAAGTCTAGATATAAGGTTTGTTTCGTGTTTCAAACGTAAAAAGCTAACCTTTGATTTAAAATCATAAAGGCAAGATTCTTGAATTCCTAGCTTGATCCTTAAGGGAAAACACTTGAATGTCTTCTTAGGAGACCAAAAGATGGAAGCTTATAGCCTTGAAAGTGGATGAATCTTGAAGAAAAGATAAAGTATATGTTGTTGTTGGGCCATAAGAAAGAAAAGAGAAAAAGAGAGTGAGTTTGAGTTTGAGTGTGATCTTGAAATAGAGTTGGATGAATGGATAGATATGAAGACTTTGAAAGATAGATGGAGTGTGAAAATGGTGGAATGAAAAAGGCCTTGTACTAAAATAATGAGTGTGAAAGATTTTGGAGTGTGATATTGTATAAAGATTAAGTGGGATAAGAAAGATTTGGTGTGGGGTGGCCTCTTAGCCGAGAATTCAAAAGGGGCTGGGTTGGTTAGGTGACTAAGTGTGTTTAGGTGATAATCATGTAGTTTATTAGGTGTGATAATCTCAATTAGGGTTTTAAACGGCAACTAACTTGGTTTTAGATTCTTTAATGACATCTTAAATTATAGTTAACTAGTTTATGAATAGTTTAGTGAGAAACACTTAATTCATGTATTGTGTGGGTTATAGATATGATTTATTGCATGTAGTTTCGTTTAGGGTTGACGGTAGATGGTGAAACCATCGATTTACGTTGTTACGAATCGTTTTATGAAATGTGGTCTTTAAAATATGTATTTGAATGTATAAACATATATTTCATGTATTATGGATCTTTAGACATTAATTTGGACATTTAGGTTAGTCACCAATGTTCGTATTAGTCAGGTAATGCGTATACGTGACTCGGTAATCCCTAAAATTACTAAAGTATGAAATGAATCAATGTATGGCTATTGCTAGACTTTATGTCACACCCTGAAATTCCACAGCGGGTTACCCGCGAGTCGTGACTGTCAAGGATCATCGGTCCTGGTCATTTAGAACGACCTCTAAATGGTTTTTGTAAAGACATTCCGTTTGAACATCATAAAAAAAATAAGTAATACAGAGTTTGAAAATGCGGAATGTAAAGTGCGAAAGCAACAGTAATTTTATCAAAATACATAAGCATAAATATTTAGTTTCCCATAAACCTAAGCCTCTAATGAAAAACAAGAAATGAGACTCCAGACATGCAATCCTAGTCCATGTGTGAATGCTTAGCGACCTGAGATAAACATGCTTAAAAGTGTCAACACAGGGTTGGTGAGTTCACGTGTTTAAATAACTGTAACAGAAATGAAAACAGTGTAACAGTACGCATATATACTAGTGACTCGATTGTTGACTAGACAATAAACATTAATTATATAAGCAAACACCGAAACCAAAGCTCAACAAAGGAATGCAGAAACGAGCATTTTGCCTCTTACGTGTCCAGCACGCAATGGATTAAGCCAATGATGCACCCGTTTGACTCCCAGTCAGAGTTAGCGCGACTAACCCGGGTGGGGGTTGTTAAACCCAATAGTACTATTCATGATCACCTCGCTTGGTAATGTAATTAACGGTTCGATTATGAGAGGACTTTACGTGCGGGAAATGCACCCACTTATATATATTAAAACGAAATCAAAGTAACGTCATACGACTAAGAAAATGGTTTAGCATGTATCTCCCTTAAATAGAAAAGTAAGTAAAACAGGGCCGTGAAAACTCATCTGGGAATGAGGTGAAGTGATATGGAAAGCAATACGAGAATCCTAGCAAAGTCTGAAAGACCAACCTATCCGGGCCAAAACCAAGATATGATGTTGGTATAGTATTGTACTAGCTTGAATCACCACCAATCCTATTGAAATCACTTTAGATTGGACTTGAAAGGCTTAGAATGGATGAGAAAAGTTTGAGAAAGTGGTGGCTAGGGGGTGGTGGTGGTGGCCGTAAGTTAGAGAGAGGGAGGGAGAGAGTGTTTTAGGTTTAGCGTAAAATGGTGGAGTGTGAGAGTGTTTAGGAGAGTTTTAATGAAAATGAGTTGGGCTTTTGCATTCTTTTAAGACTTTTTAATCAAAAATGGGCTCCTAACGGCCTAATACACTACAAAAAATACACTCAATAGTGGCGACATTTGTCGCCGCTAATGCTTTAAATGTCGCCGCTAATACTCAATAGCGGCGACAGTCGCCGCTGATGAGTCGCCGCTAATACCTAGTTTGTCGCCGCTAATGCCAAATGTGTCGCCGCTAATGCTAATCTGACCCGTTTTGCAGTTTATTCGTATTTTCATTATTTCCAGTTTTTCTACAAACATACATGCATCACTAAACCGCTATTTTTCATTTTTTTGGCCCAATCTAACAAAAACATAACCACAAATACATTAATATATAAAGTTAGAACAAATATTAAAACTTTTGACCAAATCAAGCTATTCCGAATCTTTAAACAACAAAAAAACTAAACAATTAATCTTCATTCTCGTCGTCGCCCTCGTCTTCATCCCCACTTCACAAGAAATTCCAAAAAACCTCTAATCATTTCCCGGATAGTTGTATCAGCAATGGCAGGTGGTGGCGGCGAGTTGGTGGTGGTTTCAGGTGGTGGTGCGGCGAGGTGGTGGTGGTTTCAGGTGCTGGTGCTGCGAGGTGGTGGTGGTTGTAGGTGGTGGCGGTGTAACAGGTGCTGCGAGGTGGTGGTGGTTGCAGGTGCTGCGAGGTGGTGGTGGTTGCGAGGTGGTGGTGGTTTCGATTTTGGGAGAGTAAAAGTGAGTGATTTTGGGGGGAGGAGCAGAAGTGAGGTCGTCGATGGAGTGAAATACCCCGCCAGATCTGTTTTTGGGTATTAGCGGCGACATGTCGCCGCTAAAGGTGTCGCCGCTAAAGGTCTTAAAACCACATCCGTCCGATTAACTTTCAATCAACCGTCAGATCTTTGATTAAGAAATGAAACACGGATCGAGAGCAATAGCGGCGACATTTCTGGTGTCGCCGCTATTGCTCTGATTTCTTGTAGTGATAATAATTAAAAGCTGAATTATTTAAGCCCAAAGTATAAAACCATCATTTTTATAAAGTCCAATTTAAAATTGTTGGCACATATCGCGTATCCGCTTAAAAAAGCGTTAAAATAAAAGTTGCTCTAAAAATTCTGAAAAAATTAATTTAACCACGAAATAATAAATCACAGTATTACATGTGATTTACACATACCAAATATATGTCTAAATATTATTTCTATAATTCACCAACGTTCGTGTGACATGACGCATGTGGGATCCGGTAATCCTCCAGATTACCGATGCATGAAATGAAGTGTAATGAATGGACTTGCAATATCAAATATGTACTTAATTATCCTATGATTAAGTATGATGCACGTAAAATCATAAGAATTTAAGTAATAGTCGGATATGGATATTAACCTGAAATTGTCTGGTATAACACTTTAGGACTTAATTCATGAAATTAAGTCAATCAGAAAACTTGAAAATGTAAACGCGTCTATGTTATGTACGGATATTGACCTGGAAATGCCAGGTGTCACAATCTTTACCAACTATGCATCTGATGTATCCTTGTCTTCTACCGATGTATCTTCCCTTGGTCACTTCTGAGCTTTAACTCATCCGAGGTAATACATGTTCAGCCAATGTACTAACTTTACTTATCCGATGTATAACAAATCCTCATCCGATGTATTCATACTTAGGAAAATCTATCAAGTTTCATTCCATCGGACATAACTTTTTGTCTGATGTAACTACACTTAGGAAAATTCCTATGTTATTGATGCATCGGACCACAAAAGTACTTGTCAGGTGTATCCAAACTTATATTGGATGAAGAGTTTACTCATCTGATGTATCTACACTTAGCACAAAATCTTATCGGATAGTCAAAACAAACCTGACTTTGGATAATCTTCTTAAGTTTTGATATGGATGCATCAACCTACCAAAGCCTAGTTTCCATAATCTCCCCATTAGGTTGATGCTATCAAAACTTCTTCTTGTATTGTTTAATTTAACTCCTGAATGCCATTAGCTCATCATAATCTTCAGCTTGATAAATTACAGACATTTTTACTTAAAGCAAAAACATCATCCTTGCATAGTATACCAATATCAATAGGCTCAAATAAATCTATATGTTCTCCCTCGTCTCTTTCATTAAACAAAAGACCTTTATCAAATCTTATATTGAGAGATGGTTGAAGTGAGAATTTAAAAAGATTTCCTCTGCTGAAAATAATCTTGAAGTAATTGTGCAAAAAGATCTTTAGGCTTCTTAATTAATTTTCTGTTTGAAGCTCTATCAAGATCTAATCAATTTTCATGAGCAATAAACCTCCAAGTAAGTGAAAGCATTCCCTTTTTGAATTGACACCTTTCAGTTCCCCTTCATAACCAATTAAACGAAAACACTTCAACAATCTTTCATAAGAATACTCTTTGACACCATCTTGATCATAAAATTGCAAAGAGTTGTTGATCATCATCTCAATAGTGATGAGCTGCTTCCCATCAACAGTGGCTTCAACAGAAGGAACTTCACCATCCACATAAACAACAGTTCTCCAAAAATCATGAATGTCACGCTCATAGAGGATCTTTCAAGAAAATCAATCACAACATGAAAGTCTTCATTCTTTGTAGTCTTATCCAAGCAAGCACACATCATGCAGTGGTGAAAAACGTGAATCAGCCATTCTGGAAACAGACAAACAAAAGTACAATCAGCACACCTTAAACATACTCACGAAATGATTAATATTCACCTTACCTTAAACACCAAGGATTAAAGAAACATTGAACGTGAAGCACATACTTTGACTAGTGAAATGAGGTTGTACAAAAACTAGGGTTTTAAGAAATTGAGATTAAACCCTAAGTCAAATAAGATTAAATCTCCCCCTTAACCAAGAAGGTGTAATGATCAAGTGAAATTAGTTCTTCAATCTGTGGAAACAATCAAGAAACGCAATTAATAACATAAACACAAGCAGTGATTTAGCAATTGCAACGAATAATGAGAATTTTAGATGCACACGTACACTGAGAATCACGAAACACATGCAATGAAGCAATAAATGCAGTTGATCATCGTAAACAAATGAGTAAATGCACTAGCAAGTCAAACGTTTTCAGTAAACGGATTTTCTTAAATGGTTCGCACAAGGGTTAGGGTTCGAAGTCGGATTTAGATTTGGGTAAAGTGAAGAGACAAAGTATCTAAAAGATATTTGTAAGGCACAAGGACAAGTGGTACGGTAAAAAGAAAATAACCCTAGGTATAAATAAAATGACAATAAAAGAAATAAAAATATATTCTAAGTATAAAAGATTCGGACGACTAAGTACATAACTCAATATACTGGACAAAGAATATATAAAGACAACATATTAGATGACAAAAATATAACTAAAGATGTCTTAGTTGAGTTTTATGAGATGGTAGAAATAAATAAAATGGCTGGTGCTCATTGGTCACAATACAAAAGAAAGAAACCTTAAAAGGCTGCCAATGATGATGTGGAGAAAGAAGTTAAATGTATAGAGTCTGAATATGATAATAAAGAAAGAGAATCTGATTCAATTCCTAAAAGAAAGTTCAAAGCCTTAGTAATAGCAGCAAACACTTTCTTGTCTCTTTTATTGAGTTCTGTATCAATGTTAGACCATGTAGTATAAGGAGTTGAAGGAATGTGTAGGCCATCTATGATAGATGTCCATAGATCAAAATCATTGTAGAACATAAATGCTTTGAATCTGATCGTCCACATGGAATAATCAGTAACATACAACAATTGTGGCGGTTTGTTTGTGATTTGAACATCTTTATCATAACCCGTAGCCATGATGAATTCAGAAAACAACAATTGAAGAAGATAAATCAGAAAATGTAATACAATCATGAACAAATCTCAAATTGACCGTGTGATCAATCTGAACTTGAATTATTCAACAGAAAACTAGAAAAACAGCAATAGTATAAGAATTTTTAGATCACGAATCCACAAATTGAGCACACATGCTCCGATACCACTTGACAGGATCGGATTATACAAATCAATCGTAGCTGTGTATGAATTAGGTCGTAGAATTACCTAATCACACTCTATAATCTTGTAGATGAAGAATCAAGAACACATAAATAACATTATCATGTAAATACAAATCATGTTGATTATATTTACTCATCCGATGTATCTACACTTAGCACAAAATCTTACATCGAATAGTCAAAACCAGTAGCGGATCCAATTAACAAACATGGGGTGGAAAGGCACCCCCTAAAGGCCTCTTGCAAGGGAAAAAAGAAACTTATTTAATATAATATCCAGCCAAAATATTGTCAATGGGTGCACTCTAATTTTCGGATGGGGGCCCAGCAGTGGACTACTAATTCCATAAACCCAACTTAAATTTGATTTTGATTTTAAAAATCAAATTTTAAACCCTAGTTTCTCATCTAGTCCTATACGTCTTCGGCAAATTATGAATTACTCTTCAAAGATCATGAGTCAGTAGCTCACAAGTCACCACTATCTCCACAAATACAATTGCACCTCTCTAAGTCTCTTCCTCATCGTAAGTTTTTTTATAAGTTTTTAAGATTAAGCCTTTCTTTTTAATTTCTTTCAAATTCCTTTTAGTTTTTGTATTTGTTCAATAGTTTGCTTTTATTAGATTTATTTGATTACATTTATTTTTCTTTTGTTATATTGTTTGTTTATGTTCATTTATTTGTTTATATTAGGAGCTATGGAAAAAATTATAGAAAACTTTTTAAAAAGAAAAATGTCATCTTCAAGTGAAAATGCATCTAGTAGTATTCCCCCACCTATCTCTATTCCTTCTATGCCTAAGTTAGTTGACTTGGATAATCTTCCTTAGGATCCCATTGATAGAATAAGAATTTTAGACTATCACACAAATCAAAGAGATGAAATAAGAATAAAATATTGGTTAAAAGGACCCTGCCAATCGCGTGGACATGACTTCCCCAAAAAAATGATAGGGAATAAAGAACTACGATTCTTACCCGCTTGGTTTGATCAATATGGCAATTGGTTAGAGTATAGTGTGAAAGCAGGCAAAGCCTTTTGTTTGTGTTGTTATTTATGTAGGGATTATGTTGGGATCGGGATTGCCAATGAAGGCGGACGTGATGCATTTATGACAATAGGCTTTAATGGTTGGAACAAATCTTTAGAGAGATTTAATAGACAGGTTGGTGATGTTAATAGCTTCCACAATAAAGCCCTTCAAAAATGTGAAGATCTAGTGAATCAAGTTCAATCTATTGTTGTTACCCTTCATAAACAAGATGATATTATTAAAAAAGAAAATAGAATTCGATTGAATGCTACTGTTGAAGCTTGTAGATTTTGTTTGAAATGTGCATTACCGTTTCGTGGCCATGAGGGAAACTTCTAATTTTAAGGGTATTTTTTTGGAAGTAATGGATTTAATTATAAGTCAAAACGAGGAACTAAAAAAGTTACCAAAGGCTCCAGGGAATAATAAATATTTGTGTCCTGATACTCAAAAGGACGTTGCTCATTGTTTTGAATAAGAAGTACTCAAATATATTTTTAGTGAGATTGGGGATGACATGTTTACATTATTAGTTGACGAGTCTGGTGATGTATCTAAAAAGGAACAAATGGCTATTGTTTTGTGATATGTTTATGCACATGGAATTGTTAAATAGAGGTTTGTGGGACTTGTTCATGTGACGAAAACATCTTCTTTAGTTCTCAAGTCTTCAATTGATAGTTTTTTTTTGCAAAATATAACTTGAGTTTGAAACGGTTAAGAGATCAAGGTTGTGATGGAGAAAGCAATATGCGTGGTGAGTTTAATGGTTTGAAAGCAAAAATTTTAGAAGAAAATAAATCGGCGTATTATGTACATTGTTTTGCTCATCAAATTCAGTTAGTGGTTGTGGCGGTTGCAAGAAAACACATGGGTGTTGAGAAGTTTTTTGAAAAGGTAACAACTTTGATGAACGTGGTTTGTGCTTCTTGTAAAAGAAAAGATATTATTCGAGAACTTGAGAGAGAAAGAGTAGAAAAGAGAGAAAGAGTAGAAAAAAGAGATTGGTTGTGGGTCAATTAGAACTGGAAGTGGATTAAACCAAGAGCTTTCTCTTACACGACCTGGTGATACACGGTGGAATTCTGACTACAAAACAATTACACGCTTGATTGATTTGTTTTCAACTATTGTTAAGTTGTTTGAATACATTGCAAACGAATGCCATGACTCTAGCAAAAGTCAAGCAATTGGTATTTTAGAATATTTCGAATCATTTGACTTTGTGTTTTATTTGCATTTGATGTCACACGTTTTAGGACTCACGGATATGTTATCAAGAGTACTTTAAAAGAAAGATCAAGATATAGTTGAAGCGATTTCATTGGTGGAATCAACCAAAGAAAGGTTGCAAGATTTTTGAGAATGTGGATTTGATCCACTTTTGAAAAAAATATATTCTTTTTGTGGAAAGCATAATATACAAATGTTGAACATGATGGAAGATTATGTTAACTCAAGATCTCGAGCACAAAGGAATAAAATCACCAATCAACATTACTTTAAGTTTGACTGTTTTAACACGGTTGTGGATAGGTTAAATCAAGAGTTTGGTGACCGCTTTAATGAGGCTAATATGGAATTACTTAAAAATATGGCCGCTTTAAGCCTGCGTGACTCATTCTCTAACTTTGATGCATCAAAGTTACTCCGGTTGAGTGAGTTCTATCCATATGATTTTGATGATTGGGAAAAGGTTATGCTAGAGCATCAACTTGGATTATATCATCATCATGTTCTAAAGGACATAAATTTTGCTAAATTAAATGGTATTGTTGAGCTTGCTAAAGTAATGATGGAAACAAGGAAACATAATTCTTATCACTTGGTTTATCGATTATTAAAGCTAGCATTTGTTTTGCCTGTTGCAACTGAAAGTTTTGAAAGATGTTTTTCGGCAATGAAGCGTGTAAAATCAAGTTTGCGCAATCGTATTGGTGATGATTTCTTGAGCGCTTGTGTAATTTGTGCTATAGAGAAAGATGAACTTGCCAATGTTACTAATGAAAATGTAGTCGACCGTTTCAAAAAGATGAAAACGCGTAGAGGCCAATTTTAGGATTTACTTTTTTTCTATTAAATGAACGATGGTTTTTTGAGTTACATTTAAATGTTTAATATATTTTATCACTATTTTGTTTTTTTTACCCGACCCAATTTTTGCATTGTTTTGAAACCCAGACCGGGAACCGGTGGTCTGGCCGGTCCGGTTACATATGCTGAAACGGTCTTGCAGTGAATCAGCGGTCGGACCAGAAGAACCGGTGGTTGGACCGGGAATAGGGTGGTCGGATCGGACAAACCGGTTGACAATTTTTTTTATCATTTTTAAGTCTTTTGGCATCATATTTCGTAGCTAATTGTTAGTTTAAAATTATTAGAATTGACTTGTTGGTGGTTTTTGAAAGAACTAATGGTTGTTTGAATTAATATATTTTTATAATATTTATGACGTCGTCCGGTTCTTAAATCTGGTCCGACCGGTTCGACGTCCGGTCCGGTTCTAAAAACATTGAATTTTTGCCATCCCGTAGAAAAAATTCCTGTATTCTCCACTGGTCAAAACATACCTGACATGGATAATCTTCTAAAATCTTGATATTGATGCATCAACCTACAAAAGAATAATTCCAACAAAACCCTCTAATGGTCTTGTAATTGGTTTTTTTCTCGAACATATAGTTTCGTGCTAGTCGGATTATTTTTATATTATTGGTTCTCATTTAAAAAAAAATTAACCTCAAATGCTAATTTAACTTACAAGTATGATTTGAAATTTTACCATTAAATTCAGAATTTTTTACTTTTTAGTTGAAACCGTCTCTTTTAGGTTTATAAAGTAATTAAATGCACAAAATTATGCAGTCTAAAAAATATTATTTATTATACTATTGTAGAAAATATTTTCAGCATCTATTATAGTACGTGATTAAATAATCTTTTGCCTAAAAACCGTAAAAAACTAAAATCAATTATTCTTGAGGATGATAATGCAAAGGTAATATCCACTCCTAGTTTCCCATCTTTCAAAGAAGATTGGACTTCTTGTTTAAATATATTAGCACTCCACAATAATTTTTTATTATTTCTTAATTATTGAATAGAATAATAAAAGTTAATGAGTTTCTAATTTAAATTTGCCTCAAATGACCCATCATAGTTACAAGAAAAAAAACTAAACATGAAGAATAGTAGAATCATAATGAGTACGGAATATATTATCATTATTCACTTTAGAGTAAATTACCGTTTCTGTCCCTGTGATTTACATGATTCAACACAATACGTCTATAACACGAATTTTTAACGTTTTGAGTACCTGTGGAATACAATCGGTAACACTATGAGTACCTGGACCTAACTTCGTTAACAAATTACGTTTAAATTTATGTGAAATATCCGTTGTACCCTTTTATTGTATAACAGTCTGCGTTCCATGAAACATGTAATATCTGTTTGCGTCCCTGTCTGAATCCCTGGACCTAACTCACCCGAAACTACTATTTTCAGTTTGCGTCCCTGTCTGAGTCCCTTTCCCCCTTATTCTTCAATCATCAGAGCCAAGAACCAATTTTGACTTACAAAAGTCAAACCCACGAAAATCGATCTCAATCCCACCAAATCCGTCGTTCAAATCTTCCTAATAAACATTAATTTTCACACTCTTCCTAGTAATCTCCGAACGATATCAGTTTGCACACACACACAAACATCTCCACTGTGTGATTTCAGTTCTTTAATGTTTCTTTTAAAAATCTCATTCTAAACAACTCTTGGTCTTTTTCTTTTACTAAAACCCCCTCTATCAATTCCACTTCTGTGTCAAACCCCTCGGAAAATCAATAATCGATCCTAATGGAAAATTTGTTGAATTGGGGGATGGCAAATTTGATAATTTTTCTGGAATAAAAGTTGATATGGAGGGTACCTACTTGAGTAATTTCATAAATAATGTGAAAAATGGAAGCTTTGATAAAAATTCTGATTTGAAAGATACTCATTTAAGTAGTCTCACAAATAATATGAAAAATGGAAGCTTTGATTCAAATTCTGAGAAAAAGTATCATAAAGGGACTCAGACAGTGACGCAAACAGATAGTACATGTTTCCAGGGACGAAGACTGTTATACAGTAAAAGGGTACAACAGACATTTCATCTAAATTTAAACGGAATTTTTTAACGAAGTTAGGTTCAGGGACTCAGAGTGTTACAGATTGTATATCACAAGTACTTAAAGCGTTAAAAATTCGTGTTAGAGACGCATTGTATTAAATCGTGTAAACCACAGGGACGCAAACGATAATTTACTCTTCACTTTATTACCATATGAAATGATTTACACTATGAATTAAGTATTTGTTGCTTAATATTTTTATTGAATTTACAAATTAATCCGTATATATATATTTGAGAATTTAATTCATTCAGTTATGTCAAGTATTTTTCTTTCTAAAATAAAGAATGTATATCACTGGGAGATGCTTCAATTTTATCCCATTAGTGTTTCGAAAGTTAAGTCATAAATTTCTTTCTGTTCAAGAAAATTCTCAAACACTAAATGTATCAATATTTTAAGCAACAATTTCGAAAACGTTGCAATATTTATAAGAAAGAAAATTTATTAAAAAACTTGAAAATTAATGAATCAATTTAAACCCTTAAATCTATAAAATAAAGTTTATTAATGAATTATATATGAACATACTAATTCGCATGCGCATTACTTCATTCAAATATGAATATATTCATGTAAATATGTCGTTTTTATTCTCATTTAATTATTTAATTTTGACCCTTTATTTGTTAGGGTGGAGGGTATGAGAGAGGGCTGGGTGTGATGCCGCCTAGCCCCGATGGAAAAACCGCCCCTCTCACTTTGTCAAAAATTGTCCACGGTCACACAATAAACGTGTGATCATAGGCCTTTCGCCACACTTTTTTTTTCCAGCTCAAGTGTGACCAAAGCTCGAGTCATCCTAAGTATCATACAACCACATACGCTTTTTAGTAGCCGTAACAGCTTAAAAGTATGGCTAAAGGGTATTAACATTTCTTGCTGTAATCAAGCATTCCATCCATTAAGTGTGACTAAATGGTAGCAAGGGCCACATGAATTTACTTTAAGTGTAGCTAACGGGTCGCAACGGCCACATGAATTTACTAAAATGTTTGTTTTAGCCACACTTATTTAATAAAACCATGGCAAAAGGGTTGTTGTCATAAAACATTTTGTCCCAATAAGTGTTTCTAAATGGTAACAACAGCCACATGAATTTACTGTAAGTGTGGCCGTTTATATTATATAGTCACATGAATTTATTGTGAGAGTGGCTAAAATCTTTTACTTGACACACAAAAAATTATTTTAATTTTAAGTGTGGCTATTGTCTAAACTTTGGTCACACATAATTGTTTTTTTCCCATGACGTTTGCAATCATTCAGTCACACTAATAAAAAAACAAAGTGACTATGGTGTGGCTAATGGTTATTTATAGCCACACGAAAGTTTGTAATTATAAGTGTGGCTATTGTCTAAACTTTGGTCACACACATAATTTTTTTTCCCATGACGTTTGGTATCATTTCGTCACATAAGTAAAAAACAAAGTTATTGTGCTGTGGCTAATGGTCATTTATAGCCACACGAAATTTTATAATTTTAAGTATGACTATTGTCTTACCTTTGGTTACACATATAGTTTTTTCCCCACGATGTTTGTTATCATTCCGTCACACAAACATAAAACAAAGTAACTATATATGGTATGGCTAATGGTTATTTATAGCCATACGAAATTTTGTAATTTTAAGTATGGCTATTGTCTAACCTTTGATCACACATATTACTAAGGTTCTATGTGATCTTTTTTTTTTGTAATTAACCATTTTATTTTTATTTTTTGGATAAAATAATTGAAAACAGCAGTAAACATGAATGAGAAAACTTAAAAACCAAATTACATTAAAAATAATAAACCAAAATGTTTACATAAGTTTTTAACCTAAATACTAAAACTATTTCTAGGCTGCTGGTTCCTTCTTCTTGCTCTTTCGGTATTTTGGCCAATTCTACTGGTAAAAATACTGCCACCTTTATAACTTGATCAAAACATGCTCTATAGCAATCATCTAGGTACTGCTTGCTCATTTTAAACATATGTATTGTTAAACATTGAGAAACAATCCCGATACCAGTCTCACAGGTCACCTGAACAGATATAAACAGCAGACCATTAATAAAATGTGTCACAATTTGGGGAAAAAATTTGCTTACTTTAATTAGGTCATATCTGGTTGTTTTATGTCTGTCGGGTCAAATTGAAAAAAATCTTACATGAAATTAAGTTAAAGTCAAAAGTCAATGAACATGTATTTTTTATACAATATGCATAAAAAATATATTATTATAAATTATATAATATGTCACTGAATTGTCATAGATTTATATAAAAGATTGAAATATACTAATAATAAGCAAATCCAGTGTGTCAAAATTTAATAACATAAAGAGAGTCATTGTTGTCTGGCAGAATGACAATAAGCAAATCAATTTCCTTTCTTTTGAACTTGAGGTTAGTCATGACATCATGGAAATGAGCTCCATTTTCATGCCATTGAATTGTTGTCCGCATAATTAACCTACAATATAATTAATTAGGTTACGGAAAAAGATAATATGAATGAAAATGTAAAATACTTTTGATGTGGTAGCACCAGACACCATTTTTGTCGATCTGCAAAAATAAATGTCAAAAGAATATGCAGTGTGATGTTTTTTTAACAAAGTAAACATGTATTATAGTAAATTGTTGGATCCTGAAAAGAACTGATGATTCTGATTGCCAAAAGTCCGGTCATTGACTAGCACTTTACAAAAGAATAAGACTTTGACTCTACAAAGTGCAAACTGGTGATTCCCTCAAAGCATAGAACATCTGACTACAACTGTTGGTTACAAGAACTATTGTTGATGTTGTTCACCAGCAGTTACCCCAAAACCAGCAGTTGTGTCCATTCCAGCTGTTTACTAACTGCTGAGAAACAGCCTACTTAGATGTCATTATATGGGTGATGTCACCAGTAGTTCTCATTAATGTATACATATAATCAAGTTTGTTAGCCTAATTAAATGTCACTATGAGTTATCGGCTTTAACTTTCAAAACACTAATCCTGGCTAATGACAATTTTACCCTTCAGCCTTATCTCACCACTTCAACTCTATTAATTAACTAAGTTTGACAATGATTTGACTTTAACATAATTTCTAATAGTTTTAAGAAAAAAACACTAATTTATCTTAAATGAATTTGACATTAACATTCTTGTATTCTCACTTTTTGTCTTCCCTTGCTATCCTTCACATTAAAATCATTTTCTGTACCTCGTAATATATACAACAGAAAGACGTAGACACACTCACATCAGACATACAACTGAAAAATCATTATATATAGAGAAAATCACACATGAATTAGAGAATGAAGTTACCAATTTATCTCTTAGATAAGTATATCCTTCTCGTCCCAGGTAATGATCACAAATGTACTTTGATCGTGCTACTTTTCTTGTTTGCTCCACCATTGGACTTATACTGCACTCTTGTCTTCTAAAACTCCGAAGAAGGTGACCAAGCATATTCATTCCAGCTCGTATATGACATGCAATATATAGTAGAGATTGTTAGTATTCGAGATTGGAAACATATATATATATATATATATATATATATATATATATATTATGTTAATATTATATGGGTGATGTCACCAGTAGTTCTCATTAATGTATACATATAATCAAGTTTGTTAGCCTAATTAAATGTCACTATGAGTTATCGGCTTTAACTTTCAAAACACTAATCCTGGCTAATGACAATTTTACCCTTCAGCCTTATCTCACCACTTCAACTCTATTAATTAACTAAGTTTGACAATGATTTGACTTTAACATAATTTCTAATAGTTTTAAGAAAAAAACACTAATTTATCTTAAATGAATTTGACATTAACATTCTTGTATTCTCACTTTTTGTCTTCCCTTGCTATCCTTCACATTAAAATCATTTTCTGTACCTCGTAATATATACAACAGAAAGACGTAGACACACTCACATCAGACGTACAACTGAAAAATCATTATATATAGAGAAAATCACACATGAATTAGAGAATGAAGTTACCAATTTATCTCTTAGATAAGTATATCCTTCTCGTCCCTGGTAATGATCACAAATGTACTTTGATCGTGCTACTTTTCTTGTTTGCTCCACCATTGGACTTATACTGCACTCTTGTCTTCTAAAACTCCGAAGAAGGTGACCAAGCATATTCATTCCAGCTCGTATATGACATGCAATATATAGTAGAGATTGTTAGTATTCGAGATTGGAAACATATATATATATATATATATATATATATTATGTTAATATAGCTAGGTGTGATGCTTATTGTATTGAGTTACTTACTATTGAGATTATATGAGCTAAGTATATCATCTAAAATTACTTTATGTATCTTTCTTAGCCTAACATCTAAACATGCTTATTGTATTGAGTTACTCTTTGTCTCTCGGTTTATGTATCTTTCTTCCACCCCTAACAAGCTTTTATTTGGGTTAGTATTATGTTTCATTAGCCTAACATTTAATCATACAATTGGCAAAACCAATGGAGTAAATTGTAAATTCACTAATTTGATTAAAAAAAAACAAGACAATTTACTGTCTTAATGCAGTGAATAGATGGCATATGAAGTTCTATAATAACAATCCAACCATAAAAAACTATCACTAATTTGGTTATGAATTAACTTGTTCATTTTATGTCTAAATTCTTTTTCCTATAAACAATGTCTTCTCTATCTGTATGCAAGTCAAGATTATGAAATCTACAAGTCTAAAGGTAGCATTTTTAATCTATTTTTAGTGTAATAATATTGTTTTTATTTGTCATGATCTCTAAGCTCAATCAGAAAGCAATAATTATTTATAAAATGGACAAAAAGAGCTTGTAATCTTTTATAAATCCCTATTTTTGTATAAATAAATAAATATCTATCTTTATAAGATATACTATGTTTCTTCCTACATATATACCCTTAGTGGTCCACAACAGGATTTAGAAGGACCACGTTAACTTAAGTTTAAGTTACCAAATTGTAAAAATGTTTTTATAATTAAAAGCAGTAGATTCATGCTAGAAACTCGAACCCGACAAGAAAAAATACTTATTGTGTTAACTTAATATATATTGAGATTATATGAGACATTGACTCATACCAGATTATCGTGAGTTTCCCAAGAACTCATTGCCGGAGTTTGTGTTTTCTTCCACCGGAGTTCGTTTAGGTTAGGGTTATGATTTGAACTCGAGTGGATTTGGGTTAGGGTTTTGGCGAAAAGTAAAGCTTGAGTGTAGTGTAAGAGGACGGAGGTGGAAGTTGTGAGGGTTGGGTCACAAGTTTTGGTACTAATTAACAAAATGAATTCTCTATATTTTAGCGTTGTTTTTTTGTTTAAGATCCCGACATGTGATTTTTGGGGAATTTTGAAACCTAATTCACTTTCTGGGTTTAAAATAGGGAGAATATGTGTGTGAAGGAAGACACGTGTATTGAAAATGTGTGTGAAGTAGGTCTTTTTTTTTGCACGTGTATTGAAAGGTGGCATGCTTTACATATTGTACACCAAGCTTAATATAGGGTAATAATTTACGGATTCTATAATATATTTGAAAAAAATAAAAACTAGTTAAACTGTACAGAATTTTTATAGAATTAACTTTATAATAAACTTATTTAAAACATTACATAAATAAAAAAAATTGCCACACCATGGTCGGTTTCGTACCCTCAGTCCAACTTGGGACTTCTTGTGTCGGAAGGAGGTTTGTCACAGGAGAACGGTTTGATAGTGGAGAACAACGGTTTAGCACTATAGGAAGGTTTGAAGTGAAATTCCTTTAAGAATCACCAATTCGTTGTTCGTCGTTGGGTTGTTGACTAAAGGTATAATCATACAAAATTGTTCAACTCCTCGTCCATCAAATTAGTTTGAGCATTGGCTATATAGTTTTCCCATGGAGAGGGGTCACACTAGTTGCGAGTTATTGGTTATGAGTAATGGGTGACATGGGTTATGGCATTACAAAGCTTTTCACTTCATGGGTTATAATGCCATAACCCATATCACCCATGGCCCATTACCTATTTGACCCATAAGCCTTATAGGAGTCGCAAATGGTTGTGGGTTATTGGTTGTGAGTCATGGGTGACATGTGTTATGGCATCACAAGGCTTTTTGGGTCATGGGTTATAATGCCATAAGGCCCATAACCCATATCACCCATGACTCATGGCCTGTTTGACCCATAATCCTTATAGCGTCACACTGGTTGTGGGTTATTGGTTGTGAGTCAAGGGGTGACATGGGTTATGAGCCTTACAAGGCTTATGAGCCATCATGATCGTCATATGGTTTATAATCATTATCACTGTAGAGTCATATCTTATGTATAAGCTGTTGTCATTTATTGTTTGTTTAAACAGTTTTAGACTAGTTTACTTTCTGTCATTTCATTAAATGTAATTTCAGTTTTCTGTAATTTACTGTTTTTATTTCTAAGTCTGGGCCATCGAAACTACTTAGTTTTGATTGAGTTTGTTCAATCGAAACTAGTAGTTTCGATAGATGGTAGTTTCGACAGTCTGTGTATCACTTGTAAATGGTCAATCGAAACTAGTAGTTTCGATTGAACATAGTTTCGATACCTGTCACTACTATAAATAACCTAGTTTGAGAATGTTTAGGGTGTGAGTAGCAGTTGTAACCCTGAACCTTCTCTTTCACATTTTTCTTGAATCAATACAATTTGCAGTTGTTTATTCACTGTGTTCTTACATTTTCATACCATTTGCGTGTTGATTCATAGTGTGGTTAGCCTGTTATCTTCACCAACACTGTTTCTATCATCTGCTTCACCACCATACACACAGTTTCCGCCTGTGTGTGTGCGTAATCGATCAAATTAGTGATTTCAAGTGAAATCTGGACCTACAATTGGTATCAGAGCTTTATGCTCTAGTGTTTTTGAGTGTTATCAGGTCTATTGATCGATTCTAGGTGATTACTGAGGGTTTTCGAAGCTTATTTTGGGTTTTTGCACATCTATTCTCGGAAGTACTGGTTTATTGATTGAAAGTTACTGTTTCATCGATTTCCAAGGGTTTTTGCTCGTATTTTCATAATCGAAGGTTGGATTAGTGATCAGGATTGTTAGACGAAGGTTTTCGCTGGATTGGTTTGTCATTTCTGCACTATTGATTTCTGGAGATTATCATTAATGGAGTATTTCTGAGCTTGGAGAAGAAGGCATCGAAACTATTGGGGACAGGTTCTGATTTCTGTTGATCATCGAAACTTCTTGTCTACATTTTGTCGGGAGAAGGTACTATCGAAACTATATTTTTGTCTTATCTCTATCGAAACTGTGGTTATCGAAACTTGCCTTGAAAATTTTCAGTATCGAAACTAGTTGTTTTGATAAAAGCTGTCCTATCGAAACTAGTTGTTTCGATAAACGTTGTCCTATCGAAACTAGTTGTTTCGATAAAAGTTGTTCTATCGAAACTAGTTGTTACTGTTTTAGTTTCGATTCCGAATATCATGGCCACTTCAAGTTCAACAGAACATTCTGGGGGAAATAGACCATCTGCTCTTGTGTCCACAAGAGAATTTGATGACTGGACTAAAAAGATGAAGCTTTTCTTTCAATTTCACGATTATACATTGTTGAGTTCTATCACCGATGGCCCCCACAAGCCCGTAACTACCACTGCTGATGTTCAACGTCCTAAGTTAGTATCTGAGTATGATGAGAAAGATCTTGCCTTGATTGCCCGAGACAACAAGGCCTACGGGACTATTGCCATGGCTCTTCCTATGGATATTTTCAACATCTTTGCCGAGTACACAACTGCCAAAGACTTATGGGCTGCTTTGTGCACAAGATACGAGGGAAGTGAGGATGTCAGAGAAAGCAAAACAGATCTGATCAAGAAACAATATGCAATGCTCAGCAGTGTAAGGGGAGAATCAATATCTGATTTGATCAACCGTTTCTCAAGCATTGTATCAAGGTTGAAGGTAATGGGAGTTGAGTACCCTACTCTTGATCTAAACAAGAAACTCCTAGATTATCTTCCTGAGGAATGGAATATGTATCGAATCATGATCAAAAAGACTGAGAATCTGAGTGCTCTGTCTCAACAGGAAGTCTATAGCATTCTTGAATCTTATGAAATTGAGATTAAGAAGGGAGCAGTCACCCCGTCAAATCAGTCTGGAAACACAGCTCTTATTGCTGGATCAAGCTCATCCGGTAGCCCATACTTTCAGACTGATGTCCCTCCTTCAGCTGCTGCAATTAATTCTACCAGCTCCTCTGCTCCTCAAAAGACTGTCACCATGATTCCTGATGATTATGTCCCAATCATGACTGCTTTCATGTCGTGCCATGATGCACTGATTTCTGGAAATCTAACACCGGTTAGCTTTCAACCTGATGATTTGGAGCAGATTAATCCTGATGATTTGGAGAAAATGGACATTGATTGGTGCATGGCCATGTTGACCTTAAGAGCCAAAAGATTCATCAAAAGGACTGGAATAGACAGATTCAAGCAGGGAAAGACACTTGGGTTTGATATCAAGAAGGTAAGATGCTACAATTGTTATCAGCTGGGTCACTTTGCCAGAAACTGCAAGGAGCCGCCTCCAAGGATCAGCAAGAAAAGAAGATCTCCTTTGGGAAACAAGCTGCCAATCCTCCAAAGACAAACACATCTTCAAGTTCCACAGCTCTTGTGTGTCAAGCTGATGGACACTATCATTGGGGAGACCAAGCTGATGATGCTGATGATGCTGCTGATAAAGCCTTGATGGCTGATGTGGAGGACATGGGCAAGTGTGTCATGATTGAACCTGCTGAGGATCTCACTGCTGTGCCTGCTGAGGTTATTTCTAAACTGTGTAATTCTAGATCTTGCTTGAATGAAATTCAAAAATACAAATTCATCAATCAAGCCTTGATTGATGAACGAAATCACATTAAAGTGATGTATGACTCTGTGGCAAAAAATGAGAAACTTTAATTAAAGAAAATTCGTGATATTTCTGGTGAAAATCGCTCGTTAATTGTGCAACACAATACTCAAACCATTAATAATACAATTTTAACTAAAAGAGTCCAAAAGGCAGAAAAAGCCAAATTACAGGTTGACCACATGGATATGGATCAGAAAATTTTGTTTGGAATAATTGATAAACAATTTAATAGAAAAAGCACAGAAGGTCTTGGGTATAACTCTTATCCACATCCTTATTCTAAATCAAGGAGATTTGCTGATATGCCAACTCCACATGTTTCCACACCTTTTGTTTGTACATTATCTCCTGATGATTATATTACGTCCTCCGATTCTGACAGTTTTTCTTCTTGTGCAGAATCAAATTGTGTAAATTTCGAAGATGATTGTGATAAGAGTGCTAATGATAGAACTATTTTAAAAGAACTTGAGTCGGATGAATGTAATAATATGTTCGTGTCAAAACCAAATATGTGTGAACACGTTAAAAACTTGTATTTTGATTCGATGCCTGCTGAGCATACGGGTTTGGGATGTGATGTTTCTAAATTTAAAAATGCTTTGCCTTTTGTTTCTAAATCTTTGAATGTTATGCCATGTGTTACCAATTTTAAAAGTGCAGGAATTATTGTGAATGATGTACCACGTGAAACCATGAGCAACATGGAATTTTTCAGATTAAAGGAAGCACATCGTCTTCAAGACAAAGTTATTGATGAGAGAACTGTCTCATGTTCCGATTCCTCAACATCACAATCATCTTCATCTTGTGATGACTATTATCAGGCTAAGATATCTTGTGAAAACGTTTGTTTTAGTTGTGGTGCCTCAAATCATGTTTCAAAAAGTTGTAAATTGACAACCACAAATTCTAATGAAGAATCGCCTTCCAAAAGTTCATTAAATTCATACGTGTTGCCTAAGTCTTCTCACAGTAGGAAATCTAGGCGTAAAAGAATTAAAAATACTAAAAATTATTTAAAACGAACGTGGAATATTAAAAATAATGTTCTATTTGATGACCGTACTTCATCAAAAGATGGTTGTAATTCTGACTCCAATGAGATGTTATATCCTGACACTAAGATCTCTTGATTGAAACAATTTTGTTCAAAACGTATAAATGGTTCGTTGTGTATAGGGTCAATCAAGAAGAACCGGCGATAACATCTGGCATGTAGATAGTGGATGTTCAAGACATATGACTGGCCATTTTAACTTGCTGCAAGATTATCATCAAATTGATGGAGAGTATGTTGCTTTTGCTGGAAACCCAAGAGGAGGAAAGATTGAAGGACAAAGAACAGTATCAAATGGAGTAAATAGTCTGGAATTTGTCAACTTTGTTCCTCAGTTGAAATACAATCTGATGAGTGTTTCACAGATTTGTGACAAGGACTTTTGTGCCTTATTCAATTCAAAAGAATGTCTTATCTTGAAGCCAGGAGTGGTGATTCCGGAAGAACTTATTCTCATGCGTGCTCCCAGAAGATACAACACATATAGCTTGGACTTGAACAACCCATCGGGCATTGAATCGTGTTTTCTCTCAAAAGCTTCCGAAGATGAATCTTTCCTGTGGCATAAGAGGTTGGGACATGTCAATTTCAAAACAATGAACCGACTGGTTCGAGGCAACCTAGTCACTGGATTACCTCTCAAAGATTTCACTCCTATGGAACACTGTATCTCATGTTCCAAAGGAAAACAGCACAAATCTTCACATAAGCCTAAAACCACCAATTCCATTGACTCTCTCTCCAATTGCTTCAAATGGATCTTTTTGGTCCGGTAAGTGTCATGAGTCTTGGACAAAAGTTATACTGTCTGGTGGTAACAGATGATTTTTCTCGATTCACTTGGGTGTTTTTCCTAGCCAAGAAAGATGAGACGCCAGAGATTTTAAAAACCTATCTGCTTCAAATTGAGAACCTCTTCAATCTAAGTGTGAAGACTATCCGCAGCGATCATGGAACAGAATTCAAAAATGCAACTCTTGATTCCTTCTATGAAAGCAAAGGAATTTCTCGACAATTTAGTGCACCTCGTACTCCTCAACAAAACGGTGTAGCTGAAAGAAGAAACCGCACTTTAATTGAAGTTGCACGAACTATGATTGTTGACTCTAAGCTTCCCGTGACTTTCTGGGCTGAGGCGGTCAACACTGCATGTTTTGTGCAAAATCGGGTTCTTATCACTAAAAGTTGAAACAAGACACCTTATGAGATCATGTACAAGCGCAAGCCAGTTATTGATTTCTTCAGAAAATTTGGGTGTGTGTGCACAATGCTGAACACTTCAGATCAGCTCAACAAGTTTGAAGCCAAAGCTGATGAATGCTATTTTGTTGGTTACTCATCCTATCAACGTGCTTTTCGTGTCTACCATAAGAAGAAAAGGATAGTGATGGAGTCCATTGATATCAACTGGCATGAAAACAATCATACGGACGCAGGAGACGGTCCCAATTGGCTCTTTGACGTCGATTAAGTTTTTAAGTCATTTAATCTTCCTGATTTTTCTATTGAATCAACTCATGCTAATCCTTACTTCTCTGTGACCAATCTAGGGAACATAAATGATCAAGGCTCTTCCTCATCTGCTCAGGTTGAAATTCCTGTGGTTGCTAATGCTGAATCTGATATGGAGTCTTCCGGTACTGGTGCAACAAGTGAAACTGTTGAAGACAACTCCATTCCAATAGTAGATGTTGCACCACAATCACTTGCTGAAGATCCTATTAATGATATTGCCAATCCTCCTGCTGAAAATCTTACAAATTTGGATGAAGTTGTGGAAGAAGATGAAATTCCTCAACTGCGAATTCACAAGATCCATCCCACCACTAACATCATTGGACCACTCAATGTGGGTGTTAGTACCCGAAGTGCCTGTGAAGCATTTGAAAATAGCATGTTTTCTTGCATCATTTCTCAAACTGAACCAAGGAACATCAAAGCAGCTCTACTAGAAAACAGCTGGGTGGAAGCAATGCAGGAAGAGCTACAACAATTCTCAAAGCTGCATGTGTGGAATTTGGTAGATCTTCCCAAGAACAAAGTTCCAATTGGCACTCGTTGGGTTTTTCGCAACAAAAAGGATGAAGGCGGCACTGTGATTCGAAATAAAGCTCGTCTGGTGGTTCAAGGCTTCTATCAAGAAGAAGGGATTGACTATGAGGAAGTCTTCGCACCAGTGGCTCACTTGGAAGCCATCAGAATGTTTCTTGCCTATGCAGCCTACATGGACTTCACTGTCCATCAAATGGATGTCAAAAGCGCATTTTTGTATGGCAAAGTTCAAGAGGAAGTATATGTCAAGCAGCCGTCGGGTTTCATTGATCCTAATTTTTCAGACCGTGTTTACAAGTTAGACAAAGCCTTGTACGGTCTTCACCAAGCACCTCGTGCGTGGTATGAAACTTTATCAAAGCATCTGCTTGAGAATGGTTTCACACGAGGAGCAATTGACCAAACTTTGTTCAAAGGGAAGGATGGAAAGGATACAATCAAGGTGCAAATTTATGTGAATGATATCATTTTTGGGTCTACAAATCCCTGTCTCTGCAAAGAATTTGAAGAAGTGATGCGATCTAAGTTTGAAATGAGCTCCATGGGGGAAATGAAGTTCTTTTTGGGACTACAAGTTGATCAGTCTGAATCGGGAATCCTTATCCATCAAGAAAAATACGTAAAAGAAATCTTGACCAAGTTCAAAATGGCTGATTCCCATCCAGTAAAACTCCCGTGGAAGTTCGACATTGTTTGACTCCTGATGTGGATGGGGAAAGCGTTGATCCGCATCTATATCGCTCTATGATAGGATCTCTCATGTATCTCACGGCCAGCAGACCCGACATCATGTTTGCCGTATGCTTGTGTGCACGTTTTCAGGCTAATCCTAAACTCTCTCATTTATTTGCTGTCAAACGTATTTTAAGATACTTAAGGTATAAGCCAAAATTGGGTCTGTGGTATCCTAAAACTGACTTGTTTGATCTTGTGGCTTATTCAGATTCAGACTACGGGGGTTGTAACTTAGACCGAAAATCCACTTCTGTAGGTTGTCAATTCCTTGGCAACCGCCTTGTCTCATGGCAATGTAAGAAACACTCCATCGTTTCCCAATCCACCGCCGAAGCCGAATACATTGCCGCAGCCCTCTGTTGTTCCCAAGTCAGACGGATACACCATCAGATGCTTGACTATGGGATCACATTCCATGAGACACCCATTCTGTGTGACAACACTGCTGTTCCCCATATCACCAAAAACCCCGTTCAGCATTCCAAAACAAAACACATTGAAATCAAACATCATTTTATCCGTGATTGTGTGGAAAAGAAGCATATTCAAATTGTTGAAGTCAAAACTAATAAACAAACCGCAGACATCTTCACAAAGGCTTTTGACTCTACCAGATTTGCCCAACTGGTGGAGATGCTTGGAATGATCAACTTTCAGTAAATTGTGTAAATAGTATTTTTTTAATTCTGTTTAAATTGTCTAAGAAAATTCCAAAAAGATTTTATTTTTATGTCCCGTATCCACGCAAATCTTTTGGGGGAGAAATATAATATTTTAATGAAGAAAAGAATTGATGTGTATATAATTTTACAAGTTGCAGGAAAAATTGAATCTGACCTTTGAGAAATGATAGTGTCTGATCTCATCTCTTGGACATGGAATAGACCAAAAGCGATGGTGTTTACTGAGGTATAGCTGGTAGGCCCGACATATGGTTAAAACTTGTAAGTAGTGTGAAAACCTAATATATCTCATACTTGTGTGTTTGAATCCATTATTGAAACATCTAACCCATTTTTATATCTAAGAAAACCGATTCAATCAGATACAGGCTTACGTATTGGATTCCTATTCATACGCCAAGTGACCGTCAATATAACGATATTTACCACCGATGACCCCGTATGTTTTGCTTACGCAAAGATCTCGGGTGCTCATCCTTTTCCCATCCACTTGGATGATTTGACCCCGTCTGTTTTGCTTACGCAAAGAACTCGGGTGTTCAACATTTTTCTATCCGCTTGGATAATTTTATGACTTTTTTTGTTTTGCTTACGCAAAGATCTAGAATGCTCGTACCTTTTTAATATCTACTTGGATATATTTTATATTAATTTTCTAAATCCACTTGGATATCTTATTTTATTTTGGTGGTACGTTGACATTACTAAGACGGTACCTTGGTTAATCAGAAAGAGATGATAGGATGAAGATGGGTACTTCTTGAGGATTGATAGGTTTTTTAAAATCATTTTATTTTAATATGTGGGGTACACCTTGTATATTGCTTAAATGGTACCTTCTAATCACATGAAATCTTTGTACAAACAAATGTTCGGGTTTACTTTGCACAAATACCAGCTATCTTCAGGGACTCACAGTAGTGAATTGCAAAAGGAAGTGTTTCAAGAGACTGACCAGATCTGATCTCATGATGGATCTTTTTCAAGAAGAAAAGTGTAAATATCTTGTGTATAATTTTATTTATTAAATATCGAAACTAGCTGTACATATTGAAACTAATTTGAACTATCGAAACTACTTTGTGCATATCGAAACTACTTTGACATATCGAAACTACTTTGTAAATATCAAAACTAGTTTGTCCTATCGAAACTAGTTTGTCCTATCGAAACTAGTTGTTTCGACAGGGGCAATTTTGTCTTTTGTCTCACGAGAATTAAAAGCCTTCATAAGCAATCCCTCCCGTCATACTGATTCTTACTCGTATTTTTCAAAACCTCTTCGCCTTCTCCGTCATTCACAAAATCTCTCAAACCGTCGGTCTGAGTTGCAAGATATCAGCTGATTTTCCCCGTTGTCTCTATCGTCTCCATCATCAGGTAACGTCTCATTACTTCTTTTTGATGATTTTTGCAATACGGCAGACCCAGGGTTTCAAAAGTTAAAATTTGTTCGACTAAATCTTCATAATAACAAGTCGTTTGTGTGCTTCTTTGTATTTGCATACATTTCAATCATCTTAGAACTCACGATTATTGTGTATTAATGCAGATAACGTCTCACATTCGGTAAGATGAAGTTCCGTCACTTATAGGCCACTCTAAACCTTTCTTTTAAATTGCTTATATTAGTCTGAGTATAACGAATCAGAGGGGTTTGGGTTTCAAAACCAAGTAGTTTCGATAAAGGGGTTCAACACTTTCAAAAATTATCTTAAAAGTTTTTCAATCGAAACTACTAGTTTCGACACCCAAACTTGCCCTAGTATCTATGATCGAAACTAGATAGTTTCGATAAGTTCATCTCCATCGAAACTTGTTGTTTCGACAGTGTTGATTTCCATCGAAACTAGTTGTTTCGACAGTGTTGATCTCCATCGAAACTAGTTGTTTCGACAGTATTGATCTCCATCGAAACTAGTTGTTTCGACAGTATTGATCTCCATCGAAACTAGTTGTTTCGACAGTGTTGATTTAAAATTTTTCTAAGTATTGATCAAAGCTTATAGTCTCTATCGAAACTACTTGTTTCGATAAAGCTGTCTGTTAAATTAACCAAGTTCATCTCAAATCGAAACTAGTTGTTTCGACAGTTAGGACTTCAAAATTTTTCTAAGTGTTGAAATACCTTGTTTCGATTAAGTATTTTCAGAAATCTTACTTATTGTGCAAAATTGATGAAATTTACAGGTATGGATCTCTTATTTGTAAAAAGACACAATGTCTGTGCATTCCTTAATGCCAATGATCCAAAAGCTGCAGAGTTCATTCCTGTCTTAAACTTCCTGGCAAACTCCAACATCAGCTTTGCCATCAGCAACAATCTGCCGGTGTTTGAGACATCTATAAGAGAATTTTGGGAGACTGCAGAAATCATCACAATTGAAAATGTAGAGCACATTAGAGCAACTTTGCTTGGCCAAGAAGTTTTACTTTCTGAAGCTACAGTTAGAGAGGTGCTGCAGTTTAATGACAATCCAGATGCACCCATTGAATTTCCAATCTTCTATGTTAAAGAATGCTTCAGAAGATTGGGTCATCCAGATGAATTCAAAAGTGGCCAGATAATCAAGAACTCCTTACCAAGTCACTGGAGTTACATAGTGCATGTGTTTATTCACTGCCTATCAATCAGAAAAGGAGGGTTTGATTCAGCAAACAGCACTCTAGGCTCAGCTATTTTGGGGATCATCAAGGGAAGAGATTACAATTTCTCTGGCTTCATATTCAGACAGTTAAAGGACAATCTAACAGGAGCTGTGAAGGAGAAATTTTTAGCCTATCCTAGATTTTTACAAATTATCATCAATCATCTTCATCCTGAGTTACAACAAGGTGGGAACATCTTTGTGTTCGACCATATGATTGCCAAGACTCTCAGCTATATAAGAAGTACTAACAAGAGAACCAACAGGGCTATAGATGACGTTCCCCTATTTGGTCATATTATTGGTGAAGAAGAAGAATTTATCCCTGATATTGACACTGATCTTGAAGAAGAGAACTCATCATCTGAAGAAGAAGAAATGGAAGTTGAGCAAGATCAAGGTAATCCACCTATTGATGAAGTTGAGATTGAGATAAACATTCCTATTATTCAAGAAGATAATCAAGAACTCCTTACCAAGTCACTGGAGATACATAGTGCATGTGTTTATTCACTGCCTATCAATCAGAAAAGGAGGGTTTGATTCAGCAAACAGCACTCTAGGCTCAGCTATTTTGGGGATCATTAAGGGAAGAGATTACAATTTCTCTGGCTTCATATTCAAACAGTTAAAGGACAATCTAACAGGAGCCGTGAAGGAGAAATTTTTAGCCTATCCTAGATTTTTACAAATTATCATCAATCATCTTCATCCTGAGTTGCAACAAGGTGGGAACATCTTTGTGTTCGACCATATGATTGCCAAGACTCTCAGCTATATGAGAAGTACTAACAAGAGAACCAACAGGGCTATAGCTGACGTTCCCCTGTTTGGTCATATTATTGGTGAAGAAGAAGAATTTATCCCTGATATTGACACTTATCTTAAAGAAGAGAACTCATCATCTGAAGAAGAAGAAATGGAAGTTGAGCAAGATCAAGGTAATCCACCTATTGATGAAGCTGAGATTGAGATAAACATTCCTATTATTCAAGAAGAAGAACAACCCATAATTGAGCCTGTGATAGAGGCTCCTTTTGTTGAACAAATACAAATAATTCAAGAGCCAGCAGTTAATGTTGAAGCTGGCATGCATGAAGCTGAGGAGGAAGTTGTAGAATCAAGTGGAACTCTAGATGCAGGAATTTATGGATATGACTACTACAAGTCTGATTCAGATGATAGAACAATGCATCTTGCATCTTCCTCCAAACGACAAGTTGAGTCAGATTCTGATTTTGAGGAAGAAGAGCCTAAGGCAAAGAAAATCAAGATTGGATTTGAAGACTTGTCATCCTCATCAGATTCTCTATTAGCTACTCCACAACCATCTCCACAACCATCTCCACAACCTACTCCACAACCATCTCCACAACAATCACCCATCCATACTACTCCCACATCACCAACTCATGATTCAACCTCTCCTATACCAAGAGTTAAAACTTTAAGCCTTGAACTGAAGAAAATGCAGGATAAGATTCAAGAGAAAGATGAAGAGATTGAAGGATTAAAAACTAATTTGCATGATGTCCAGGAAGAGGTTAAAGACCTGAAGCTGGAAGTTGGGGGTTTACATACCCAGATTGAGGTCCAACAAACTCAACTTGAAACACAACAGAAACTAATCTCAAAGCAAAAAGAAGAATTCAAGGCTTTAGCTGAAGCAGTGGAGCATCTCAAAGCCTCAATGGTTAAACCTGTGCAAAAACAACCAACTACTTCAACAACTCAGGGGGAGACTACATCTGTAGTTGAACCCTTATCTCCTGACCTTGTGACTAATCCAGAATCTGCACTAACTATATTTGCTGGCCATACTGAAAAGACAAAAGAGACAGTTGAAGTCAAGATTGAAAAACCAGAACTAAATCTTCCCTCAGCAAGTGAGAGAAGAGATGCTAGAAAGAAAGGGAAAGGGACTTCTACTGAAATTGAGACTGTGATTCTGGATGAAGAAGATATCCCATCTGATGATGAGCTGAATGCCCTTTTAGATGACATTGAAAACTATGGGTATAATGATCTTTATCCAGAAATCCTAACCACTGAAGAAAAAGAGACCGAGAGAACTAGATACTTTACGGAAGACGGAGATGAAATTCAAACCTTATCTGACGAAGAAAAAGGTGAAGAAGATGTTCAGATTAATCTTATCAAAACAGTCACTCCTGAACCAACCACTACAGTCTCCGAATCCAGTCCAGCACAAGATCCATCCTCTGTCACTCCTGAACCTCCAATTTCAAGAAAGTCTTGGTTTAAGAAAATAATTCAGGAGGAAACTCCTAAAACATATGAATGGATAGCAGAGCATCAGGAACTAAAAAGGCCTCCAATTGGCTGGAAGTATGATGCTGAAAGGAAGCTCTTTATCATAAGAAGATTTAGAGGGGGAGTTCAGCACTTTAAAAATATGACTGACTTCCAAACCCTTCCTTTCTATGACCTCAGGGATTTAGCCAAACTTCCCCTTCAAAACCCTGGGAAGGTCATGATGGCTTATGACTTTGAGAAATTTCTGCATTCTCAAGTCAATAATGATTTCAAGGGAATGAAGCCTAGGAAAACTCAAAAGAAAATCTCAAAGACTAGGTTTCATCCTAAAACTAACAAGCCATATGTGTTTTTAAGGTACAAGCCTGCCCAAACTCACAAGACCATCACCATTCCAAAATTTGTACATGTCCAGCTACAAACTTTCAGAAAGTGGTATTATGACCCAATCATTGGCAGTGCAGTAATAGAGTGTGAGGGCAAGGAAAACATCACCATCTTTGAGCCCATGGAGCTGTTGAAGTTTCAGCCTGAAGATCTGGAAATCCTTTTTCAGAATCACATTCAGGCATACAGTGATGAAGATGAAGCTGATGCTAAGGCCTACCAACGGGTTGTATCTCTCCATGTTAAACCTTTTATACCAAGGACAACTAAAGGACCAGCTGCTTGATGAAGAGTTGAAGACGGTAATGCAACAGCTTAGGGGGAGATTGTAGAGTCATATCTTATGTATAAGCTGTTGTTATTTATTGTTTGTTTAAACAGTTTTAGACTAGTTTACTTTCTGTCATTTCATTAAATGTAATTTCAGTTTTCTGTAATTTACTGTTTTTATTTCTAAGTCTGGGCCATCGAAACTACTTAGTTTCGATTGAGTTTGTTTAATCGAAACTAGTAGTTTCGATAGATGGTAGTTTTGACAGTCTGTGTATCACTTGTAAATGGTCAATCGAAACTAGTAGTTTCGATTGAACATAGTTTCGATACCTGTCACTACTATAAATAGCCTAGTTTGAGAATGTTTAGGGTGTGAGTAGCGGCTGTAACCCTGAACCTTCTCTTTCACATTGTTCTTGAATCAATACAATTTGCAGTTGTTTATTCACTGTGTTCTTACATTTTCATACCATTTGCGTGTTGATTCATAGTGTGGTTAGCCTGTTATCTTCACCAACACTGTTTCTATCATCTGCTTCACCACCATACACACAGTTTCCGCCTGTGTGTGTGCGTAATCGATCAAATTAGTGATTTCAAGTGAAATCTGGACCTACAATCACCATCATCAACATCATTTGTCATGGGTTATAATGCCATATGGCCCATATATAACCCATATCACCCATGGACCATTTAACCCATAAGCCTGATAGGGGTGACACTGGTTTTGGGTTATTGGTTGTGAGACATGGTTGGCATGGGTTATGAGCTATACAAGGCTTATGAGCCATCATGATCATCATGTGGTTTATAATCATTACACCATCATCAACATCATTTGTCATGGGTTATAATGCCATAAGCCCCACATATAACCCATATCACTCGTGACCCATGTCCCATTTGACCCATAAGCCTTATATGGGTGACACCGGTTGTGGGTTATTGGTTGTGAGACATGGGTGGCATGGGTTATGAGCCTTACAAGGCTTATGATCCATCATGATCATCATATGGTTTATCATTATCATCATCAGCATCAATATCAGCATCATCAGCATCAACATCATTATAATCATCATCTCAGCAACATCATTATATCATAACCATCATCATCATCATCAACATCATGGCCATCATCATCATACGGGTTATCATCATAATCATCATGCATGCATATCACCATCATATATATGGGTTATATATTAACACCATCATCATATATATGGGTTATGCCCAATCATCATCATCATATGGGTTATCATCACATCAACATCATCATCATTCAGGTTATCAACATCGATCATATGGGTTATCATCATCGTCATCATTAAGAACTATAGGTATGATCTCTAAATTATTTATTTAATTAATTATAAATCGTACATTTTAAGCTTTTAATTTATATATTTTTTTTAAAACTACAGGCTGGTATGATCTCTAAATTTTTTATTTAATTACAAATAAAAAATTTAAAGATTTTAATATAATTTTTTTTAAACTATAGGTATGATCTCTAAATTATTTTTTTTAAACTATTTTTACGTGTGTTGTGTGTTAAGTGAGTTTATGTATGGTTTTGAAAACCTCATCACAATTAATTCTGATCATCTCTTCTCTGATTCTCTCCCGGAACGTCTTCCCGTCTTCCAAGGTAATCCGTTTATGTTTGATCGGATGTAACGTATTTGTGTATTATTGATCATTGTCACACCCCCAAATTCCACTAACGGAGTTTTACCGTTTGGCGTGTGACAAACCAGGATCTCAGTCATTAGTTACATCAAACGACACTATATGAGACATAAATGAAATATCATAAAAGTTCAGAATGAATGCGGAAGCGTTAAATAGAGTAGTAAATGCGCCCAAGTCAAGTCTAAAAAAAAGCATGATAAACATTTGATCAAAGCTTGAAAAGCTAACAAGACTCCATGCATGCCCTAGTGTGCACCTGAACTTAGCGACCTGAGAAAACATGTAAGAAAAAGTGTCAACACTAGGTTGGTGAGTTCACAGGTTTCAGATTGTAAGTAGCGTGTGCCAGATTATGTACATCCAATATGTGTATCAATAGGTAGCTAACCTATGTTCATGTCTTACTAAAGCGCTCGCAACTGAAGCTGACACTGTGTTTGTTTGTTTGCCTCCAGCCAGGTCTATCAACTCTGACTAATGTGTTAAGGCTAACATTTCACCCGTTCGACCTCCAATCGAGTTAGCGCGACTAACGTGGGTGGGGCTTGTCAAACCCAGTAGTACTACCAAACGTTCCCTCGCTAAATCCATATTAATGGTCCGATGTGTGTGAGGACTTTCATGATAGTGTGTTACGCTTAGTCTCAACAGTGATAACATATGAATTACAATAACCAAAAGAGTTTGCGTCAAGTTTTCTCCATCAACGGGAAAAAACGTGTAAAATAATGTTTGTTTGCGTACCTGTTTTTCCCCCACGGGAAAACAAGTAAAAGTATGATTGCTTGCGTGCATGTTTCTCCCCAATGGGAAAACAAGTAAAAGATGTTGTTTGTTTGTGTGCATGTTTTCTTCCCCAATTTAAAACAGTAAAAGGGGCCGTGAAACTCACCTGAGTTGAGTAGTGGATTGAATCGCACAAGGATAAGATTAGGTGCACAAGTGTTAGCCTGCACAACTTACGTATGCCCTAGAATTATAAACACATAAGTTAGGGACATATGGGATTTTGTGACTACGACACGGAAGTTTGAACGTACTAAAATACACTTAGGACCAACGAATAGACGAACGTGTCCACGGTAATAAGGATTTCTTAATTAATTAATTATTAAGATAAATACGTTTCGTGTCGAACGTTTCTAATAATGAATAATAATAAATAATTATATTCGTACGTTTGTGTCATTTAAAATGGTTAGAAAAATAATATAACTATATATATTATTTTTAAGTCGTATGATTACCAAAATAATCATTTGTGTGGAAAAATAATAAATATATTATTTTTATTCCAGGATAAAAATAATATAAATAATTATATTATTTAAAAGTTTGAAACATTACACAATGTTTATAAACGTGTTAAGAATAATATATAAAAATATATTATTTTTAATAGTGGTCACGGGTTAAAATAATATAAATATATTATTTTTATTTGAAGTGGTGGTTAGAAATAATATAAATATATTATTTTTAAAAGTGAGAAATGATATCAAATATGGGTTATAAAATCAAACCCGAGTCTATGGGTGGTTTACGGGGTTAAGATACATGTATATATTAATATAATAATATGGGGGTGGGTTTTATATTAAAATAATCTTTAAAATTTTGTTTAAAAAGAAAAGGGGGTTGGAGGACTCGAACCCCGGGTCTCCTCCCCCACACACCAACACCTTAACCAGTCCCGCCCGCTAGGGTTTCGCAACTAAACCCGGTCCCAAATTCTTTTAACACAGAACTCCAGTGAGTTCTCCTTCCACGCGAATCGAACCCCAAGGCCATCCCAGATTCGACGATTTCGATTAAGATTTGAATCAGAAGTATAAGGGTTTTGTTAATCGGTGATTGGCGAACCTATGAGTGGATTTAATTGCAAAAACAACAAGTTTAGATTGGTTAATTGCTCTATTGAAATTTAGAAACCCTAGTTCATGAACTCAATATCAAATTGCATAATTCTGATAATACAAGTGATTGGATTCATAGGGCTTTCAAAGAGTTGATGATGACGAATCTATTCATGCAATTTAATTGAATTGAAACCGGGTCTAGGGTGGGGTTTGATTACACCCGTAATCATTTGAACCCTAGATATCAGTTCGAGTTCAATTCGTTGTTATAAGCCAAAATTGTGATAGGGCTTATGATCTAGATACTGCAACGAAACTAAAGATGTGTTTGATTACCGGAATGAATGTAGAATTGCAGGTTCACGACCAAAGCTCCTTTCCGACTGGTGTGGTTTGATTCCCAGAGATTCCTGCTGCTTCTCCGACGAACGTGGTGTGTGCAATTGTTTCAGTGGAGTTTGAATGTGGTGTGCAGGTGACCGATTTGTGAGAATAACAGAAAGATCAACCCAATTTGATAATGGTCGATGCTGGCACCGATGGTTACGACTTTAATGGGATTAATTCCTAATAATTTTCGACTAATAATGCTTGGAAACGGTTTAGACATGATCGGCAACATCAATGCCATTTACTACAGTCGTGAATTCGAATGAATTTGGGGTTACGGGTTTAAATTTGGATCACAATGTGGAGGTTTGACTTTCACAAGTCATCCTTAACGATTTTGAGGGAAGTTGTTCTATTTTGACTTTTAGAAGTCAAACAAACTGGTTTAGCGTAATTACATTTTTAGTCCTTGTGTTTTATGTGGACCAGAGTTTAAGAATTTGGCAGAATTAGTCCCTAGGGTTTAGATTAGGTTAAGATTAGGTTTGTTTGACTTTAAAAAGTCAACAGGAACTAAAACTCTTGAATTTTGACTTCCCTTGGTCAACAGATTGAGTTTAGCTTAATTATAGGTTGATTCCTTCAAGTTTTAGTGTATATAAGTTTCAGAAATGACATAAATAGTCCCTGGAGTTTGAGATAAGGTTAGATAGGTTAACTTTAACTGGATTTCTCTAACGGAGTTAACCCTAAATTATCAGATGTCACATCATCCCATAGTTGAAAGAATTTTCGTCCCGAAAATTAAATTTTTTTTTGGGTGTCACATCATTCCTTAGCTGAAAGAATTTTCGTCCCGAAAATTAAAGTAGTACCTTAAGTTTTTGACGTAGAGTGCTTGAAAAGATGAAGGATGCTTGGGCATCATCTGATCCTCGCACTCCCAAGTGAATTCCGGTCCGCGTTTTGAGTTCCAACGAACTCTGACGATAGGGATTTTACTGTGTTTAAGTGTTTTGACTTCCATATCCATGATTTCGACCGGTTCTTCAACGAAGCGTAGTTGATCATCGATTTGTAGTTCCTCAAGAGGAACCGCGAGTGTTTCGTCTGCTAGACATTTCTTCAAGTTCAAGACATGAAAGACATCGTGTACCCCACTCAGTCCTTCAGGTAGGTCCAGTTGGTACGCTACTGGACCAATTCTCTTCACTATCTTGAACGGTCCAACATAATGAGGATTTAGTTTGCCTCGTTTCCTGAAGCGGATTATACCTATCCAAGGTGAGACTTTTAGTAGAACCATGTCGCCTACCTAAAATTATAAGGGCTTGCGACGTTTATTGACATAGCTCTTTTGACGATCATGAGCTGCGGCCATAAGGTTTCGGATTTTAACGATCTTTTCAGAAGTCTCAAAAACAAGTTTGGGACCTTTAAGTTAGCTATCCCCAACTTCAGCCCAACAGATAGGAGATCGGCATTTACGTCCGTACAATGCCTCGAATGGTGACGCCTTGATGCTAGTGTGATGACTGTTATTGTAGGAGAACTCCACCAGAGGTAAGTGAGTTTCCCAATTGTTACCGAAATCGATCACACAAGCTCGTAACATGTCTTCTAAGGTTTGGATGGTACATTTCGTTTGACCATAGGTTTGTGGATGATATGCTGTACTCATGTCTAGACGTGTGTCTAGGGTTTTTTGTAGTGATAGCCAAAACCGAGAGGTGAATCGAGCGTCTCGATCCGAAATGATAGAGATTGGCACTCCGTGCCGAGAGACTACTTCCTTCAAGTAAATGAGAGTGAGTTTTTCCATCTTATCGGTCTCTTTAATTGCTAGGAAGTGAGTGGATTTAGTCAGACGATCTACGATCACCCAGATGGTGTCGCATCCGCTAGGAGTTCGGGGTAATTGGTTATGAAGTCTATAGAGATTTGCTCGCATTTCCACATAGGAATCTCTGGTTGCTGCAGTAAGCTAGAAGGCTTTTGATATTCTATTTTGACCTTTACTCAAGTTAGGCACTTGCTCACATAGGTGGCTATATCAGCCTTCATCTTTGGCCACCAATATAGCACCTTTAGGTCATGATACATCTTGTCAGAACCTGGATGAATAGAGTATCGAGATTTATGAGCTTCATCCATAACCAGTTCTCTTAAGTTTCCATACACTGGAACCCATATTCGCTCTGCAAGGTAGCGAATGCCATCTGATTTGACCTCCAACTGTTCTTCCATACCGCATGTGGCTTCCAGCGGTAGGTTCTCCTTTTTAAGGGCTTCGAGTTGAGCACTTTGGATTTTGTCAGGTAATCCGGTGTGAATGGTAAGCTGTAATGCCCGAACTCATTTGGGTTTGGTGTCCTTGCGGCTTAAGGCATCGGCTACCACATTAGCCTTCCCTGGATGATATCTGATTGCACAGTCATAGTCGTTTAAGAGTTCGACCCAACGACGTTGTCGTATGTTCAACTCTTTTTGTTCAAAGATATGCTGAAGACTCTTGTGATCGGTGTAGATAGTGCATTTGGTACCGTACAAGTAATGTCTCCAGATCTTTAGTGCAAATACCACGGCTCCCAACTCTAAGTCATGAGTCGTGTAGTTTTTCTCGTGGTTTTTCAGTTGACGAGAAACGTATGCAATCACTTTCTCGCGTTGCATCAGTACACAACCAAGACCTTGAAGGGATGCATCGCAATACACCACAAAGTCATTCGTTCCTTCCGAAAGAGATAGGATGGGTGCACTGCAGAGTTTCTATTTCAGAAGTTGGAACGCTGACTCGTGGGTGTCACCCCAGTTATAGGGTTTACCCTTTTGAGTTAGGGTAGTGAGAGGTTGAACGATCTTCAAGAATCCCTCGATGAATCGGCGATAGTAGCCAGCCAATCCCAGAAATTGTCGCACCTCTATCGGAGTCGTTGGTGCCGCCCAATTTTTGATGGCTTCTACTTTAGCTGTATCGACATGTATTCCCGTCTCATTAACTACATGTCCTAAGAATTGTACCTCGTGAATCCAGAATTCGCACTTGGAAAGTTTAGCATATAGTTGTTCTTGTTTTAGCTATTCCAGAATCACACGAAGGTGTTCCTCATGTTCATCCCTATTCTTGGAATAGATGAGGATGTCATCAATGAATACGATAATGAATTAACCAAGGTAAGGTTTACACACACGGTTCATGAGGTCCATGAAAACCGCGGGTGTGTTGGTTAATCCGAACGGCGTGACCAAAAACTCGTAATGGCCGTACCGAGTTCTGAATGCAGTTTTTGAGATGTCTTCGTCCCAGACTCTCAGTTGATGATAACCGGATCTAAGATCTATCTTGAAATAGAAGCTTGATCCTTGGAGTTGATCAAATAGATCATCAAGGAGGGGTAGAGGATAACGGTTCTTGATCGTCACTTTGTACAGCTCATGATAATCGATGCACATACGAAAAGTTCCATCTTTCTTCCTGACGAATAAGACTGGACCCATGGCGATGAGCTAGGTCTGATAACTCTCTTATCTAACAACTCTGGCAGTTGTGTAGATAACTCTTGCAACTCACTAGGATAGCAGTATGGGCCTTTTGCAAGCACTTCTACGCTTTCATGAAAGATATGATGCCTACTACAGCACCACTCTTTTTGCCTTGGACAAAAAGGGCTTCTCCTCTAGGGAAAGGAAGGCGAACAATTTTTATCACGACAAATGATTTTGGCTCAGTTCTTAGATAACCAATCCATACCGATAATTATGTCAAAACTGTTAAGTGTGACTGGCATGAGGTCTATGTCAAGCTTATAACCAACAAATCCTAACTCACATCCTCTAAGAATGTGAGTTGCTTCGAGTATTTGACCGTCCACTATTTCTATAGTGTACTTAGTTCCAAATAGAGTTGGAGTACGACCGCACCAACATGAAATTTGTGAAGTAATGCTGAGACTTCTAGTGAGACCCATGCTTATAAAGTAAGCGTCGGTCAATGCAAAGGCTAAGGGAAGAGGTTCACATGTAGGAAAAGAAATTTTATGAGATACAGATTCCAGTAATACCAGGGATTGGTTGCCTGTTTAAGTAGTCACGTTCAACCGATGGTTGGTTGGATTAAATCCCCGTTTTCTAATGTCATCGGAACAACGGAATCATTTTGCGAAGAGAGAAGTCTGTTTACGGAGTTGGATATCCTAGGGTATAAATCAAACTAGACCAAGGATTAGTCACATGATAAGGTAATAGGGTCAAATGGAATTTATTGTGGGAGTGTAAGGAATAACGTATTAGCTTAGAAAGAATTTCTCAAATTCCGCTTACATAGTTGGAGTCGATCTGTTTATCATGAGGTTCTACTAGAGTTTCAATCGAGATGGTTTCATTGATCAAGTCTGGATGAGAGTCTTAAGTTCACTAAGACTCTTACATGAGTGACATAAAATAATGGGTTCCATTGATGATAGCTTAGTGTGTCCGTAAATCTCTTCAACTTGATAGTCGCGTCTATCAATTGTTGAAAGGGTTTAACGATACCGATTGGTCGTTGAGCGGGTTATGAGAATTTCTACTCGAGTTGAAACAAAATACGAGAGTTCAATCCAATGGATTGTTGATGGAAACGTGCACATGAAACGAACCTGTACATGAAATGCGACTTCGAGGAGTGAAACTAGTTCAGGGATATATGTTATCGGAAGAGGCAAAGTAGCCGTCATTCCAACTGAGTCAGGATAGGGTTTGAGTATGCAATGAGCAAGGGGTTCTCAACCTTGTGGTCAATCTTTCTTCAACAGAATATCGAACAAAGTGCGAGCCCACAGCTCGGGAAAATGATGACATCTATGTGTCAATGAATTTCTACAATAATACGTGCAACGGTCTACCTCCACACGGTGTACCTCCAGTGAGGTCCACGGGTTCGGGCTTAAAGTAGAGTAAAGCTAGTGAGGTCGGAGTATTGTTGCTAGTGGGTGCAGGAGGGACTCGTCTCCGACGAAACCAACTCCCAAATAGATATGTGCCAGTGCTGGGTGTCGTCCCTAACACAGTCCTGAGAAGGCCCATCATTCCCTGATTGTATCATCTATAGGCTCAAGCCGGTGTCATCTTCGGCTCTACTGGTGTGATAAGGGTGCAAATGATGGTGGTGTGAGTGACTCTTCCGAAGGCTCCGTCTCGCTGCCCTCGGACGGGAGTGGATGTTATTTTGGTGATTCCCTGAGTGTCACCACTGGGAATGATGATGCACTGCGAATGACTTGCCCCTCGTCAGCAGAGGGTGATATGGATGATATCAACATGCCTGCAATGCAATGTATGTGTAGATGCTACGTGTAGCATGTAATGAGTGTATGTGTCATGTAACTAATGTGTGTGGGTTATAGTCTAGTATGCAATTCCTAGTTCTCTATAACCAATGGCTCTGATACCAATCTGTCACACCCCGAAATTCCACTAACGGAGTTTTAACGTTTGGCTTGTGACAAACCAGGATCTCAGTCATTAGTTACATCAAACGACACTATATGGGACATAAATGAAATATTATAAAAGTTCCGAGTGAATGCGGAAGCGTAAAATAGAGTAGTAAATGCGCATACAATGCGCCCAAGTCAAGTCTAAAAAAAGAAGCATGATAAACATTTGATCAAAGCTTGAAAAGCTAACAAGACTCCATGCATGCCCTAGTGTGCACCTGAACTTAGCGACCTGAGAAAACATGTAAGAAAAAGTGTCAACACTAGGTTGGTGAGTTCACAGGTTTCAGTTTGTAAGTAGCGTGTGCCAGATTATGTACATTCAATATGTGTATCAATATGTAGCTAACCTATGTTCATGTCTTAATAAAGCGCTCGCAACCGAAGCTGACAGTGTGTTTGTTTGTTTGCCTCCAGCCAGGTCTATCAACTCTGACTAATGTGTTAAGGCTAACATTTCACCCGTTCGACCTCCAATCGAGTTAGCGCGACTAACGTGGGGGGCTTGTCAAACCCAGTAGTACTACAAAACGTTCCCTCACTAAATCCATATTAAAGGTCCGATGTGTGTGAGGACTTTCATGATAGTGTGTTACGCTTAGCCTCAATAGTGATAACATATGAATTACAATAACCAAAAGAGTTTGCGTCATGTTTTCTCCCCCAATGGGAAAAACATGTAAAATAATGTTTGTTTGCGTACCTGTTTCTCCCCTATAGGAAAACAAATAAAGTATGATTGCTTGCGTGCATGTTTCTCCCCCAACGGGAAAACAAGTAAAAGATGTTGTTTGTTTGTGTGCATGTTTTCTCCCCCAATTTAAAACAGTAAAAGGGGCCGTGAAACTCACCTGAGTTGAGTAGTGGATTGAATCGCACAAGGACGAGATTAGGTACACAAGTGTTAGCCTACACGGCTTATGTATGCCCTAGAATTATAAACACATAAGTTAGGGAAATATGAGATTTTGTGACGAAGACATGGAAGTTTGAACGTCCTAAAATACACTCAGGATCAACGAATAGACGAACGTGTCCACGATAATAAGGATTTCTTAATTAATTATTTATTAAGATAAATATGTTTCGTGTCGAATGTTTCTAATAAAGAATAATAATAAATAATTATATTCATACGCTTGTGCCATTTAAAATGGTTAGGAAAATAATATAACTATATATATTATTTTTAAGTCGTATGATTAACAAAATAATCATTTGTGTGGAAAAATAATAAATATATTATTTTTAATCGAGGATAAAACCGAGGGTAAATAGTATAAATAATTATGTTATTTAAAAGTTTGAAACATTACACAATGTTTATTAACGTGGTAAGAATAATATATAAAAATATATTATTTTTAATGGTGGTCACGGGGTTAAAATAATATAAATATATTATTTTTATTTGAAGTGGTGGCTTGAAATAATATAAATATATTATTTTTAAAAGTGGGAAATAATATCAAATATGGGTTATAAAATCAAACCCGAGTCTATGGGTGGTTTACGGGGTTAAAACACATGTGTATATTAATATAATAATATGGGGGTGGGTTTTATATTAAAATAATCTTTAAAAATTTGTTTAAAAAGAAAAGGGGGTTGGAGGACTCGAACCCGGGTCTCCTCCCCCACACACCAACACCTTAACCAGTCCCGCCCGCTAGGGTTTCACAACTAAACCCGGTCCCGAATTCTTTTAACACAGAACTCTAGTGAGTTCTCCTCCCACGCGAATCGAACCCCAAGGCCATCCCAGATCCGACGATTTCGATTAAGATTTGAATAAGAAGTATAAGGGTTTTGTTAATCAGTGATTGGCGAACCTGTGAGTGGATTTAATTGCAAAAAACAACAAGTTTAGATTGGTTAATTGCTCGATTGAAATTTAGAAACCCTAGTTCATGAACTCAAAATCAAATTGGATAATTCTGATAATACAAGTGTTTGGATTCATAGGGCTTTCAAAGAGTTGATGATGGCGAATCTGTTCATGCAATTTAATTGAATTGAAACCGGGTCTAGGGTGGGGTTTGATTACACCCGTAATCATATGAACCCTAGATATCAGTTCGAGTTCAATTCGTTGTTATAAGCCAAAATTGTGATAGGGCTTATGATCTAGATACTGCTACGAAACTAAAGATGTGTTTGATTACCGGAATGAATGTCGAATTACAGGTTCACGACCAAAGCTCGTTTCCGACCGGTGTGGGTTGATTCCTGGAGATTCCTGCTGCGTCTCCGGCGAACGTGGTGTGTGCAATTGTTTCAGTGGAGTTTGAATGTGGTGTGCAGGTGACCGATTTGTGAGAATAACAGAAAGATCAAACCAATTTGATAATGGTCGATGCTGGCACCGACGGTTACGACTTTAATGGGATTAATTCCTAATCATTTTCGACTAATAATGCTTGGAAACGGTTTAGACATGATCGGCAACATCAATGCCATTTACTACTGTCGTGAATTCGAATGAATTTGGGGTTACGAATTTAAATTTGGATCACAATATGGAGGTTTGACTTTCACAAGTCATCCTAAACGATTTTGAGGAAGTTGTTCTATTTTGACTTTTATAAGTCAAACAGACTAGTTTAGCGTAATTACAGTTTTAGTCCTTGTGTTTTATGTGGACCAGAGTTTAAGAATTTGGCAGAATTAGTCCCTAGGGTTTAGATTAGGTTAAGAATAGGTTTGTTTGAGTTTCAAATGTCTACAGGAACTAAAACTCTTGAATTTTGACTTCCCTTGGTCAACAGATTGAGTTTAGCTTTATTATAGGTTTAGTCCTTCAAGTTTTAGTGTATATAAGTTTGAGAAATGACATAAATAGTCCCTGGAGTTTGAGAAAAGGTTAGATAGGTTAACTTTAATTGGATTTCTTTAACGGAGTTAACCCTAAATTGTAAGATGTCACATCATCCCCTAGTTGAAAGAATTTTCGTCTCGAAAATTTAAATTTTTTTTCCGAGTGTCATATCATCTCTTTGTTGAAAGAATTTTCGTCCCAGAAATTGAAGTAGTACCTTAAGTTTTTTGACGTAGAGTGCTTGAACAGATGAAGATACTTGCGAATCATCAGATGTCACAATCATCATAATGCGATGTCGTTGCTCTAGCTAGATTAGGTGCGATGTTCGTTGCTTGTTTTAAGCTGATTTATTTAGGTTTTTCTGTTTGATTTCTTTAATTTAGGGGCTTTGGCTGGTTTGCGTCGATGGTTTACTTTTGTTATGAGCTTAATGTATATTAACCTAATGGGGTGGAGGGGGGGGTAAGAGGGGAGTCCAAAACCAAGAGGTTGTGGGTTCAAACCTCACCCAAGACAAAAAAAATGTGTCGTTGATGAGAGTGATCTACTTGTTGCAAATAACAATACTACTATGGTCGATCGTATGATAGGTAGCCATGAGTGTAATTAAGTGTATGCAGAATCATATAATTTTGTTGGAAATATTACTACTTTGGTTAATTTCCTTTTTCGGTATACTAGTCTAGTTGTAATTTTTTTGGCTTATGATTGTGGAAAGTTAATAAATGAAGAGTGAGCAGGATCCACCCACCCAGTACGTCTTAGAGAAGGGGAAAGCACCCATGGTAGAGAAGAGGAAAAGAGGTAGACCCAAAAAGTATCCACCCACCCAGTACGTCCTAGAGAAGGGGAAAGGACCCATGGTGGAGAAGAGGAAAAGAGGTAGAACCAGAAAGTATCCACCCACCCAGTACGTCCTAGAGAAGGGGAAAGAACCCATGGTGGAGAAGAGGAAAAGAGGTAGACCCACCAAGTATCCACCCACCTAGTACATCCTAGAAAAGGGGAAAGCAAGAGGGAGACCAAGAAAGAATTTGAAACATGATGGTTTAGGTAATTATAAAGATTTTATTTTTATGTTAAAGTATAGGTTTTTATCTTTCTTTGTTTCGGATATACTCTTCTAGTGTGCTTATTGCTAAAGGTTTTGAATGCAATACGTACATTTCTTTTAACGTATGCCCGTTCACATGTCTTTTTTTATTTACCGCAAATTTTTAGTTCTATGCTAATCCAGGCTTCTTGTTGATTATCAAAAATTCAGTTTTATCTTTTCAGGTAATAATGTCAACAAGTTTTCTTATTTGAACTATGTAGCTATATATATATATATACACATTAATTGTAACCTCTTCAACCCTCCAGGTCTTGCCTTTGTGTTACGAGCACCTTTATCTGAGCAACAACTTTCCGGTGGGTCCAATCGTTGTAACCAATGTTTGGTGTAAGTCATGGGAGCTGGAGATCCAAAAGAAAAGTCACTTCTTCTCCTTTACCAATGGATGGCAGAAGATGGCAAAAGACCTTGGTGTAGATGTGGGTTGGGCTATGCAGTTCAACTTGGTTGATACTCATGCGTTCCACATTGAGGTTTACAATGCAAGTGCAAATTTTTTCTGCAGAAGAAGGTGAGGAAGATGATGCTGATGAAGATTGAAGGCTAGGCTATGATGTTCAACTACTAGTGTTGATAATGCACTCAAAATGAAAAGAATGAAGGATGAAATGATAGTAGCAAAGATTGATCAACCTGCTACAATTAAGAGATGGAATGAAAGAAAAACTTTTGAAAACTACAAGAGTTTGAAAGATCTCAGAAAGAACTTTCCTGAAAAGGTGCCACTCAAGCTAGTCTACGATGATGAAGCTTTACCAATAAGAACCTCGTTGAATCCAACTGAGCCTCCAACTGCAGATCAAATCTTAGTTGCAGCTAGATCATACTTTGCAGGACTAAAAAACCAAAAAGAACCACCTCTTGATCAAGTTTCTGCAGAAGTGAAGATCATCATGTATGAATCTTCGAGGATATACAAGTGGCTGGACCTAGCTAGATCATAACTGATATGTACAAGAACTGATGTTTTTTATATATATGTACAATTTATCTTTGTAAATGGTCAAATATTGGTCAGTAGATGGTAAATGGTTAAGTGGTCAGTATATGGTCACATAGTCAACTGTTATATCTTTGGATTTCAGTATATGGTCAGCTGTGCAACTGCTATGTCTTTGGTTTGATTTCTATTAGTTTGATTTATAGAAGACCTGGTGAGGGAAACTGCTGGTGAGGTTGTTCTCCAAAACCAGCAGTTGTGTCTATTTGAAATTAAAATGGTCAAATAGTCAACTGTTATCAATTGATGCAATTGAAGACCAATTGCAAATGGTCAGTATATGGTCAACTTTTATCAATATATGGTGAAATGGTATGCAGTTGTAGACCAATTGCAAGTGGTCAAATATTGGTCAGTATATGGTAAATGGTCAATATATGGTCAACTGGTCAACTGTTATGTCTTTGGATTTTAGGATATGGTCAACTGTTCAACTGCTATGTCTTTGGTTTGATTTATATTAGCTTGATTTATAGAAGACCTGGTGAGGGAAACTGCTGGTGTGGTTGTTCTCCAAAACCAGCAGCTGTGTCTATTTAAAATTAAAATGGTCAAATGGTCAATTGTTATCAATATATGGTCAAATGATATTCAATTGTAGACCAATTGCAAATGGTCAAATATTGGTCAGTATATGGTAAAAGGTCAATATATGGTCAACTGTTATTTATTTGGATTTTAGGATATGGTCAACTGTACAACTGCTATGTCTTTGGTTTGATTTATATTAGTTTGATTTATCTTTGCAATTAGTCAACGGTTATTAGTATATGGTCAAATGCTATGCAATTGCTACAATTATAGACCAATTGCAAATGGTCAAATATTGGTCAGCATATTGTAAATGGTTAAATGGTCAGTATATGGTCAAATGGTCAGTATGGTCAAATGGTCGGTATATGGTCAAATGATATTCAATTGTAGCTAGCTTTATTTAACTGTAGTTTCCTAATGAGAAAATACATTGTATTGCATCAACCAAATACACAATCAATACAATCAAATAACAAAACAACGATCACATGCATCAACCAAATAACAAAAAACTGATATATTATATATATAACCATATTTTTTATGAAAAATTCATAATTACAGACATAAATTTAAAACTAGATCACTATGACCTAGCATCAAATAACAAATCCTCATCCTCCTCAGATGAGGATGTGGACTATGTAGTATCTCCTTCACTATGCTCGCCTGGTATCCTCCTCTACCCAAACAGAGCATCAGAGATGAAGGTGGAGTCCTGCTCTATCACAAGGTAGAGGGAGAGTTCAGTAGCATCCATCCCGTGAAAGGCCACAGCCCTCATATCATTGTCACTGTACACTTCAACAGCATACTCCAGTGAAAGGTATGTGATCCTGAAAAAGGTGGTAAAATACCCAACCGTCATATACCCTAGAGCTTTAACCATATGGTCAAGCTCTTTGTACGAAAAGAGATCAATGTTGAAGTAGTCAACAAAGCTCTCAGCGCCGCCATTGTATTCCTGCTCACCGGTGGAAGTGGCTCTGAAGTGGCCCTTGTGGTGGATCTTCAGCGTGATAGGCCTCAGATTACCTGAAATTTCAACATTAGGTTACACATTTTACCTTAAAAAACACAACTTTAAGAATAGTACTATACCCTGGTAGTGTGGTGTTGCACCACCGGTTGCTCATATTCTCAATTGCGGCATCATTTTGATCCTTTTTTTTGTTTTGAGAGAAGGGAGATGAAGGTTTTTTGGTTGAATGAAAACCTAATTTGGTGAATTGGTATCTACAGGAGGGTGCGCCCCACATCCGGTAGATCATCTTCCTCTGACAAAGTGAATTTGGCGGCAGGAAGTGGGAACACCATAGGCTAGACGCACTATTAACCGTGTCCATTGATTACTTTTAGCCACACATAAAACGTTTAACCGTGACCATTGATTACTTTTAGCCACACAAAATAACTGTAACCGTGACCATAAAATACGTATAGTATAACTATTTAAACATACGTGGCTAATAAACACTACTATATATATATATATCTTTGTATTATCTTTTTGCCACATCGTCAAACAAAAATAATGGTGGTTCGTCACATTTAGCCACTGCTTTTGTTTGATTTACTAATTGCAAAACAATAAATCTTTGGCCACACAAGCTAAAATAAGTGGCCATATCTATTAGCTCTTAGCCACATCACTAAAAATATACTATGACAGTTCGCCACATTTGGCCACACTATTCTAGAGTGGCTAGTAGATGTCACATTTTTGTTTTAAAGTGTGGCAAATAGATGTGCTTTTGGTCACATGAATAACAAATCAAACAAATACCATAACATTTGGTCTCATTTGACCACCCTTTTCTAGTTTGTCTACTAAATGTCACTGTTTTTTCTTAAAGTGTGGCTAATAGATGTGTTTTTGGTCACATGAAACAAATACTATGGCTGTAGATCACATTTGGCCTCACTTTTCTAGTGTGGCTACCAAATGTCACAGTTTTTTTCGTAAAGTGTGGCTAATATATGTGTTTTTAGTCACATGTATCAAAAAAACAAACAAATACTGTGGTTGCATATCACATTTGGCCACACTTTTATAGTGTGGCTACTAAATGTCACAGTTTTTTCTTCAAGTGTGGCTAAAGGTTTTGAACTGTTATACATTGGTCACATGAATAAATAAAATGTGTGGCCAAAAGTAGGATAGAAGGTTTTGAAATGTGATTAATGACCTTTAGCCACACATTTAATCGAAAGTGTGGAAGGACGGTTTTTGAAAAAAGTGTGGCTAAAGGCCACTTTTGGCATAGTGTCTCTCGGCTTGTATTCACCGAACCAATACCCGCTTAATTATACTATTTAGTACTATGTTTTATATTATTATTATTTTATTTAACATTTAATATAATTTTTTTCTAATATATAACTTATTAATACACGGTTATGTTTTTATTTTTTGCCAACATTCCGATATAAATTTTAATAAAATCAAGTTGTATTCAAAATAAAGTAATTTTTGGTTCGTAATCGGCTTTATTCCAGCGGTTAAATTTCAACGGATATATTTTAAAATACTATAAATACATGCATTTGTTTCACCTTTATTCTTTCAAATTTATGTACTCTCACATATACTCTCCAATTTAAATGGTGATACCATGGGCTGCGATCGAAGAAGAGACTCTAGCACGTGCATGGATCGATGTCGATATCGATATCGGTAGCTCGCAAATTTATTGTAACATTCCTAAATATTTGTAACATCCCGAAAATAGTAAATAAGTAAATAATAATACGATAGAGATTTAAACGTCATAAAACGAAATAAGAACGGATGGGCTTGGGCTCGGCTCTAACGGGACGAGGGAAACCCAGGTATAAAAGGGGTAAGGCAGCCCACTAGCTCATTTCACCTTCATTTTCACCATCTTAGAGAGAGAAAGGGAGCTCGGGTCTAGAGAGAGAAAGTCGACGGATCGTCACGAGATTAGACGAGCACGTTACAGCTGAGCTCGTGAGCAAAACCTCCGAATCAGAACTTCAATCCAGGTAATGATTCGACCATAATCTGAGTTTTTGTTCACTTTGGGGTTTCTCGAGTTTTAGCTAAATAGATGATGTTTTTACGGATGAAACTTGATAATAAGCTTAGAAATAGCATCTAGAAAGGAAACCGCACATTTTGATCAAAGAAAATTGTAAGATTAGCATGATCGGATTAACATGCATGAATTCCGAAATTTTGGTCCATGAACCAGGTACTGCGTACTTACCAAGTGCGCAGGAAGGAATTCCTACGTATTTAGCAAGTACGCAGGAGGAAGTCCCTGCGTACTTACCAAGTACGCAGGAGGAAGACTCCTGCGCACTTGCCAAGTGCGCATGAGCAAGTCCCTGCGCACTTACTAAGTGCGCAGGCAGCAGACAGCAGGTTGGTTAAGTAAAGTCAGTAAGTTTAGAATGATCAAACCATTAGAGTCGGGGTTGGGTCTAATGTGTATTTAACTACCTAATCCAGATCGGAAGTGACGCTGTTGGACCTCTGTTTAGGACAACCTAGAGTAGCTCATCAGGAGAGTTCTATGTGCCCCCTTCTATGTTATGTGCGAATGATTTATAAATGTTTTGGGGCTGAAGTGTATACACTAAATGAATAAATGTCAATGTGATCATACGTATATATATATATATATATATATATATATATAAATACTTATATATGAAAATGAATTATGAATAAAGAATGAAGCGTATGACTATAAAGAATGAATGAAAGAAGGACATAACGTAAAAGAATGAAATCTTGCTTTATATTACATATATATTGCATGTTATGAATGAATGTAAACGTTATTAACCCTTCTATGACAACGGCTACTTCGGTAGACGGACGACCACCTGATTATTTTGCAACCGGGATAAAAACGTTCCTTCGCAAGCTAGGACGTATGAAAAGGTATAAATGGACGGTCGAAGCAATTGCCTTAACTAATGTAGAACGGTTGCATACATAATGGTCACGTGGGAAACGGATGCCCTAGGGCAGACGGACAAAAATGACGGACTACGACGGTAGGACGGTAAAGAGCGGACGGACAAAGGTTGCCGGACGGTTTTCTAGAGCCGGACGGTAATGAAACGGGCTACGACGGTAGTTCTGACTACGATGTCTTCGTGACATTCGCGACAAGTATGATGGGTTGATCTCCCTTAAGATTATGGCCAATAAGTGTTCTCTCAAAGAAAGTATGTGTGTACTTATGTATATACCCTCAATGATTGTTATGTGATAAAATAAAGTAAGGAATATTTAAAGGTACGAATATACATATACACGTTATATTCATGAAAAGATAAGTATTAATTATGAATGTCTTTAAACTAGAACTCACCAGCGTTAGCTGACTTTTAGTATACATTTCAGGTAAGGGAAGAAAGGGTCGTGCGATGGCGTGAAGGTTACCCGGCACAAGACTGACATCCCACTTTTGTTTGTTAAGAATATGTTATGTTTTATTTGTAAAGACTTCCGCTGTTATGATTATGTAATTGAATGATGAATGTTTTAATTTAAGTTCAGTATTTATGACTATGTTTATGAGTAAATCCAACAAGTGAGGTTACCCGGGAAAGGGGCCTTACAAGTTGGTATCAGAGCATTTAGTTTGAGAGATTCAGACATCCCAAAATGTCTGGACTCAAACTGATTATGGGACCAACGCACGGATGTCAGTATGGGTAACCAACGCCAACGCTAGCACGGTAAGTAAGGCATAAAGTTAATGCTCTTGCATAGGAATAGATACCATAACTTAGAACAAGTAGATGTTAATGCCACGACTGATTTGAAGAGTTTCGAACCCGAAAAGCAATGTAAATTAGTAATCACAAACCGGTCACTGTAATTAAGAATTTACCTTGCTCGTACTGTTCCAAACTATGATCTGAAGAAATGACATTGATGTATTCCCTTTTTAACTATCAGGAAATTAAGAACTATGGCTGGTGGAGGAAGAACAGGACCTCGAGGCGGTCGCACTGGCCGACGAGGTAGACCTCCGTTGAACCCAAGATTTGAAGAAGAAGAGAGTGTGCACGCAGAGCACACCGAAAGTGTGCACGAAACAGAAGTGACCCCAATTAGGGACGACAGTCCAGGGCCTATACAGTTGGAACCTGAAGTCCGGGATGCTATTGCCCGTGAAGTTGTGCTCACTTTGAAGAAGGTATTGCCTGATCTACTATCCGAGGCAATAAAGAAAAGTAAAGAGGAGGGTGAAGGAAACCATGAAGAAAAAGTATATGACAGCGACGGGGATGAGATAAAAGTGGGGTCAAGCACCAAAGGGTGCACTTATAAAGGTTTCAAAGACGGAGACCCACCTAAGTTTGATGGTAGCAAGGATTCGGTGGCTACTTTCGAATGGATCGAGAGGATGAACGCTGTAATCAACATCAGCGAGTGCCGACCGGACCAGGCGGTTAAATATGTTACTCATTCTTTCACCAATGAAGCGCTAGGTTGGTGGAGAAACATTCAAAGAACAAATTCGCCAAATGCTCTTGCTAGAATGACATGGGAAGACCTGAAGAAACTCATAATCCAAAAGTTCTGCCCACAGAACGAGATTGATCGCGTGGAGAACGAGTTCCTAAACTTCAAAGCTGGCGACAAGACTCATCGTCAATATACTTCAAGGTTCAACGAGCTGGCCCAACTGTTACCACACTTGGTGGAAACCGAAGAACGTATGATTAAATACTATGTCAAGGGTCTGCCGCAAAGGGTCCGTGTCCACGTAAAAGCCAACCTACCCTCGACCTTTGAGTCGGTAGTCAACCTGTCTGGAATCGTTTACGACGATTATGCCAATGAGGACCCGACACCTGTGACACAAAAGAGAAAGTGGGAGAATCCGTCTAGAGGCACCGGAAGAGGGAATGAAACAACTGAAATTAAGAAACCGAGGTTGGACGGATATGAAACGTGCAAGAAATGTGGAAAGCAACATATTGGCGAGTGTCGAATCGGCACCACCGTGTGTTATAAGTGCGGGAGGCCGGGGCACTACTCCCGAGATTGTTGGAAGGACGCCAAATGTCAAGTATGTGGATTGTTTGGACATCTGACAAAGAATTGCAGGAAGGCCGCCCAATCTGGTTCGGGAAAAGAGAAGGAAAAGGAACAGCCGCAGGCAAGGACTCGGGCCTATGCCTTAACTGAGGAGGAAGCAAGGGAAACCCTGATGTCGTGTCAGGTACGTTCCTAGTTAATGATGAACATGCTGCTATTTTATTTGACTCTGGTGCTAGTAAAAGTTTTATATCCAATGCATTTAGTCGTAAAGTAGATTGCACTATCAACACCATAGTAAAGGCCTTTAGCGTACAAACTGCCGTTGGTAAAAATTCGACAGTATTCCAAGTAACAGAGGACTGCATAATAGAAATAGAGGGACATAAGTTTCCTTCTAGATTATTCCTTCTCACCTTAGGAGGATTCGATATAGTATTGGGGATGGATTGGCTAGCTGCCAACGAAGCTCAAATCATATGTAAACGTAAGAGGATACACCTCAAGACTCCAAGCGGCAGTCCAATTACGGTTTATGGGGATTGGAATTGCACGATGCCGAGCGTCATCTCGATGATCAAGGCCGAAAGTTACATGAGGCGCGGTTGCGAAGCTTATCTGGCATATGTTATTGACGATAGAATGGAAACGAAAGAACTCAAGAATGTACCCGTGGTGTGCAATTTTCCGGAAGTATTCCCTGAGGATCTACCTGGTTGCCACCCGATCGGGAAATATAATTTCAGATTGATTTACTGCCAGGAGCTGAGCCCGTTGCCAAAGCCCCCTACCGATTGGCTCCGTCAGAAATGAAAGAATTGATGTCTCAACTACAAGAATTAATAGAAAAGGGATTTATTAGACCGAGCATCTCACCATGGGGCGCTCCGGTACTATTCGTAAAGAAGAAAGATGGCAGCATGCGCATGTGCATTGACTACCGCGAACTGAACAAGAGGACAGTAAAGAACAAATACCCACTGCCTAGAATAGACGACCTTTTTGATCAACTGCAAGGTGCGAGTTGGTTCTCAAAGATCGATCTTAGGTCGGGTTACCATCAGTTGAAAGTAAGGGAAGAAGACGTACCAAAGACCGCGTTTCGCACGCGTTATGGTCATTATGAGTTTCTCGTGATGTCCTTCGGATTAACTAACGCACCAGCAGCGTTCATGGATTTAATGAATAGAGTGTGTCGACCCATGTTGGATCGATCAGTGATAGTTTTTATAGACGACATACTGGTATATTCGAAAAGCGAGGGTGATCACCACTGTCACCTAAGAGAAGTTCTGGAGGTGCTAAAGCAGGAAAAGTTGTACGCAAAATTCTCCAAATGCGCGTTTTGGCTTAGGGAAGTCCAATTCCTAGGTCATGTGATTGACCCAAACAGCATCATGGTAGATCCTGCAAAGATCGAGACAGTAAAGGAATGGAACATCCCAAAGACACCAACAGAGATACGAAGTTTCCTGGGTTTGGCAGGCTACTATTGAAGGTTCATTCAAGATTTCTCAAGAATAGCCTCGCCACTAACTAAATTGACACGTAAGGAAGTAAAATATGAATGGGGTCAAACCCAAAACAACGCGTTTGAGGAACTTAAGGCACGATTAACCCAAGCTCCAGTCTTAACACTACCTGAGGGAAATGAAGACTTGGTAGTCTACTCTGACGCTTCGGGGCAAGGTTTAGGGTGCGTACTTATGCAACGAGGAAAGGTAATTGCGTATGCATCGCGGTAACTAAAGATTCACGAGGTTAACTACCCAACTCACGATCTAGAATTAGCAGCAGTAGTTTTCGCGTTGAAGATATGGAGGCACTATCTGTATGGAGTTAAATGCACCATCTACTCCGATCACAAAAGCCTGAAGTACTTTTTCGAACAAAAGGAATTAAACATGAGGCAAAGGAGGTGGCTAGAGTTACTGAAAGACTACGACTATGAGATATTGTACCATCCGGGTAAGGCAAACGTAGTGGCCGACGCTTTAAGTAGAAAGGAAGAATCGACACCTATCCGAATCAAAGCGTGTCAGCTAATTATAATGCCAGACTTGATGGGTGAAATATCAAAGGCACAAGATGAAGCACTGTTAGAAAGAAATGTGAAACGGGAAAGAATAGTAGGACAACAAGGGAACTTAAGTGCAAATACATACGGTGTACGAACCAGGTTTGGCCGGATGTGGATACCTAAGATTGGCGAGCTTAGAGCCAAAATACTCGATGAGGCCCATAAGTCTCGTTATTCTATCCACCCCGGGACAAACAAAATGTATCAAGACTTGAAAAAAGAGTACTAGTGGCCTGGCATGAAGAATGATGTGACTGAATACATGAACAAGTGCTTAACGTGTTCACTAGTTAAGGCCGAGCACCAGAAACCATGCGGTAAAATGCAACCTTTACCTATACCAGAATGGAAGTGGGAGGAGATCACAATGGACTTCATTACCAAGCTACCGCGAACAGCTAAAGGCAATGATACCATTTGGGTGATCATCGACCGTTTGACGAAAAGTGCTCACTTCTTGCCAATACGTGAGTCTTCTTCGTCAGAAAGACTAGCAGAAGTATTTATCAAGGAGATTGTGAGCAGACATGGTATGCCACTGTCAATTGTGTCCGACAGGGATACTAGATTCACATCAAGGTTTTGGAAGAAATTCAATGAAGCAATGGGCACTAGACTGAACATCAGCACCGCTTACCACCCCCAAACCGATGGACAATCGGAAAGGACCATTCAGACCTTGGAGGACATGCTCCGAGCCTGTATCATTGATTTCGGTGGGAGTTGGGACAGCCATCTACCATTGGCAGAATTTTCATATAACAATAGCTACCACACAACTATTGGCATGCCGCCATTTGAAATGTTGTATGGGAGGAAATGTAGGACCCCGGTTTGTTGGGGGGAAATTGGACAGAAGGATTTTGCAAGTCTCGAAGTGGTCAAAGCTACTTCCGAGAAATTTGATCAAATCAAGGCTCGGATGAAAGCCGCAAAGGACAGACAGAAATCATACGCGGACAAGCGAAGAAGGGATTTAGAGTTTCGGGTAGGGGACATGGTACTATTAAAGGTATCACCATGGAAAAGAATCATCCGATTCAAAAAACGTGGCAAACTAAGTCCAAGGTTTGTCGGACCTTTCAAGATTCTAGCAAGAGTGGGTCAAGTTGCTTACAGACTCGACCTTCCCGTCGAGCTTAGTGGAATACACCCTACATTCCACATGTCGCACTTACGCAAGTGCCTAGCTGACGATACAGCTCACATACCTTACGACGAGATCGAGGTGGATAACAGTTTAAATTATGTAGAGGAACCGATTGCCATTCTTGACCGAGCTGAAAAACGACTACGCAATAAGTCGATACCTTTAGTCAAAATACAATGGAAGCACAGAAAAGGGTCAGAAGCTACATGGGAAAAAGAAGACGAGATGAGGGGACTATACCCTCAATTGTTTAATGTATAAACAGTTTCGAGGACGAAACCTCTTTAAGGAGGGTAGACTTGTAACATCCCGAAAATAGTAAATAAGTAAATAATAATATGATAGAGATTTAAACGTCATAAAACGAAATAAGAACGGATGGGCTTGGGCTCGGCTCCAACGGGCCGAGGGAAACCCAGGTATAAAAGGGGCAAGGCAGCCCACTAGCTCATTTCACCTTCATTTTCACCATCTTAGAGAGAGAAAGGGAGTTCGGGTCTAGAGAGAGAAAGTCGACGGATCGTCACGAGATTAGACGAGCACGTTACAGCTGAGCTCGTGAGCAAAACCTCCGAATCAGAACTTCAATCCAGGTAATGATTCGACCATAATCTGAGTTTTTGTTCACTTTGGGGTTTCTCGAGTTTTAGATAAATAGATGATGTTTTTACGGATGAAACTTGATAATAAGCTTAGAAATAGCATCTAGAAAGGAAACCGCACATTTTGATCAAAGAAAATTGTAAGATTAGCATGATCGGATTAACATGCATGAATTCCGAAATCTTGGTCCATGAACCAAGTACTGCGTACTTACCAAGTGCGCAGGAAGGAATTCCTACGTATTTAGCAAGTACGCAGGAGGAAGTCCCTGCGTACTTACCAAGTACGCAGGAGGAAGACTCCTGCGCACTTGCCAAGTGCGCATGAGCAAGTCCCTGCGCACTTACTAAGTGCGCAGGCAGCAGACAGCAGGTTGGTTAAGTAAAGTCAGTAAGTTTAGAATGATTAAACCATTAGAGTCGGGGTTGGGTCTAATGTGTATTTAACTACCTAATCCAGATCGGAAGTGACGCTGTTGGACCTCTGTTTAGGACAACCTAGAGTAGCTCATCAGGAGAGTTCTATGTGCCCCCTTCTATGTTATGTGCGAATGATTTATAAATGTTTTGGGGCTGAAGTGTATACACTAAATGAATAAATGTCAATGTGATCATACGTATATATATATATATATATATAAATACTTATATATGAAAATGAATTATGAATAAAGAATGAAGCGTATGACTATAAAGAATGAATGAAAGAAGGACATAATGTAAAAGAATGAAATCTTGCTTTATATTACATATATATTGCATGTTATGAATGAATGTAAACGTTATTAACCCTTCTATGACAACGGCTACTTCGGTAGACGGACGACCACGTGATTATTTTGCAACCGGGACAAAAACGTTCCTTCGCAAGCTAGGACGTATGAAAAGGTATAAATGGACGGTCGAAGCAATTGCCTTAACTAATGTAGAACGGTTGCATACATAATGGTCACGTGGGAAACGGATGCCCTAGGGCAGACGGACAAAACTGACGGACTACGACGGTAGGACGGTAAAGAGCGGACGGACAAAGGTTGTCGGACGGATTTAATGATATGACGGACGGTTTTCTAGAGCCGGACGGTAATGAAACGGGCTACGACGGTAGTTCTGACTACGATGTCTTCGTGACATTCGCGACAAGTATGATGGGTTGTTCTCCCTTAAGATTATGGCCAATAAGTGTTCTCTCAAAGAAAGTATGTGTGTACTTATGTATATACCCTAAATGAATGTTATGTGATAAAATAAAGTAAGGAATATTTAAAGGTACGAATATACATATACACGTTATATTCATGAAAAGATAAGTATTAATTATGAATGTCTTTAAACTAGAACTCACCAGCGTTAGCTGACTTTTAGTATACATTTCAGGTAAGGGAAGAAAGGGTCGTGCGATGGCGTGAAGGTTACCCGGCACAAGACTGACATCCCACTTTTGTTTGTTAAGAATATGTTATGTTTTATTTGTAAAGACTTCCGCTGTTATGATTATGTAATTGAATGATGAATGTTTTAATTTAAGTTCAGTATTTATGACTATGTTTATGAGTAAATCCAACAAGTGAGGTTACCCGGGAAAGGGGCCTTAGAATATTTTACCCCAAATTTATCAAAAATAAAAGCCCATGAACCAAAAGAGTAAATACATAAAAGATCAAGGACCAAAAAGTAAAAATTCTTGATTTTCGACGGTAACGGACCGTCATGGGCCGTAACGGTCCGTTATGGGTGGCGAAAGCACACAATGATGACGTGCCACATGTTCGTTGACTAATGGGCGTATTCCGACGCGTGGAAACCCTATGACGGACCGTCACCTACGGTAACGGTCCGTTACAACGCAAAACCACCAGAGAGCGACACATTTCGAATGACTAACGGTCAAGCTCTGACGGGTGGATATCCATGACGGACCGTCACCACATGTAACGATACGTCACGCCGCATTGTCACCAGAGGCTAACGCGTGTCACCAGGCATAACGGCCCGTTATGACCTGGTGGTGATGGACTGTCACCTACCATAACGGTCTGTCACGCCCACCAAAGTTTCCTATAAATAGAAACTCGACTCCAATCGTTTTTTAACATCACAAACTCATTTCCAGAACTAGAAATACTATTTCCACACCATCTGATTTGAAACCGTTCGTATGTTTAAGTTCCGAAGTTGCTTGTTAAGCTAGAAGAACCCCGAGAAGCTAGGAAACTGCTATTTGAATAAACCAAAGCTAGAGAGCTAAGTGGAGACGCTGCCCACTAGAACCAGTACCTTAGAGATTCTCTAAGACAATATTCTGCAAAGGTGAATACTTGTAGTTTTATAAATGTTTTTAAAACTATAAACAGTTTTGGTTTATGGTTTGACTTGAGTGAACTAATACAACCATTGGTCGCATAAGGTGATTTACTATATAGCATTCAGACCATAGAGTCACGCATGATCATGTATATGTTACAGATGAAACGCTGTAATGGGGCTAGGACTATGGCTAGGTTGTTAGAGTCACGTAAGACCTACATCGCATGTGTGTAAGGTTTTGATTAACATAAAACAAATATTAGCCGAGAAAGTACCTAGTGTGGCTGGTGGTTATACTTTCGGGATGAAGGTAGTCCGCTGAGTGTGTAAATTGACCACTAAAATATGGGCAAATTATTCTATTTATTCAGTCTTGTAATATTATAAAAGCAAACTTGTATTCACCAGTTTGTACTGATAAAATTCAAACGTTTTACAATTAACTAAGGATGAATATGATTGCATGAAAAAAGCCACAAAGGACGATTGATCCTTGATGTTATAAAAGGGAACGTACACCCTAGACATCACCTGAAATGAATGGATCTATTAAAACCTTGGTTTTGTAATAACGTTTGTGAACTATCAGGGTGTTTCCCCTGTTTATTTAAATAAAGTGAAGTGGGTGTTTCCCCGTGTTTGAAAAAATATTATGAGTTACAAAACTCACGATTTATTCTGCTATGTTGATAAAACTCTGATACAATGAAATAAGAAACAGGTACCAACCTGTGGTCGCATGCCGGGTAGGGTCTAAAACCCAGGGTGTTATATTTATGATAGTTTTTGGAGGCGAGTTTTGAATCGTTTTCACACAGCAATGAACTGCGAAGAATAACATACGCCTCATCAACTTAATCAGAAGTGGATGGAATTAAGATGAAAGTTGATGAGATTTAATGTCATCTACAACAACATCAACAGTTAGGGCTGTAAATGAATCGAACTGAACGAGACGTTGTTCATTTCATTAAGATTTTATCGGATAAAGAAACTGTTCACGAACACATAACCAAACGAAAATTTGTGTTAGTGTTCATTTGTTAAGGAAATGAATTTGTTTGTGTTGTTTGTGTTCGTTTCTTAACATTACATATATATATATATATATATATATATATGAACACAAACGATTACAAATGAACATAAATGAACACATAATAATTTGGTTTTAATGGTAAAAGATAAAAAATTATATACTAAAACCTTGTAACAATTAATCATAAAATTCTAATATGATGCTGACGTAGGGGGGGGGTGGGAGAGATCATGTCCACCTTTAACGGCTGGGACTGATTTCTACATATAAGTTTACATATGTTTACTAAATATTCTGTGAGTCGAAGATTTTTTTTCCCGCTTGTTTTTTTCAACTATTTATTATTTTTTGATTCAATTATATAATATTTTTCTCAACTATTAATATTTCCTTTATTTAATATTTTTTTTCTCTCAACTATTTTTTTATTATTTCCCCTTATTACTAACTATTTAATATTTTCTTTATTCAACCCCTCTAATGCATAGGTTTCTAACCTAGTATATTAATATAAACAAAAATCCACTAAATCACTATATGGTTGTGTGGTGAAGCACTTTCCAAGGGGAACTCCAAACTGTGTTGATCCTGAGAAACTGTACATGACAGTGCACGCTAAACCTCTCTTCGCAAGTGTTGGCACACCACTTAGAGAGATATCCAAAGGAATACCAAAGTACAGGACACGGGTCATACGGGAAAGAACTCTCATTGGCCACAAAAGAATGTCGTCATGCGAATAACAAGACAAAATGATAAGAACCAAATTCCATACTTGAACCCCTGGCATTAGGTCAAGTACATGACCGTTATATCATAATGACAAGTAAACTATAGGGACAACTAGCATTAATAGGAAATGGACCTCTCTAACCCAAAAAGAGAGTTAACGACTCAGGTAAGCATAGTTAGGTTTAAATAGTTGACTGCAGGTTACCTAGAATGGCACCTTAGTTCAAATAACTGAGCCATGAAAACCTTATTAATAGCACCTTTTGGTTCCAAGGTAAATTATCACATCCTCTCTACTCACTATTTCATTTAACTACACTTCACTTCATTTCATTCTTTATCATCCGACAAATACTTATTCTCATGCTGGGGGGTGGTCAGGGGAGAAATCCCTTATGTCTGTGGCGAGGCTCACGATGTTTACTTGTTTTGCAGGTCCATATCCAAGCCTAAACCCCAAGCAGCCAGCCAAAGACTCTCACAGTCTAAGTTCTATATCCAATCTTGCACTCCTTCAGGACTTAAACATCTTGGTGATAAGTCTTGTAGCAACATTTGGTGCCATCTCGTGTTCTAAAACAAAAAATAAACATCACAATGGGTGAGGGAGAGGGGAATCCTCAAACTGAAAATTGAAATCCTAACATCCTTAACCCAGCTCAGATGATGAAAATATCATCCAGGGGCACGGAAGTAAGAACCAAACAAGTCGTCTTAAGAACTCGGAAAAACAGGGCAACGACAAGGTAGTCGTCATGCCAGAGTTCTTACGGCAGAACCACCAGCAGATTCTCTCTTTGCTACAACTAGAAGAGAAAGAACGTCAGCTGAAGGACATCTGAACCCGTCTTGAATTTGGCGACGCAGAAGGTGACGACTCACCCAAAAACAATGAAGACGAAAGGATAAGACCGAACAATGCCAACACATCACCCTAGGAGAAAACCAAAAGAAAACTAGATTCCGAAGATGACTAACGTCAACCATACAGACCGTCTATGACACTGTCAAGATCTAAGTTCATCAACAAAATCGCAGAATTCAATTTTCCCCCGAAGTTGAAAATGCCATCGAATGTGGGGAAATATGATGGTTTGGGAGATCCAAATGATCATCTGGAAATATTCATAGGGCAGTTAAGGTGGAACAATGGTCCATTCCAACATGATGTCATATGTTCATGCAGATACTGACGGAAGCAACATGGGTATGGTTCGACAGCCTCCCAATCGGGGAAATATGAAGCTTCGATCAAATAGAAGATATCTTCTTAAAGAACTTTAGCCAACAACGAAGGTCCATAAAAGATGCGACGGAGTTGCACAACATTAAAAGGGAAGATAACAAATTGGTGGGAGACTTCATTCCAAGATTCGTAGGAGAGAGCATCAAGTCAAAGGAGTTGGAGAAGATATACGTATCTCAACATTTATTCACGAGGTTCGAATCAACCAATTGGTGGAAAGATTCCATGAAAACCGCTCGAAGACGTTGGAAGAAATGCTGGAGAGAGCAAAGGCGTTCGTACGAGGAAGAAAAGCAAGCGATCAGCTGAGAGGCCGCATACAGAAGAAGCCGGCAAATTGCGAAAACGCAAGGAAACAAGGACCTTGTCAAATATATGTACTTTACTTTGAATACGAATCTCGTTTGTGATCGATAATCATCTTGGTCAGTTTGGAAGCTTACATCAGTGTAACATTTTACTGTCAGCTCTTCCTATACTCCTTCATAGATCAAGAACATGTCTTTGGTCCTTCTCAAATACTTGACAATGTTCTTAACAGCAATCCAGTGACTCTCACCCGAATTCTGTGGATATCGGCTCATCATACTCAAAGCATACGACACACCAGGCCTAGTGTATAGCATGGCATATATTATCGTTCCTATAGCAGAGGCATACAAAATCCTTTCCATTGTTCTCTTCTCATCATCCGTATTGGGACATTGAGATTTGTTTAGGATCGTTCTATATGCCATGGGCAGGAATCCTCTCTTGGAGTCTTGTATTGAGAAGTGCCGAATGACTTTATCAATCTATGCACTTTGACTTAAACCTATTAATAGCTTTGATCTATCTCTATAGATTTTTATGCTGAGAATATATGCGGCTTCGCCAAGATCCTTCATAACGAAACACCTCCCAAGCCAAGATTTGACTTCTTGTAATTTCCGATGAGTAGTATGTCATCTACATACAATATTAGGAATGTGAGTGTGCTCCCACTTGCCTTCTTGTAAACACACGGCTCATCTTCATTCTTGATAAAACCAAACTCTTTTATTTTGTTATCAAAACGAAGATTCCAGCTATGAAATGCTTTCTTTAATCCGTAAATGGATTTCTTAAGCTTGCATACGTTATTAGGATTCTTTAGATCGACAAAACCTTCGGCATGAGCCATATAGACATCTTTAGTAAGATGCTCGTTCAAGAAAGCCACTTTGACATCCATTTTCCATATTTCGTAGTCATAATACATTGCTATGGCAATCAGAATTCTAAATCATTAAAGCATGGCTACCGCAAAAAAGTTTCCTCATAATCAATTCCTTGAGTAAGAGTAAACCCTTTTGCAACAAGCCTTGCCTTAAAAGTATGCACATTACTATCCGTGTCGATTTTCTTGCTGAAAACCCACTTGCTCCCTACAGCTTTGATTTCGGGAGGTAGATCAACTAAGTCCCAAATTTGGTTCTTATACATAGGTTGCATCTCAAAGCCCATGGTTTCGAGCCATTTATCAGATTCTGGATCTGTAATAGCAGAAGTGTAGTTAGTGGGCTCAGTTTGATCCACTAGATAGATATCGTCGTCTCGTATGAGAAATCCGTATCTCTCGGGTTCATGACGATATCCGGTACTTCTGCGGACGCCTAGTGTTACAATCGTTTCCTGAACTACTCTTGGTTCAGGTACAACAACTCCTTGTTGCTTGGTGGTTTCAACCTCAGGTTCAGTTATTAGTTGTTCCTGAATTTATTCTAGATCCACATTATTCCCAGTTGGTCCATTCGTGAAGAATTCCTTCTCGGGGAAATAAACTCTACGATTTATAAAAACTGGTAGAAGTAATAACCCCTGGTTTCTTTCGAGTAATCGAAGAAAATGACCTTTTCTCCATTGGGTTCTAACTTGTTTGAAGTCTCGCGTTTAACGTGTGCTTCACAACCCTATACCATTAAGTAGGATAGTATGGGACTCTTCTCATGCTATATCTCGTACGGTATCTTATCTACTTTATTGGTTGAAACCAGATTGACAATTCGAGCAGTAGTTTCAAAAGCATACCCCCAAAAGGGGTGAGGCAAGTTTGTTCAACTCATCATTGATCGAACTATGTCTAGCAAAGTTTGATTTCTCCTTTCTGAAACTTCATTGAGTTTTGGTGATCTAGGTGGAGTGAGTTGCTAAACAATTCCACAATTCTTTAGATGTTCGCCGAATTCATAACTTAGATACTCGCCACCTCGATATGATCAAAGGGCTTTTATCATTTTACCAAGTTGATTTTGTACTTCGTTCCAGAAGACCTTGAACGTTTCAAAGGCTTCGTGCTTATGTTTCAACAAGTAAACATAACCGTATCTATTGTAGTCATCAGTAAATGTGATGAAGTACCTCTCCCCATATCTAGTCATTTCCTAAAAGGTCCGCATACATCGATATGTATTAGTCCTAGTAGGTCTGAAGCTCTATCAAAGTGGTTTAGTCTTCTTTCCACTCAAGCATGATTCACATGTTTCGAATGTCTCCGAACATTCGATAGGCGTTTAGAACTTTGATAAGTGTTTCTTGCTAATGTGTCCAAGACGACAATGCCATAGATAATTAATATTGAAGTCCGACTTCATTCTTTTGGTGGATAAGGTGTATACATTGTCATTATTGAATGAACTATTTACATTTATTTCATATATTCCATTATGAGGTTTAGCTTTAAAATAAATATATTATTCGTGTAAACCAAAATGTCATCACCATTGAAAACATAATTAAAACCTTCTTCATGCAAACGAGAAACCAAAATAATGTTCCTTAGCTAAACTAGGCACATAAAAGACATTGCTAATTTTATATAAAGACCGTTTGGTAGAAGTATCTGATACATTCCTATTGCCTTGATTGCAACATTAGCTCCATTTCCAACATGGAGTTCTAAGTCGCCTCATTTCAGCTCTCTAGCCCTCTTAATCCCGACATATAAATGCAAATGTGAAAACCACATCCTTTGTCAAAAACCCATGACTTACGAGAAAAAGAATATAACTCTGTGAAAAATATACCTAAAGTGCTAGCCTCTAGAGCTTTGCCCTTCTTCAACTCAGCCAGATATGTAGAGCAGTTTCTCTTCCAGTGCCCTATTTCATTACAGTGAAAACAGATGGCATCCTTGGGAGATTTCTTAGGCAATTTAGCAACATCCTTTCTTTCTATTGGTGCCCTTATCTTGCAATGGCTCTTGATCTTACCACATGATGTTCCTTTGATCTCCTTGTTGATTGCAAAAACTATTAGTATCTCATGCAACTCTGAAATTATTCCATCACAGATCTTTAAGTTATAGTTCCTTGCGAACTCTTCGTATGGAGCTGGCAGTGAATTAAGTATAAAGTCCACTGCTAATTCAGGATCTATGGGAAAAACAAGCTTCTCAAGCCTGTCAACATAACTCTCCATTTTCCTAAAATAAGAGCTAGCATTAGTGTACTCATCCATCTAGCATTTGGTGAGTGCTTGAAAAATTCTCAATCGTTCACGACGAGTTTGTAGAAAACTTCTCTTCAACTTGTTAATCATGTCATAAGCAAAAAGGTATTCGAACTTATTATGGAATTTTAGAGACAGAGTGGCTAACATTAGGCAAGAAAAATTACCTAAGTCATCCACATGTTGTCCCCATTCATCTTTGATTTTTTGGATGAACGCGGAGATTAGACACTAGGATAAGGAGTCTTTAGGACATAAAACTTCTCTTATTCCTTGAGAAGCATTCTCAGGTTACAGTACCAATCTAAGAAGTTTTTACCATCATACATGTTTTGGTATAGGATGGACCGAAGGGGAGAATTGGGGACGGGATTTGAAGACATCTACAGAGCAAAGTAGTTTCATTAGTATTTTCGATGTTTGAAAAAACCTTAATAATAATGATCCTTGGAAAACATTATTATCTTTAAGGAATGATATCCATGGTTCACCAAATTTAATGATTGGGAAAAAACTTTTCACAAAACATGGTTATATAGGTAGGTAACGATTAATAATTGTAGTCATTACAATTCTCATATGGTTATGGGGTCGCAAAGACAAAGGAATGCCTAAGAAAATGTGCGTTTAACTCCATCTATGCCCACTATTCCCTACTAATTGATGAAGGCCTATCTTATAGGGTTGGGTGATTAGTCGTCCTAATTTAGCAACTTGCAGAAACTGGCCCAACACTCTCAAAAACCGCGATATTGCCCTGTTACGACACCCGTAGGCCCAAGTATAAGGCTGGGGCACTTGCACTCAGGGCTCGGGTATATCAGTTCAGATGTCCTAAAAGAGGGTGGCACCAACAAATCGATTTTAAAAGGGATTTAGTTTAGTGTTTACCAGTTTGGATCGAAAACACACTCTCTGACATATAACATGCTAGCTTGTCACACAGGTTTAAAATTCTCAATTTTAATCGATTCGTGATTTGATTAAAAAACTATTATCGATCGAGATGCTCATGTTTTAATATCCTGTATTAATAAGTGAGTCGTTTTAATCGCGAATCATTTTATCTATTAATAAACTACTTTATTAATTTATGAGTTTTGAAAATCAAATTGGATTTTATTTATGTATATTGAAAACTTTGGTTTATCTTTTAAACTAACTCTTTGTTTAATAAAATTTTTCACGAGATAATCAAAATCTCCATTTTACGTTCTCGCAATTAATGTATTAGTTTTGTTTTAAACCCTTTTAAAAAGTCATGATTGTTTTATGAAAGAAAACATTAATCTTAAATGTCAAAGTAAACAACCATAAAATATAGGTAAATCAAGCCACCAAAATATTTGATTTTTTTGCTAGAGCCATTTAGCAAAATGAAACGGGTCAAAGGGATGAGAAATTCATAATATCTCTTGATCTTGAAAACTCCCATTTGCTTCTAGATCTTCATCTTTATGCCTTGATCGTCTTGGTTCCTTGATCTTCAAATCTTGTCTTGACTTTATAAATTACAACTTACAAATAAAACCTAATCTATTACAATGAGTCTTCCAAAACACCTAAAAATACAGGATATTACAATAAATCAAAATTAAACACAACCACGGGTCTAGGGCTTGATTACTATAAACAACACACCATCAACCATACGAAAAAGGATGCAATCTTTTATCAAACAAAAGTTTTGACAAAAAAAACCTAATTGCAACTATAAATTGTTCTGTTTGTTTGAAAAAATGGCTCTGATACTACTGTTGGGTTTCGTATACTAGTTTTAAATTTTATAAATAAAGAAGTAGTGGAAGCGTGTATATGACCGATCTAAATTAGACTTTGGATCGCCTACTAGGAGACCAGATGCAAACCAAATAGAACATTAAACCAACCATAGATCAGATCAAGAACCATACCTTACAAGTTGACATCTAACCAAGTTTGAACACCCCAAGATCAACAATCTGGTCGTTAGATACAACAACAGGAAACAGAGCCCGCAAGGGTTGATCAGCGGCTCGCGACGGCGGTGACAGCGACGGTGCACGAAGGCGACGAAGGTGGCTGGCGATGGGCGGAGGCTGAATGGCAGCAGGTGGTGGCGGACGACGCAATGGAGAGAGGGAGGGGAGATATTAGGGTTTTCTGTTTTATGTGTGTCATTTATTCTCCGTATCCCCTCCTATTTATAATCTTTCAAAGCTTTAGGAACAAGTTAGGGTTTTAAATTTCAAATCAATTATTTAAAATTGAAAATAATATTTAAATCTAGTTTTTAAATATTAATTATCTACTAACTAGATAATTTAATTAAATAATTAATAACCCTGTATTAATTTATTCTAAAATAAATTAATTACTTTTCTTTTAAAATTATTTCATAAATAATTTATTTTCGTCACCTCTTCATGTCTAAATCATTGTTGCTCGAAGTATAACTCTTTGAATCGTACCTTAATTGCAGTATTATCATATGTTGTTACTTGAGCATAATCCAACAATGTCTTCCCAATGTGCTTTGATGACTTGAGTTTTGTCATTCCTCATGCTTTCTATGCTTTGGATTGGTTTCGTCCTCATGCTTTTCTATGCTTTGGGATGTGAATAACTCAATGTGCTTTATTATGTTATCGGATCACCTTCTGTTTTTAATTGGCTGAAGGACTGAAATGTTGTATGGTAGTGTATTTTTTATTTGAGTTGATTAATTATTGAAGATAAAGTTTTTAATATGTGTTTTGAAATGTATCGGTTTGTAAACTCACCAACCTTATGTTTACCTAATTTTCTTTTAAATTTTTTAGCACACATCTCAAGTGTTCAATTGTCGGATATAGATGGTTTGTAGCTTATGACATTCTAGGGCGGCCCTTTCTGAAGTAAGTTGACTTGATGGATGACCTTTGAAGGCCTATTTAATCACCTTAAGTCCTATTGTATTTAACCTTTGCTAGCTGCTATTTTGTGGCATTTAGGATTTAGTAACTTGGTTTGTAATCAACTTTAAAGTTTGTAATGAAATAAATTTTGTAAGCTTCAGCACTACGTATTATTTGTATCGATCGGTCATGGTAAACCCGACTTAGGCGGAGTGTGATAGGGCACAAAACTGGCATGGGTCTTGTATGGTGCTGCACAGTTGAACTACGGGCGTCCCTCTTAACCAAAGTGAACCGATATTTACAGGGTGCTGACACGACTGTGAGGCACATGAACGAGGACGTGCATAATTTCGTGGCGAAAGAATGTGATGTACAAAATATTTGAAGACCGTATATGCTTGGTTTGTGTTTGAACGCTTGGGTTTACTGGCTAGTTTAGGTTCTCATTGGGGACGACGTCGACGATTTGTAAAGTTTCCGTGTCTAGACTCTAGATGTGTTTACACGTCAAAAGCACCACAGGTCGGGAACTGGGGCCACTCTCCTGATGAGTACAACACATGACGAAAACCAATGAATCTTATCATAAACTAAATGGATTGACTGGTCTAGGGGTTACCCTGAGTGCCCCCACAGGACCTCCAAAGATAGCCCCATGACATTATGAAAACGTTTTTGTATTGAAGTGTATCATAAAAATAATTTTTTTAATAATAAAATTCGATGAAAAACGAGTGTTAACAAAAAAAAAAGTTGGTTATTTTATTTAACTTGTGTTGATATATAGAAAAAGGCAAGAGACAGATGGGACACATTCTTGGTTGACGCAAGCTACATGTGACTCATATACCGTCCGTGACCTGCTTTCTTTCCGTGATCCTCAGTTCGTACGCCTTAATTTTTTTTTTTTATTTTTTTTTCAAGCAAAACTAATCGAAATCCACCCGAAAAACAGGGTGGCCCCGCCCCCAGGATGAAACCCGTCACCGGGAAAACCCCCTGATTCACGCAGAACATTTCTGCCTTAGACAAGATTCGAACCGGTGACCTCCCAAATGGTGAGGCTCACAGGCTAACACTAAACCAAATGGCTAGTAGTAAATCGTACGCGTTAATTGATTTTTCACCCAGAGCATTTCTTCCCTAGACGAGATTCGAACCGCTGACCTTCCAAATCTTACGTGTTAATTGATTTTTCATTTTCATGACTTGTTTAATATGGGCCGAGCCATGAATTCTTATAAGGATTAATTTGAGGTTAAATTCATGTTTTCTTAAAAATATACTTTTTAAAAAAATTCTTAAGAATGATGACAAGGTTAACAAAGGCTCTAGAAAATTTAAAAACTACTGTTTTAAAAAAATAAATAAATAAAAAAGTCTCTGTTAACCTCTTGACCTCTTGATATTCATTATTTTGTTGATGTTTAAAAGGCCAAGGGTGACCTATATAAAAACCAATATAATTTATTTTTGTTTCATAAAATAGTCTCTCAATCTAATTTGAAGTATTAAAGTCACTAAAATGGTAAAAAAAAATATATATATACATGAAAAAGTCGTTTATCTCAATTTTGGTATAGATTAAAGTCTTAAACTTGCTACCATGTACATAGTTGTAAAAACGAAATTTTAAATAAAAAAATGACTTGCTACCATTTAAATTGGTTAAAAAATTGTTGAGGTATTCAACATTTTTGTTAAAAAAAAATTATAACATCTTATTTTGACATTAAGAGGTAACAACTTATTATTTATTTTAGATTTTTAAACAAATATGTGTATTTTAGACAAGTTTAAATACTTTAATATAACAAAATTAGTTGAGGGACCTTTTAATATTTTATTATTATTATTATTTTTTTTTTACAAATTTAAGGATTTTATTTCTTAAAAATAGTTTAAGTGACTTTTTTTTTTTGCAAAATAAAACACTATGTTAGTTTTTATGGTATTGACCATTTATAAAGTAAGAAGGTTTTATAAATTCTTGTAACTTAATTAGAAAATCTTTTACTTACACTAAAAGTTATTTTCTTGTTCAAATCATAATATAATCATTATCAAGTTAATTTGCATCTTCATATCGAAATTAGCTAAATAAACAACCAAAATTGCAAAAAGGAAAATAAAAGGTTAAATAAAATATTTAATAAAAAATAAAAAGTGATGGGCATGAAGCTTTGGTTGCATGCGCGGCATGGTGATGGTGTCATCCATTCATAATGCCATCAGCTTACAGTTGCACGCCTCAACCCCTTTCACATGTCTCCAACCCAAACTCCAACCAAGGTTAGGGACCGGGATGCTTTTAAGTTTTAACTAAAAAATTATATTGTATGTATATAAATAAAAACTATTTATATTAATTAATTAATTTGTTTTTTTTTATTTATTGAAATTTATTCTTTTTGAATATTAATATATGACAAAACATTTGAGGTATCTATACCTAATAAATAAGTATCTGGTTTGCGTCACGTGTCACAATTATGTGAGCAAAACATTTTTTTTTCTAGCTTATTTTTAAATATATCTTTTATACCTAATTAATTGTTAAATTAATAATTTAAATAATGTTGTCAATTGTGATTTGTTTAATTTAAGGTAATGATTTTGTCAATCTTATCTTACCTCAAAATATGGTTTTATAATTTATAAATCTCTATTACTAAACTATTTAATATTTTATTTATTCAACACGTGTAAATAAATATCAATATTTTCAGAATCGGACCGGACAGCGAACCGACCGTCTTAGAGGTCCACTGGTCGACCGGTTGGATGGGATTTAAAAGCCAGATGAAGTCAAAAATAATATAAAAATTAAAACTATGTGTAAATTTATATAGAATACATAAACTTTTTTTTCTGTTTTATGTAAATTAACAATTTTAATGACATATAAAGGTTTAAATAAATAAAATATTCAACTTGAAATACTAAATTAATCAGAAAATGAGATTTTAAAAGAAAATTAGAATTTGTAAACAATAACAAATCAGAGTTGGTTTTAAATTTTCTTTAATGTGGATCCTGGTTTATACAAGGATCCATTTGTTCTTGAGTCGTTAATGGGATCCGGATATGCTAACATTAATTTTTTTGGTTTTTGTTTATATAAAGAATCAAGCATTGCAAAAATCCAGTGTCTATTTCAATTCTCTTTTTACAACCACCCAAGGGTGAGAGGGGCGCCCTACTCGGGCATGGCCGAATAGCTGGAGTTTGGTCCGAGTAAATGGGGTACACCGTCCCTTTTGATCCGAGTAGTTTTTTGGTGATTTTTGAGTTGTTTTACTTGGACAAAATGGGAGGAAAGAAGTATCCGAGTAATTTGGGTAGTGGGGTACACCACCCCTAATGATTTGAGTAGTTTTGAATTGAAATGAGTTAATTGAGGTGGCAAAATTTTATTGATAGGTTAATTGAGTAGTTTGGGTGTTTGAGTAAGGTGCCCCTCTCATCCTTACGGTTAAACTCTGTTTAACGCTTCTGATCTCACTTATTGTTTTGAAATTCAAGATACACATCGATAAACACTACATTCATATTCAATATGGTATATGTAAAAACCTAGTTTTCGTTGTATCATTAATAAACATGAAAATTGTTGAAAATTACCAAATTTACGATGAAATTATACGATATGTTAGAATTTGGTTGTTGAAGTGTAATATACATATACATTTCAATTGTATATAATGTATTAAACATAATAAAGTCCAAGTTATACAATTTTCAATAAGATTAGATATGATCTTTTGCACTTACTTTTGAGCAAATTTTGTATTGTTTTAGTCTCAAAAGAAAATTCCTAAATCGAAAAAAAAACTAAAACAAGCCGAATATGAAGAGAAAAGGATGATTTTGGAAGAAACCCTAGCTGCTTGCGAGCATGTGTGAAACACACGTCAAATGATTTACGCATGGGTTTTCACAAGAAGATTCAAAATGATTCAACCAACCAAAGAACGCTTCATGCACGCCCTTAAGATGTTTGACAAGCGGGAATATATATTAACATTACTTAAACGAATAAAATTAAATCCCCATCTGGATAGAAAGGTTGATACTGTCATTAGTTGGCGCTCGACGAATGCACTAAAGCGCTCTATTGGTTCACCAATGCCCAAACTAATTATTTATTTTGACGATATTAAAAATTTGAACATATAGGTCTAATACTACCTTAAGATAACTATAAGTTTATATGAATGCCTCACGTCCATTATATCAACTAAACAACATCATAAGTGAAAGTTCAAGAATTCATAGAAGGTAAAGGTTGATGTCATGGATCGACTGTGGATCGTCCTCCAAGTCTCTACCAAATGATAAAATATCAAGACCACATTTGATGTCACGGTTGGATCGTATATCGACCATGGATACTTAATTGAAGAACAAGAATCGTGCAAGAAATCAACACCGTAGTTTTCTATCGATGTCATGGTTTGACTGTTTTGGCTCTAAGATCCTTAGAACTAATGAATACCAAGCCTAAATTCTTGCTAAGATAATGGTTACTACCGATGATGATTTAGTGCTAAGCTTGGTGAAGTTTGTGAGTTACTACCAAAGAATGGTTAGTGCTGAAGATGAGGTACGAGGACAAGCACTAGGTTGAAATTTTACTACCGAGAGAACAGGTTACTATCGTGCAACTTGTTACTATTGACGGAGGGTTACTACCGACCATCTAACTTGCTACCGATGCAAGTTAGTACTGAAGATCAAGATGATGCTAAGGAAAATTGCTATTGATGGCAACTTGCAGTGAAAGGCTATGTTACTACTGTAAGGCACCAAACCCGGGGGGACCTCACGTGTTGGATTTACTCATAAACAAACAGTTCTTAAACTTTAATATCAATTAACGCAGCAGCACTTTCATTCAAACATATCATAAAACTTGTGCAACATTCAAATGTTATAAACATTGTCTAATCATAACCGCAATCATAACATAAACATAACGGGATGCCACTATTCATGATCAGCCAAGTAACTCTTCTCGCTAGCCAAGCATCACTGTTCAACATCCATACTTTTCCTTAACCTGAATGTGCATACTAAAAGTCAGCTACGCTAGTGAGTTCTAGCTTTTACATAAAACATAACTTCAAATATTTTGCCTAAACATAAGATTCAACTTCGTTAATAAAAGCGTACGTAAAACATTTAATAACATAAGGGAAAAACATAAGTCACCAATACATAGAATCTGCCACTTCTACTAACCATCAATTCAGTACATACATTGTAACATCTCAAAAATCCAGCCATAAACGGTTAACGGTCAAAGGGACGTCAAACGTAAAGCTACGAATGGTATCGGTAACAAAACGTGATACCAAAAGCTTAACGGGGAAGATGGGATAGAAAAACAATAAGTTGGGATGAATTTCGGTTAAGAAACGTGACCTAAGAACTTAACAGGGTGCGAAACGGGAAGACTATTCGCCGGGAAATAGCTCAAAACTTCATATAGGCATATCCAGAGCTAGAAAATGAGTTTCGAGAGCCATAATATATGAAAATGGGGTGTTTCGACGAGAAGAATATGAAAATGAGGTATATTGGACCGCTATCTAAGCCATAACGGTCCGACATGTGTTCTAGAAGCAAATTAGGAGGCTATGACGCGTGTTTTGATGACTCAGCACCCAAGTCGGACCGATATGTTTTACACGTCGGTCAGATATGTGGATGTCGGACCGACATGCTTTACACGTCGGTCCGATATGTGGATGTCGGACCGATATGATTTACATGTCAGTCCGATATGTGTTCCTGAAGCAAACTTGAGGCTTTGACGCGTGTCACCGACTTCAGCCGAAGTCGGACCTACTTGGCCTATTATGTCGGTCCTACATGAGTCCCATTTCAACCTATAAATAGATGCTCTTGGCCGTTCAAATGAAAACACAACACACACAAAACCAAAAAACACACACGAATCTGAGAAGGACCAAGGGACTCGGTGCGGCGCGTTTCAGTGCGAGTGAGATACGTTGCGAGTGCGGTTCAGCTCCAGAGAGACATTTAAGCGAGGAACGAGCATAGGAAACGACCCGAGACTATAGTAAGTACACTGGACCCGTACCTTAGATAAATGTTTATGTGAGTTATGTGATTATGTGTTATGTGATATGTGTGGAACTAAGGTACGGAGTAATGGGAATTAGTCTAAACACTAAACAAGAATAATGGAGTAGCCACGACGTATACAAGGGGTGGTGGATATGCCGCTGGTACTTCCTATATATAAATCTCTTGGTACTTCGTGGTGAAACCATTATGAATATTTAGGGGTATAGACTAAAAGATAATAATGAAAATATAGTAAACGAAAGATCTTCCGACCGGTATGTAGTTATCTGACAAATGGAATGTTCTGTCTAAGGAAAGAGTGGTGTATAAATCCCTCCTGTACCCGTCACTCTTTCCTTGGAACATCTTTGTTGGAGGTACTGCTCTGGAAGGATAATCACCCCAGTTTACAATATATGATAAGTATGAATAAGGGAGGGCTTAATTCTAAATAAAGAAATATCTATGATGTATTATAGGGGTGGTGGGTACGCCGCTGGTACACCCTATATATAAACCTCTTTAATACATCATAGGCACACCTTTAGAAAGAATTAGAGCAAGGGTTGGATAAAAGCATGAGGAAGTCATGCTATCAAATAAATGATGAGAAATGCTTAATCTTAAGCAAAGGAGTATTCATGAGTCTAAGTCTTAAAATAGAATAACGGAGTACTCACGAAGTGTTAAAGGGGTGGTGGATATGCTGCTAGTACTTCCTATATATCAGCCTCTTTAGTGCATCGTGGGGAAACCGTTACGAATTTTTAAGGTGAGGACTGGTTGGGAATACATTGGGAGGCTGTGAGTCTAAGATACTCAAGATCCCAATGCAATGAGATGTCCAGCCTACGGGGTGGGTCTCAATGAATGAATGGAAACAGATGTCCAGCCTACGGGGTGGGTCTCAATAAGAAATAAGTGAGAAGAGATGTCCAGCCTATGGGGTGTGTCTCATGAAAACTTGGACCGGAGGTACGTCCGAAGATGGTCGCGAGGGGATTAGCACACCCATTAAAATATACGAATGACGTGACCGAAGGTACGTCCGGAGATGTTCACGGGGGCGCCGAGAGCCTGGGAAACTTGAATAATAATAAGAACCTAAAGGGTTCATAATAAAATGAATGATGCAGTGTACTTACTTAGCGTAAGCTAATTCAAAAATGTTTTCCAAACACTGTAGGAAAGAGGCACATGGAATGAAGCTTCCTGAGGACGTGACCGATCAGAGTTGAAGAATCCCTATGTTACATAATGTAATAGTTTATGTAAAAATAATATTTCTAATAAAATATATCTTTATCACTTTAGTGATAATGTTTTGAAAAATTTGGGACCCGTTTTCCACATTAAACTCTGATAAAATATTACTAAAATAAGTAGGATGTTTCATACATACAGGTGGAGAAAACCCGAGGCTCACCACCACTAGGCCCTTCAACACCATACATTACATGCTGGCGGAGAAACCTAGGGCCGATACCTCTAGGCCATACAACACCTAAACATAAACAAACTTCAAGTACGACGTCCCAAAGGATAGCTCGTACCAAACTTCAAGGATCACGGTAATCCTTATCGTGACCGTCATCACCCACAGTTGTACAACAGTTGGCCAGCCACAAATGCCCCTATAAAAGAATTGCCTATACATAACATACATAGCATACATAACCTCGATTCCGAAGGAATCATGGCAGATTCGTTCATTATGTGAATTTTATAAAACATTTACTTCTTTTACTTCAAACTTCAGTTAAAGCATTCGTACGATTTATTAAATAACATTTCATTCGTAAACTACTCGTAAACCATTCGTAAACTTCTTTGGCAAAACATTTCATAATCCCATTCCAAAACTTCACTTTCAAAACATTTTTCATAAACAACATTTCGTAAACATCATTTCGTATGTATGCACACCAGCCCAAAACATCATTAAAAGATTTAAAAGAGGTCTCTAGAACTCACTTGATTAGCTAGTTTAAACATACTGTCAAATCAACGGACGACGCTCGGAATCTCGATTGATAACCAAACGTGTCAAATTCTAAACTCATTCTGTTTTGAGCTAAACTATGGTACTTTCGCTTCCTTACACATAGAGAATCTATACATCAGGAGAAACTACTTTCAAATGAAACTAGGTCAGTTTCGCTTCCCATATCTTGGCGAATCTAATCAGTTTCGCCACACGAACAGTTTCGCCTGCCTGTATAGTTTCGCCAGGTCGTCTTCCCCAGCAGAAACCTAGGGTTTCTGCATGGGAATGGCGGCCATGGTCTGATCTCATCAAGGTAGCAACTTTTTACGTTCAATCTTCGTGTTTCATGTTCATGATACTAGATCTAGGCTTTGTTTTACATTTCAAACGTAAAAATGCCACCTTTAGATCAAAATCATACCAAAACCCATAAAACTTAAAAACTCAGATCTGAGGAGGATCTTACCTCCAAACGACGTGATTCTTCTTCCTTTGCTGTCTAGAGACCCGTATCCGCGTTCCCCGAGCTTCTTGATCCCAAAGCTTGACTTTCTCTCTCTATGGTTTCTCTCTCTACGATAAGGGTTGAGTGTTTGGGGTGTAAAAGTGAGGGAAACAAGGTGAGGCCACAGGTTTTAAGCTCACCCCCTTTCCTTAGTTTCGCCTCCACCCTCCCTTTAACGACCCATCTTCACGACCCATTTTGTGACCTTCGAACCCGTTCGTTTATTTCGTTTGTTATGTATTAAAACTCGTTTATTATCTGTCGTTATTTTCGGGATGTTAGTGATGTTGCCCAGACGGTCTATATAAAACTAACAAAACCTAACCTAGACTCCTAAGTAATAAATGGAGTATCTTCGACTAAACCGCACTGAAAGGCAAGTGGACCTATCGAGTGTAGCACAACTTAATGGTAAACCGAGTTATCGAACCCTAGAGACACTACTATAACTATACTAGACTCTGACTCGGACTAAAGATTGATTGATGAGGGGTTAACTACACTAAAGATTAACTACTAATGCAGCAAACAAGGTCGACTCAAGCTATCAAGGTAAAGTACTAAGGAATTAATCAGAGAAGGGAAGAATACCACCTAGGTCGGAATCCTACTTGCAAAGCACAACTTCTACCGGTTCTGGAAACTAAGATGGATCTGGGTTTCTAAGGAAACAACTCTAGACTACCTAGTGGATCCCTAATCGTTCTCAGGGTGTCACCAACTAAGGAACCTAAAGATGTAATAACTCACCAGATAGTGGATTACCTTTCGGCCTCTCCAACAATGACAATGTACGTAGAAGACAGATTACCTTTCAGTCTCAATGTCCACAATACATTCGAAGAATGCACGGGGTAATCTCAGGATAACAACTATGACTCAGAATAGTAACAATCATTAGACACCTAAACCAACTTCTTTCAGACAGTTGACACTCGAATTCCTAATGACGAAGACTAAACGACTATCTCTCACTTCTCGGGTATTGAGACAGGATACACACTCAGATCTAATTACTCTCAATCACAACTCCTATGGATACTATGTCTAGAAAATCACACAAACGATCACAAACTCTAAAGTCTATGACCTAGATACGCAAATCAAAGTGGAAGACATCCACAATCAACGTACGGAATTAAAATCAAACACAAATCAGATCTAAGCATGCAATATTCATCATAATTAGTATTAAGAAACTGTTTACAAAATCATTAAACCAATATTAGAATCCATAACCAATAAAAATCATAACTTTACGAAGTATTCATCAAAACCTAGGCAGTATCAATGATCTAGCCAACACTCATGCTTAAAACAACCATAACAGAAGTAATAGACATAGTAATGCTTTCAATCAGACAAATCAAGAACAAACGAAAGAGAATTGGAACCCGAAAAAGCTATCTCTAACCACCTCGGATCCGAAAGCTCCAAACTTTGACTCTAATTAGCTTCCAACACCAAAAATCGCCTTCAAACTTGCTCTAGACGGCAATAAGATCGAACCCCCTACTAATGGCATTAAAAATCTAATATAATTCAATTTAGGGTTTTTTTCACGGAATACGGGTCTCTCGCGTACCGCGAGAGGTTAACCATGTTTCCTCGCGTACCGCGAGGGACAATTTAGTCACGACCCTTTTTGGAACTCCTCGCGTACCGTGAGATCTTCTGTAACTTCCTTCGCGTACCGCGAGGACTTAAATTTCACCATTTTTTCACTTTTAAAGTTTGGGCTTCACTCTCGTGCTCGGGGTCTTCGGATATTCACTTGTATTAATCATGAGCACCTGTAGACAAGACAAAGACTCAATAGTATACAAAAACGACTCAAAAAAACATAAAACTATCTAAAACACATAAAAACAATAGGAATAAAGATGTGTGTTTTGCACTACATCAAACATCCCCACACTTATCCTTTTTTTGTCCTTGAAAAAGTCTGCAACGGAATCATAACTGAGATCTAACTTAACAAACACAATTACCAATTAGCCAAACATACTCACGCGTTAAAAAGCAATAATTAGTATTTCTCTCCGATTAAACCCAACCACCTACTTTCTAGCCCCCGTAATGTGTTCTAATTCCATTTTATACATTTATCAATCAACCTATGTGACTCACACTTAGAAGTTACAGCTCTACCTAATCCCATCTCACGGTCATGTTTAGGCACAGATTAAACCATATATATTTCACCCACCACGTTAAACTAAGATTTATTTGGTTTAGAAATTAGATGAAATATGGAATGAATGGTATGATAATGAGCATTAATTCAAGCAAATGAACTTTTGTCTTGAGGCGTTTCAACCAAGTCACTATCCCGGAAGGTAACACATAGACTAAGTCATATTCAATTAAAGCACATAAGAATCACTTAGGGGTGTTTTCTCCAAGTGGCCATCCCGAAGGGTAACACATGAGCAAAACTCATAATTCTAATCCATAAGCTTATGAATTATGGCCATAAGGATGCGGGCACCACCAAACTCGGATTTATTCTCATAAAAAGATAATGGTGTGCCAAAAATTTCAAAAACAAATAAATATTATCTTAATGTGGTACCTATCACCCTATGTTGACAGTTTCAGTATTACTGACACCCTAAGATGAGTACCCATACGATTTCATGATTTAATTACGTGATTAATCCTACGTAACACTCACAGGCTATTTAAGCTATTCAAGCTGGCTGGGTCTACAAAACTTCACTAATTAGACGCGTTTTCTATTATTTAAATTATTTCAAACCAAACAAGTAGATCCAGTTGTACTATCATTTTTTATTTTTCTTGCAAAACTTTACTTTCAAAGGACAATTTTCAAAATTTTTCAATTTTTTTTTTGTATTTTTATAAACAAGACAAACTAGACACTTAGACTCTACCATCCCCACACTTGAAAGACACATTATCCTCAATATGAAGCAAGACACAACTCAAAATAAAAATGCAAAAATAAAACAGGAAGCGACTTAGCTGGTAATGTATATGTTCTCGAATGTCCAGCTTCGTTCATCCTTTCGGTCATGGTTGCATAGACTGTTGGGCTACTAAATAATATCAGGATCAACTCCGTCCGAATGGAGATTGAGTACGGACGGAATGATGTACACCTGCAAAACAAACTCACACAATACCCGCAGCATAAAACTGACACTAATACAGACTTAACTAAAAATTAAAGACTCAACTGACTCACTAAGACTCTGGATAGAAAGCAGAGAAACGTACCTGATACGTGGCAAACACATAGATATGAATGCCACAGGCAAGGTAGATCAACAGTTACGAACGGTTGTCAAGTTCCCATGGTACGTGGATGTGATAGTAAGATGATGGTTGAAGGATGGTGGTGTATGTTTATGATGATGAAGGATGATGATGGTGGGAGTGGTGAACTTATTAATGGTGGTGAATTCTAGGTAGTGGTTGATGGGAAACCATGGGAAACAAAGGAAGAAAAGTGAAACTAGTAGGGCCTCGCGTACCGCGAAGAAGCAGGCGGCACTCCTCGCGTACCATGAGGAGATGAAATTTAGGCCGGCCTGCGAGAGGCCAGAGACAAAGCCTCGCGTACTGGGAAAAACCACAGAAAACACCTCGCGTACCGCGAGGGACCCTGGTGACAGAAAGTTAAGGGGGTTTTTTATACTTAGAAAAGTTTTCGCCCCTTAACTTTTTCACCCGAATTCAATAAAAACCTGTTTCAAACATAAAAACAAATGTAAAAATACCTGAAACTACATTCCTGATGATTTTTCCTCACTGAATCAAGCGCGAATCCCTACAAGACACGACACAAACAAAACAGGCATACCGAAAGACACACAAATGACACGGACTCAAACTAAGGAATGCATACAAACTCTACATCCCGGGCACTTGCCCGAGATTCAAGCAAGCCTATCAGTAGGATTCTCCTTGATCCTATATGGGACCGCCTTCAACCTACGTGGTATCCCGGCTCTCCACAACCTCAAAAACTCATTTCGCCTAGCAAAATAATGAACTCATATCACATGTAGCACTCAGATCCTTCCACCACAACTTATACCTACCTGGTCCGGAAATGACACTGTTCAAATAACCAAGCAGTTCATCTCCCTTAAACTTCCCCACACGTGGGGTTAGCACTACCCTAAAATCAGATGAATCTGTCAAAGTACGGGTTCTCTTATGGAGTGGCCTAGACCTAGGGGTTTTAAAACTCGGGGTCGGCTCAGCAGTTATCCCCTCAGAATGAACAATGGGAAAGGACATGGGCTCAGGATTGGATGTGTCTATGGATACTACCTCTAAGCTCTCATCCGGATCTCTAGGATCCTTTACACTCTCCACCAACTTCCCCACATTTGGGGTTTTGCCTATGATCTCATCTAACTCTGCTATTATCTCCAGCAGATTATGAGGCACATCATGGACGTATTCATCCGGATCATCTAACAACTTCTCCAACTCTACCGCCCAATCAGATGGTTCTCCTAAATCAGGGGTGGGTTCACCAACTTCTATCTTACATGGATCAGAGTCCTGATGGTAGTCCATGAAGGCATCAAGCATGCACACGGAGTGGCTACGCTTGCCAACATCTTTCACGGACTTTGTAGCATCAAAGGTGACCGACTCATCCCCCACACGAAGTATGAGTTTCCTGTCAAAAACATCGATCAATGCCTTGGCTGTCACATCCCCAAATTCCACTAACGGAGTTTTACCGTTTGGAAGGTGAACACCAGGATCTCAGTCATTAGTTACATCAAACGACACTACATGGGACTTAAAATTTCATAACATAAAAGTTCAGAGTTAATGCGGAAGCGTAAACGTTAATATGAAATCGAAAGTAATTACACGCAATAGGCGTCAATCAATGTTAATAAGTAAACTGTTTCAAATGTTTGAAATGGATGATATGACAGTAGGACTCCATGCATGTCCTAAGTGTGCAACCTGTGCCTTAGCGACCTGAGAAACATGTAAGAAAAAGTGTCAACACAAGGTTGGTGAGTTCACAGGTTTCAAGTTTACAATAAGAGTGTGTTTGCCAGATTATGTACTTTCAATATGCATATATGTAGGTAGCTAACCTATGTTCATGTTTTACTAAAGCGCTCGCAACCGAAGCTGACTGTGTTTGTATGCCTCCTGCCAGGTCTATCAACTCTGGCACATGTGAGTAGGCTAACATTTCACCCGTTCGATATCCAATCGAGTTAGCGCGACTAACGCGGGTGGGATTTGTCAAACCCAGTAGTACTATTAAACATTACCTCGCTAAGATCCATATTAACGGTTCGAAATAAGATGAGGACTTTCTGTGATAGCATGTTACGCTTAGTCTCAACAGTGATATCATATAAAGTACCATAATCAAATAGTTGCGTCATGTTTTCTCCCCTGGCGGGAAAACAATATCTGCTTGCGTACCTGTTTCTCCCCCACGGGGAAAACAAGTAAAAGTATGATAGTTGGTGTTTCATGTTTGTTTCTTCCTCAACAGGAAAACAAGTAAAATACGTTTGTGTGTAAGCATGTTTCTCCCCCAATAGTAAAACAAGTAAAAAAGGGCCGTGAAACTCACCTGATTTCGAGTGAAAGATCGGGTCACGCTGTAGGAATTTGAAACCACGGGTGTAAGCCTTAAACGACTTACGTGTGACCTAACAATACAACACAACAATTAGGGACGATTCGGGATTTGTGACGACGACACGGAAAGTTAGGATGTCCTAACTTGTTCTAAGGATTTAAAATAAACGAACGCGTCGGACGTCGACAATGGATAATAATAGGATAATTATTTTCTTTTGATCGAGTCGCTTACGAAGTTTAAGAAATAATATAATATATATATTATTTTAAATACGAACGATTAGACAATTTATTCTCGGAGTGGAAAATAATAATTTATATTATTTTTAAGTCGGATAAATAACGTAGGTAAATAATACACTTTTATATCATTTAGTTTAAAGCAATAGTCACGAACGGTCACTAATGGATTGAAAGCAATATAACGTTTATAATATTTTAAAAATATTTAATACGGGTTCAAAATAATATAATCATATTATTTTTCACGGGATCGCGGGTTGGAAATGCGAAGAGTTTATTATTTTAAAAACGGTAATAATAATATAGTTTTTAATTAATTTCAAACCCGAGCCCTCGGGTCAAATCTCGGGCCAAAACGCGTTTAAATAGGTTTATAATAATATAGGTTGAATTTATATATATTTTTATTTAATAAAAATCGCCCCAAAAATAATAGTGTGGGAGCCCGGCCTCGAACCCGGGTCTCTCCCACACACGCTCTCGAATTTAACCATCACGCCCGCTAGGGTCATCGCGAAAGAATCCGGATCAAAATTGATTTAACATCCGGTTTCAAGTGGTTTCCCTCCCTAAATCGCCCGCGATCGAATCCGGTCGATATCCATCGATTTGGGCGATGGATCGAGCCAAACAGAAAACAAGAATTGTTGCTCAGTGAATTACGAACCTGAGCATACAATCCAATTCGAAAACGAGCATGATTAGGCTGTCTAATTATCGAGTTTTGTACCGAAAAGAGTAATAAAAATACTTTGAATCGATTCGAAAGATTTAGATAATGGATTTGATTAAAACCATAGGGCTTTTGATAAACGGGGCATTTCGAAACTGATCATGTAAATTAATTTCGTTTCTTTTCAATCTAAGATCGTAAACCCCAATTTCAGAAACACAAGAACCCTAATTTCCAGATTGATATGAATTCGATAATAGAATGACAAATTTACAGAGGGCTTTCAATGAGTATATGATTACTAAGCTAATGTTATACTTTAATTTGATTTAAAAATGGTTTAGGATCGAATTCGACAGATAGGGTTCATATGAACCCTAATTACGGGCTGCAGAGATTTCGATATTAAAACTTGAAATTGGCAAAGGGATTTTTACTAAAAATGATGTTGCAAATCTTTCTGTATATATTAATTTCATTTTCATCGTGCCTAGATTAGGGTTCGACTGATTCAGTCAAGTGATGAATCGTAGAATCAAGAACTCGATCGAATTGATGATGTAAGCCCGAATTGACACGGGGCTTAGCTTTACAGAATGAAAACGAAGTAATTGGATTAAAGATTTACCAGAATGCGTATCGAATTGATGGAGTTCGAGTAGATGCAGGTGTCGGCTGCACAGGTTGCTTTCCGGCGAGTTCTGATGATTCTCCGGCCAATGCAGGTTGTGCAAACACTTCAAGAGAATTCGTCGAGGGTGTGAGAAGCTTCAATTCGCGAGAGTAATGTCAGATTGTGACGAATTTGATGGAATCAGGTTATGCTCGACGGTTTTGAGTTTAATTTGGGTTTAATTACATTTAATTCGCTTCAATGTCGGAATTAAGGATAATGATAACGATTAGAAACGGTTAGATCGTGATAATCGGTTTCAATATCACTGGATATCAACTAGAAACGGCTCAATTCCAAGAGTTCGCGATGTTTGACTTTCAAAAGTCAACAAACTGACAATCTAATAATTGCAGAATTGGTCCCTGAGGTTTTTAGTGGAAATTGAGGTTTGCAAATTGGCAGAATAGGTCCCTTAGGTTTGAATGGAGTTAGTTCTTGGTTAACTTTGACTTTTAAAGTCAACAGATTGGATTTTGACTTTCCAAAAGTCAACAGAATAGTTTGAGCTATTAACATAACTAGTCCCTGAAGTTTAAGTTTGGAATATTGACAGAAATAGTCCCTGAAGTTTGAATAAAGTTAATTTCAGTTAACTTTAACTGGATTTTTCTAACGGGTTAACTGGAAAAGTCCGGATTGTCACATCATTCCCTAGTTGAAATAATTTTCGTCCCGAAAATTAAAATAAAAAAAAAATTTCCTGGGGTTTCACATCATTCCCTAGTTGAAAGAATTTTCGTCCCGAAAATTAAATAGTACCTTAGGAATTTGACGCGGGGTGCTTGAACAGATTAGGATATTTGCGCATCATCTGATCCTCGCGCTCCCAAGTGAATTCTGGTCCGCGTTTCGAGTTCCAACGGACTCGAACAATAGGAATCTTACTGTGCTTTAACGTTTTAACTTCCCTATCCATAATTTCCACAGGTTCTTCGATGAAACGTAACTGTTCATCAACATGTAGTTCCTCCAGAGGAACTGCGAGTGATTCATCTGCCAGGCATTTCTTTAAATTTGAGACGTGAAAGACGTTGTGTACACCACTAAGTCTTTCAGGTAGGTCCAGCTGGTACGCGACTGGTCCGATTCTCTTTAATATTTTGAAAGGTCCAACATAACGAGGATTCAGTTTTCCTCGTTTCCCGAAACGAATGACACCTTTCCAAGGTGAGACTTTGAGTAAAACCATGTCACCTATTTGAAATTCCAAAGGTTTACGACGCTTGTCGGCATAGCTCTTTTGACGATCACGAGCTGCCGCCATACGGTTTCTAATTTGAACGATCTTTTCGGAAGTTTCAAATACAAGTTCAGGACCTGTGAGTTGGCTATCCCCAACCTCGGTCCAACAAATGGGAGAACGGCATTTCTGCCCATAAAGTGCTTCAAATGGAGCTGCCTTGATGCTAGTGTGATAACTGTTGTTGTAGGAGAACTCCACCAATGGTAGGTGAGACTCCCAAGTGTTACCGAAATCGATCACACAAGCTCGTAGCATGTCCTCCAGAGTTTGGATAGTACGTTCTGTTTGACCATCGGTTTGAGGATGGTAAGCTGTGCTCATATCTAGACGCGTGCCTAATGCTTTATGCAATGATTGCCAGAAACGGGAAGTGAATCGTGCATCACGATCCGAAATAATAGAGATTGGCACTCCGTGCCGAGAGACTACTTCTTTCAAGTATATTCGAGTGAGTTTATCTATTTTGTCAGTTTCTTGGATGGCTAGGAAGTGGGCAGATTTTGTTAGGCGATCAACAATTACCCATATAGTATCACATCCGGTAGGAGTTCGGAGTAATTTGGTAATGAAGTCCATGGATATTTGTTCCCATTTCCACATGGGAATTTCAGGTTGTTGCAGGAGACCGGACGGTTTTTGGTATTCAACTTTGACCTTCGCGCAGGTCAGACACTTACTAACATAAGTGGCTATATCGGCCTTCATCTTCGGCCACCAATATAGTATTTTTAGATCATGGTACATTTTATCGGAACCCGGATGAATGGAGTAACGAGATTTATGAGCTTCATCCATGATTAGTTCCCTTAAATTTCTGAACACTGGAACCCATATTCGTTCGACAAAGTAACGAATTCCGTCTGATTTTACTTCCAGTTGTGCTTCCATGCCACGTGTACCTTCTAACGGTAGGTTATCTTCTTTCAAGGCTTCAAGTTGGGCACTACGGATTCTGTCAGGCAATCCAGGGTGAATAGTGAGTTGTAACGCTCGAACTCGTTTGGGTTTCGTTTCCTTTCGGCTTAGTGCATCAGCCACAACATTAGCTTTACCCGGATGATACCGGATCGCACAGTCGTAATCATTTAAAAGTTCAACCCAACGACGTTGTCGCATGTTCAACTCCTTCTGCTCGAAGATATGCTGGAGGCTCTTGTGGTCGGTGTAGATGGTGCATTTGGTACCGTACAAGTAGTGTCTCCATATCTTAAGTGCAAAAACTACTGCACCCAACTCTAGATCATGAGTGGTGTAGTTTTTCTCGTGAATCTTTAGCTGACGCATTGCATATGCGATCACCTTTTCTCGTTGCATTAACACACAACCCAGACCTTGAATAGATGCGTGACAATACACCACAAAATTATCCGTTCCCTCCGGAAGAGCTAGAATAGGTGCACTGCAAAGTTTCTGCTTAAGATGTTGAAATGCTGACTCCTGGTTATCGCCCCAGTTATAGGCTTTACCCTTTTGAGTTAAGGCAGTGAGAGGTTGTGCAATCTTAGAGAATCCCTCGATGAATCGCCGATAATAACCAGCCAATCCCAGAAATTGTCGCACCTCATTCTGATTCGTCGGTGCTGCCCAATTCTTGATGGCTTCAATCTTTGATGGATCGACATGTATCCCCTTCTCGTTAACCACATGTCCTAAGAATTGAACTTCCCGGATCCAGAATTCACACTTGGAAAACTTAGCATACAGCTGCTCTTTTTTTTTAGTAACTCCAGGATTAAACGTAGATGTTCCTCCTTGTTCTTGGAATAAATGAAGATATCATCAATGAAAACGATGACGAACTGATCAAGGTAGGGTTTACACACACGGTTCATGAGGTCCATGAATACCGCGGGTGCGTTGGTTAATCCGAAAGGCATAACCATAAACTCATAGTGGCCGTACCTTGTCCTGAAAGCAGTCTTAGAGATATCCTCATCTTGGACTCTCAATTGATGGTAACCAGATCTAAGATCTATCTTGGAATAGAAGCTTGATCCTTGGAGTTGATCAAATATATCATCTATGCGGGGTAGAGGATAACGATTATGGGTCGTTACTTTGCTCAGCTCACGATAGTCGATACACATGCGGAAAGTCTCATCCTTCTTTGTTGACAAATAGGACTGGAGCTCCCCATGGCGATGAGCTAGATCGGATGAAATCTTTATCCAACAAATCTTGCAGTTGTATGGATAGTTCTAGAAATTCACTAGGTGCAAGTCTACAGGGTGCCCGAGCAATAGGCGTTGCTCCGGGTGCTAGATCAATTTGGAATTCGACTTGACGATGCGGCGGAAGACCAGGCAGATCTTCGGAAATAATTCCGGATAATCACGAACGATCGGTATGTCGTCAATCTTCTTCTCCTCATATGGCTGCTCGGCGACGAGAGCCAGAATGTCAGTATGACCTTTACGTAGACATTTCTGCGCTTTCATGAAGGATATGATGCTTATGACTGCACCACTCCTTTTGTCTTAGACAAAAAGGATTTCCCCTCTAAGGAGAGGAAGGCAAATATTTTTGTCACAACAGTTGGCCTCAGTTTGATTCTTGGATAACCAATTCATACCGACAATAAGGTCGAAACTGCCAAGTGTAACTGGCAGAAGGTCAATGTCAAGTTTATGTCTAACCAATACTAGTTTACATTTGTAAGAATGCGAGTTGTTTCGATTTTCTGAGCGTCTGCTATCTCAATAGTATACTTGGCTTTTAACAGAGTTGGAGCACTACACACTAATATGGGGTTTGTGAAGTCATACTGAGGCTTCTAGTGAGACCCGTTCTTATAAAGCAAGTGTCAGTCAATGCATAGGCTAAGGGAATAGGTTCACATGTAAGAATGAAAAGTTTAATGAGATATAGATTCCAGTAGCATAAGATATAGGATGTATGTCTAAGTAGTTGCGTTCAACTGATGGTTGGTTAGGTTAAATCTTCGTTTCCTAATGTCATTGGATCAACAGGATCATTTCGTGAAGAAAGAAATCCGTTTACAGGATTGAATATGCTGGGGTAAAATTCGAAGTTAGACTAAGGATTAGTCACAAGATGAGGTAATAAGGTCAAATGCGATCTATTGTTGGAGTGTAAGGAATAACGTGTTAGCATAGAAAGAATTTCTCAAATTCTGTGTACATAGTTGGAATCGATAAGTTTGCTATGAGATTCTATTAGAGTTTCAATCAAGATGGTTTTTGTGATCACGTTTAGATGAGTGTCTTAATTTCACTAAGACTCTTACATGAGTGAGAATAACATTGATGGATTTCATTAATGATAGTTCTGTGTGTCCATAGACATCTTCAACCTGATAGTCGCGTCTATCAACTGTTGAACGAGTTTCTATCAACTGTTGAACGAGTTTCTATCAACTGTTGAACGAGTTTAACGATACCAACTAGTCGTTGAGTAGGTTACAAGAACTTCTACTGACAGTGGAAGTTTAAGTTTGTAGATCACTGATTGGGACCATTTATCCACACACTAGGTTTCACCAGGACTTACATGCACCTCAAATTATTATTACGTGTGCACCCGTAATGATAATTTGCTTTGCATGCTCACCCTTGTTCTCCCTATCCCGTGTCATAATATCCTTTAGGTTATATTGTTGAGTATAGAGTGTTGTCAGATATGATCAGTCATTGAAAGGAGTAGTCATCAACCATAAGTTGATCGACTAGGACTCATATCAGGATGAGTAGTCAAGGATGGTTTGATCTGAGTATTCACTCGAGTTGAAACACAATACAAGAGTCCAATCCAGTGGATTGTAGATGAGAGCATGAAGCAAACATGTACACGAAATGCGACTTCGAGAAATGAAACTAATTCATGAATACAAGTTATAGGAAGCAGCATAGTAGCCGTCCTTTCAACTGAGTCAGGATAGGGTTTGAATATGCGTTCTCAACTTTGTGGTCAATCATTTCTCAACAGAATATTGATCAAAGAAGCGAGCCCATGGCTCGGGAAAGTGATGACATCTATGTGTCAATAGATTCTGCAATAATGCGTGTAACGGTCTGCCTTCATTCGGCGTATTGTTGCTAGTGAGTACAGTAGGGACTCGCCTCCGACGATCCCAATTCCCAAGGAGATACGGGTTAGTGCTGAGTGTCGTCCATAACATGGACCTGAGAAAGCCCACCATACCCAACAGGTGATGGTGATGTAAGTGACTCCTCCGAAGGCTCTGTCTCGCTGCCCTCGAACGGGAGTGGATGATGTTCCGGTGATTCCCCGAGTGTCGCCACTGGGAATGATGATGCAATGCAAATGTTGTGTCCCTCGCCAACTGAGGGTGATACGGATGGTGTTACATACCTGCACTACAATGTATGTATAGATGTTATATATATCAGGTATGAGTGTCTGTGCCGTGTAACTAATGCATGTGTACGGTTATAGTCTAGTATGCAATCCTAGTTCTCTATAACCAATGGCTCTGATACCAATCTGTCACATCCCCAAATTCCACTAACGGAGTTTTACCATTTGGAAGGTGACACACCAGGATCTCAGTCATTAGTTACATCAAACGACACTACATGGGACTTAAAATGTCATAACATAAAAGTTCAGAGTTAATGCGGAAGCGTAAACGTTAATATGAAATCGAAAGTAATTACACGCAATAGGCGTCAATCAATGTAAATAAGTAAACTGTTTCAAATGTTTGAAATGGATGATATGACAGTAGGACTCCATGCATGTCCTAAGTGTGCAACCTGTGCCTTAGCGACCTGAGAAACATGTAAGAAAAAGTGTCAACACAAGGTTGGTGAGTTCACAGGTTTCAAGTTTACAATAAGAGTGTGTTTTCCAGATTATGTACTTTCAATATGCATATATGTAGGTAGCTAACCTATGTTCATGTTTTACTAAAGCGCTCGCAACCGAAGCTGACTGTGTTTGTATGCCTCCTGCCAGGTCTATCAACTCTGGAACATGTGAGTAGGCTAACATTTCACCCGTTCGATATCCAATCGAGTTAGCACGACTAACGCGGGTGGGATTTGTCAAACCCAGTAGTACTACTAAACATTACCTCGCTAAGATCCATATTAACGGTTCGAAATAAGATGAGTACTTTCTGTGATAGCATGTTACGCTTAGTCTCAACAGTGATATCATATAAAGTACCATAATCAAATAGTTGCGTCATGTTTTCTCCCCTGGCGGGAAAACAATATCTGCTTGCGTACCTGTTTCTCCCCCACGGGGAAAACAAGTAAAAGTATGATAGTTGGTGTTTCATGTTTGTTTCTTCCTCAACAGGAAAACAAGTAAAATACGTTTGTGTGTAAGCATGTTTCTCCCCCAATAGTAAAACAAGTAAAAAGGGGCCGTGAAACTCACCTGATTTCGAGTGAAAGATCGGGTCACGCTGTAGGAATTTGAAACCACGGGTGTAAGCCTTAAACGACTTACGTGTGACCTAACAATACAACACAACAATTAGGGACGATTCGGGATTTGTGACGACGACACGGAAAGTTAGGATGTCCTAACTTGTTCTAAAGATTTAAAATAAACGAACGCGTCGGACGTCGACAATGGATAATAATAGGATAATTATTTTCTTTTGATCGAGTCGCTTACGAAGTTTAAGAAATAATATAATATATATATTATTTTAAATACGAACGATTAGACAATTTATTCTCGGAGTGGAAAATAATAATTTATATTATTTTTAAGTCGGATAAATAACGTACGTAAATAATACACTTTTATATCATTTAGTTTAAAGCAATAGTCACGAACGGTCACGAATGGATTGAAAACAATATAACGTTTATAATATTTTAAAAATATTTAATACGGGTTCAAAATAATATAATCATATTATTTTTCACGGGATCGCGGGTTGGAAATGCGAAGAGTTTATTATTTTAAAAACGGTAATAATAATATAGTTTTTAATTAATTTCAAACCCGAGCCCTCGGGTCAAATCTCGGGCCAAAACGCGTTTAAATAGGTTTATAATAATATAGGTTGAATTTATATATATTTTTATTTAATAAAAATTGCCCCAAAAATAATAGTGTGGGAGCCCGGCCTCGAACCCGGGTCTCTCCCACACACGCTCTCGAATTTAACCATCACGCCCGCTAGGGTCATCGCGAAAGAATCCGGATCAAAATTGATTTAACATCCGGTTTCAAGTGGTTTCCCTCCCTAAATCGCCCGCGATCGAATCCGGTCGATATCCATCGATTTGGGCGATGGATCGAGCCAAACAGAAAACAAGAATTGTTGCTCAGTGAATTACGAACCTGAGCATACAATCCAATTCGAAAACGAGCATGATTAGGCTGTCTAATTATCGAGTTTTGTACCGAAAAGAGTAATAAAAATACTTTGAATCGATTCGAAAGATTTAGATAATGGATTTGATTAAAACCATAGGGCTTTTGATAAACGGAGCATTTCGAAACTGATCATGTAAATTAATTTCGTTTCTTTTCAATCTAAGATCGTAAACCCCAATTTCAGAAACACAAGAACCCTAATTTCCAGATTGATATGAATTCGATAATAGAATGACAAATTTACAGAGGGCTTTCAATGAGTATATGATTACTAAGCTAATGGTATACTTTAATTTGATTTAAAAATGGTTTAGGATCGAATTCGACAGATAGGGTTCATATGAACCCTAATTACGGGCTGCAGAGATTTCGATATTAAAACTTGAAATTGGCAAAGGGATTTTTACTAAAAATGATGTTGCAAATCTTTCTGCATATATTAATTTCATTTTCATCGTGCCTAGATTAGGGTTCGACTGATTCAGTCAAGTGATGAATCGTAGAATCAAGAACTCGATCGAATTGATGATGTAAGCCCGAATTGACACGGGGCTTAGCTTTACAGAATGAAAACGAAGTAATTGGATTAAAGATTTACCAGAATGCGTATCGAATTGATGGAGTTCGAGTAGATGCAGGTGTCGGCTGCACAGGTTGCTTTCCGGCGAGTTCTGATGATTCTCCGGCCAATGCAGGTTGTGCAAACACTTCAAGAGAATTCGTCGAGGGTGTGAGAAGCTTCAATTCGCGAGAGTAATGTCAGATTGTGACGAATTTGATGGAATCAGGTTATGCTCGACGGTTTTGAGTTTAATTTGGGTTTAATTACGTTTAATTCGCTTCAATGTCGGAATTAAGGATAATGATAACGATTAGAAACGGTTAGATCGTGATAATCGGTTTCAATATCACTGGATATCAACTAGAAACGGCTCAATTCCAAGAGTTCGCGATGTTTGACTTTCAAAAGTCAACAAACTGACAATCTAATAATTGCAGAATTGGTCCCTGAGGTTTTTAGTGGAAATTGAGGTTTGCAAATTGGCATAATAGGTCCCTTAGGTTTGAATGGAGTTAGTTCTTGGTTAACTTTGACTTTTAAAGTCAACAGATTGGATTTTGACTTTCCAAAAGTCAACAGAATAGTTTGAGCTATTAACATAACTAGTCCCTGAAGTTTAAGTTTGGAATATTGACAGAAATAGTCCCTGAAGTTTCAATAAAGTTAATTTCAGTTAACTTTAACTGGATTTTTCTAACGGGGTTAACTGGAAAAGTCCGGATTGTCACATTGGCGGTCCATAGGAACGGGCGTCCTAGGATAAGTGGGACTCTGTCATCCACCTCCATATCCAAGATGAAAAAATCCACGGGGAAGACAAATTTGCCGACTTTCACTAACAGATTCTCCATAATTCCCTGTGGATACTTGATTGAACGGTCAGCCAAGGATATGCTCATGCGTATCGGCTGCGGTTCACCTAGGTATAGCTGCTTTAAAATGGAATAAGGCATCAGATTGACACTAACACCCAGATCAGCCAACATGTGGTTTAAGGGCAAACCGCCAAGCAGACACGGGATCGTGAAACGACCTGAATCTGCTAGTTTCTCTGGCAGTTTATTCTGAACCACCGCAGAACATTGCTCACTAAGTGAGACTTCAGAGATCCCCTCTAACTTCTTCTTTTTGGAAAGAATATCTTTTAGAAATTTTCCATATTTCGGCATGTGCTGGAGGACCTCTATGAATGGGAGATTGACCTTGAGCTGTTTGAAGATGTTCTGGAAGTGACCGTATTCCCTAGCATGTTTATGTGGCAACAAGCGAGCTGGGTAGGGAACACGGCTCAGGTCAATCTCGAGGGACTTCATCTCCACCCCCTTCTCCTTCTCCTGTGCCTTCTCGACAGGCTTCTCCACTACAATTTCCTCATCTACCGGCTCTTCCTCTTCCACCGGTGGCTCCTCTACCATCTGCTCTTCTATCATTTTAGCATCTATCTCATCAAAGCGAGCTCTCCAATCTATCTTCTTCACCTCTTCAGGAGAAGGGATGTGATAGTCAGCGCTGTGGGATCCTCCCTCTGACTCATGATTGACACGGCCATCACTGAAGCACTGGGGTGTGAAGATGGACCTCCCTGTATATCCTTCAGGATCTGAGCGATGTCTCCTACCGTGCATTGCAGATCCTGGAATGTTGACTGCTGATTCTTCAATTACTTGTCATGTGCATCCAATCGCTGCCTAGCGTCCCTGTCCTGCTGGACTAAAAGGGCAAGCAACTGTGTCTGATTCTCAATCATCTCTTAGATCTTTCTCGTGTTAACACTGCTTCCCGAACTTGCTCCAGCTTCTCCTCCACCTTGATGATTCTGGCTACCATTAAACCCAGGTGGGTTGTTTCCAGATCTCCATCCCGAGCCATAAGAATTTTTGTAGTTGTTGTACCCTCGTTTCTGGTTCTGGTTTCGAGCAAAACTCACCTGCTCCTGATGATTGACGGGGCAATCTCTGGTGTCGTGGCCTCCCCTTCACACCTCACACCGTTGAGCACTAAGGTTCAGCTCTTTTATCTCATTAGTCATAGCTGCGAGTGCAACAGCCACGCTAGTATCAGGAGTGACCTAATGCACACCTCTAGGAGAAGAGGTGGATGCTCTAGCGCTAGGAATGGAAGTTCTAGTAAATGGCCGCTGTTGTTCAGCGAGAGCGAAGCTCTCGAACATCTCCTCACATTCAGCAGGCTCGAGTTTGTCCATGATATGGCCTCCCGCAGCTGTGTTGAACATCTGTTGCTTCTCTAATGTGAGGCCATTATAGAACTTTTCCACAATCGCCCAGTCGGAAAGACTATGCTGGGGACATCGGCTCAACAACTTGTTGAACCTCTCCCAGGCCTTGTGATAAGGCTCGTCGGGGTCCATCAGGAAGGAGTGGATCTGGTCCCTAAGGCGAGCGACCATGGAAGGTGGATAGTATTTCTTTAAGAACTTGGCTTGAAGATCCTCCCATGTGGTGAGAGAGTTTTCTGGAACGGTGTCAAGCCAAGTAGATGCATGCCCAGAGAGCGAGAATGGGAAGAGAAGCAAATAGATTGCGTCCTTAGACACACCCGTGATATTGAAGGTATCAAATATGTGCACGTAGCGGGACAGGTGTCCGGGTGCATCCTCATCCTCAAGGCCATGAAACTGAGTGGCATGAGTGATCGTGCTCATGACATGTGACGGGATCTGCCATATATTGGTGTTCGGAATAGCGGGACGTGTGATCGAAGATCTCGCCCCGGTGACCCCGTTACTGGCCCTCTGGTGCACGGTACGCCTCGCTGGTGGGTCAGCGTCTCCCATGTTAGGAAATGGAATTAGGCTAGTAGAACGTACCTGGGATTTGCACAGCTCTTTAAAACGCTCCCGGAAGTCGCGGGTGCGCTCGTGTAGCTCTCGTTCGGGCTCTAGAAAAGCTTAATAAGGTGGTGACCCCTGCGAACGAGTACTGTGCATAAAAAGAAAGACACTAAGCGGAAAAAAAACAAAGATTCAAAGACAGAAAGACTCGATTCTAAATTAGACACACAAATAGCACGTAGGACAAGCACACAAACAAGACTCAAAAGAAAAGAAATAAAATTAACCAAAAATCAAACAAAGAACTAGTCAAAGTTAATATTGCTATTGCCAAGTGTCCCCGACAACGGCGCCAAAAACTTGATGTCGCCCAGACAGTCTATATAAAAACTAACAAAACCTAACCTAGACTCCTAAGTAATAAATGGAGTACCTTCGACTAAACCGCACTTACAGGCAAGTGGACCTATCGAGTGTAGCACAGCTTAATGGTAAACCGAGTTATCGAACCTTAGAGACACTACTATAACTATACTAGACTCTGACTCGGACTAAAGATTGATTAACGGAGGGTTGACTACACTAAATATTAACTACTAATGCAGCAAACAAGGTCGAATCAAGCTATCAAGGTAAAGTGCTAAGGAAATAGTAAGAGATGGGAAGAATACCACCTAGGTCGGAATCATACTTGCAAAGCACTTCTACCGGTTGTGGAAACTAAGATGGATATGGGTTTCTAAGGAAACAGCTCTAGACTACCTAGTCGATCTCTAATAGTTCTCAGGGTGTCACCAACTAAGGAACCTAAAGATGTAATAACTCACTAGATAGTGGATTACCTTTCGGTCTCTCCAACAATGACTATGTACCCAGAAGACAGATTACCTTTCAGTCTCAATGTGCACAATACATTCGAAGAATGCACGGGGTAATCTCAGGATAACAACTATGTCTTAGAGTAGTAACAATCACTAGACACCTAAACCAACTTCTTTTAGACAGTTGGCACTCGGATTCCTAATGATGAAGACTAAACGACTATCTCTCACTTCTCAGGTATTGAGACAGGATACACACTCAGATCTAATTACTCTCAATCACAACTCCTATGGATACTATGTCTAGCAAATCACACAAACGATCACAAACTCTAAAGTCTATGACTTAGATACGCAAATCAAAGTACGAAATTAAAATCAAACACAAATCAGATCTAAGCATGCAATATTCATCATAATTAGTATCAAGAAACTGTTTACAAAATCATTAAACCATTATTAGAATCCATAACCAATAAAAATCACAACTTTACGAAGTATTCATCAAAACCTAGGTAGTATCAATGATTGGTGCCAATACACATGCTCAAAACAACCATAACAAAAGTAATAGACATAGTAATGGTTTCAATCAGACAAATCAAGAACAAATGAAAGAGAATTGGAACCCGAAAAATCTATCTCTAACCACCTCGGATCCGAAAGCTCCAAACTTTGACTCTAATTAGCTTCCAACACCCAAAATCGCCTTCAAACTTGCTCCAGATGGCAATAAGATCAAACCCCCCTGCTAATGGCATTAAAAATCTAATATAATTCAATTTAGGGTTTTTTCACGGAAAACGGGTCTCTCGCGTACCGCGTGTGACATCCGGCAAATTAGGGTTAACTCAGTTATCAAATGCAGTTAAATTCTAACCTAGTTAACTCTATCACGAACTCGAGGGACTATTCCTGTCATTCCATCAAACCTTAACTACAAGGACTAATTGTGTAATTAGCCTAAACTTAATCTTATTTGACTTGGTAAAGTCAAATCCAATCTTTAAGTCATGTTAACTTTTAAAAGTCATCTAACTTGTTCTTAACCTAATTTAAACCTCAAGGACTATTTCTGTCAGTCTCTAATCTTAAGAACCTGAAACTACAGGGACTAAACTTGTAGTTAACCCAAATACGATTTCTGTTTGACTCCAAAAAGTCAAAGCGGCTGATCCGATCAAATTTGCATGCCTCGATGGCTTTCCGTTGGAATTGTAACTGTTATTTCTCGATTAATGGCATTAATGATCATAAATCATCTAATTAATCATCATCATTTGTGAATTAAACAGGTTAATAGCCATACTTGGCATAACCATCGACCACGGTCATGGCTGTCATCAAATTCGTTATATTTCTATGTTAGTCCCACAATTTGATACCCTGCACACCTTATATGAACGCCTCTGAAGCTCTTACGCACGATCCTTCGACCGAAATAACATCAGGAGTTGTCGGCGACCAAATCACCCGCAGTCGGACCTGCTCCTACTCGAACTCCATCAATCTGTCATCCACACTGGTAATTAATCCAATATTTAGCTTCGTTTTAATCCATAAATCGAAAGCCCTTTGCTAATTAGGGCTTACAGCATCATTTCGACCAAGTTTCCGATTCTAGGGTTCATCATAAACCTATTTAATCGAAGTCCACCTTTGACTCTGTTTAAACCCGATTAATCTATACCGTTAGAGTCGTAAACACCTGTGGATTAAAAGCCCTATGAATTAAACCCTTTTCATTATCGGATTAATCAAGATCTAGAACCTAGGGTTTGTTGATAAAATGATTCGGGGGTTTCGATCTTGGACTCAACCTCAACTCAATTAAACATTTTGGTCAGATTCGAAAACCTCTAGTAAGTAAAAGCCCCATGATTTCAACTCCAAACATTATCAAATTTGATAAATCTTAATCCGTGTTCTTAAAGCTAGGGTTCGGTTCATGAAACTGAAATTAAAGCCTTTAAACACGATGTTTTTACAATTAAACCCAATCACAGATTCGTAATGCATCGATTAACAAAAACCCTATGATCCCTAGGTTAACCGTGATCGAAATCGATGGATTTTGGGACTTGTTGGATTCGGTTTGAAAAGGGGGGGATAACACAGGAGTGTTGAGTGTTAAAACCATTTCGGTCTGGGTTTTGTTGCGAATCCCTAGTGGGCGGGACTGGTTAAGGCACTGTGTTGGTGTAGGTGAGACCCGGGTTCGAACCTCACTAGCACCATTTATTTTTCTAGCCACTTTTGAGACTATATTTTTATATAAAATATATTCTAATACTATTAAGATAATATATTAAATGGTTGTTAGCCCGGGAAACCACCCGTAGGCTCGGGTTTGATTTATAAACCATTTTAACATTATTTCTCCACTTTTAAATACTATATATATTATTTTCAAACCACGACTCCGAATAAATTACATATTTATACTATTTTTCAACCCGTGACTTCCAAGCCAAAAATAATATATATTTTATATTATTTCCTCGAAGTTTATAAACTCTATGAAATGTTTTCAGACTAATAAATGATATGATTTTATTGTATTATTTGCTCATGTTTCATCCTCGATCTAAAAATAATATATGTATTATTTTTTACACAAATGATTATTTTTAAATCTTAGAAACTTAAAAAAAATATATTAAATTATATTACCTTCCTAACCAATTTAAAAGGCACGAACGTACGAATATAATTATTTATTATTATTATTCATTCGACACAAAACGTATATATCTTAATTATCAAATTAAGAAATCCCTATTACTGTGGACGCGTTCGTCTACTCGTTGTTTCCTAAGCGTATTTTAGGACGTTCCAACTTCCGTGTCGTCACATATTCCCATTTTTATCCCTAATTTATGTGTTTATAATTTTAGGGCATTCGTAAGTCTTTTGAGACTTACACTCGTGGTTCCAACTTATCCTTTGTGTGATACTACCTACAACGCAACGCAGGTGAGTTTCACGGCCCCTTTTTTTACTTGTTTTACTATTGGGGGGAGAAACATGCTTACACACAAACGTATTTTACTTGTTTTCCTGTTGAGGAAGAAACAAACATGAACACCAACTATCATACTTTTACTTGTTTTCCCTGTGGGGGAGAAACAGGTACGCAAGCAAATATTATTTTACATGTTTTTCCCGTTGGGGGAGAAAACATGACGCAACTATTTGATTATGGTACTTTATATGATATCACTGTTGAGGCTAAGCGTAACACACTAGCACAGAAAGTCCTCATCTTATATCGGACCGTTAATATGGATCTTAGCGAGGTAATGTTTAGTAGTACTACTGGGTTTGACAAATCCCACCCGCGTTAGTCGCGCTAACTCGATTGGATATCGAACGGGTGAAATGTTAGCCTACTCACATTTGCCAGAGTTGATAGACCTTGCAGGAGGCATACAAACACAGTCAGCTTCGGTTGCGAGCGCTTTAGTAAAACATGAACATAGGCTAGCTACCTATAGATATGCATATTGAATGTACATAATTTGGAAAACACTCTCATATTGCAAACTTGAAACCTGTCAACTCACCAACCTCGTGTTGACACTTTTTCTTACATGTTTCTCAGGTCGCTTTGGCACAGGTTGCGCACTTAGGACATGCATGGAGTCCGACTGTTATATCATTCATTTCAAATATTTTAAACAGTTTATTTAATTACATTAATTGACGCTTGTTGCGTGTAATTACGTTTGACTGCATTGTAACGTTTACGCTTCCGCATTAACTCTGAACTTTTATGTTATGGCATTTCAAGTCCCATATAGTGTCGTTTGATGTAACTAATGACTGAGATCCTGGTGTGTCACCTTCCAAACGGTAAAACTCCGTTAGTGGAATTTGGGGGTGTGACAGATTGGTATCAGAGCCATTGGTTATAGAGAACTAGGATTGCATACTAGACTATAACCTCATACATTAGTTACACGGCACAGACACTTATACATGATACATATAGCAACTATACATTGCAGTGCAGGCATGTTAATACCATCCGTATCACCCTCAGTTGGCGAGGGACACATCATTTTCATTGCATCATCATTCCCAGTGACGACACTCGGGGAAGCACTAGAACATCATCCACTCCCATCCGAGGGCAGCGAGACGGAGCCTTCGGAGGAGTCACTTGCATCACCGTCACCCGTTGGGCATGGTGGGCTTTCTCAGGTCCATATTATGGATGACACTCAGCACTAACGCATATCTCTTGGGAGATGGGATCGTCGGTGGCAAGTCCCTACTGTACCCACTAGCAACAATACGCCGAGTGAAGGCAGACCGTTGCACGCATTATTGTAGAATCCATTGACATGTAGCTGTCATCACTTTCCCATCTATAATCCACTGGATTGGACTCTTGTATTATGTTCCAACTCGAGTGAATACTCGGATCAAACAATTTCTCACTACTCATCCTGATATGAGTCCTAGTCGATCAACTTATGGTTGATGACTACACCTTTCAACGACTTATCATCTCTAAAAACACTATGTATTCGGCAATAAAAATTGAGGGACATTTTGACACAGGACAGGGAGAACTAGGGTGAGCATACAAAGAAAATTATCATTGCGGGTGCACACGTAATAGTAATTTGAGGTGCATGTAAGTCCTGGTGAAACCTAGTGTGTGGATAAATGGTCCTAATCTGTGAATTACAGACTCAACGACTAGTTGGTATCGTTAAACATGTTTAACAGTTGATAGACGCGACTATCATGTTGAAGGTATTTACGAACACACTGAACTATCATCCATAGGACCCGCCATTTGATTTCACTCAGGTAAGAGCCTTAGTGAACTTAAGACTCTCATCCAGACTCAATCAATGACACCATCTCGGTTGAAACTCTAATAGAACCTCGTGGTAAACCCACCGACTCCAACTATGTAAGCGGAAATTGGGAATTTTTCCTAAACTAACACGTTACTCTTTACACTCCAACGATAAATTCCATTTGACCCTATTACCTTATTTGGTGACTAACCCCTGGTTTAATTTGATGTATACCCCAGCATATCCAACTATTTTAATGACATTAGAAAACGGGGATTTAATCTAACTAATCATCAGTTGAACGCGATTACTTAAATAGACGTCCTATCCCTTGTACTCCTGGAATCTATATCTCACTAAAATCTGGTCTACATGTGAACCTCTTCTCTCAACCTTTATGTTGACCTAAGCTTACCTTATAAACACTGGTCTCACTAGAAGTCTCAGCATGACTTCATTAATTTTATGTTGGTGCGGTCGTACTCCGACTCTATTAGCAACTAAGTACACTATAGGGATAGCAGACGGTCAAGTAATCGAAACAACTCACAATCTTAAGGCGTGTTAACTGGGATTGGCTGGTCGAAAGCTTGACATTGACCTTATGCCAGTCACACTCGGCAACTTCAACGTAATTGTCGGTATGGATTGGTTATCTGAGAACCAAGCCGAAATGATTTGTCGTGAGCAATTTGTTCGCCTACCTCTCCCGAGTGGAGAAACCCTTTCTATCCAAGGTGAAAAGAGTGGTGTTGTCGTGGGCATCATATCTTTCATGAAAGCACAAAAGCATATACGTAAAGGTCGTATTGTCATTCTGGCTCTCGTCGCCGAGCAGCCATATGAGGAGAAGAAGACTGACGACAAACCGATCGTTCGTGATTATCTGAAATTATTTCCCAAAGACCTGCCTGGTCTTCCACCGCATCGTCAAGTCGAATTCCAAATTGATCTAGCACCCGGAGCAGCGCCTATTGCTCGGGCACCCTGTAGACTTGCACCTAGTGAGTTGCTAGAGCTATCTACTCAATTGAAGGAATTGTTGGATAAATGTTTCATCCGACCTACCTCATCGCCATGGGGAGCTCCAGTCCTATTTGTCAAGAAGAAGGACAGGACCTTCCGCATGTGCATCAACTACCGTGAACTTAATAAAGTAACCAATAAGGACCGTTATCTTTTATCCCGCATTGATGATTTGTTTGATCAACTCTATGGATCAAGTTTCTATTCTAAGATAGATCTTAGGTCAGGTTACCACCAATTGAGGGTCCGTGATGAGGATATCTCTAAGAATGCTTTCAGGACAAGGTACGACCACTATGAATTTATGGTTATGCCTTTCGGATTAACCAACGCACCTGCGGTATTCATGGACCTCATGAACCGTGTGTGTAAACCGTACCTTGATCAATTTGTCATCGTTTTTATCGATGAAATCATCATTTATTCCAAGAACAAGGAGGAACATGAGGAACATCTACGTTAAATCCTGGAATTACTTAGAAGGGAACAATTGTATGCTAAGTTTTCCAAATGTGAATTCTGGATTCGGGAAGTGAAATTCTTAGAACATGTGGTTAACAAGAAAGGAATACATGTCGATCCAGCAAAGATTGAGGCCATCAAGAATTGGGCAGCATCGACGACTCCGACTGAGGTGCGACAATTTCTGGGATTGGCTGGATATTACCGTCGATTCATCGAAGGATTTTCCAAAATTTCTCAACCCCTCACCGCCCTAACTCAAAAAGGAATATCCTATAATTGGGGCGACAACCAAGAGTCAGCATTCCAACACCTTAAACAGAAACTCTGCAGTGCACCTATTTTAGCTCTTCCGGAAGGAACCGATAATTTTGTAGTGTATTGTGATGCGTTTATTCAAGGTCTTGGTTGTGTCTTAATGCAACGCGAAAAGGTGATCGCATCCGCTTCACGTCAGTTAAAGATTCACGAGAAAAACTACACCACTCATGATTTAGAGTTGGGAGCAGTAATTTTTGCACTTAAGATATGGAGACATTACTTGTACGGTACCAAATGCACCATCTACACCGATCACAAGAGCCTCCAGCATATCTTCGAGCAGAAAGAGCTGAACATGAGACAGCGTCGTTGGGTCGAGCTCTTGAATGATTATGATTGTGCGATCCGGTATCATCCGGGTAAAGCTAACGTTGTAGCTGATGCCCTAAGTCGAAAGAAAACCAAGCCCAAACGAGTTCGAGCATTTCAGCTTACTGTTCACCCTGGATTACCTGACAAAATCCGTAGTGTTCAACTTGAAGCTCTGAAAGAGGAAAACCTACCTCTGGGAAGTACACGCGGTATGGAAGCATAACTCGAGGCCAAATCTGACGGCATTCGCTACTTCGCTGAACGAATATGGGTTCCAGTATTCGGGAACTTAAGGGAACTGGTCATGGATGAAGCTCATAAATCTCGTTACTCCATTCATCTAGGTTCCGACAAGATGTATCATGACCTGAAGGTGCTGTATTGGTGGCCGAAGATGAAGGCCGATATAGCCACCTATGTTAGTAAGTGTCTGACTTGCGCGAAGGTCAAAGTTGAATATCAAAAACCATTCGGTCTTCTGCAACAACCAGAAATTTCCATGTGGAAATGGGAACAAATATCCATGGATTTCATCACCAAATTACCACGAACCCCTACTGGATGTAATACTATATGGGTAATTGTTAATCGATTAACAAAGTCTGCTCATTTCCTAGCAATCAAGGAAACCGACAAAATGGATAAGCTTACTCGTACATACTTGAAAGAAATAGTCTCTCGGCACGGGGTGCCTATCTCTATCATTTCGGATCGTGATGCACGATTCACTTCTCGTTTCTGGCACTCGTTACATAAAGCTTTAGGCACGCGTCTAGATATGAGCACGGCTTACCATCCTCAAACCGATGGCCAAACAGAACGTACTATTCAAACTCTGGAAGACATGCTACGAGCTTGTGCGCTTGATTTCGGTAACATTTGGGAGTCTCACCTACCGTTGGTGGAGTTCTCCTACAACAACAGTTATCACACTAGTATCAAGGCAGCTCCATTTGAAGCATTATATGGACGGAAATGTCGTTCTCCCATTTGTTGGACCGAGGTTGGAGATAGCCAACTCACAGGTCCTGAACTGGTATTTGAAACTTCCGAAAAGATCGTTCAAATTAGAAACCGTATGGCGGCAACTCGTGATCATCAAAAGAGCTATGCCGACAAGCGTCGTAAACCTTTGGAGTTTCAAATAGATGACATGGTCTTACTCAAAGTCTCACCTTGGAAAGGTGTCATTCGTTTCGGGAAACGAGGCAAACTGAATCCTCGTTACGTTGGACCTTTCAAGATAATAAAGAGAATCGGGCCAGTAGCGTATCAACTGGACTTACCTGAAGGACTGAGAGGTGTACACAACGTCTTTCACATCTCAAATTTGAAGAAATGTCTAGCTGACGAATCTCTCGCAGTTCCTCTTGAGGAACTACACATTGATGAACAGCTGCGTTTCATCGAAGAACCTATGGAAATTTTGGATAGGGAAGTCAAATCGTTAAAGCACAGTAAAATCCTTATTGTTAGAGCTCGTTGGAACTCGAAAAACGGACCGGAATTCACTTGGGAGCGCGAGGACCAAATGATGCACAAATATCCTAATCTGTTCAAGCACTCCGCGCCAAACTCTAAAGTTACTATTCTAATTTTCGGGACGAAAATTCTTTCAACTAGGGGATGATGTGACACCCCAGAAATTTTTTTTTATTATTTTATCTAATTTTCGGGATGAAAATTCTTTCAACTAGGGGATGATGTGACATCCGGCAAATTAGGGTTAACTCAGTTATCAAATGCAGTTAAATTCTAACCTAGTTAACTCTATCACGAACTCGAGGGACTATTCCTGTCATTCCATCAAACCTTAACTACAAGGACTAATTGTGTAATTAGCCTAAACTTAATCTTATTTGACTTGGTAAAGTCAAATCCAATCTTAAAGTCATGTTGACTTTTAAAAGTCATCTAACTTGTTCTTAACCTAATTTAAACCTCAAGGACTATTTCTGTCAGTCTCTAATCTTAAGAACCTGAAACTACAGGGACTAAACTTGTAGTTAACCCAAATACGATTTCTGTTTGACTCCAAAAAGTCAAAGCGGCTGATCCGATCAAATTTGCATGCCTCGATGGCTTTCCGTTGGAATTGTAACTGTTATTTCTCGATTAATGGCATTAACGATCATAAATCATCTAATTAATCATCATCATTTGCGAATTAAACAGGTTAATAGCCATACTTGGCATAACCATCGACCACGGTCATGGCTGTCATCAAATTCGTTATATTTCTATGTTAATCCCACAATTTGATACCCTGCACACCTTATATGAACGCCTCTGAAGCTCTTACGCACGATCCTTCGACCGAAATAACATCAGGAGTTGCCGGCGACCAAATCACCCGCAGTCGGACCTGCTCCTACTCGAACTCCATCAATCTGTCATCCATACTGGTAATTAATCCAATATTTAGCTTCGTTTTAATCCATAAATCGAAAGCCCTTTGCTAATTAGGTCTTACAACATCATTTCGACCAAGTTTTCGATTCTAGGGTTCATCATAAACCTATTTAATCGAAGTCCACCTTTGACTCTGTTTAAACCCGATTAATCTATACCGTTAGAGTCGTAAACACCTGTGGATTGAAAGCCCTACGAATTAAACCCTTTTCATTATCGGATTAATCAAGATCTAGAACCTAGGGTTTGTTGATAAAACAATTCGGGGGTTTCGATCTTGGACTCAACCTCAACTCAATTAAACCTTTTGATCAGATTCGAAAACCTCTAGTAAGTAAAAGCCCCATGATTTCAACTCCAAACATTATCGAATTTGATAAATCTTAATCCGTGTTCTTAAAGCTAGGGTTCGGTTCATGAAACTGAAATTAAAGCCTTTAAACCCGACGTTTTTACAATTAAAACCGATCATAGATTCGTAATGCACCAATTAACAAAAACCCTATGATCCCTAGGTTAACCGTGATCGAAATCGATGGATTTTGGGACTTGTTGGATTCGGTTTGAAAAGGGGGGGATACCACAGGAGTGTTGAGTGTTAAAACCATTTCGGTCTGGGTTTTGTTGCGAATCCCTAGCGGGCGGGCGGGACTGGTTAAGGCAGTGTGTTGGTGTAGGTGAGACCCGGGTTCGAAACTCACTAGCACCATTTATTTTTCTAGCCACTTTTGAGACTATATTTTTATATAAAATATATTCTAATACTATTATGATAATATATTATATGGTTTTTAGCCCGGGAAACCACCCGTAGGCTCGGGTTTGATTTATAAATCATTTTAACATTATTTCTCCACTTTTAAATAATATATATATTATTTTCAAACCATGACTCCAAATAAATTACATATTTATACTATTTTTCAACCCGTGACTTCCAAGCAAAAAATAATATATATTTTATATTATTTCCTCGAAGTTTATAAACTCTATGAAACGTTTTCACACTAATAAATGATATGATTTTATTGTATTATTTGCTCATGTTTCATTCTCGATCTAAAAATAATATATTTATTATTTTTGACACAAATGATTATTTATAAATCTTAGAAACTTAAAAATAATATATTAAATTATATTACCTTCCTAACCAATTTAAAAGGCACGAACGTACGAATATAATTATTTATTATTATTATTCATTTGACACAAAACGTATATATCTTAATTATCAAATTAAGAAATCCCTATTACCGTGGACGCGTTCGTCTACTCGTTGTTTCCTAAGCGTATTTTAGGACGTTCCAACTTCCGTGTCGTCGTCACATATTCCCATTTTTATCCTTAATTTATGTGTTTATAATTTTAGGGCATTCGTAAGTCTTTTGAGACTTACACTCGTGGTTCCAACTTATCCTTTGTGTGATACTACCTACAACGCAACGCAGGTGACTTTCACGGCCCTTTTTTTTTACTTGTTTTACTATTGGGGGAGAAACATGCTTACACACAAACGTATTTTACTTGTTTTTCTGTTGAGGAAGAAACACACATGAACACCAACTATCATACTTTTACTTGTTTTCCCCGTGGGGGAGAAACAGGTACGCAAGCAAATATTATTTTACATGTTTTTCCCGTTGGGGGAGAAAACATGACGCAACTATTTGATTATGGTACTTTATATGATATCACTGTTGAGGCTAAGCGTAACACACTATCACAGAAAGTCCTCATCTTATATCGGACCGTTAATATGGATCTTAGCGATGTAATGTTTAGTAGTACTACTGGGTTTGACAAATCTCACCCGCGTTAGTCGCGCTAACTCGATTGGATATCGAACGGGTGAAATGTTAGCCTACTCACATTTGCCAGAGTTGATAGACTTGGCGGGAGGCATACAAACACAGTCAGCTTCGGTTGCGAGCGCTTTAGTAAAACATGAACATAGGCTTGCTACATATAGATATGCATATTGAATGTACATAATCTGGCAAACACTCTCATATTGCAAACTTGAAACCTGTCAACTCACCAACCTCGTGTTGACACTTTTTCTTACATGTTTCTCAGATCGCTTTGGCACAGGTTGCGCACTTAGGACATGCATGGAGTCCGACTGTCATATCATTCATTTCAAATATTTTAAAAAGTTTATTTAATTACATTAATTGACGCTTGTTGCGTGTAATTACGTTTGACTGGATTGTAACGTTTACGCTTCCGCATTAACTCTGAACTTTTATGTTATGGCATTTCAAGTCCCATATAGTGTCGTTTGATGTAACTAATGACTGAGATCTTGGTGTGTCACCTTCCAAACGGTAAAACTCCGTTAGTGGAATTTGGGGGTGTGACATCGCGAGAGATTGACCATGTTTCCTCGCGTACCGCGAGGGAAAATTTAGTTGCGGCCCATTTTGGAACTTCTCGCGTACCGCGAGATCTTCTGTAACTTCCTTCGCGTACCGCGAGGACTTAAATTTCACCATTTTTTCACTTTTAAACTTTGGGCTTCATTCTCGTGCTCGGTTTCTTCAGATATTCACTTGTATTAATCATGAGCACCTGTAGACAAGACAAAGACTCCGTAGTATACAAAAACGACTCAAAACAAAGATAAAACTATCTAAAACAAATAAAAATAATAGGAATAAAGATGTGTGATTTGCACTACATCAGTTACAACTACTTATGGTAACTTAGTACCAATGAAGATTGAAGTTACTACCGAGCAAATTTCAAATGATGAAGATTAAATTTGATAATAAAAATTATAATAGAAATGTTAGCCTACTCACATTTGCCAGAGTTGATAGACTTGGCAGGAGGCATACAAACACAGTCAGCTTCGGTTACGAGCGCTTTAGTAAAACATGAACATAGGCTAGCTACCTATAGATATGCATATTGAATGTACATAATCTGGCAAACACTCTCATATTGCAAACTTGAAACCTGTGAACTCACCAACCTCGTGTTGACACTTTTGCTTACATGTTTCTCAGATCGCTTTGGCACAGCTTGCGCACTTAGGACATGCATGGAGTCCGACTGTCATATCATTCATTTCAAATATTTTAAACAGTTTATTTAATTACATTAATTGACGCTTGTTGCGTGTAATTACGTTTGACTGCATTGTAACGTTTACGCTTCCGCATTAACTCTGAACTTTTATGTTATGGCATTTCAAGTCCCATATAGTGTCGTTTGATGTAACTAATGACTGAGATCCTGGTGTGTCACCTTCCAAACGGTAAAACTCCGTTAGTGGAATTTGGGGGTGTGACACCGCGAGAGATTGACCATGTTTCCTCGCGTACCGCGAGGGACAATTTAGTTGCGGCCCATTTTGGAACTTCTCACGTACCGCGAGATCTTCTGTAACTTCCTTCGTGTACCGCGAGGACTTAAATTTCACCATTTTTTCACTTTTAAACTTTGGGCTTCATTCTCGTGCTCGGTTTCTTCGGATATTCACTTGTATTAATTATGAGCACCTGTAGACAAGACAAAGATTCAGTAGTATACAAAAACGACTCAAAACAAAGATAAAACTATCTAAAACAAATAAAAATAATAGGAATAAAGATGTGTGCTTTGCACTACATCAGTTACAACTACTTATGGTAACTTAGTACCAATGAAGATTGAAGTTACTACCGAGCAAATTTCAAATGATGAAGATTAAATTTGATAATAAAAATTATAATAGAAACACTTGAAAATGGTTGTTACACTTTGACATCGTATGTTGGTCGGTGTATAAATTTAATGATTTAGTTATTACGTTTATAGAAGTTTCTCATATGCTTGTTGGCTCTACAAATTTTACTAAGCTTGGGAACATTCACTCTATTCATATGTACTTCATTCACTCTATTTATATGTCCTTCAATTGCAATTGGACGATTCAACTCAGTGAAAAAGAAGCCGTTAGACCCTAAAAGGGAAATTGTGATTGAAGATTAATGAGGGCGTGGGGGTATTTTCTGGTGAACAGAGGGTGTAAAAAGACAATAATACCCTCATGTGAGGGGCGTATGCCTTGAGTTAACGCCCTAGTTGGATGGCCGTTAGTGGAAAAGACTGTGAATAAAGTGTTTTTTTTTTGTAATTACCTTAGTTAAGGAGCACAACCTGTAATTTGGGGTAAACTTAAAGGACGAAAAGTACAATTTACTCTTAATTATTTGATTTTTGTCTGTGTAAAGAATTAAACATTGCAAAAACTCAGTATCTGTTTCATTTCATTTTTTACTCCATTTTTTGGACCTAGATTTGCGATTCTTAAATTAGAAGAGTGTCAAAAAATGGTAAACAAACGATTTTATTACTCGAAATCAAACCAAATTACAGAAGGTAAGACGAAGAAACGGAATCAAAAATAAACAATAGCAACAGTGATGATTCTCTCAAGATTGTTTTTCGTAAGAACACCATATGGAGTAGCCCCTCTTTAATAGCGGATGGAGCCAAGACAAAAAGGGAAAGAAATCACACAACCGCAATCATCAGAGCAATCAACGGAGTCCCGTCAACGGCTAGGGCAAGAAGCCATCTTTTTTCATGTCTGCTATGAGTGGAGCGCTGAACACAAAAGGGATGTGATATTGGGCCTTTGGACATAGGAGCAGCAACACAATGGACATGGGACAATGGCCCATTTAAGCTAATTAGAAAACAAAGATCGGAGCCCACATAAAACCGAGAACAGAGCCCATCATATGCAAAAGAAAATAGATAAAAGAAATAGTAATTGTAATAAATTGGATTAGCAAATTGATAAAAGGAAAAAGAATTTTAAACTTTTAACACCCCCCCCCCCTCAATTTAATAATCCGAACATGTCAATCATAGATAATTTATCAGTTGAGGAATCATGAGGGAAGACAACAAACCTTTTAGTGAAGCTAAAAAGAGAATGCACGATATTTGGGAAGACTTGAACCCATGTAACATCAATAATTAAACTCTCAACCATACCAAAGAAACGGCCCAAAACAAGATTCATGAAGTCCATTGACACATACATGTGAGATAAAAAAGAGACATATGTTAATCATATCGATTCACGTTTTGTATAGAAAATTTTATAAGACAAAAGTCACACAACTTTTTAGAAAAGACGAATTATAAGATTCATATAAGACTATCAGAAAATAAATCCGCTATGAGAATAAAGGGCACACAATTTTTTGAGAAATCAGAACCATGTCTGAAAAGATAAAACTTGTAAAGAACTTAAAGAGTAATTTAACTTGATAAAAAACTTTTACAACTTTACGAGAATAATATAATAAGAGAGAATCATATAAGAAGAAAACTCGCAAAGAACATAAAGACTAAATATGATTCAAGCAAAGACTTTTACAACTCCACAAAACATATCGAATCACAAGATTCAAGAAACAAGTCTGATAATAATAAGAATAGCATAAGCTATATCAGACAAGAAAGACACAGCCAAACAAATGAAAACCAAAATCATAGAATCTCTTACACAAGAGATAAACATATATGGTTGTCAAAGATATTGAAGAACACTCTTGTCAGAAACACACGTGAACCACACAGTTCAATTTAACCAGAGACAAGATTATAGAACATAAGACATACAGGTCAAGCAAACCATCATGAACCAAATATACTAGTAATCAAATAAGGTATTCATGATACAAAATAAAACCCGTCAAGACAATGTCATAACCGAAAGACATCTTATCATTGTTCAAGACAATGTCGAACATATTACCAAGATTGAAACAAATAGATCATTTTAATCATGCTCATAAGACCTTTAGACTAGATTACTCATCCAAACAGTGTTCCCAAAAACAAAACAACAAAAAAACCTCAGTTTGAGACAGTTTTTTTTTTTTTTTTTTTTTTTTTACCAAAAACCAGTTTTAAGAGTATGAAAACTCAAAATAAATTTAAGAGATTAAAAAACTCAAATAAAGAAGACAAACTTTGCAGTCCCAGTCTCCCAGAAAAACAGATCCAAAATACATTTTGATAAACCAAACATATACAATATGCAAACAAACAGATGCATCATATAGCACGTTATAGTACCTGCTCCAAGCCACAAAGATAGACATACTTATAGCGAGTTTGGGGATGAAAAACAGATTCAAGAACCAACTAACCAAAAAACCTTCACTTGTAAGGAACACGTATTCTAAACAGAATTATTTAACACCTCTTGACCAAGATAATAAGAGACAAATACATCTTTAGCACCAAAAGATAACTAGATCAACAAGGTTCAAATAAACATAAGATTTCCTTAACATATGATTAATGATACCCGACTAGCATGTCAATAATGGGATAAAAAAACTGATTTAATAGTACCATTTGCAACCTAAAAATTATCCAATTTAAAAAACAATCACTTGTATTAAACTGACAAATTTAGAACTCATGTAAACTTATTATGAAAGCATACTAAAACAAGCGGACAAAAAAAACACACAAGCACACAAGTGCAGGAACAATAGCCCAATCAAAATTATGCAGTGATTTTAAGGCACACAAGATAAAGCAAGACTGTTATAGAATCTTAAACAAGATGCAATCATACAAAGAATGCAAACACAAATATGCAATTCATAAACCAGATATAAATAACAGAAAAAAATAAACAAGATGGAACGAACTAACCGAGTGGCGCGCAAGTTAGGGTGTTCCAACCAGTGGTGCCTAAATGATACAAGATAGCAAGCAGCGTGTAACAATATGCGCACCAGTCCCAAATCGATGCCTAAAACCAATCTTCACCATAACTTAAAAAACATCGCAAGACTAGAGGTTCCGAGACCCTCAGTTTCTTCACCAGACTATAGCAGCGGAAATAATAGACAAGACTAATAATCAAGAGCCATAAGCTCTGATACCATGTCAAAAATGGTAAACAAACGATTTTATTACTCGAAATCAAACCAAATTACAGAAGGTAAGACGGAGAAACAGAATAAAAAATAAACAATAACAACAGTGATGATTATCTCAAGATTGTTTTTCGTAAGAACACCATATGGAGCAGCCCCTCTTTAATAGCGGATGGAGCCAAGACAAAAAGGGAAAGAAATCACACAGCCACAATCATCGGAGCAATCAACGGAGTCCCGTTTGAAGGAGGCAGCATATAACCAGCGGCTAGGGCAAGAAGCCATCTTTCTTCATGTCTGCTATGAGTGGAGCGATGAACACAAAAGGGAGGTGATATTGGGTCTTTGGACACAGGAGCAGCAACACAATGGACATGGGCTAATGGCCCATTTAAGCTAATTAGAAAACCAAAGATCGGAGCCCACATAAAACCGAGAACAGAGCCCATCATATACAAAAGAAAATAGATAAAAGAATTAGTAATTGTAATAAATTGGATTAGCAAATTGATAAAAGGAAAATGAATTTTAAACTTTTAATAAAAAGAACAAACAAAAGGATGTCACGAAAACTCAAATCTGATGGAAAATTCAAAAACCCTCCACATTTTGGGTATGAATTAATTATTGGGGTTGGGACGTGTATTGTATGGTATTAGGTGATTCCTGTTGACTACCCCAAACCAATCTCATACCTGCTTACTTGTATTGAAATCAAATATATTATATAATCTTAAAAATATAAATAATATTTTGAAGTTGAAAGAAACTTAAAATTATAGGAATTATTAGAAGTAGAGTTGAGCATTTGATATTTGAAGGTGGTTGTTTGGGCGTTCAAGATCGGTTTCGGGTAATTAGAATTCTAGCGAGTAATCTTTAATTATCACATAGATCGTAAACAAGTATACTCATTATATTACACAAACCAACGAACTTGACTGTAATGTGTTTTGGATACCCGACCAATATAAAACCTGATTTTACAATCAAAGACTAGGATTACCAAACCCGATCCATTATCATCACAATCAATAAGTTAAGATCTGTTCGCGTCACATTATGAACTTCATTTCATATGGAGTCAGCTTTTAGCATCCGCACTTGTATATTCGATTCCATTCCATGTTAATTGAAATTTCAAACTTTATTTAAAAAGTAATGAAAACTAGTTGGATTGAATTCGTGAATAGCAAATGAGATAAATGACTTATTAAAAAACAAATGGGCTAACCATTAACCGGCCCTTTTAATCTAGATTCTAGACTACTCTCATGGGCATTTTGAAGAAAAGTGGCCCACAAATAATTTCTTCAACTCTCTTGTTTCAATAATTCATAAGTTCATAACCCTGAAGTAGATATGCAAAAAGAAACCGGTTCTGATCTGGACCCGGTGACCTGACCCGGACCAGGGGGTCCGTTCCTACCCCGTATGGGGTGGACCCGGTTTGGACCCGGATGAACCCGGCGGTTCCTACCCGGGTTGGGTTCCCCTGATCTCGACCGGTTCCTACCCGGACCCTACCCCGGAACCGGTTGGAACTGTTGTAAATAAATAAAAATAAATGCATTTTATGTTGTTTAAAAGTATTATGATTATTTTTTTTTTAAAATATTTTTTTGCCCTACCCGGTTGGAACCGGTTCCAGACACTACCCTACCCTACCCTACCCGGTTCCACATGGTAGGGTCCTTCAACCCAGAACCCGGTTCCAAACCCTACCCGGTTCCTCATAGGACCGGACCCGAGTTCAACCCGGTCTAAAAAAAACCAGTTCCAACCGGGTTTCTGGTCCGGCCCAAAACGAAGGCCTGAAATATAAACCGTTAATAACATCTTTAATAACCTAATCTACTACTCAAAATCTCTTTCTTCTCTATTAGAATACTAGGTTGGAAACCCATGTATTACACGGGTTAAATAAATTCAATTTGTTGTAAAGCAACAGTTTTTATGAAAATTTGTATGTTGGATGTCATCAGCGATACGTGAAATAATAAATAATAAATATTTAAGAATTATAAATAACAACTAATGAATATTTAAGAATTATAAAATTATATTTTAAAATAAGATATAATTGAAGTTTTGTTATGATTTAGTAAGTTTTAATAAAATATTATAATAAATTTTAGATATTTAATTATTTAAAAATATTATTATTTAATAGGGAAAACAGGTGAAAAATAAAAATCTAGACTTTACTTCAAGTCGGCACGTGATAGATAAATTTATTATAATAAGGATTGTTATCTTATCAAACTTGATAATCAATAATAATTACAAAACTAGATTTTGATATGAATTAGAATGCATATAGAAGAGGCTATTACATCCACTTCGATCTCACGATCTTGGTCTAGCGGCGAAAAATACGATCTCTAGTACAATCTCAATGTTAGAACCGAAAGAATTCGGAAAGAATCAAAATAATATTGAAAAATGATCATTTATGTGTATTGAATAACTAAAATCTCTATATCTTTATATAGAGATTACAGTGAAAATATTAATGATAAAACTACAAAAGATAAATCATAAATCAAAATTTTTTATTTGAAAGGCTAATTTCAGTCACAACACCGCCCCCGGCAATAGCCAGGACGGCCAAAGAACAACAAGAACAGGAAACTACATTAACAAGAATTTACACCAATTAGCCCAAACAATAGGCTTAGTCTTAGGTCTATTTTTATACCATAAAAAATCAATCGATTTAATCTCCGATATAATGTCTTCCACCTTTATCTCCTTGTTAGAAAACCTTTTCGCATTTCTAGCTTTCCAAATGCACCAGCACGCCACAATGATGATACCATGAAACACGTCTTTCGCCGGCTCCACCAACCCATAAGAATTATGCATATCCATCAAGTTTCTAAAAGAAAACACGAATATTTGCGGAACCCGACACCACGAACTAATATGTTGCCGTATAATAGATAATTATAAGCTTTGATACCATGAAAGAATTCCAAGAGAATCAAAATAATATTGATAAATGATATATTGCTGTGTATTAAAATAACTGAAAACCAGATTTATTTATATAAGGATTACAAAAATAAAACTAACCAACTAATGATAACGATAAAACGTAAGTAACTATCCTAATATTCAAACTAAAGATAAAATACAAACTAACAAAAAAAGATAAATCATAAATAAATTATAATAAAAATTTGAATGATAATTATATCGCTAATAAGAACAACCAATATTGGAATCTTTATTTTTTTTCTACATTTTATTTTCGATATTTAAACTTTTATAAATTATTTGTATTGAATTTTATTAGGGTTTTAATGATATGTGTGATTTATTTTCGCAGTGACCGGTGAGCGGGTTTTAGACCACTAGTAGTGCCTGTTCGGCTGGCTGCGAGCCCACCCACACATGGTGGCCTTTAGGGGCTGGTTGGATCTACTTGGTAAACCACAGCCTTTTTGACAAGACCACGACTCATGGACAATTAGACCGGCAATGTTTACCAACTACATTGATATGTTATCGTTTACAATTAGCGGCCATATGAAACAAGCCAAAAACATGTGTTTGTGGTGGCAATTAGCGGATCCGAGGAAAATAGAGTTAAAGATCTATATCATTTGATCTTCACAAATAATTTAAGAATCATGCTTGTGGTTTTTAATCTTTTAGGACATTTTTTTAACTCTTTATTGACTTGGGATGGAAAAAAAGGTTTATAATTCTAATTCAAGAGCTCAATGTTACTCTTATCAAGATTTAGTAATTTGACCATAGAACAAAAGTATCTAGAGTTTTAGTGAAAGTAATACAAGGGTGTGTTTGTTTTGAAAGATACAATATTTTTATAAAATATAAAGTACATTTTACATAAATATAACCGGATTGAAACTAGCATCTGCAAATGGAAGAACAGAGAAACAAGAAAAATCAAATCCGGTTGAGGTCGTGGTTAACACGGTTCTCTTGAAAATGATTTCTTGACAATTCACGTCTGTCTCCCAACCGTAGTAATAGTTATACTAGCGGAAATAAACTTAGGGCCCGTTTGGTTCATGAAATCCAAGAGAATTGGAATTGAAAATTTCCCATCCAAAAACATGTTTGGTTGGCACATAATGGAATTGGAATTAAAAAACATTCCACCATTCATTGGAATGCAAAAATACTTCACTCCGCTGATAGAATTTCAACTTTCCACTGTAATGTTAATCAATTACCAAAAATACCATTTTTTCATCGTCATCATCCTCATCCTCCTATTCATCTTCATCAAAGATAAAGATTTGAACAAAGAATCAAAATCTAAAAGCAGAAACCAAAATTAAAAATTAACATAAGCATAAAATGAAGCTTTGAACAAAAAAAAATCCATCGAAACATAAACAGAAACTAAAACCCAAAGCAATTGATCCACATTTCTTCTTAATTTCGAATTCGGAAAAAAATAGGGAGAAACAATTTCGAGTTTCTTTGCATAAAAGAAAATAGAAATGAACAGTGACGTGTCCGTTCATTCTAGAAATCGAGTTTTAACTTGATGAATTTGGGGATGAAGATGAACGATAAAGACGAATTTAGGGATGACGAAGTAAAGGTTCAATTCAAAATAGAAAAAAATGAAGAAGATCGAACAGGAGAACACTAAATCGAACTGAAAAAGAGTGAGAAATGCCATCGTCAAACCTCAATAAAACCAACAAAAAGAATTTGGTTGTGGCTTTTCTATTTCAATAACGTAAGCCCGTAGACAATTTTGCTGAAGACGACGATAGACTAGGACTATTGGGTCTTTTGACGACGAAGCCCTAGATGGAGGGTTGTTGAAGACAAATAACAATAGAGGGAGTACTGGGAAATGAAAGGGAATAAAAAGGGACAATTTGATCCATGTATTTATTTAACATTCAAATTCCATCCTTAAACTTACAAACCTAATAAAATGTAAACTTTTGTTGGAGTTAATTCTAATTCCATTAAATTCAAATTCCTTCAAATATTCCAAATTCAATTCCTTAAAATTGCAATTCATTTGACGAATTTCAATTCTTTCAAAAATATTACGCAAACCAAACGCATCCTTAGTATTCCGAGATAGCACTTGGATTTACTACGTTTTCTTTCGTGGAACAGAACAAGATTGTGGTGAATGTTTGATAACCAATCAAAAGAGCTTGGCCTCTTGTTTTGTTTTGTTTTGAACGACAATTTGGTTCACTGACGGGTTACTGACCCACCCGATTATCTCCACCTCCCTCACGAGAAAACCCACCATAGGTGAGAAAACCCTCTGACCCAACCTGGACCACCTTTTTTATGTCACAAGTGGGACTTGAACGCAAGATCTCCTCATTTTAATAAATTCTTGGGTGCTTTTGCCATTAGGCTAAGCTAGTGGTTGTAAATGAAATAAAAAATTAAAGACTTCTCTTCTCTACTAGTCTAAATTGTTTTCTGTCTACTTTTGTGTACTTACAATGAATTGAAGAAAATTGGTAAAATTATAAAAAGAAAGTGAGAAAGTAAATATAATATTTTTTGAAAAATATAAAATTTTAAAGTTAAAAATGGATAAGTATAATTTTTAAAGTTAAAAATAGGTATGAAATTTTAAGGTTTTAGAAAAATAATGGTAAAATGATAACTTTTTAAATCATTTTAATAAAATGAGTATATATGATATTTATAAATGTTTGTAAGACAATAAGGGTATATATGATATTTTTAGTTTTGTTTGGGTATATATTATATTTATCAATTTGTAAGAGTATATACAAAATTGTTCCTATTTATTAAATGAGCTTTAATTTATGCTCGATCTTAGACTCGTTTGATTTCAAGTAATTTACAAACGACTTGACTCGTTTACATCCCATCTTGTCCCCGCCCCTCTCTTTCTATGTATTCTTTTTTTTCTTCTAAACCTTAATTAAATCCTAATTTTTTTTAGACAGGTATATCTTTATATATCATCATCTTCATATAACCTTATATTTATTGGCAATCACATAAATTTGTAACTGGGGTTATTTATACTGCCAGATATTTTTGAAATAATGTTAGAAAACCATACATTTTTGTTATACCAAATTTGCCTTCTAAATAAATTTCAAGGCAAAATAAAATAAATTAAAATGCTAACAATAAATAATAAACACACAATAAATAATGTGATTTTTCTTATTTGTTGCTTATAAAGGTATTATCTTTATTTATTTTTTTCATAAAAACGTTGAAGTTTTCAATTAATTCGTTGGATGGCATTATAAAATCTGAAGACTTTTTTCTATAACCCTTGGTAGGGGCAGTTGAATTAAATGTCAAAGAGGGATTGATTGAAGGGTTTGTTTTTGGTGGGGAGGCCCATATCTCATTGGTTAGGATATGCTTCCTTGGGTTAGTATAGTTAACAACGTCATATCCTTCCTTTCTCTCTTTCTTATCCATTATTATACTACGAATTTAGTTGGAGAAACCATTAAATAATTAGCAACTAAATAAAATACGGTCTACTATTTGATTATTGAAAAAATAAGGGAAAAATCATGATTCATGAAGTGAAACAAATATAAAAAAGATGGATCTAAATCATACGGTTTTCATTTTTTTATTTAGGTTTGCCTGTGGGCCATAATACGGTGAATCCAAAGCATCATTGTTATCTATTGGGGCGAGATCCTTGTTGACTAGTTTGGTTCTTGTTTCGATCGGGGTGTATTATATATCTATCTTTCGTGTTACTCCATCTGTTCTTAGAAACCTTGAAAGGATCCGGTCTAGATTCTTTTGGGGGGATGTGGGGCATGAGAGGAAGGTGCACTGGCCGGGTTACTTGGGACCGTGTTTTGGCATCAAAAGAAATTGGTGGTATTGGAATTGGTTCATTAGAAGCATTCAATAAAGCTCTTTTACTAAAATGGAGATGGATGTTTATTAACGAGTCGACTAGTCTTTAGGTAAAAATTATTTCTTCCCTGCATGGTTACTTTGTAGGGAGGTTATGTAGAGTAAAAGGTAATAGTGCTTGGCAACATATGTTGAAGTTGTTTAGTACGCTTCATGATTCAGGCCAAATTCCTAACAAGTCGATTTGTAGGAAGGTGGGGTGTGGGGATGACATGATGTTTTGGAAGGATTGTTAGTGGGATAATCTGGTGTTTGCTGAACTTTTTTTCAGGCTTTTTGCATGGGAGAATGATAAAGATTTGAAGGTTTCTCAAAGGTGTAATGGGTCGACATTGTTTTGGAGACGTGAGATAATGGATGGCACGAAGCAATCTTAGTTAGAAGCGCTTATGAGCATTATTACCAACATTACATTGTCTTCAGAATCAGATTCGTGGGCTTGGAATCTTAATGGCTCGAAAGTCTTTTCTGTTAAGGAGGTGCGGGAGTACCTTGATGGTCTTATTCATAATTCAGGTCCAAGGCATACATGTCACACCCTGAAATCCACAGAGGTTTAATCTTGGGTCGTGACTTTCAAGGATCATCGGTCCTGGTCATTTCGAACGACCTCTATATGGTTTTCGAAATGTCATTCCATTTGAACATCATACAAAATAAATAAGTTTTACAGAGTTTAAGAAAAATGCGGAATGTAAATGTGGAAGAAAATGAAATGTTTAAAATACGGAAGCATAATGTCTTAGGTTCCCATAAACCTAGCTTCTAAATGAAAAGTCTGCAGTGCGACTCCAGTTGTGTACGCCCTAGTCCTTGTGCATAGAATTAATGACCTGAGATAAACATGCTTAAAAGTGTCAACATAAAGTTGGTGAGTTCACAGGTTTGAAGTAACAGCAAAGAAATAAAAACAGTGTAAGAGTACGTATTTCTACTAATGATTCGATTGTGGATCAAACAATATATAATAATATAAGCAATTCACCGAAACCGAAGCTCACAAAAAGGATGCAGAAACTTACATTTCTTGCCTCTTACGTGCCCAACACGCATTGGATTAGGTCAATGATGCACCCGTTAGACCTCCAGTCAAAGTTATCGCGACTAACCCAAGTGGGGGTGGTTAAACCCAATAGTACTCTTCATAATCACCTCGCTTGGTAACATAATTAACGGTTTGATTAGGAGAGGACTTTCATGTGCGGGAAATGCACCCACTTATATATTAAAGCGAAATCAAGAAGTGAAGTCATACGACTATGAAAATAGGTTTTAGCATGTATCTCCCCCAAAGGAAAAAGTAAGTAAAACGGGACCGTGAGACTCACCTGGGAATGAGGTGATAGTAGAGTGCAAAGCAAACACAAGACTCCTAGCAAAAGTCCAACCGACCGACCTACTCGAGCCCTAGAAACGTTAAAGTATAAGGTCTATGAAATGTAAATGTGGTTTATGTAACCATGTTCATCCAAACGACTCAATATTGAAAGGTGATATTGACGTTTTGAAAAGGTTTGACTGAGTTTGACCAAGTTTAACCAATGTTGACATGACGACCCGTTGGTGACATATTTGTGAATGTATATTCATGTAACACATAAGTAGAACCTCATGACATGACAAACATACTCAAGTAATTCTTATAAGTTCATGTCATACAACATGTAACACAACATACCTAAGTTCATGTCATAAGTAGTAACACACATACTTAAGTAATTTGCATAAGTTCATGCCATAGAACTATCCAAGTTTATGTCACATAATTTGTAAGCGTACATACCATTTGTACATACCCATAATGGGGTTTCACACCATGACATCAAGATAATTTACATAACTCGTGCTATTGTACTAGTCATTTAGCAACATCATATCAACCACATTTGGACTATAGAAACTTGTAACCTAGTTTATGCAACAACAAAGTTTCCTTCTTTGGAAAGCTAGGGTTTTGATACCCTTTTTGTAACATGGTTTAAATAACAAACAACACATGAAATTATCCTATTTCAATGCTACTAACATGGTTTAACTCATTAACATTCCATATAAAGCAAGCATGTAGTTTCCAAACCAATAAAGTTTCATTTATTAGCAAGGTATCCCAAAACGAGTCATAACAAAGCTTTTAACCATGTATTATCATACTAATCATTTAACCAAGTACTAATAACATCATTTAACCTATACTTGATAATTATAGCATGCAAATACAACTTTTGTTTCAATAAAGTTTCCTTTTATGGAAAGTTGTCATATGACAAGTTACACATGTTTAACACCTAAAAACTCATTTTAATAAACATCACTAAAGCTTTATATCATGTCATTTCATCTATTAACTCAAGAACACAAATTCCAAATCAATAAAGTTTCTATTTATAGAAACGACCCAAAATGGTGCAACCAAAACATTTCAACAACAAAAATCATACTTCTCATCTTTTCTAACATTACTAGAAACATACAAACCATCAAACACATCATATGAACATTTCTATAGATTTAGATGCAATATAGTTTCCTTAAATAGAAACAATCATAAACAACATCAAACAACACTTTTCTAGCATCAATATGTACCAACTTGTGTTAAAAACTCTTTATATTGAAAAACTTTTGATTAAAACATAGATTAAAGAGTTATAACATGGATTTGCTTGGATAGATGGTTCATAACCACATATGGCCGAAATTTATAAGAAAACATGGATAGAATGCTTACAAATCAAGATATGATGGTGGAATGATGATGATACTAGCTTGGAACACCTTGGATTCACCCTTACAAGCTTGGTTGCAAGCTGGAACAATAAAGATGGTGGTGGCTCCTTGGAGGTTGGCGGCCGAAAATGGAGGGGAGGGAGAGAGGAAAGTGTTTAGGTTTAGGGTTTGTGAAAGAATAGGGGCAAAGGGTTTAAGGATGCTTATATAGTAGGTTTTAGGGCATTTCTTTGCAAGACTTGGGCTTTTATAAAAAGATTTGGGCTTTTAAACAATAATAATTTTAAAAGCTGAAGTTTTAAATCCATAATATAAAACAAGTCATATTTATAAAATCTCCTTTGAATTTGTCGGTACATATCGCGTATCCGTTAGAAAGTGTTAAAAATAAAAGTTTCTCTAAAAATTCTCGAAAAATTAATCTAAGCACGAAATAATAAATCACAGTATTACATGTGATTTATACACACCAAATATATGTATAAATAATAGTTCTATAATTCACCAACGTTCGTGTAACAGGACGCGTGTGTGATCCGGTAATACTCCAGATTACCGATGTATGAATTGAAATGAAATGAACGGACTTTTGCTATATGAAATATGTACTTAATCACCCTATAATTAAGTATGATGCATGTTTAATTATGCGTAATCAAGTAATAGTCGGGTATGGATATTGACCTAAAATTGTCGGGTATCACATACCCCCCTTGTTAAATGGAATTTCGTCCTGAAATTCAGTTCGCGTCGCTGGTGGACGGTGCGGTTTCGAATAAGTGTGGGTATTTATGCTTGATCTGATCCTCGCGCTCCCAAGTGAACTCTGGTAAACGAGTCCAGAATTCCAACGAACCTTGACTATGGGAATGCGGCTTTGTTTTCATTGTTTGACCTCGCGGTCCATGATTTCGACTGGTTCCTCGACGAAGTGAAGTGGATCTTGTATCTGAATCTCCTCCATCGGTATGACTAGCGTCTCATCTGATAAGCATTTCTTTAGATTTGACACGTGAAACACGTCATGAACACCATTGAGGGTTTCCGGTAGGTTGAGTTTGTAAGCAACGGGACCAATCCTTTTCAGAATCTCGAATGGTCTAATGTAACGAGGGTTTAGCTTCCCACGCTTGCCGAAACGTAGTACTCCTTTCTATGGTGAGACTTTTAATAGAACCCTGTCTCCTACTTGAAATTCTAACGGTTTGCGTCTCACGTCAGCGTAACTCTTCTGACGATCACACACAGCTTTAATACGTTCGCGTATCTGTACGATCTTATTTGTAATAACATGAATGATTTCTGGACCGGTGAGTCGGCTATCTCCCACCTTAGTCCAGCAAATTGGTGATCTACACATTCTCCCATAAAGTGCTTCGAATGGGGCGGCTTTGGTGTTAGTGTGATAACTGTTTTTGTATGAAAACTCGACCAACGGTAGGTGGGTATCACAACCCTCCCGAAGTCGACCACACAAGCTCTAAGCATGTCCTCGAGGGTCTGGATGGTCCTTTCACTCTGTTCGTCCGTTTAAGGAGATTGCCAGAATCGGGACGTAAATCGACTATCCCTTTCACACCCCCAAAATCCACTAACAGAGTTTTACCGCGAGGCGTGTGACAAACCAGGATCTCAGTCATTAGTTACGTTAATCGACACTATATGCGTTTTCAAAAACCATTAATGTTCAGAGTAAATGCGAAAGCGAGAAATAAAGTATTCAATGCGCAAAACAAGGGCGCGCAAAAGTTAAGTTTAGTAAAAGCAGATAAATAGTTTAAATGTTTGAAATGATAAAAGGACTCCAATGCATGTCCTAATTATGCACTTGTGCCTTAGCGACCTGAGAAAACATGTAAAAAAGTGTCAAAACTAGGTTGGTGAGTTCACAGGTTTCAGTTCAAATAATGTTTGCCAGATTATGTACATTCAATATATATATATCAATAGGTAGCTAACCTATGTTCATGTTACTAAAGCGCTCGCAACCAAAGCTGAATGTTTGTGTTTGAATGCCTTCCACCATGTCTATCAACAGTGGTGATCTGTTTAGGTCAATATTACACCCGTTCGACCTTCAGTCGAGTTAGCACGACTAACGCGGGTGGGGTTTGTCAAACCCAGTAGTACTACTCAAGATTTTCTCGCTAAGTTCATATTAAACGGTTCGATGTGTAAGGACTTTCATGATAGAGTGTTACGCTTTGTCTTAACAAGTGATAATATAAGAATTACAGTAATCATATGTTTGCGTCATGTTTTATCCCCCTAGTTTGAGATAGTAAATGGGGCTGTGAAACTCACCTGAGTGTGTAGAGTGTAGTAATTTGCACCTCACAAGGATGCAACAAAACCACAATAGTTTGCAAGAGGACAGTCTACGAATGCCCTATAATATGATCACGATAATTAGGAACACGTAGGATTTTGAGAACGACGATATGGGAAAGGTCGGATGTCCTAAAACACACCTATAATTAACGAGTGGGAAAACTTGACATCGCGATTAGTAAATCCCTAGTTTAGTACTAAATACGGATGTGGTACGTGTGAAAATCACTAAACATGAGATAATAATATTAAATAAATGTTTGTGTGTTTTTATGAATTAAATAATAGTTTAGGAAATAATATAAATAATTATATCCTGGAAATAATACTTAAAATACATTATAATTTCAATCCCGAGCATACGGGTGTTTTCCGGTGTCAAAACGTATTAATATATTATTATAATAACATAGGAATTAGTTTTTATAAAAAGGAACCAAGGAAAAAGCTCAAAAAAATATTACAAGAGACTGGATTCGAATCCGTGTCTCCTGTGTGCAAGTCCAAAGCTTTTACTAACTTTGCCCGCTAGGGTATCGCATACAAGACCCGGATCAAATGAGTTTTAACATCTACCCCTCTTGTGTTCTTCCCCCATCGCGAACCTGAACCCAAACTCCTCCCTGAATCCACTGAAATCGATCACGATAGCCCAAAAGAACATAGGGGTTTTGATAATCGATGTAAAGCGAGTCTGTGGTTAAGTTTAATTGCAAAACTATCAAGTTTAAGATTGTTAATAACGTGCTTGGAATACTGAAACCCTAGGTTATGAACATGGAATCAAATTACTTAAATCCGATAAGATTAACAGTTGGGATCATAGGGCTTTCAAAGAGTGAATGATTTCGAACCTGTTCATTCAAGTTAATTGAATTGAGGTTGTGTCTAGGGTATAGTTCGATAAAACCCGAAATGGTATGAACCCAAGAATTTGTTCATGATCAAATCGATGTTGTGAGCCCTGAATATGTTAGGGATTTCAATCAACAGACTAAAACGAGTATGAGGAAGGTTTCAATTACCTGAATTAGTTTCCAATTTATGGAGTTCGACTAAACCGTGTTCCGACTTTGAATGGCTTGCTCTCTGGCGTCTCTGGCTGCTTCTCCAATGAAATTGATGTGTGAAAAATCTTGTTCGACTAGCGTGTGTAGAGTGATTGGTTTCGAATTTGATAGACCAATTGATCGAATTGATGAGTCTTAGTAATGGGTTCGACGGTTTCGAGTTTAATGAGCATTATTACGATTAATTCTTAATCATTATCAATCAAAACGCTTGGAAACCGATAGGATGTGTTCAAGATCATCAATGCTACGAGTATTGGTTACGAATTCGAACATGCTTAAGGAATTCGGGTTGAATATGGATCAAGAACATCCAAGTTTGACTTTTAAAAGTCAACCCAATCAAATTTGAGTTAATTACACAAATTGCCCTTGTAGTTTATGTGTATGTGAGTTTGAATAATGGTAGAATTAGTCCCTAAGGTTTGTAATTAATTAACTGAGTTATAAGATAACTGGATTTGAGTTAACGGAGTTATCCGAAATTTGTCGAGTGTCACATCATCCCCTAGATGAAAGAATTTTCGTCTCGAAAATTAAGTAACGATACTAGTTAAAAAAAAAAATTGTATGTCACATCATCCCCAAGTTGAAAGAATTTTCGTCCGAAAATTAAATAGTACCTTATGTCTTTGACCTGGATTGCTTGAAAAGATGAGGATACTTGCGCATCATCTGATCCCCGTGCTCCCATGTGAATTCCGGTCCGCGTTTCGAGTTCCAACGAACTCTGACAATTGGGATCTTACTATGTTTGAGTGTCTTGAGTTCCCTATCCGTGATTTCGACCGGTTCTTCAATGAACCGTAATTGTTCGTTGATTTCTAGTTCCTCAAGTGGAACCACGAGTGTCTCGTCTGCTAGACATTTATTTAAGTTTGAGACGTGAAAAACGTTGTGCACACCACTAAGTCCTTCCGGTAGGTCCAGTTGGTACGCTACTGGGCCAATTCTCTTCACTATCTTGAACGGTCCAACGTAACGAGGATTTAGTTTGCCTCGTTTCCCAAAACGAATTACACATTTCCAAGGTGAGATTTTTAATAAGACCAGGTCGCCCACTTGAAACTCTAATGGTTTTCGACCCTTATCGGCATAACTCTTTTGACGGTCACGGGCTGCTGCCATACGATTTCGAATTTGAACGATTATCTCTGAGGTTTCGAGAACAAGTTCAGGACCCGTAAGTTGGCTATCACCAAATTCAGCCCAACAAATAGGTGATCGGTATTTCCATCCGTATAAAGCCTCAAACGGTGCTGCTTTGATGCCAGTGTGATAACTGTTATCATAGGAGAACTCTACTAAAGGAAAACGAGTTTCCCAACTGTTCCTGAAATCAATCAAACAAGCTCGTAACATGTCCTCTAGGGTTTGAATAGTACGTTCAGTCTGGCCATATGTTTGAGGATGGTATGCTGTGCTCATATCCAGGTGCGTGCCTATAGCTTTTTGTAATGATTGCCAGAAACGTGAGGTGAATCGAGCGTCTCGATCAGAAATGATTGATATTGGCACTCCGTGCCGAGAGACTACTTCTTTCAGATAGATACGAGTTAGCTTCTCCATCTTATCGGTCTCTGTGATTGCTAGAAAATGAGCGGATTTGGTCAAACGATTTATGATCACCCATATGGTGTCGCTTCCGCTAGGAATTCGAGGTAGTTTAGTGATAAAGTCCATGGAAATCTGCTCCCATTTCCATATCGGGATTTCCGGTTGTTTAAGCAAACCAGATGGTTTTTATATTCGACTTTGACCTTCGGGCAGGTCAGGCATTTGCTCACACAGGTGGCTATATTAGCTTTCATGTTCGACCACCAATATAGAACCTTTAGGTCATGATGCATTTTACGGAACCAGGATGAATAGAATAGCGAGACTTGTGAGATTCATCCCTTACCAGCTCCTTTAAGTTACCGTACACTAGAACCCATATTTGCTCTATGAAGTAGCGAATGTCGTCAGATTTAACTTTGAGTTGTTTCTCCATACCGTGCGTGGCCTATAACGGTAGGTTTTCCTCTTTCAGGGCTTCGAGTTGAGCATTACGGATCTGATCAGGTAGTCTAGGTTGGATAGTGAGTTGTAATGCTAGGACTTGTCTAGGTTTGGTTTCTTTCCGGCTTAGGGCATCGGCTACCACGTTAGCTTTGCCCGGATGATACTTGATAGCACAATCATAGTCATTCAAGAGTTCGATCCAACGACGTTGTCACATGTTCAACTCTTTCTGTTCAAAGATGTGCTGAAGACTCATGTGATCGGTGTAGATGGTGCATTTGGTGCCGTACAAGTAATGTCTCTAGATTTTAAGTGCAAACACTATGGCTCCCAATTCCAAGTCATGGGTCGTGTAGTTCTTCTCATGGATTTTCAGTTGACGTAAAGCGTATGCGATAACTTTCTCACGTTGCATTAACATACAACCAAGACCCTGAATGGAGGCATCGCAATACACTACAAAGTCATTCGTTCCCTCTAGAAGAGATAGGATGGGTGTACTATAGAGTTTCTGCTTTAACAGTTGGAATGTTGATTCCTAGGTTTCGTTCAAGTTACAGGGTTTACCCTTTTGGGTTAGGGAAGTGAGAGGTTGAGCAATCTTTGAGAATCCCTCGATAAATCGACGGTAGTAGCCAGCCAACCCTAGAAATTGTCGCAACTCTGTTGGAGTCGTTGGTGCCGCCCAATTCTTGATGATTTCTACTTTGGTTGGATCGACATGTATTCCCTTCTCGTTGATTACATGTCCTAGAAATTGAACTTCGTGAATCCAGAATTCATATTTAGAAAATTTTGCATATAATAGATCTTGATTCAGCAGTTCCAGAATCAAACGTAGGTGCGCCTCATGTTCTTCCTTGTTCTTAGAATAGATGAGGATATCATCAATGAACACGATGACGAACTGATCAAGGTAAGGTTTACACACACGGTTCATGAGATCCATGAACACCGCGGATGCGTTGGTTAATCCTAATGGCATGACCAAAAACTCGTAGTGGCCGTACCTGGTTCTGAATGCAGTCTTAGAGATGTCTTCATCTCGGACTCTCAGTTGATGATAACCGGATCTAAGATCGATCTTTGAATAAAAACTTGATCCTTGAAGTTAGTCAAACAGATCATCAATACGGGGTAGTGAATAACGATTCTTGATAGTCATTTTGTTCAGCTCACGGTAATCAATGCAAATACGGAAAGTCCCATCTTTCTTCTTGACGAATAAGACTGGAGCTCCCCATGGTGATGAGCTAGGTCGGATGAAACCCTTGTCCAACAACTCTTGTAGTTGTGTAGATAACTCTTGTAACTCACTAGGTGCAAGTCAATACGGTGCAGGAGCAATAGGCGCTGCTCCGGGTGTTAGATCAATCTGAAATTCGACTTGACGATGAGGTGGAAGGCCAGGCAAGTCTTCGGGAAATACTTCTTGAAAGTCACGTACGATGGGGATATCATCAATCTTCTTTTCTTCGGATGGTTGCTAGGTGACAAGAGCCAGAATAGGAGTATGACCTTTACGCAAACACTTCTGTGCTTTCATGAAAGGTATGATGCCTACGACAACACCACTCTTTTCACCTTGGACTGAAAGGGCTTCTCCAATAAGGAGAGGAAGGCGAACAATTTTATCTCGACAGATGAACTCGGCTTGATTTTTGGATAACCAATCCATACCGACAATTATGTCGAAACTGCCAAGTGTAACTGACATGAGGTCAATGTAAAGTTTATGACCAGCCAATCCTAGTTTACATCCCTTAAGGATGTGAGTTGCTTTGATTATTTGACCGTCTGCTATCTATATAGTGTACTTAGTTTCTAATAGAGTTGGAGTTGCTTTTAACAGACTACTAAGGTTCTTAGATATGAAACTCCTATCAGCACCGGTATAAAAAAGTACAGAAGCAAAACAGTCATTCAGAAGGAACTGACCAATAACCACGTTGTGGTGATTTCTTGTTTCCCCTGATCCAATCACGAAGGCTCGTCCCTTCGCCCCATTTCCATTGTTTTTACCATTATTGTTGTTACTGTTTCCGTTGCCCTGATTGTTGCCGTTTCCATTTCCATTTCCATTTTTCTTTAATTGAGGACAGTCTTTCCTGAAGTGTTCTTCCTTGCCACATTTATAACAACCTCTGGCAGATCCCTGTTGTTGAAACGGTTGCTTGGGTTGAAGTTCACCTCTATAGTCTTTTGCAGCATAGCTCATCTTGCCACACCGCTGGCAACGATGTTTATCACAAGCACCATTGTGGTGAAAACCACACTTGTTACACTTAGGGTATTTCCCAGCATAATTACCATGGTTTTGACTTGAAGAAGTTGTCTGATTGAATGTTTTGGTAGGCTCAAACCTATGTAACTGTTGTTGAGGTGGGTTAGACTGAAAACTCTTGGTGTTAGTGTTGCTATCAAACTTATGTTTTTTACTGTCAGTAGCTTTGATAGCTGTGCCCCTCGGGGGTAGGGTACCTTGAGTCACAGCCTGATTGGTCAGCCTATGAGCAAGTCGGATGGTTTGCTGAATGGTAGTAGGGTTAGAGGAAGTGACCATGCTTTGAATTTGAGGTACCAGACCATCGATGTACCTCTCGATCCTTTTGTATGCGGGAGATAACATATGTGGTCACATGACTGCATACTCATGTGAGCGGGTAGTATAAAGTGCAATCTCGGAACCTTCCATCTTCAAGTTCCAAAATTCACCCTCCAGCTTCTGAATTTCATCATGAGGATTGTACTCCTCCCATAACATAGTCTTGAACTCCTCCCAAGGTAGGGTGTTATCCATGTCCAGACCTAATATCTGAACTGGAGAGTTTCACCAAGTGAGGGAAGCACCCTCTAGAGTACCTGAGGCATACTTGACCTGATTGGCTTGGGGGTAGTTGCACATAGCAAATACCGATTCAACTTTCTCAAACCAGCGGAGCAAACCGACAGCTCCACTAAAGGCATGGGGCTTGCAGTCCATGAAAGTTTTGAAGGTACAGGTCTGCTGGTTATTGTGATGGCCTGGATTGAAACAATTACACAGTTAAGGATACAATGTTCGAAAAGGACTTTGGGGTAAACAATTGACTTGCTAGAGTCGACGTGTAGAAATAAAGACTGATGGTTACAAAATTCTCTAAGTACAACTGTTGTGGACCTCAGAGTTTGCTGCAGATCAACAAACTACTGCGGATAAGCTTATCTGCTGCGGACAACCTTATCTGCTGCGGACAACCTTATCTGCTGAAGACCAAAGTTGCTGCTGATAGGCAAATCATCAGCAGCTGTGGACAGTTGTGTCTTGCTGCTGATCAACAACATTGCTGCTGATTGCCATTCCCTCTGAAGATCAAACGTTGCAGCTGACTGGCTTCGATAAAGCAACCATTACCACTGACAACTTTCTGCTGCAACACTGACACACTCCACGCAGAAAGAATTTTACTGGTGCAAGATAATAAAAGATAACGACGCTCTTCTTCCAAGGACTCAAGCAATGATGCCTAAGAAGACGTTTGAGTAAAGATAACTTTTGTAGTATTTATTGTCGTTACATATAGAAAAGCTTCAATACAAGATCAACGACTTGTGTTAGATCTGATCCTTAGAATCAAGGGTCTGTCTTGATTCTAAGTTACTATATAAGTAGTACTTAGATTCATTGTATAAGTGTGCTTTTTCTTAAGAGTTTTCTCTGTAATCTTGTAATCTTTGAAGTTTAATACAAATTACATTTATCAGTATTCTTCTTGTTTACATTGCTTAGTTGTGATTGTTTTCGCCAATCTCAACTAGAATAGAACCATCTTGTATTCACCGATCCTACAAGTGGTATCAGAGCTTTGGCTCACAGATTAAACAATCTCACACTTGTTTAATCATTCTCTGGTTCTATTCAAAACTATCCCTTAGCTAAAGTCACCCATTATCACAAATCAAAAATGGCACAAAACAATGGAGTTGAAGACATTGGAAGCATCAGCAGACCACCAAGACTGGTGTCTGGAGAAGACTATGATATGTGGAAGAACATAATGGAAAGCTTCTTCTACTATCAAGAATATGGGATGTGGAAATCCATTAAAGATGGACCATACATACCCATGGTGGCCTCCGCTGATTCCGGAGGTACACTGGTTCCCAAAGAATCCTCCAAATACTCTGATGAAGAAATTAAGAAAATGGAGGTAGATTTCAAGGCCTTGGGAGCCATCCAGATGTGCATACCAAATGAAGTTTTTCACAACTTCAGAGGATACAAAACTGCAAAGGAACTATGGGAGGCTCTTGAGAAGATTTGCTGGTTCAGAAGAAGTAAAAGAAAACAAAAGAGACATCATTAAGCAGCAATATGAAAACTTCGTCCAGAAGGAAGGTGAGTCTCTAACTGTTTTATATAACAGATATACTTATCTTGTAGGTGAGCTGCAGTGCTCAAAAGTGAAGCTGGAGAATGAAGATATTCTCAAGAAGTTCATCAGTTCTCTACCCAGTTGTTGGACACTCTACACAGTATCCATCAGAAGAACTGAGAATCTATAGACTCTACAGATGACTGAGCTTTTCAATATGCTAAAGACCTATGAATTAGAGATGATTCAGGCCAAGGAAAGAAGCTCAAGCTACCAAACAGCCTCAACATCCACCACCACCTCTTCTGCCCTCCACTCTGACCACTCAGGTCCTAGTTCAAACAACTATTATCCTCCCATCGTCACTCATCCCCAAACTCCAACCTCTCAATCAAACAAATCTCCATTTCTTCTTGAAGCCCCACCTCAAACATCAACCTCTGCTGCTTTTGTCTCTGAAAACTCAAGCAATATGTCCTTTATGAAGGAAGATCTAGAATGTTTTCATCCAGATGATCTAGAAGAAATGGATATACAGCACTCCTATGCCATGCTCTCTCTAAGAGCAAAAAGGTTCTACTCAAGAACAGGAAGACCCGTTCCAAGCAACAACTCTAACACCAGGGTTGGCTTGGACAAAAGAAAATTGAGGTGTTACAACTGTAACCAACTTGGTCATTTTGTTATAGAATGTAAGGCACCAAAGGCAAACCCATCTGCTGCTCATACCAGACAAGCTCACCAAGCTCAGCCAAGACAGCAACATGCCACTCCTCCTACATAAACTGCAGCTTGTGCAGCTGTTGGAACTGCTGACTTAGACTGGAACTTCCAGTATGAGGATATTCCTGCCAACAATCAAGCTCTCATGGAAGACATATCAGAGGTACCACCTCAGGTATATGAAAATATTTGTACTCAAGCTTGTATTGATAAGGTCCTTGGATACAGGAAACATAACCAGAATCTCATAGATCAAAATAAAGAATTTCACCAAGTGAAATATGAATTTAAAAAGGTTGAAAACAGTTACAAGGAAAAGATTGATTGTTTAAAGAAAGAAATTTCATCATTAAAACATGAACAAATGAACCTTGAAACTCAAATTGATGATCTTCTGGTTGAGTAAAAGCTACAAGGGCCGAATTAGCAGACCAAAAGGTCCATGTGGAAAAATATGAGTTTGCATCTAAAAAGCTGCAAAGACTTTTGGATGCTCAAATTCATGAAAAGGTAACTGATGGTCTTGGATTCCAAGTTGAACAACCCTACAATGTTGTTCCTCCACCCGCTGACTATGTAGTCATTCATGAACCAAGTTTCAATCTTTCCAACCTTGACATGGCCAACCGAAATCTTGACCCTGTTGTCCAAGAAACCCCTGTGCAAGAATGCACTACTTCATCCGAGTCTGAGTCAAAAGTTTCATCACCACCTACCTGTGATGTTATTAAAGCCAACAATCCAAGCCCTTTCATCCCTTCAAAAACAGTACTAGTATCTCAACCAACCAAACAAATCAGAATCAGCTATCCTCCAGATGGAAGAAAGCTAACTGTTGAAAAGGGGCAGTCTTCAACCTCCACCAACTCAAAGCCTCAATCCAAATTAATCCAACAAAGGAAGGTGTTTGACATATGTTATGCGCCTGGAGAGAGAGCTTCATATGTTCAAAAGACATTGGAAGAAGCCACATTTGAGCACAACAAAGCTCACCCCTGGAACTTCAAAGACTTGTTCAAAAGAAAGGACTATGTGTACTTTCAAATGGACAAACTGGCGAAATCATGCTTTCTGTGTGGGAAATACAATCATACTGCCAGCACCTGCTTCTATTGCCTTCAACAACAAAGAAACCTAAAGCAACATGCTTTTGAGAAAACAAACAAGAACAAAAAGGTAAGAAGCTTTGAAGCCAAAGTAACTCAGTTCAGAAACTCTCTATCCCCACCAAGAAAGCATCTGCCAAAACCTCAACAATCTTGCATCATCTGTGGTTAATCAGACCACTTTGCTGCAAATTGTAAGTTTAATTCTCTCAACCAGGTTATTCATCAAATTTCTCTTCAACAAAAGACTATCAGTAAGATGAAGAAGGGTAGGCATACTTCGGAGATTAAACCATCAACAGTAAACAAAACTGCTGCTGATCAAGTAAGACTCAAGCAACCAAAGGAAAATCCTTCATCAGCAACCAAGATTGTTGCTACCCAAGTTAAACCATCAGCAGCCAACAAAAATGTTGCTGATCAATTAAAGCCCAAGCGACCCAAAGACAAGTCTTCAGCAGCAACCAAGATTGCTGCTGCTCAAGTAAAACCATCAGCATCAACAAATTCTCCCGCTGATAAGCCAGAGTCCTCAGTTGTAACATCTGCTGCTGACAAAGCAAAGAGAGCTGGAAAACCACCAATTCAGCATTGAAAAGCCAAAATTCCTCCAAGAATCATCATTGGTTCCGTTGAATGCACACATGTTGATACTGATAATCCGATAACCCTTTTTACAAGGATGCAAGCTCTTGGATTCCTCCCACTAACTAGATCTCTCTCATGTGCAGGGACAACCAGGTCATAAGAATAACACCTGGGTGGTAGACAGTGGTTGTTCCAGGCACATGACAGGTAACAGATCCATCTTCTCCAACTTCAGACATTTCAATGGAGGATATGTTGCCTTTGGAAGTGACTCAAAAGGAGGATCTATTACTGGACAAGGAACTGTGTCCAATGAAAGAATGAGTATTGAAAAGGTAAACTATGTCAAAGAATTAGACTTCAATCTCATGAGTGTTTCCCAGGTCTATGATCAAAAGCATTGGATGCTCTTCACAGATAAAGAATGCTTTGTACTGTCTCCTGGCTTATCCAAACCTCCTCCAGAAAAGATTTTATTAACTGCTCAGAGAAAAGAAAATCTTTATGTGCTTGACATGAATGAGGTCACTCCATCTGGCAGTGTATCCTGTTTTCTGTCAAAAGCTTCAGTTGATGAATCAGCTATCTGGCACAGGAGATTAAGCCATGTTAACCTCAAAACCATCAACAAATTAGTGAAGGATAATCTTGTTAGAGTGCTTCCTGACAAAGAATTCCAGCTAGAAGATCATTGCATTGCTTGTTTGAAAGGGAAGCAACACAAGAGTTCTCACAAGCCCAATACTTTGAATACAAATGACACTCCACTACAGCTGCTGCGTATGGATCTCTTTGGTCCTACAAATATTATGTCGATGGGTAAGAAGTCATACTGTCTGGTGATAACTGATGACTACACCAGATTCTCATGGGTATACTTCTTGAGAACTAAAGATGAAACTGCTGAGATTCTCAAATCTTACATTCTTAGGATAGAGAATCAAAGCAATCAGAAGGTAAAGATCATAAGGTGTGATCAGGGCACAAAGTTCAAGAACCACACCTTAAACTGTTTCATTGAAAGCAATGGAATAGAAAGACAATACAGTGCTCCAAGAACTCCTCAACAAAATGGAGTTGCTGAAAGAAGAAACAGAACTCTAATTGAGTCAGCAAGATCTATGTTGGCTGACTCAAAACTGCCTCTTACATTCTGGGCAGAAGCAGTAAGCACAGCCTGCTATGTGCAAAATAGAATTCTCATAGTCAAGCCTCTCAATCAGACAACTTATGAACTATGGTTCCAAAGAGTTCCCTACATTGGATTTCTAAAACCTTTTGGATGTCCATTCACAATTCTGATCACACATGGGGTTCTTCCTAAGTTTGGTGCCAAATCTGATGAAGGATATTTTGTGGGCTATTCCTCTCAATCCAAGGCCTACAGTGTATTCAACTCAATAACAAGAATTGTGGAAGAATCAACCAATGTGGAATGTAGAGAACACATTGCCTGTGAACAGGGAAACAACCCAAACTGGCTCTTTGACATAGACTCCTTAACCCAAATATTTGAGCCTCTCATCTTCTCAAATATGGAATCTACCTCTTAACAAGCACCAGCTTCCCCTTTCTCCTCTGACTACAGACTAGATTTTCCTAAATCTTCCATCAGTCTGAAAAGACCATCCATTGATCCTCCATCTGTTATGGAAGCCATTGAAGCAAGTGAAACTGAAACCATACTCTCCAATGTCACCAGCAACAGCCTGTTTGAAAATGAAAATTTGAATGAAGACTCTTCGGTAAATGCTGTAGACGTTGCAAATACTATTGTTGATAATACTGATGTAGTTGTTGATATTGAAGACTCTTCCACCATGAATGAAGAAATCCCTGATCAAAATCAAAGCAATCTTGAGCAAGGGATACAGCTGGAGGTGGTACCAGCACATAGGATCAACAAGGAACATCATCTGGAAAATATTATTGGCCAAGTTTACCAAGCAGTTCTAACAAGAAGCAAATATCATGAGGCCAATATATGTTTGTTTTCATGTTTTCTATCTTAGGTGGAACCCAAGAAGATATATGAAGCTCTGAAACACAACAGTTGGATTGAGGCAATGCAGGAAGAGTTGCTGCAATTCAAGAGACATAATGTCTGGAAACTTGTTGATCTTCTACTTGGTCAATCTGCCATTAGCACAAGATGGGTATTCAGGAATAAGCAAGACGAGAGAGGCATTGTAGTCAAGAACAAAGCTAGACTTGTAGCTCAATGCTACATTCAGGAAGAGGGAATTGACTATGATGAAGTCTTTGCTCCTGTTGCCAGGCTGGAGGCCATCAAAATCTTCCTGGCATATGTTGCATCCAAGAATTTCATGGTCTATCAAATGGATGTCAAGAATGCCTTTCTGTATGGGAAGATTGGTGAAGAAGTATATGTCAAACAGCCTCCAGGCTTTGTAGATCCCGCACATCCTAATCAAGTGTTCAAACTAGACAAAGCTCTGTATGGCTTACATCAAGCCCCAAGAGCCTGGTATGAAACTTTGTCTGGATATCTACTAAGCAACAACTTCAGAAGATGTGCCATTGACCAAACCTTGTTTATTAAAGATGAAGGGGGAGAAATCTTACTGGTATAAATCTACATTGATGATATCATCTTTGGATCAACAAGGAAGAAGTTGTGTAAAGACTTTGAGATCCTAATGCACTCATAGTTTGAAATGAGTTCAATGGGTGAACTAAATTTCTTTCTGGGTCTTCAAGTCATACAATTTCCAAATGGAATCTTCATCAGCCAATCCAAATATGTCAAGAGCATTTTGGAAAGATTCAAGATGGCTGACTGCTCTGCTGCAAGAACCCCTATGCAAGTGCACCATCAACTGACTCCAGACAAAGATGGTCAAGACACTGATCAACATCAGTACCATGCAATGATAGGGTCTCTCATGTATCTCACTGCCTCAAGGCCAGATATCATGTTTGCAGTATGTCTATGTGCAAGATTCCAAGCAGCTCCAAAGAATTCACATCTTCAAGCTGTCAAGAGAATTTTTAGATACCTAAAGGGAGCCCCAAGATTTGGGCTATGGTACTCTAAAAATAATAAGTTCAATATGTATGCATACACTGACAGTGATTATGGGGGATGCAACTTGGACAAAAAGTTCACATCAGGGGGATGTCAGTTTCTGGGAGGGAGACTGATTTCATGGCAGTGCAAGAAGCAAACACGTGTCTCAACTTCTACAGCAGAAGCAGAATACATTGCACCTTCAAGTTGCTGTGCACAAATCTTCTGGATACAAAACCAAATGCTGGATTATGGGATGACTTCCATGGAAACTCCCATTCACATTGACAACATGAGTACTATATCAATCACAAACAATCCGGTGCAACACTCCAAGACAAAGCACATTGACATCATATATCACTTCATAAGTGATCAAGCTGAGAAAAAGAGAATTATTTTAACCAAAGTTCATACCAATGAGCAATATGCTAATTTGTTTACAAAACCTTTTGATGAAGCTAGATTTAGATATTTAGTTGAATATATTGGTATGATGAACTTTGATTAAAATTTGTCTCTAAAATTTTGTTTTGTAAATGTGTTTGTCCTTTGTTGAAAATAAAAGTTATAAGTCAGCAGCAACTTTTTTCGCCACCTCTTCACATTCAATTTAACCCTAACTCTCATCACTTTCTCTCAAGCCTCAACAACATTCAAAGCTTTTCATCCTTAACCACCCTTCAAAAACCTTCCTCTTTCCCTCCAAACCCAACAAAATGGCATAGGTAGACATAAACCATCCAGATGATAAGTTCTCTCCATATCACAACCTCACGGCATACTTAATCAAAGGAAAGAAGTCCGAGGGATTCAATGACATGATCGACTTTCTCTGTCTATCAAAGATACACCATGCACTCACTGTAAACCCAACCATTTACATCCCTCACATAGAGGACTTCTAGAACTTTACCGTACACTCTACCGAATAGGGGATACCCCAAATCTAAGCCAAGGTAGATGGTAAAGACATCACCATCACTGAAGCTACTCTACGAAAACATCTCAAGCTTCAAGACGAGGGGGCCGCCATTTCATACTCAAAGGAAGAATACATGAGGACCTTTGTATCCATAGGGTATACTAGAAATCAGAACGAGTACAAAATCGAAAAGGCGCTGATGGGCCCTCCATGGAAGTTTCTATGCCACACTTTTCTACAATGCATATCCTAGAAGAGAAGTGGATGGCATCAAGTGAGCTCTGCATTTACCTCTGCTATTCATGGTATGGTTTCTTGCCAGGGTTTCAACTTTTCACATCTCATCTTTGAAGGTTTGAAATATAACCTTCAAGAAGTTGCAAAGCAATCATATTTTATGTACCCAAGATTTTTGCAGGAGGTTTTCAATAACGAATTAAAAGATCTTTCAAAATCTGCAAAAATCTATCTTATGCTGGGATATAAAAATAACATTTTTTAAAGTATGAGAACTGTTTCCAAAATGTTCTCAGGGGTCAATGTTCCATTGTTGTCTACATTGATGAACATATAAAGCACCCATGGTGATAGTTCAGCAATCCCAGCTGATACTGATCCCACACCCTCTTCTTCACATCCTGAACAACAATCTGCTTCCACTGTTCAAACCGATGTGCATACTACTAAGGATGCACAGGCACAAAAAATACTTACACCTGTTTTGGATGTTATCGTTCAACTGGAACAAAGGGCCCCAATTGCGGCAAAATATACTAGAAAAAGGACCAAGAAGACTCCTTCTCTTCTTGTCTCAAAGGCCCCATCCCAACCTAAAATCCCTTATTCAGAATCCCAAAATTCTGATGAGAATATCAAAAGGGATAGCCACAGCATTAGAGAGACTTCCTTGGAAGCTTCTCTATTAGGACCAGGATCACATCCCGGATCCATAGAACAACCCACTGAGCCATTCCATTATTTTTCTTCTCTGAACTTAAGTGCAGAGGCACCTTGTCAAGATGATATACCTTCTCAAACAAACACTATCTCGGAGGTATTGATTGACTTGGCTGCTAGTGCACCTAACCCAAGTTCATCTCCCAAGAAGGTTCACTCTGGGAGTACTGATAGAGTGAATGTGGAAAGGTCTGTCACTACTCCTGCTGCATCAACTTACCAGGAGGACAGTGATAACATCACTAAGAACCTAACCACGGCAACTCACAGTGAGGATGTTTCCTTTGAAACACTCTTCACTTAGAGGAATCCCAGTTTCCAAGAAAACAAGGGTGATGGGGATGCAGAGGCTAGGCCTAAGACCCTATCCAGCTCCAAGTATTCCACAATTGTGGATGAGGACAGTCTGAAACTCAAAAATATGGAATTGACGGCCAGGGTGGCTATGCTAGAGGCTGAAATGTCCAAACTAAGGCACCAAGTCTCTATGCATGAAGCCCATCAATGCCTAACTATGCCTACTCCTTCCCTTGTATAAGTGGGAACCCAAACAGATGCAACCCTTTACACTGATGCAACCAAAAAGGAGGAGATAGTCACAGTAGAAGATGATGCTGACAGCCTTGAGGACTGGATAAAAGAGCATGCTGCATTTCAAAGTTCCTTATTCAAACCTGCCTTTGTTAAAGTTCATGACTTGCCAGACTCAGTTGATGAAGAGGAAGAAATCACTGAGGATTGGAAGTTGGTTGTTCGAGCCTATGATGAGGTGTTGACAAATACAAGTCACCATGAAGACACACCTCCATCAGTCAGCATTCATCCTGAAGTAGCGGCCATAATAAGTCTAACCACTGCCCCTAAATTCACACTGACTGCAGACAAGCTAGATTTTGACTCCATACTAGCTTGGGGGTATGATGGTCAATCTAAGAGATTCTGGATTGGGAAAGTGTTCAACGGAGTAGAAGAGCTGAACTGGGATGCACTAAATCCTCTTCAAGTGCTTGAACTGTATTTATCCAGCTGCATCAACACCTCTTCTGATCTCTCAGCAAAACTTGCAATCTGTAGGTTCCAAGACTTAATGGTGGAAAATCTGCCCTGGTTTGAAGCACTATTAGAAGAAGCAAACAGGGTGGCATATCCTAAAGAACGCGCAAAATCTTCTACAGCAGCAGCGCAAAGACTGGCTACAAGTAGACTTGACCTGATCAGGAGCAGTACTTTAACTGACGAAGAAACTATTTGTTGGAGAAGCTTCATACACAATGAGATGCTCAGGGGACTGGTAGTGCTAGGATGGTCTTGCACTGGGACCTCTGGCTTCACCTTCTTTCTGAGTGATGGATCATCTGTCTTCTTCAACCACATCAATGAGATCCTACTCCTCAACTCAGACTTCCTATACAACATTTTTGAGCTCAGAACATATATCTGCAATGTCAACTCCTTATAGAGCCAAGCAATGATCAAGACTATCAAAGCTCGTCTTGAAAAGGAGGGACGCCTTGCAGAAGATGCCTCCTCTGACTCAGATTTCTCTTTTCTCTCCTCACCAACCGCCACTCTGAACACTGCAACAGAATCTAGAAGAACATAGTTGGAGGATGTAAGGAAAAGTTGGAAGGAAGTAACTAGGTGTGAATGGGAAGAAGATGAAGCAAGAAACCTTCCCCCATCTACTCCCCAAACTGCCAATGAAGCTGAAGCAGAGGCATCAACCAAAGCCAAGGGGAAGGGAGTGATGACTGAAGAGGTGGAAGAGAGACTGATGAAAAAGCAAAGGGAAAGGGAGGAAAGAAGAAGAAGAAGAGAAGAAGAGGAGATGGCAGAGCTAAGAAAAATTCAAGAAAGAAAAGATGCCATGCTCTTCAGAGAACAACAAATCCAGCTGTATGCTAAACAACTAGATGATCTCAAAGCCAGATTTCCTGAAGCTTCTCAATTACAAGAAGATGAAGCCCTAGCTCTTCAGCTGCAGGAACAATTTAATATAGAAGAAGAAGAAAGGGAGAAGAAGAAAAGGGAAGAGGCTAAGTTCAGAATAACTGATTCTGAACTAGCCAAAGAAATGAGAGAAGAATGGATAGCGGCTCTGATTTCTCAAGGTGAGGATGCATACTACCTTGAGAAACTATCAAATAAAGAAATCTACAGAGCCTTCATGGGTCAGCAAGGTCAATTGGCAAATAAGAAAAAGGGATGAAGAAGAAGAAAAACCCAAGCAAAAATCCAAGAAGACCATTGCATTCAACATAAGGACCATGAAGAAAGGAAGGTCATGACTGACTTCCTGAAGGCCAGAGGAGAAAGTGGAAAAAGGCTAGGCCCTATGAGTTTCATGAACTTGCAAGCCTTGTACTCCAAATTCAAAAAGGAAGTGGAAGAAAGATTTGGGAAGACATGCTCCAAGAAAAGGGTGATAACTCAAACTGCTGAACACAAATCAAAGAAACCCAAGCCTTCTCCCTCATCCACTACTTCCTCCTCCCACCATACTTCCACTCTCCAGCCTAGACCTCATTTCTCTCTTCCCACAAAGTCTAAATCCCTCCACCCAGCTCCTTCTCATCAGCAGCCTTCCAAGAAGAAAACCAAACCTACCATCACACCAGAAGACTCAAGAGAAATAGTTGTCTGGTTCTACAACACTCAAGACAAATGGTTAGAAGTCTTCAGGGGAAAGGAAGAACTGAAAAGATCTATCTATAAATCTGTTGATGAGGTACTGCAACTCCCAGACTCAGATCTAAAAAGAATATTGGAGTTGGGTGAAGCCCATAAGCCAGAGAATGAAGGTGGGAGACATCTTTTGCTAGCAATCAAACATCACTTCAACCCTAGTAAATATGTAATCATTGATGTCAAACCTCTTCAATCTCATTCTCCATTCACCAGTTGGTCCTTCAAGGCTGATACCAACGAGTTTATCTTGATTGATGTTAAAGGACAGAAGATGATATGTTCAAGCAAGGCCATCTTCAAAATGCCAAGCAAAGACATAAAGACTCTATCTGAGCTTCCTCTAAACAATCCCAGCCAGGACCCAAGAGGCAATGAGGAAGAAAGGATACTCTGCAACATGGAAAAGCTTCAGAAGCAAAAGCAGTAAGAGAGTTTTGGTAGCAGCAGTCTAGGGGGAGTTTGTAGAAATAAAGAATGATGGCTACAAAATTCTCTAAGTACAACTGCTGTGGATCTCAGAGTTTGCTGCAGATCGACAAACTGATGCGGATAAGCTTATCTGCTGCAGATACTTGTTCTTCTGCTGAAGAACAAATCTGCTCCGGATAGCCTTATCTGCTAAAGACCAAAGTTGCTACTGATAGGCAAATCATCAGCAGCTGTGGATAGCTGTGTCTTGCTGCTGATCAACAACATTGCTGCTGATAGCTATTCCCTCTGAAGATCAAACGTTGCAGCTGACTGGCTTCGATAAAGTAACCAATACCACTGACAACTTTCTGCTGCAACACTGACACACTCCACGCAGAAAGAATGTTACTGGTGCAAGACAATGAAAGACAACGACGCTCTTCTTCCAAGGACTCAAGCACTGATGCCTAAGAATACGTTTGAGTAAAGATAACTTTTGTAGTATTTATTGTTGTTACATGTAGAATAGCTTCAATACAAGATCAACGGATTGTGTTAGATCTGATCCTTAGAATCAAGGGTTTGTCTTGATTCTAAGTTACTATATAAGTAGTACTTAGAGTCATTGTATAAGTGTGCTTTTTCTTAAGAGTTTTCTCTGTAATCTTTGAAGCTTACTACAAATTGTATTTATCAATATTCTTCATGTTTACTTGTTTACATTGCTTAGTTGGGATTGTTTCCACCAATCTCAACTAGAATAGAACCATCTTGTATTCATTGATCCTACACGACGGATGTCGAATTTACCTGCAGTATTTAGTGCAGCTTGGTTTGCTGCCACAGCTTCAGCCACACGTTCGTTAATCAGTGCCGTAAATTATGCTGCAGTCATATTGATATTACCGCGACCACCACGACCGCGTCCAGACATGATTCTTCATATTCACAAATACAAATAATGAGAAAATATATCGCATATTATCATCATACAAGTACGAGTAAATAATGAAAACTAAACCACAACATCTAATATTTCAATAATTACTCTTGATTTAATAAATTGTAACGACTACAAAGTAAATCAACCAAAACATTAAAATCCAGAAATATCTGTTGGATGGGAACAAACCTGCCCATCTAGGTTTAGAAAAAAAAAAGAATAAGTAAAGATAGGATGTCATATGCTACTGCTAGCTGAAGAAATAACTGATCGGTCATCCTCATCCTCAGCCGGTTCTTTTTCAGACTCAACATCTCGTGCGTCTCCTGCCGCAGTGGCAGCCTCAAGCTCTGCCTGTAATTGCTCCATCCTGGTCTGGGCTACTTCGAGGTTGATCTCTAGTGTATTCACTCTAGCTCCCATCTCATGGAATGAGGTCACCAAATTCTCATGGTAGTGGTCAATTTCTACTAACTCTGCTGTCATCTTTTCAATCTTCTCGTTCGCCTGACTCTTTCATTCCAACAGGCCGGTGATCTCTCCTGTAGCATCTCACATATTCCGGATCTCTCAGTCCATAGTGGCTACAAAGGCAGCTAAGGCCTGCTCAAGTGGGTAAGGCAAAGGTGGTAGAATCTGTATAGTAGAAGTAGTGGCTGCAAAGTATGGAGGTGGGACCTGGACCTGTCGGACCCAACTCCTGATCATGCTAGGATACCACTCCCAATCCTGCATGTTACCCCTGACACGCACTTGGAAGGTCTCGTCGTACACTATGGTGTTGTCAATCGGGCTCAGCCGAAGCCTCTTAGGCTCTAGTAAAGGTATAGTAGGAACATCAGGTACCTGGCAACTGGTGATGTAGGTGGAGTAGACATTTCCTGTAACGTAGGGTATAAGTGCCATGTTTGAGTGTCTGTGTCATATAACTAATGCATGTGTGTGGTTATAGTCTAGTATGCAATCCTAGTTCTCTATAACCAATGGCTCTGATACCAATTTGTCACACCCCCAAAATCCACTAACGGAGTTTTACTGCGAGGCGTGTGACAACCCAGGATCTTAGTCATTAGTTACGTCAAACGACACTATATGATTTTAACAAAAACCATTAATGTTCAGAGTAAATGCGGAAGCGATAAATAAAGTATTCAATGCGCAAAACAAGCGCGCCCAAAAGTTAAGTTTAGTAAAAGCAGATAAATAGTTTAAATGTTTGAAATGATAAAAGGACTCCAATGCGTGTCCTAATTGTGCACCTATGGCTTAGCGACCTGAGAAAACATGTAAGAAAAGTGTCAACACTAGTTTGGTGAGTTCACAGGTGTTATTTCAAATAATTTTGGTCGGATTATGTACATTCAATATATATATATATATATAGGTAGCTAACCTATGTTCATGTTACTAAAGCGCTCGCAACCGAAGCTGACTGTTTGTGTTTGAATGCCTTCCACCATGTCTATCAACAGTAGTGATGTGGTTAGGTCAATATTACACCTGTTCAACCTCCAGTCGACTTAGCGCGACTAACGCGGGTGGGGTTTGTCAAACCCAGTAGTACTACTCAAGATTTCCTCGCTAAGTTCATATTAAACGGTTCAATGTGTAAGCACTTTCATGATAGAGTGTTACGCTTAGTCTTAACAAGTGATAATATAAGAATTATAGTAATCATATGTTTGCCTCATGTTTTCTCCCCTAGTTTAAAACAGTAAATGGGGCCGGGAAACTCACCTGAGTGTGTAGAGTGTAGTAATTTGCACCTCACAAGGATGCAACAAAACCACAATAGTTTGCAAGTGGACAGTCGACGAATGCCCTTGAATATGATCACGATAATTAGGAACACGTAGGATTTTGAGACGACGATACGGGAAAGGTCGGATGTCCTAAAACACACCTATAATTAACAAGTGAGAAAACTTGACATCAGGATTAGTAAATCCTTAGTGTAGTACCAAATACGGATGTGGTACGTGTGAAAAATCACTAAATACGAGATAATAATATTAAATAAATATTCGTGTGTTTTTGTGAATTAAATAATAGTTTAGGAAATAATATAAATAATTATATCATGGAAATAATACTTAAAATACATTATAATTTCAATCCCTAGCATACGGGTGTTTTCCGGTGTCAAAACGTATTAACATATTATTATAATAACATAGGGATTAGTTTTTATAAAAAGGAAACCAAGGAAAAAGCCCGAAAAAGTATTACAGGAGACCGGATTCGAACCCGGGTCTCCTGTGTGCAAGTCCAAAGCTTTAACCAACTCCGCCCGCTAGGGCATTGCATACAAGACCCAGATCAAATGAGTTTTAACATCTACCCCTCCTGTGTTCTTCCCCCATCGCGAACCCAAACCCAAACTCCTCCCTGAATCCACTGAAATCGATCGCAATAGCCCAAAAGAACATATGGGTTTTGATAATCGATGTAAAGCGAGTCTGTGGTTAAGTTTAATTGCAAAATTATCAAGTTTAATATTGTTAATTGCATGCTTGGAATACCGAAACCCTAGGTTATGAACATGTAATCAAATTGCTTAAATCCGATAAGATTAACAGTTGGGATCATAGGGCTTTCAAAGAGTGATGGATTTCGAACATGTTCATGCAAGTTAATTGAATTGAGGTTGTGTCTAGGGTATAGTTCGATAAAACCCGAAATGGTATGAACCCTAGAATTTGTTCATGATCAAATCGATGTTGTGAGCCCTGGATATGTTAGGGCTTTCAATCAACAAACTAAAACGAGTGTGAGGAAGGTTTCAATTACCTGAATTGGTTTCCAATTGATGGAGTTTGACTAAACCGTGTTCCGACTTCGAACGACTTGCTCTCCGGCTACTTCTTCGATCAAATTTATGTGTGCAAAAGCTTGACAGAGGTTCGAATAGCGAGTGCAGAGTGATTGGTTTCGAATTTGATAGACCAATTGATCGAATTGATGAGTCTTAGTAATGGGTTAGACGGTTTAGAGTTTAATGAGCATTATTACGATTAATTCTTAATCATTATCAATCAAATCGCATGGAAACCGATAGGATGTGTTCGAGATCACCAATGCTACGAGTATTGGTTACGAATTCGAACAGGATTAAGGAATTCGGGTTGAATTTGGATTAAGAACATCCAAGTTTGACTTTTAAAAGTCAACCCAATTACACAAATAGTCCTTGTAGTTTATGTGTATGTGAGTTTGAGTAATGGAAGAATTAGTCCCTGAGGTTTGTAATTAATTAACTGAGTTATAAGATAACTGGATTTGAGTTAACGGAGCTATCCGGAATTTGTCGGGTGTCACAATCCCTGTATGAAATGATGGAGATTGGCACTCCATGCCTCGAGACTACTTCCTTCAAATAAGTTATACTCAACTTTTCTAGTTTGTAGGTTTCTTTTATGGGAAGGAAGTGCGCAAATTTTGTTAATCGATAGAAAATTACCCAGATTGTGTTAGAACCGCTAGATATCCTAGGCAACTTTGTGATTAAATCCATTGAAATCTGCTCCCACTTCCACTATGGAATTTCTGGTTGTTGGAGCAACCCTGATGGTTTCTGATACTGCACTTTGACCCTTGCACAAGTTAAGCATTACTGACATAGGTCGCAATGTCGGCTTTCATATTGGGCTACCAATAGTGTTCCATGAGGTCATGATACATTTTGTCAGCACCATGGTGAATCGAGTATCTGGATTTGTATGCCTCGTCCATCACTAGATCTCTTAGATTCCCAAAGCTCGGTACCTAAATCCGATACATGAAATAGCGAATGCCATCGGACTTGACCTTAAATTGTTTGTCCATTCCCCATAAGGACTCTTGTTCCAAGTTTATCCCCTTGATTTCCTCGAGTTTAGCGTCATGAATTTGATTTGGTAGGTCTATGTGAATTGTCAACTGTAACGCTCGTACTCGTCGTGGCTTTGGTGGTTCTTTCCTGCTCAAGGCATCAGCAATGATGTTTGCCATTCCAGGATGGTAACGGATGGCGCAGTTATAGTTTTTGAGCAATTCAACCCATCTGCGTTGTCTCATATTTAACTCCTTCTGATCAAAGATATGTTGAAGGCTCTTGTGATCAGTGAAAATTACGGCTTGTGTGCGTACAGGTAATGTCTCCAAGTCTTGAGTGTGAAAACTACGGCTCCCAACTCTAAGTCGTGGGTGGTGTAGTTCTTCTCATGCACTTTCAGCTGTCGAGAAGCGTAAGCGATGACCTTTTCTCTTTGCATCAATACGTAACCAAGTCCTTGGTGTGACGCATCACAGTAAACGACGAAGCCATCCGTTCTTTCTTGCAGTTATAGGATCGGTGCTCTGCAAAGCTTCTGTTTCAGCAGTTGAAACGTTGTTTCTGCTTTATTGTTCCATTCGTATTTCTTATCCTTGTGAGTCAGAGTAGTGAGGGGTTAGACTATCTTAAAGAAGTTTTCGATGAATCGTTGATCGTAGCCCGCAAGACCTAATAATTATCGCACCTCGATTGGAGTCTTGGGTGCTTCCCAATTCTTAATTGCCTCTATTTTGGATGGGTCAACATGTATGCCCTTCTCATTGACCACGTGTCTAAGGAATTATAATTCACGAATCCAGAAGTCGCACTTCGAGAATTTGGCGTATAACTTCTCGCTTTTTAGTAATTCCATGATTAGTTTAAGATGTTCAGTGTGCTCTTCCCTGACTCCGTGAGTATATCAAGATATCATCTATGAATATGATCACAAACTTGTCCAGATAGGGTTTGCACACTCGGTTCATGAGATCCATGAATACCACCGGTGCATTGGTTAACCCAAATGGCATAACCATGAACTCGTAGTGACCGTAACGAATTTGAAAAGCGGTCTTTGGAATGTCGTCTTCCTGAATCCTTAGTTGATGATATCCCGACAGCAGATCGATTTTCGAGTAATAACTCGACCCTTGTAACTGGTCAAAAATATCATCGATCCTTGGTAAGGGGTATCGGTTCTTGATCATCACTTTGTTCAGTTCTATGTAGTCGATGCACATATATGATCCATCTTTCTTCTTGATAAACAAGACCGAGGCTCCCCAAGGCGAAAAGCTAGGTCTGATGAATCCCTTGTCTAACAATTCCTACAACTAGTTAGAAACCTCCTGCATTTCCGATGGTGCCATTCGGTAAGGTAACCTTCCTATCGGAGCAGCTCTAGGTGTGAGATCAATTCAGAACTCGACTTGTTGCTGCGATGGAAGTCCGGGCAAATCTTCGGGGAATACTTCTGGATAGTCTCGGATGATTGGAATGTCCCTGATCTTACTTTCCTCTTTTTTCTTTTTCCGTCACATGCGCTAAGATCGCATGGTAACCCTTTCGTAAATATTTTTGGGCTTTCATGCAAGTAATGATCTTTAGTGCTGTACCACTCTTTCCTCCTTGAATTAATAGTTTTTCACCGTTCCACAGTGGAATGCGAACAATTTTCTCGTTACATACAATCTCGGTCAGTTCTTGGACAACCAGTCCATACCGATGACTCTATCAAAACTCCCAAGAGTTACTGGTAATAGGTCTATAGTGAATGGGTGGTTCGGCTAGTGTTAGGACACATCCGGGAATTAGTTGATCTGCCTCAATCAACTTACCACCCGCTAGTTCTACCATGTAATCTAGTGCAATTGGCGTAATACCGAGTAATAAGCTAAATTCAGTGAACACAAAGTTTTTATCGGCACTCGTATCAAATAGAACGGAAACTTAACGTTTGTTCACAAGAAACATGTGGGTGACAATGTTTGGATTCTATCGAGCTCCTCCAGCTCCTATAATGAACACTCTGCCACGTGCATTGTTATCACTAGGTCTTCTAGACTTTGGGCAATCCTTGCGGAAATGTCCTGGCTCACCACACCCATAACACCCACGGGCTGCCCCAGCATTCGGGGTTTGATCAACTGTTCGGTAGTTCTGGGTGGCATGGCCAAAACGTTTGCACTTCTGGCATTTGAATTCTTCACATGCACTCGTGTGGTGGAAACCACACTTGTTACATGTCGGTAAGTTCGCAGTGTATCCACCTCTGGTTTCCTTATCTGGTTGGCATGCGGCAAAGGCTTTACTGTTTCCTGCCTCCTCGGGGTTGGTGGTGTAAGGGTTTTAATAGGAGTATCGTCCCATTTCCTTTTTTTATCAAATGGCATCACAATAGATCCCTTCCTAAATAGTACAACTTGACGACTGCTTGGCCTGTCAGATTTAGAGCAAGTCTCGCTGTGTTTCGGATGGTGATAGGTTCAACGGATGTCATTATACTTTGGATATGAGGCTATAAGCCCCAAATGTACTTTTTAATTCTCTTTATTCCGGTGTGACCATGTGTGAGCATAATCGGGCCAGGTCGTGGAATTTCGTGGTGTATCCTTCCATATGCACACCTTCTATTGACAAGTTTCGGATTCCTTGTTCTAACTTTTGTAGTTCATTTAGGGGAATAATCTTCCTTCATAATTTCCTTAAATTCTTCTCATAGGATTGCGTTAGTATATTCTTTCGGGGAATAATCTTCTTTCATAATTTCCTTCGAATGTGTCGGCGAAGAACTTGAATTTTTAATCCATGGTATAATTGTTCATGCTGAAAACATATTCCATCTTATGAATCCATTTGGCAATACCCCCGACTCCTCCATTGCCGTGGGAGTTTCGAGGTCTGTATTCAAAGAGAGCCATGTATGAACCGCCCTTCAGGAGGTTCTTCGCTTCAGGCTAATTTTTTATTCAAATACATAAATGAGAGAAGGTGATGGATAATTCTATCCCATCAATGGTAGCGTGTTGTGTCAGGTGATATTCTGTGACTCGATCCAATTGCAGTATTCTACGCGATCGAAAATCGGGCAACTAAGAATTGGAAGTAGGAGTACGGTTCGTACAGGAAAGTCAACTCAGATTGTAGGATTCACCATAGTTTTCATGCAATACATATTATGATTATGTGCGCACCCGTAATAATACTTTGCATTGCATGGTCCCACTTATCTTTCCCTTATCCCAAGTTTCTAGATTAAAAGAGTTGTAATGTTCATTAGATTGTACCATAGAGTACAGAATGTTAACCGTGTCTAAGGACATAGTAGGATTTAGCCAATGTACTAAGGCTGACGGGTTTAGAGTCATACTGAATAGATTTGAAAAGAGGAATTTCAATTACGAACTCCTTTGAGTTGGGACATATGAGTAGGGTTCAGTTCGCAACCCGAAGTAATAGTCCTTGGTCTCTCTGAGTCCTTCCATTCCTCCTCCAACGGACTCTGTTTTTCTGCGTAAATATCCACCTCGAACTCCTTGTGGTCCAGGTGATGTGTCGATGTAGGTGGTGTTGGAGCATGACGAGGCAGCATGACCCTCTTTCTCGGGGTTTGACAAAGTAGTGTTTCTCCTGAATGCGCAAGGTACGAGGATGGGATGGGGTGAGGTACCACCTCAATGTCTCCTCCCTGGTCCTTGTATCCACAAGAGCCTCAAGCTCCTCGCCGAATACAGTCTCAGGAACCTCTTCGGGCTCCTCCTCATCATCCTTGTAGTTGTCGGCCATGTGCTCCCCGAATCCTCGCTCGGGTTCTTGTCGTCGTCAGTCATTAGAATGCTATTGTCACCGGATGCACGCGGGAGTAGTGGTGCGGACGGTGCGGAAAGTGACGATTTAGCTGATGACGGTGCCGACGGTGTGTATTCGTACTTCTCCTCAGAATCGGAGATGATAATCGGGTGAGATGCGGAAGAAATAGTCGTGACAGTAACAATATCTAAGTATTAGGTAATATTGGAAATGCGAATATATATGCAATGAGAATGATGTGATGTTAACTATGGGAACCTACGGTTATAGTCTAAGTACACTAAATGCAACTTAGTTCTCTATAACCAGGACTCTGATACCAATCTGTCACACCATGAAATCCACAGCGGTTTACCCGCGGGTCGTGACTGTCAAGGATCATCGGTCCTGGTCATTTTGAATGACCTCTATATGGTTTTCAAAAAGTCATTCCGTTTGAACATCATACAAAATAAATAAGTTTTACAGAGTTTAAGAAAAACGCGAAATGTAAATGCGGAAGCAAATGAAATGTTTAAAATACGGAAGCATAATGTCTTAGGTTCCCATAAGCCTAGCTTCTAAATGAAAAGTCTGCAGTGCGACTCCAGTTGTGTACGCACTAGTCCTTGTGCATAGAATTAGTGACCTGAGATAAACATGCTTAAAAGTGTCAACATAAATTTGGTTAGTTCACAGGTTTGAAGTAACAGCAAAGAAATGAAAACAGTGTAACAGTACGTATTTCTACTAATGATTCGATTGTTGATCAAACAATATACAATAATAATATAAGTAATTCACCAAAATCAAAGCTCAATGAAAAGGATGCAGAAACTTGTAGTTCTTGCCTTGTACGTGCCCAACACGCATTGGATTAGGTCAATGATGCACCCGTTAGACCTCCGGTTAAAGTTAGCGCGACGAACCCGGGTGGGGGTGGTTAAACCCAATAGTACTATTCATGATCACCTCGCTTGGTAACATAATTAACGGTTTGATTAGGAGAGGACTTTCATGTGCGGGAAATGCACCCACTTATATATTAAAGCGAAATCAAGAAGTGAAGTCATACGACTATGAAAATAGGTTTTAGCATGTATCTCCCCCGAAGGAAAAAGTAAGTAAAATGGGACTGTGAGACTCACCTGAGAATGAGGTGATAGTAGAGTGCAAAGCAAACACAAGACTCCTAGCAAAAGTCCAACCAACCGACCTACTCGAGCCCTAGAAACGTTAAAGTATAAGGTCTATGAAATGTAAACGTGGTTTATGTAACCATTTTCATCCAAACGACTCAATGTTGAAAGGTGATATAGACGTTTTGAAAAGGTTTGACTAGGTTTGACCAAGTTTAACCAATGTTGACCAATGTTGACACGACAACCCGTTGGTGAGATATTTGTGAATGTATATTCATGTAACACATAAGTAGAACCTCATGACATGACACGCATACTCAAGTAATTCTTATAAGTTCATGTCATACAACAAGTAACACAACATACCTAAGTTCATGTTATAAGTAGTAACACATATACTTAAGTTATTTGCATAAGTTCATGCCATAGAACTATCCAAATTTATGTCACATAATTAGTAAGCATACATACCATTTGTACATACCCATAATGGGGTTTCACACCATGACATCAAGATAATTTACATAACACATGCTATTGTACTAGTCATTTAGCAACGTCATATCAACCACATTTGGACATGTAAAGTAATATAGAAACTTGTAACCTAGTTTATGCAACAACAAAGTTTCCTTCTTTGGAAAGCTAAGGTTTTGATACCCTTTTTGTAACATGATTCAAATAACAAACAACACATGAAATTATCTTTTTTCAATGCTACAAACATGGTTTAACTCATTAACATTCCATATAAAGCAAGCATGTAGTTTCTAACCAATAAAGTTTCCTTTATTAGCAAGGTATCCCAAAACGAGTCATAACAAAGCTTTCAACCACATATTATCATACTAATCATTTAACCAAGTACTAATAACATCATTTAACCTATACTTGATAATTATAGCATGCAAACACAATAAAGTTTCCTTTTATGTAAAGTTGCCATATGACAAGTTACACATGTTTAGCACCTAACAAACTCATAAATCACTTTAATAAACATCACTAAAGCTTTATATCATGTCATTTCATCTATTAACTCAAGAACACAAATTCCAAATCAATAAAGTTTCTATTTATAGAAACAACCCAAAATGGTGCAACCAAAACATTTCAACAACAAAAATCATATTTCTCATATATTCTAACATTACTAGAAACATACAAACTATCAAACACATCATATGAACATTTCTATAGATTTAGATGCAATAAAGTTTCCTTAAATAGAAACGAGCATAAACAACATCAAACAACACTTTTCTAGCATTAATATATACCAACTTGTGTTAAAAACTCTTTGTATTGAAAAACCTTTGATTAAAACATTGATTAAAGACTTATAACATGGATTTGCTTGGATGGATGGTTCATAACCACATATGGCCGAAATTTATAAGAAAACACGGATAGAATGCTTACAAATCAAGATATGATGGTGGAATGATGATGATACTAGCTTGGAACATCTTAGATTCACCTTTACAAGCTTGTTATGCAAGATGGAACAACAAAGATGGTGGTGGCTCCTTGGAGGGTGGCGGCCGAAAATGGAGGGGAGGGAGAGAGGAGAGTGTTTAGGTTTAGGGTTTGTGAAAAATGGGGACTAAGGGCTTAAAGATTCTTATATAGTGGGTTTTAGGGCCTTTCTTTGCAAGACTTGGGGTATTATAAAAAGATTTGGGATTTTAAATAATAATAATTTAAAAAGCTGAATTTTTGGTCCTTAATATAAAACAATTCATATTTATAAAATCTACTTTGAATTTGTCGGTACATATCGCGTATCCGCTATAAAATGTTAAAATAAAAGTTTCTCTAAAATTCTTGAAAAATTAATCTAAGCACGAAATAATAAATCACAGTATTATATGTGATTTATACACACCAAATATGTGTCTAAATATTAGTACTATAATTCACCAACGTTCGTGTGACATGACGCGTGTGTGATCCGGTAATCATACATAAATTAAAATGAAATGAATGCACTTTGTTATATGAAATATGTACTTAATTACCTATAATTAAGTATGATGCATGTGTAATTATGCGTAATCAAGTAATAGTCGGGTATGGATATTGACTTGAAATTGTCGGGTATCACATACTCCCCTTGTTAAATGGAATTTCGTCTCGAAATTCAGTTCGCGTCGCTGGTGGACGGTGCGGTTTCAAATAAGTGTCGGTATTTACGCTTGATCTGATCCTCGCGCTCCCAAGTGAACTGTGGTAAACGAGTCCAGAATTCCAACGAACCTTGACTATGGGAATGCGGCTTTGTTTTTATTGTTTGACCTCGCGGTCCATGATTTCGAATTGTTCCTCGACGAAGTGAAGTGGATCGTGTATCTGAATCTTCTCCAATGGTATGACTAGCGTCTCATCTGATAAGCATTTCTTTAGATTTGACACGTGACACACGTCATGAACACCATTGAGGGTTTCCGGTAGGTTGAGTTTGTAAGCAACGGGACCAATCCTTTTCAGAATCTCGAATGGTCCAATGTAACGAGGGTTCAGCTTCCCACACTTGCCAAAACGTAGTACTCCTTTCCATGGCAAGACTTTTAATAGAACTTTGTCTCCCACTTGAAATTCTAACGGTTTGCGTCTCACGTCAGTGTAACTCTTCTGACGATCACGCGCAGCTTTAATACGTTCGCGTATCTGTGCGATCTTCTCTGTAGTCTCATGAATGATTTCTGGACCAGTGAGTCAGCTATCTCCCACCTCAGTCCAGCAAATTGGTGATCTACACTTTCTCCCATAAAGTGCTTCAAATGGGGCGGCTTTGGTGCTAGTGTGATAACTGTTATTGTAAGAAAACTCAACCAATGGTAGTTGGGTACCCCAACCGCTCCCAAAGTCGATCACACAAGCTCTAAGCATGTCCTCGAGGGTCTGGATGGTCCTTTCACTCTGTCCGTCCGTTTGAGGATGGTATGCGGTGCTCATGTCCAACCGAGTACCAAGGGCTTTTTGTAGAGATTGCAAGAATCGGGACTTAAATCTACTATCCCTATGTGAAATGATGGAGATTTCAAAATGTAGGATGAGACTTAAACTTAGCAAATGTAATAACTAATATAATATATCTAAGCTAATAGATGCCACAATTTCGTCCAAGACCAATTTTCACTAGTTGGGTAATAATACGCACTTAAAACTCACGAACTAAATGAAGGATGAGAGTTAAACTTAGCAAATGTGATTTTTGATCTCTATATACACTTAGAACAATCTTCTACCTCCAATCTTGCCATGCACCTTCAAGTTCACACTCTCTGGAATCGAATCTCTCTATATCTCTCTCCAAGGATGATTTTGTGAAGGAACCAAAATGAAGACTATTTTGTTGACTTGGTCAACATTTAAATTTGTGGAAATAAGTGTGGGAAATATCAATAATACCACTAAAACTTCTAATTTAAGTCACTTGCTTAACAACCTTAAGTTTTAGTCATGTTTAACCTTAAGTTTGACCTTTATTGACCATCAATTGATATCAATTAGTTATCTTCTTTTAAAAATAATAAAATAATATTCATTTATTAAAATAATATTATTACTCTGGACTAAAATATTTATGAAATTTAGGATGTTATAGAGTTGCTACTTGCTAGCCGTCAACTTCCATGAATGGCAACGCCTTCTTAGTAGATCGTGCCACAAAGCGGTTCAATGCCACCGGTCTTCTATTCAATGTTTGGATGTCTTTGACTGATTTTGGGGAAGGCATTCGTAAAACTTCCATGACCTTCTACGGGTTAGCTTCTAAACCTCCTCTTGATACCATCACCCCTAGAAATGCCCTAATTCCATTCCAAAGGAACATATTATAGGGTTAAATTTCATGTTGATGATGTGGAGCCGTATTAATGTTTCTTCAATATCGGCCAACATATGGTATGTAGCTCCCGTAGTCTTTAAACCGAACTACATTTTTCAGTAACAAAAGATACACTCGTTTGTGAAAAGAAGCTGTTTTATCCTCATCCTCTAGGGCCATTTGAATTGATGATATCCCTTGTAAGCATCCAGAAAACATTTCAATCTGAGACGTGCCAAAGCATCTATCTTGGAATCTATTTCAGGTAATGGAGTCTTATGGGCACGCGTTATTCAGATCCTTAAAGTCGATTCACATTCTTCATGTGTTATCTCCTTTCCGAACTATCTCAGGATTTGCCACCCATGTTTGATAACAGTCTTTTGGGCACACGTTATTCAGATCCTTTGAGGGGCGTTCCTTGTTCCCTGTTTTTTTTGTCCCCAAAAAAACCCTCATGTATATATCTATATACATGTGTGTGTGTATATATATATATATAATATTCCATGAACAAAAGTAACATAAAATTATTGCGTGAACAAATAGAACAGTCTAAATCGTTTATTATTATTTTTTTTTATCAATGGTTCATATTTTAAAATTAATTTTACTTTTTACACACAAATGTGCACGTAAGTAACTTATTCATATGTTTTTTAAACATTTCTCTACACATACATAGGTTATATATAGTGAATTATACATGTATAGGTTCTATATATAAATGAAATCTATTCGTATTGTTTTTCGTATTTGATGATAGATGAATAAACATTGTATTTCAATCATTTTCTTATATTTTATATTTTTTAAAAATTGAAAAATAAATTATTTGTTTTGTTTTGCATATTCTGTTAATATATAATCTTTTGCATATTTCTCTCCTATACACATGCCACATATATACATATATATGTATTATATATATATATATATATATTCTTTTTAAAGAATAAACTTTTATATATAGCTTTTTTTTAACGTTGAACTTACACACCCACTAAACTATTCTTAAATCTACACCATATGTTTATGACTGGACTTGAAATCACATCACATGGGAGCGACACCATTCTAACATTTTGGTAACATATGAGCTTCAACCGAATTTCTTTCATATATACTTATTTTTATATTTTTTTGAACGACTCCTTATCTAATACTATTAACCATTTACACCCTACACCAATTTCTTGCAGGTTTGATGGAAGAAAAATATGGTGTCTGGGTTTGGTGCAAGGACGACCAAGGAATCTTCACAGTAAAATCAATGCGCAATCTTATCAGTCATGATTTCTCTCCTCCAAACGACTTCATCTTCAAGTGGTGCAAAAAGGTTCTGCTAAAAATAAATATTTTTGCTTGGCACGCTGAAATGGATCGGATACCCATCCGACAAAAGAATGCTCCCTCTCAAGTCCGATGGGTGTCCATTGTGTTTATAAAATGTTGAATCTTCCGAACACCTTTTCAGCTCATGCTATTTCGCCACTATGTTATGGGGATATATTAGCTCTTGGTGTCATATTCCATCTATCTTTGTATTTGAAGTCAAAGATATTCTGAAAATCCCGAGAAATGTCCCAGTTAACAACGACCGGTGTGAAGCTCTTCAAGTGGTGGTCCTATTGGTAATCTGGACTATATGGAAATTAAGGAACAATGTTGTTTTTGGCGAGAAGAAAGCATCTCTTAATTGGCTCATTGAAGATTTGAAAACCCAAGTTTCTTATGGGTTAAAAATATGACTAGATTCAATAACCTCGATTGGCCTAAATGGTACGAGTTTAGGTTTTAACTTACCTTGGCTGTACTTTATGTTCTTATTTTCCCTGGTTCATGTACTGTTCTTTTGCTTGCTTCTACAAGTTTTTAATCCAATTCTGCCTTTCAAAAAAAACTAAACTGTATTGTTAGACAACTTTTTGGAGAAACTCAAAGGCTTTGAAATGGATGTACATGTTGGGATACGTGTTTGATCTAGTCGACCTAGAGATTATAAAAGTGGAAATTTCAATAACAAATCACAAATGAGGTTTGATGACACAATAGACAGAAAATTATGTATTGAAAATGGCAAACGTCATGGAAAGCAATAGTCATCTTGAAGCACATCAACTTATAACTTAGTTTATTTAAACACATATGGCCAAAAAATAAATTCGATCTTAGATGAAAATCAGCAGTGTCAACAATAAAAGTATGAATGTTTTTATATGAATAATATTCGTTTAAGATTACAATGCCTATCCGATCATCATGGTTTCGTACGTCAATCTTCATCTCAAATAAGCTAGCTAGTCGAGTTAAATTGATGTTACAACAAACACTATTTCATGTTTAGGGTTTTCAGGGTAAGTCTATTAACACTGTTAACTTTTTTGGGACTAAAACCGATTCTCCGAGTAATAGAAGCCTAAATTTTGAAATTATTTCATACCTAGTTGGAGAGGTGAAGATATTTTTACATATGACTGTTTCATACTAAGGTTTAAACACTTTGTAAATAAAAACTTTGAAAAATAAGCGGTAAAGTTTTTTAAAGTGGTTTGAAGAGTGTAGTCTACTTTGCTTTTACTCAAAAGATATATTTACTCAAAAGACTATATCCCAAGATGGGACCATTGAACCCTTTAGTAATCTTCCATTACAAAATCGAGAAGAAATCTTCGATTAGTTGTCTGGTGTAACTTGGAGAATATATTAAATTAAGCGCAGGAAGTTTTAGGTATTTAATTTTTTAATTTTACTTCTCAAATTTTAAATGTATATCTAGCTGATAACGGAGGTAGGGCCAAGCATATTTCCTCCACTCTCCTACTGCAGACATAACAATATGGTAAGAAAAAGATCTGATACCACTCGAAAGTTCGGGATAAAGAACGAGGTACAATAATCGAGAAAATTTAACAAGAGCTATGTCAAACCCTAGGGATAATACAAACGAAACAAATTAGGTAAAAGGAGTAGAAGGACCGGTCTCGTTTTTCCTAGAAAATAGAAGTTAAACAATTACCCGTTTAAGGTATGAGAGGGAGAATGAAGGAAAAATAAGGAAAAGCGTGGCTGCAAACTTACCCGATTAGGAGGAGTGCATGTCCCCAGGCCTTAACGATGAAGATTAGCACTTTGCCTATATATAGGACTTCCATGGAACAATGAACAAAACACAGGATTAAGAAAATGCCTATGATTCTCATCTAGCTTCCTCCCCTATTTTATACTCTCCATTTCTTACTTTCCTTTATAACAACCTTAATCTCCCTAGCAATAATCATACTTGTACCCTCTACTTGCCCTAGGCTCCCCAAGGGCAAGAGTTCGAACATTAATATAAATAATAACCTTATCCGTTAGATTTTGTAGCAAAAAGTGGCGCCACCATGGGGCATGCTTCTATTTAGTCATCTAGAGTGTGTCTCATAAACTCACTTTCTTTGTAGATCGTTGTTACTTTTTTCTTGCACATAAGAAATGTCCAGTGAGGGTGATCCTGTCCTTGAGGCAGTGTAGCATGCTAATTCACCAGACGAGCTAGTTGAAAAACATGCATGATGGAACTCACACCTGAAGAAGTTAGGGATAATTTCCCCAAACTCCAACAGTTGTTGAATGATCACATCAGGGAACAACGTTTTGAAGGGGTGGTCGTTCGATTATCCTATCACGACGAACGTATTGCACCATGTGGATCCGTTCCTCCTCCACCTCCACATGCTGGACAACCAATCCCAGTGAAGATAACTACAGAAGAGTTTCTCTTACAATAGCTGGCAATTTCGACATAAGGAGAACCAGAGGAGATCCCAGGAACACTGGTCACACCTACCCCCGTCATGGGAATAGTGTCACAAGGTACAACGTTTACAGCGCCACCACCCAGAGAAGGCTCACTTCATGTCCAGCCATTAAAGGTCCCATTAGCCTTGGCTTCCCCATGGAACAGTCGGGTTCGATCATGCCTTCCCTTATTTGGAATTCCCTCCTTACTATGGACCATGGTGAACTAGGGAGGGGCAATAACTTTACTCATGCAGACACCTCCGGCAACGCAATATAACTAGACACAAGGTGAATGAAGAGCCAATTCTCCACCTTATAGTCATTATGAGGTAATAGTTATTCCTTCTGTGAGTGATGAACTCCATGACGAACTCTTGAGGCCATACAGACCCAGCGACTCCAAAAAGTTCATAACAAAAATAACAGAGTGTAAATTCCTGTCGAAAACTAAGATGTCAGTTAATGTCAAGACGTATGATGGAATAGGATACCCTGACGACCACCTACATTTTTTTAGATGCAGCCAAGGTAGAGTTGTGGTCAATGGCGGTTTGGTGTCATATGTTTGCTAAAACTTTAGCAGGGGCAGTCCGAGTATGGTACAAAGATCTCCCTAGAAATAGCATCGATAGCTTCGAAGACTTAAAAAAAGCTTCCTCACGTACATCATGTGGTAGAGAAGATGCACCAACAATCCCATCTCCTTGCACTACATAAGACAAAGAGAAGATGAATATCTGAGGGAGTTCATGGAACTCTACAATCGAGAACGCCTCCGGGTAGGAGGGCAAGCGAATGAGGTTCTTAGGTTTCGTGCATGGGGTACGCCCCAAGTAGCTAAGCAAATACTTGGTAAAACATCTCCCAAAGACCATGGAGGAAGCCCTAGAGATGGGCAGATGGCAGAGGCCTTCCTTTGTGGAAAGGAAGCCTTACAGGCAAGGGAACCAAAGCTTAAGGCTACCACATGGAAAAATCCTCTCGTCCCCGACACAATACACGACCGCCATCCTTTGGGGATAGACGATTCGGGGATATCGATCGGAATCTAGAAAGAGGTACGAGAAAGCCCCATACTTAAGGCAGGGAAGGAGAGACAGGACAAATAAGAAGTTCAAACGTGTCTAGTTCACCAAACTCACCAAATCCCAAGGGAAATGCTCGCCACAAAAGAAGCACATTTTAGCTTTAAACCTCCTCGACCCATTTCCCAAAAACACGGGGACAAGAATAAGTATTGTGACTTCCACGGAGATTAAGGCCACAACTCAAACAATTGTTACCATATGAATAGAAAAATCAAGGACGCGGTTCGGTCAGGTAAATTGGCACACTTAGTAAGAAATATACGACACAAAAAGTGGTCCATTCCCTCAAAAGATATGGGACAAACCAAAGGGAGTCACAAATAGATAAAAGTCACAACACAAATGATTATTACCATCTGAAGAGAAAAATCCAGGACGCTTTTCGATCAGGTGAATTGGCACACTTAGTAAAAAATATACGACACAAAAAGAGGTCCACTCACTCAAAAGATGCTAGACAGACCAAAGGGAGCCCAATGTACATGGCTCACGCCATAAGACAGGATGTCTGAAAGGAAAGAGGAGACCAATGGGCCAAAAGAATAATCAGATTCCCTCCTCTCCCCAAAGGGGGACTTTCCACTTCGTCGATCATCATCCGAGCCCAAATAGAAGGACAAGAGGTCGGAAGAGTCTATCTTGATGGTGGAAGCGCCTCTGAAATCATCTACGAACACTGCTTTCAACAACTATGGAAAAAGACACAGCAAAAGATGATGAAGTCTAACGTACCTCTTGTAGGCTTCTCTGGAGGAAAAGTATTCCCGTAGGTGAAGTAAAGCTTAAACTAACTCTCAGAAGAAGGAAGGGGCATGTACAGAAGAATTACTCTTCTTGATAGTTGCCCACCCATCCAGTTACAATGTCTTGATTGGAAGACCAAGAATCAGTGCCTTCATGGCCGTAGTTTCAACATCTCAATCGATGATGAAATTTCCCAAACCAGTCGGCGTCATGACGATATGGTAAGATAGAGGAGTGGGACAAATTTAATCCATTGAATGTTTAAAAGAGGGAGAATGAAATGGAAGAATACAGATCAATGAGCAAGACCAAGAGCTACTGGTGCAGATATGAACCTCGCTTTCCCGTCAAGGAAGGCAAGAGCTCAAAACGTTATTAAAGAGAAACAAAGATATTTTCACATTGTGTCAAGCAGATATGACAGGAGTCCCTAGATATAGGGCTGAACACTCACTGAACGTGTTCACATGTATCCTAGGTAATACAAAAGAAGAGGGGATTAGCTCTGGATAGATCACGAGCAGTTAAGATGGAAATACAAAATCTCGTCCGAACATGAATACTTAGAGAACTTAAGTATCACACATGGATAGCAAACCTAGTGATGATGAAAAAGTCAGATAATTCCTGGCAAATGTGTATCGACTTCAAATATTGAAACAAAGTAAGTCGAAAGGACTGCTACCCTTTGCCCGATATCGACTTAAAAGTCGATTCGTTGGCAGGGAATAGATGGAAGTGCTTCGTGGATACCTACAAAGGATACCATCATATATAGATGGCCAATGACGATAAGGAGAAGACGGTATTCCACACCAACGAAGGCATCTTCTATTACAAAAGGATGCCCTTAGGTTGGAAGAACACCGGAGACACATATCAATACTTAATTTAAAAAGCCTTCAAGAACAAAATCAGCAAGAAAATGGAAGCATATATTGACGACCCAGTGATCAAAATCAGGGACGAGAAGTCACTCCTCCTAGATACCCAAGAAACCTTAAAAAAGCTGAAAAATCAACATGAAACTTAAGCCGGTAAAATGATCCTTTGGGATGGAATAAGGAAAGTTTCTCGGACATAATGTTACGAAGCAAATGATAGGGAAAACCATACAAAGTGAAGGCCATCAGGGATAGAGGTAGTGTCTTAATGGCATATTAGGAGCGATGCGCCGTTTCCTTTCTAAATTGGCTAAACAGTCCCTCCCATTTTTCAAAGCGTTGAAAGGGTGCCTGAAGAAAATAGAGTTCTAATGGAAAGAGGAGGCAGGAAAAGCTTTCCAAGAAATGAAAGAACACATAAGCTAGCTACCAGATATCACTGCCCCTCGGCCAGGAAAGGAGTTGCTCCTATACTTAACCGTAGGAAGAGAAGGAGTCTAGATGCCAATATACTTTTTCCGTAGAGCTCTTAGAGAAGTGGAAGTCAATTACCCTCCCTTGGAAAAATGCATCCTGGCCTTAGTACACATGGCTAGGAGGTTGAGGAGATAGTTAAGGTAATCCACAAACACTACAATCAATTATGATCTAGCCATGCTTGAAAATTCAGGAAGATTGGTAAGATTGACAATAGAATTGGGGGGAGGTTTCATGATAGAAAGCTGTGAACCTAACGAAATCACTGAAGTTAAAGACGAGGAGGCCCCCATTAGGAAAAATAAATTGTGGAACCTACATACGGATAGAGCCTCCAACTTGGAAGGAGTCGGAGCTGGCATAGTAATACCCACCCACGAGGTGTAAAACATACGTATGCCCTCATACTCAATTTCCCAAGCACCAATAATGAAGCCGAATACGATGCACTCCTAGCATATTTAACATTAACTAAGTAATTGAAAGTGAAAGAATTGGAACTACGCGTAAATTCTCTCATGGTTGCTAACTAGATTAGTGGAGAGTATGAAGCCACAGATCCAATTATGGGAAGGTACATGGAAAAGGCAAAGCAACTAATCCAACAATTCACCTCTTGCTGAGTGATGCAAATATCCAGAACACAAAACAAGAAGGTTGATGCCCTCAGTAAGTTGGCCTCCTTGACATTTGCTCACATCACCAAAGAAGTGATGGTCGAAGTTCTAGATAAGAAATCAATAGGCAATAAAGAAGTATGTAACATCGTTGTAAAAGAAAGAGAACTTGAATGACACCTTTGATCAACTATTTTTTAAGAGGATCCTTCCACAGAAACAAAGACAAAGCAGAGGGGCTCAAGATCAAGTAAAGAAAATATGTCATGGAGGAGGAGATCCTATATATAAAATCATACTTATCGTCGCTCCTCCGATGTGTAGGGCCACTTCAAAATAACTACCTAATAAGGGAGGTTCATATGGGAATCTGCGGGGTATATATGGGACCTTGAAGTGTAGTAGCTAAAATCATGAATTTTGGATACTACTGGCCAAGTATGCACAAAGACTCATTCGAATAAATAAGAAAATATGAAGGGTGCCAATTACACGCCCCAACCCAACACTCCCCGAAGAATAACATAGTTCCAATTACCTCTGCCTGGTCGTTCTATAGGTGGGAGATGGACATTGTTGGCCCATTCCTAGAAAGCAAAGGGAATGTAAGGTTCCTGTTGGTGGTAGTAGATTACTTCGATCACTAAATGGCTGGAAGTGGAACCATTAACAAGCATCACTGGAACACAAGTGATCAAGTTTATGTGGGAAAATATCGTATGCAGGTTCGGACTTCCAGTAGTTTTAGTAACGTATAACAGACAACAGTTTCAGGATAATTGTTTCAAAGAATGATGCGAGGACCCACATGTCAAGCAACGCTTGACATCTGTTGCACACCCACAAGCCAATGGGCAAGTGGAACAAATGAACATAAGTATAATAGAAGGATTAAAGGCAAGGATGGGAAGATATAGGAAGGATTGGTTGGAGGAACGGCCAATTGTTCCACAGGAAATTCGAACGATGGAAAAGACAAGCTACGAAAAGATCCCTTTCAGCCTCACCTATGGCTCAGAGGAAGTTATCCCCACCGAGATTGGTATTCCCTCCCAAAGAGTCAAAGAAATGAGGGAAGATAACAATGCTGGAAGAAGGAAGGGAAGATGCTAGGGCGAGGGAAGCAATTTATAAGTCCAAAATGGAGAAATATTACAATCAGATGGTTAGGATAGAAACTTTCAAACTAGGGGACTTGGTCCTCAGAAAAAATGATGCAAGCCATAAAGAAGACACATGGAAGATGGGGCCAAAATGGAAGGTTCCCTACCAGGCTAGTGAAGCACATACGAAAGGCTGTTATGAGTTAAGAACAATGGATGGGAAACCAGTCCCATGGCACTGGAATGCCGAGAACCTTCGCAAGTTCTATGTTTATGAAAAGGAAAGGGTTGAGGATTACCTCCCCAGTTTTGAGACATTTGATGTCATGATTAGTCAATGTTTTTGTTTACTCTTTTTAGGATGTCCAACAGCTAGAAAGTGTAATGGTTTGTAATGACATTTTTTGTGACCCACAGGTCCATTCAAGTAATGAGAAGTGCACTTTCTTTTGTGGTAATACGACCAAGTCAAACATACGTATACAAATATACGAAAACGAGAAAAGGTGAAATAAGCTTCATCGGATAGCTCCAAAAAAGAGAAATAAAACTTTCCCGTTGATAGGTCAAAGAACCTTGAGAATGTAAAACACAGTTTTCACCTCTTTGCATAATACTTAAGAGTTTTAACCATCAGGTTCACTCCAACATGGGTTGATCACCCAACAGAAACACATTGTTATCATAGTAAAAATATGGCAAAACACCAAAAACCCATGACAATAAACAAAAGATGTTGTATCATTCAACATATAAGAAAACGATAACAAGTGTTCAACGGTTACAACAATATACTCCAAAAAAGGAGCATCAGAAGCATAATGTCAAAGTTCACAAAAGAGAAAGATATCCCTTCCATCAACAATCAACTAAAGCACATGTTTCCTAGCTTCCACATCATCACCAACACCTTGTTCAATCCCAGCAGGCACATCCTCATGCATATTCTGTTTTCCCATGTCAACTTTAACTTCTCCCCGGCCCCTTTTCCTTAGTATCAAGATTATCGTCCATTGTTTACATAGGGGAGGAAAAGTGAGGAACTTTGTGGGAAACCGATAAGGGAGTACTGTGAAGGCTGGTCTACCTTGTTTGACCACTCATACTCTTCCCGAAAGCAATCCACTCCACAACTTTATTCTTGTTCAAACCTTGGGGCTCCACAACTCGGATCATAGATACATTCTGGTAAGCACAAGCATCGAGCGCATAAAGATAAGGAAACATTGTACCTTAATAAGACCGAGAGCAATGAATTCCTACCTCGCAGGAGGATTGTAACCATTCACAGAAGGGAGATGAATCTCACCTTTGTCATCTGCATAGTATAACTCAATTCCTTCATAGACGCCCAAAGCCTTAAAACTCTTTTGAAGGTGGGCAGAGGACTCAAATACTCAGCACTATGATGTATGTAACCAATAATGTGGGAAAAGCAATCCTCTATTAGCTAGCGTTTCTCCATCAACAACTCTAAAACATGAATCTCCAGTTCTTTTTTTCTCCTCCTCCAGTACCTTCTTCTCAAAGTACAATGTACCAATATCACATTTCACATGATCACCCTCCTCTTTTAAGGAGACACCTCCGTTTTCAATTTCTCCAACTGAGTACGTTGGTGTTGGTACATTTTTTCTATAATTTCCAAATCATCATTTTGACGCTTCTACAAACCTGCAGCCGTTAGCTTCAAAATCAGAGCATCATCAACAAATATCCTCTTTTGTGGGTGCTCAACTTCTGCTTGTCGATCCACAAAAGATCGGCTTAAAAGCGCGTTGTCACTGATCTCAGGAAGAAAAGATCCTAACCGAATAAAAGAATGATGTGCCTCGCTCAATATAGCTTCAATGCTCACGCGGCCAATAGTTGCCGTTTTCCTAAGGAGAGGATAAAAATTTGATTCTACTATATTACGGGGGATCAATGAACGTAGCCTTACCAGGATGAGATTTCACAAAAGCAACCACATTGCCAGCATCTATTCCCCCGTGCTCCAAATTGGTATCCGCAATAGAGTGCCTATCACTCTCATGAGGGGATTCACCTTTCTTCTCCCTAGAACCTTAGGGTTGGCGTCCAGAATTTTCAAGTCACTGTCATAGGGATAAAGGAGCTCCCCCTTTTCGAAGATAATCTAGTCCTTTTAGAAGGACCTGACACAAGAACATCACCCTACTTCCTCTTGTTTGCCTTTTAAGAGGCAGATGGAATGATTATTTGAATGGAAGAAATAGGACGATCAATTGTAAGGAATTATATAGGTTGACGCTTACCAAAATGAACGCTACACGAAGCTTCATGCAAAAGTGCAAGTTTTGCATAAAATTCAAAGTCAACAAGTAAAAGTCAACATGAAAGTTCGGATCAAAGTTCCACGCGAGAGTTCAAGTTGTCAACAAAAGTATTGTTTGTGGTGAAACTTTTGAGTGCAAGTATTTTGGGTGAAAGTTTTACGTGAAAATTTTAGGTGAAACTTTTAGGGCTATAAATAGATTTTATTCAATAGTTTTGGCTAACGGTTTTTAGGTTTTTATGGGGAGCTCAATTGTCAAATTCACTCTACTTATAATTTTAATATTAATGAAACCCTAGATTGAATATACACCAGTATTGTTCATCTCCCATATTGTTTCTTCAATCAAAACAGTTAGAATTCATTCTATTCGATCCTACATCAGTAGTTTGGGAAGCAGTAGCAACATGCACCTCCTCTTCCAGTGCAAGAAGAAGGTTGTCATATTCACCACCATCATAATAGATAGAGGCTAAAGTATCTAGAACATGCGCCTGCCCTTCTTTCAAAGGGTGAGACTCGAATTCCACACCGGTAAGCTTCTCATCACACAACACATCAAGTAGACTCATCTCTTCAAAGCAACACAATTAGCTAGGAGAAGTAACATTAAAAAAAGGGAGAGAACAAAAATACACATCAACATCACTAACCTCTCCCAACCCATACAAAAACAATTTTAGTGGTCCGGGAAGCCAATATACGGCAAATCCCAGCCTGAACAAGAGCATGCTCACGATACGGGCGAATGTAGGTCAGAGGATACTACAAGCGCTCAAATACAGTTTTGTCAAAAGAAGGGTTATGAAGGGGTGAAAGAGCAAGAAGATCATAAGGATTTTTATGAGGCATAACGAAGGGAATAACTGGCTTTTTGATATAGAAAAAGTTATCTTTCCACTGCTTAATGGATAAATTCTTGCGATGAGTGTGGGACACATGTCTTTCAGCATTTTGATAGTTAACTAATCGCCTTTCCAAGCAAGATGAAAAACATGTTGAAACAAAGGTATCGAAGGGGTAATCCCATGCGTCTACGATATAACCTTTTTTTAAGAAAGTAAACCAACATTTCAAAGTGATAACAAGTTTAACATCTAATTACCTCTCATAGAAAGTCTAACAAATCCTCCTTAAGAGGTTTAACCCCGACCATTAACAACCGCCACAAGAAAAGTGAGACTCCAATCCAAAACGAAGCACGACCCAACACTTACACCGGAGTTTTACCTACATAGAACACACCAAAAATAAGAACATTAGTAATGATATACAACCCCCAAGTGAGTCCCCCAGGCACTTACAGCAAGAATCGACCATAAACGACATTTTGACAATTTAGGCGTAGATAGGGGCATAAACAGCCCTTATGGGTTACGCCGGGCCAACGTAATTTACGCCCATGCAGCGTAAATTACTCCCCTCCCTGGCAAGTTACCCCTTTGCTGAATTTTAGCCTATCCATCCCATATACAACCATTTTTAACTACTTTTATGACTCTAAAAACACCTAATACATACAAATGCATTCATGTTTACAATCATTGGATTGGTTTACGTCACATTAACCCGACCTTATCATTTAGTGAGGTACTAAAGACCTCAATCACTCAAAATCACCATTATGAAGTTCATGATCTCATTTAATTCCCGTGTTAGATTCTTAGATTTCAAAACTCCTTTATGTGATCATATTAACCCCAAGGTGAATTTTAATGACTTCAATTATCCACCACGAATCAAAAGTGAAGTTCAAAGACTTCAAGAACCAATTCTTAACTCATTTAGTGAGGTACTAAAGACCTCAATCACTCCAAATCACCATTATGAAGTTCATGATCTCATTTAATTCTCGTGTACACACACAACACTAGTCATCTTAGATAATCCTTAAGTTATTTATCCACATGTGTTGGAATCTGCTGGACCCAAGAAGAACAGATGATTGGAAAGCCAAAACTTGCTAACATCTGATCCTTAATAAAACAGAAGTTAGAATATCTGTTTGCCCAAAAGACTGTTGATACTACAACCTCTGCTTATACAAGATCTGTCAAAGCTAACATCTGCTGGAGCTAACATCTGCCCAAGAACATGCAAGATCTGTTTTGAGCAATATTCTGTTATTCTTATATGAATGAATGAAAAGTACTTGATGAAAAGCAATATTCTGTTTGTTATGAATTAAAGCTTATTTCCGCTGCCCTTTCCATATTTACTCATTCATCTTTCACTGTTACATTATCAAAAAGTTCATAACAATCAAACTCAGATCCAACAATTGGTATCAGAGCTTGGTCGATTGAATTTGATCTAACCAATCAAATTTAATACAAATAGATCAGCTCTCTTATTGATTTCGTTTGTTCATTTTTGAAAACAAATTTAGAATTTATTGACGATCAAAGTTTTATAAAATCTATTTTGAAAACAAGCTGAGAATGTCTACCATCAATCACGATCCACACAACACCGGCACGAACAACAAGCCACCGATGCTTGTCAGATCTGAATACAATATCTGGCAACGTCGGATGAGCCATGTTCTCGCACAACAGAACACGGGATGCTGGAAATCGGTCATCTATGGACCACATGTTCCGATGGTGCCGAGTACCGAAGATCCCAAAATTCAGGAGCCTAAAAAGCTTGAAAACTACTCTGACATAGATTTTCAGAAAATCGAGTTAGATGCCAAAGCTTTCAGTATTGTAGCAATGGCACTACCGAATGATATCTATGTTCGGCTGTTACACTGTAACAGTGCCAAAGAGTTGTGGGATGCTTTGAAGGAACAATTCGGTGGAACTGAAGAGGTTATTGAAAACAATCGTGAAATTCTGAATCAACAGTATGAAACATTCTGTCATGTGAAGGGAGAGTCATTAACTCAACAATTTGAGAGGTTAACTGTTTAATCAGTGAATTAAAACTTGTGGATCTGACTTATCAAAATTCAACTTTAAACCACAGATTTTTAAGATCACTACCTGATAGATGGGATACTATTGCAATTGTTATGAGAAACTCTCTTGGTTTAAAGGACTTGTCTCTGACCCAGCTTCATGGTAAGCTCTTGAGTTATAAGAGAGAGCTTAACCAGAAAAAGAAGCTCCAGGATTCTGGAAAAGTGTCTGATGACTATGTATTTGGGAATACATCACTTTTGGGTCAAGATAAGGTAACTAGCAATAAGGATTAGGCTTATGATCATTTTATTGATATAACTTCTGGTTTTAACTCTGATTCTCATTCATCTAATTATGCTTTTACAGCAAATGGTGACAGTCAAGTTTCTAATAACATGTCCTTTGAGTATAATGACCTTCAATATTTTGATCCCTTAGATTTGGAAGAAATGGAACTAGTGCACCAACTGGCCCTACTCAGTATTAGAACTAACAAGTTTTATAAGAAAACTGGTAGGAAATTTCTAGGGTTACATGGGAGGACAAAGGTAGGGTTGGATAAATCAAAGCTGAAATGTTACAAATGTAACAGACTTGGCCACTTTGCTAGGGAATGTAGGAGTCAAAATAGTGTACCTATAGTATCCTACCCTGACCAAAGGCCTCAGACCAACAATTATCATTATCCCCAAACTACCCCTCCTGGTCAAAATGTGCAAAACACCGCCCACTTTGCACAGACCCCAACCACTGTTCCAGTGCACTTTGTCCAAACCACTGTTCCTCAGATCCAATATGTTCAAACCCCTGTTGCTCAGTTTTCAGTACCACAAGCTGCTGGCCCATCCTCTGCACCTGCAGAGGCTAGTCAACAAAGCTTCTTTACACAAGGTTTTGTTGACTGGAGTAGTTTACCAGATGAGTTAACAGATGAGAACTTTGCTCTAGTTGCCAACTCCACTGAACCAGAAAACTTCTGTTTCATGGCATTAGAGTCAATAGTTGAGGGAGTTGAATCTGAGGAAGTGGTCTCTGAATATGAAAATGTAACTAATGAAATGATTAAAACAGATGTTTCAGAAGAAAAGGTTGAAAAGGAAGTTGTGAATCTCTCAGATCCATGGAATTCTGATGATGTTGAGTGCAAGTGTGAGTGTGCATTGATGGCTGCTGCTAAGGTATCTCCTCAAATCCTAAAGGATCTATGTTCAAAAACATGTGTGATAGCTTTTGCTAACATAAAAGAGGTGAATGAAAACCTTAGAAAGAAAATTTTGGAAAACGAAAATCAGTTTGAAAAACTCACAAAAGAGTTAAAATCAAAATTAACTGAAAAGGATTCTGAAATCAGCAGTTTAAAACATGAGGCAAGCATAACCAAATACCAGCTCCAAACAATGATAACCAAATATCAAAGTTGTAAACAGGAGCTTGAGTCCACCCAGATCACTTGTGAAAAATGGGTGGAATCATGCAAAGGTTATGAGATCTTGCTCAACCAACAGACCAGGAGCAATGTAAAATTGGGCATTGGATTCCCTGAAACCACTAATGTTCAAAACACTGTTGGAAGGGAAACAAACTTGGTTGAACTTGTTCCTAAAAATGAAAAGGGTCAAGTTGTCAAAATCACTGAACCAAATGGTAAGAAAATTGTTCTTACAAAACATGAAGGTTCCTCATCTCATTCTGAGGTTGAAAAATTTCAGTTTAAACCTACTTGGTCAGATGAGTGTGATGTTCATGAAAATTTCAAACCAGTAGAATTTTCAACCACTGATGGTGTGAAAGCACCAACTGTCAAAATCATTCCCCTAACAGATCTTCCAGCAGATGATCAAACATCAGTTGAAAGGAAGAAAGAAAAGGGGAAGAAGAAAGAAAGGGATTTGAACTTGTTTTGTGACTTCTGTGAAAAGAAGAATCATGTTACTAAAAACTGTTTTCTTCTAAAAGCTTATGATGTCAACAAAGAAACAAGGGTGTGTGATTCTGATTCAATTTGTAGGAAAAAGAATCATAAAACTTAAGAGTGTTTTTATCTCAAAAATTTTGATGTCAACATAAAAGAGTATAAAACTAAAACTCAAATGGATCAAGGGATTAGTACTTCAAAAGGAAAGTCCAGGCAAACTTTTGGTGTTCAAAACCAAAAGGAAAACCATGTTTCAAAACACTTGTCCAAACAGACCTTCACACCTGTCCAAACATCTGTTACCAAAAGCTTGAATGAAAACTATGTCCATAGAGATATTCAAGTAACAGATGCTCCACCTTCAAACCATTTTCCAAGAGGCTATGGTCAACCACATTACCATAGATTGTCCCATGTTTATGAAGAGCCAAAAAGGCCTTCTAAACCAAAGGTAAACAGACATCCTCATGGCTATTCTCACTTAACAGGCAATGATCAAACATCTGTTGCACCAAGTGTAAACATTCAAGCACTGGCAAATGGTCAACAACAATTGTTACACTTGGTCCAAAAGCTTGTTCAAACCACTGATCATACACCAACTTCTGTGCCTATGAACACTAAGACCCCATCCAAAGCCAACTCGGCTTTGGACACTCACCAAAACTAACCCTTTACTGATGTGCAGAGAGCTTCTACTTGCTTAGACAGTTTATGGTATGTAGACAGTGGAGGCTCCAGGCACATGACAGGATCTAAAGCCCTGCTCAAAGATTTCTTGTCTCATGGAGGGGGTGATATATCCTTTGGTAATGACTCTAAAGGTAAGGTATTGGGTTCAAGGACTGTTCAGGCTGGGAAACTCAAGTTTGAGAATGTCAATCTCATTGATAATCTTAAATTTAATCTTTTGAGTGTCTCACAAATGAGTGACAAAGGGTATGGTTCATTTTTCACTAAGAACACCTGTAAAATCATTGGGCCAGAAGTGGTGAAAAAGATTGAAACAATCATTGCTGAGAGCAAAGCACAACTTGTTGCTCATAGAAGTGGCAATGTGTATGTTGTTGATATGATGAGGGATAACCCAATGGAAAATGTTTGCATATTCACCCCTACCTCTACAAAAGAGACAGAGTTGTGGCATAGGAGATTGAGTCACACAAACCTTCAAACTATTAACACACTCTCCAAACAAGGCCTTGTCCGTGGTCTTCCACCAAAAGATTTTAAATGTAATGAGCATTGCATTTCTTGTTTAAAAGGAAAACAGCATAAAAGCTCTTACAAATCCATTGATGAGTCCAAAACAATCCAATGTCTTCAAATATTGCATATGGATTTGTTTGGCCCAGTTAAAATCATGAGTCTAAAGAAAAAGAGATATTGTCTTGTCATTGTTGATGATTTTTCTAGGTTTACATGGACTTACTTTTTACACTCTAAGGATGAGACTACAGGTATCTTGAAGGACTTTGTCATCAAAGTTGAAAAACAATATGACTTGCCAGTAAAAGTCTTTAGAAGTGACAATGGAACAGAATTCAGAAATAAGGAGTTGGATGAGTTTTGTGTGTCAAAAGGAATTGTGAGGTAGTACAGCATTCCAAGGACACCAGAACAAAATGGGGTGGTTGAAAGGAAAAACATAACTCTGATTGAGGCTGCAAGATCTATGCTAGCAGATTTTGGTTTACCACTGTCCTTTTGGGCAGAGGCTGTAAACACTGCTTGCTATGTACGAAACAGAGTTTTAATCAATCCCAAACATCAAAAGACTGCTTATGAAATCTTGTTCAAAATCAAACCACTGATATCATTTTTTAAAATCTTTGGCTGCCCATGTTTCATTTTAAATCTCAAAGATTCCATTTCAAAATTTGCAGCCAAAGTAGACTGTGGTTACTTTTTGGGATACTCTTCTACTGCCAAGGCCTACAAAGTTTTTAATACAAGAACTAGGTCTATAGAAGAAACTTTGAATGTAAAATTCAATGAACTTTCATCCCTGAAAATCCCTGCAAATCCTGCAGAACTGTTTGATTTAGATAAATTCAAATTTGAAGATATCACAAATAAACCTTACAGTGCAGGTACACCACAAGTCTCTCCACAAGATTTCAGATTCGACATAGTGATTCCCTCACCATGCAAAGGTCTGTCCACACAAGGAGCATCAGATGTTCAGAATGTCTGTCACAGCTCTGCCTCAGCTGTTTCAACCATTGTTGATCAGTATCATCCCCAAACCACTGATTCACCAAGTTCATCATCTGTTGACAAAAGTTCATCCTATGGTGACAAAAGTCAATCCACTGCTACACCACTTGGACCCATACCTCCACCTCCATTTCAAACATCTGTTGGCACCTCTGAAGAACAAACAGATGTTGCACCAGATACAGCAACAGTTGTTTCACATCTCTGTCCCTCTCCTCAAAATGCGATTATTCCATACACAGGAGACCTCATTTACCTCAGAGCTCATCCACCAGATCTCATTATTGGCAACATCGATGACAGGGTCCTTACAAAGAGTCAAACCTCTAACATTTATCTTTTTGCTGGCTTTCTATCACTCATACAACCTGTCAAATACCAAGAGGTATTAAGAGACAACAGTTGGGTAGAGGCCATGCAAGAAGAGCTCCTTCAGTTCAAAAGACAACAAGTATGGGAACTTGTACCATTGCCAAAAGATGTTTATCCAATTGGCACAAAATGGGTCTTCAAAAAAAAACTGATGAAAGGGGCATTGTTGTCAAAAACAAAGCCAGGCTTGTGGTTCAAGGCTTCAGACAAGAAGAAGGAATTGATTATGATGAAACCTTCGCTCCTGTAGCTAGGTTGGAAGCTATCAGACTCTTTCTAGCCTTTGCTGTCAACCACAACATCAAGGTGTATCAGATGGACATCAAATGTGATTTCCTATATGGCAAAATTCAGGAAGAGGTATATGTGTGCCAACCACCTGGTTTTGAAGACACATTCCATCCTGATTATGTCTACAAGCTCAACAAAGCTTTGTATGGCTTGAAACAAGCGCCAAGGGCCTGGTATGAAACTCTCTCAACTTTTCTCTTATCCATAGGTTTCACAAGAGGTAAAATTGACAAAACCTTGTTTCTAAAATGGAAAGGAAAAGTTTTAATGATTGTTCAAATATGTGTGGATGACATCATTTTTGGGTCCACATGTAACAAAATGTGTGAGGAATTTCGGACACTCATGACAGCAGAGTTTGAAATGAGTGCCATGGGTGAACTCCAATGCTTTCTTGGTCTCCAAGTTAAGCAATTGCAAAATGGAGCTTTCATTCATCAAAACAAGTATGTTAAAAACCTACTAACAAAATTTGATATGAATGATTGTAAGCCATGCAGTACACCCATGAGCACCACAAAGTTGTTCACTGTTGAGGAAAACGATGAACTGGTAGATCAGACACATTATAGATGCATGATTGGTTCTTTATTGTACCTAACTGCTTCTAGGCCAGACATTATGTTTGCCACTTGTGTTTGTGCAAGATACCAAGCTTCACCCAGAAAGTCTAATCTCATAGCTGTGAAAAGGATCTTCAGATACCTAAAAGGTGCTCCCACACTTGGTATCTGGTATCCTGCTAATGGATTTATTGAGCTTTCAGGTTTCTCAGACAGTGATTTTGCTGGTTGTCAAACAACAAGGAAGTCCACCTCAGGAGGCTGCCAGTTTCTAGGCAATGATTTGGTTTCTTGGCAAAGCAAAAAGCAGGTAGCTGTCTCAACCTCAACAGCAGAGGCTGAATACATTGCAGCTGCCAGCTGTACAGCCCAACTTCTGTGGCTTCAAAACCAGCTGCTGGATTTTGGTATAACTGCTCTAAAGACTCCACTCATGCTGGACAGTCAAGCAGCTGAAAATATCATCAAAAATCCAGTATCACACTCAACCACCAAACACATTGACATCAGACACCATTTTGTCAGAGAAAGCTATGAAAAAGGTCTGATTTCTCTGCATCATGTTCCAACAGAGGATCAGCTGGCAGATGTGTTAACAAAACCTTTAGACACATCCACCTTTGAAAGCTTGATCTCTCGGATAGGCATGTTAAACATGCAGCAACAACAAAAATTTGTTTTCAAAACATTAAAAATGTTGAAAAATTCAAATCTTTCATAAAAATCCATCTTGTTGTTACACATCTGTTCAGATATTTCAAAGTCTGCTCAGAAACCACTGTTTTCGCAACATCAACATCTGTTCAGATATTTCAAAAGTCTGTTCAGAAACCACTGTTTTCCACATCTGTTCACTTTAATATATATAAAAAAAAAAATCCGCCACTGTTGAAGATAACCACTGTTTTCAACATCTGTTGACTAGTCAAACAGATGTTTGTCTAAACAGAGTTTAGCACAAGGTCAACAGACCTTGATCATCAGATCTTTCAAAAAGATATTTTCCAACAGATGCCCGTCAGTTCTCAAAAACAGACGTTTGGCCATGTCAGCATCACTTTTTCATTCTATAAAACCCTTTTTCCCCAAAACAGAGTTTACGTTGTCTTCTTGAAATTAAATTTCTTGCGAACCGTTTTACTCTCTCTCACAAACACCGTCACCTCCGTTCACAGTCATGGATCTTCCAATCAAAACCCCACACAATCATCTTTCATATCTGGTCAAAACAGATACCAACACACCATTTCATCCAATCATCGACATGCTCACCAACTCTAAATATCTCTCCATTCTTACTGCTGATGCTCCCATTTTCTCCGACACCCTTCAAACATTCTGGCTGAATGCCAACACACTCATGGCCAACAAGAAGCCATCCGCCATTATTTCAAAAATCGGCGACACCACCATCCAAATCACACCACAAAGCATTTCAGCAGTATTCAACTTGAATGACTTAAATGATAAAACTGAATTCACCAAGCATGAACTTCACACAGAGTTCATTGAGAGGGGTTATGATGGTCAGACAACTGGGGCAACCATTTTTAAACCTAACTTTCCCCCAGAAATAAAATTTTTCTTCCATACCCTTCTCATATGTCTCTCTGCCAAGACAACTTCTTTTAATGAGATTCCCTTGAAAGTTCAATATCTGGGATATGCGATTTTATCAGACACTGATTATAATCTATCCCAGACATTGTTCATGGACTTGGTAGAAAATGTGAAATCCATCAAGTCAGGGTCCAACAAAGCATTTTTATTATACCCTAGACTGCTAAGTGTTTACCTACAAAAAGTTTTGCCTCAAAAAGACTTTCAAGATGGTCAGGCTTACAAAATAACAAGCCTTTCACATGAAACTTTTACAAGAATGATGGGTTCAAAACCCCAAGCAAAATCTTCAAAAGTATCTGTTTCTGCACCACCCACCAGCAGTGTTGTAACAACATCTGTTGCCGAGCCCACTGTTCCTGGTGACCACAGTACTACAACCAGTGTTGTGGAACCCCCACCAGTTATCACATTCACAAGAAACTTTCCATCCAAAAAGCCCACCAAAACAAAACCAAAAAGGGCAACTCTGGAGGATGAGATACCAGAGGATGACCCTGTTGCAACACAACGGCAACTAACAACCACTGTTGATACTTCCTCTCAACAGATGGAAATATCTCAACCCAGCCAAACTCCTCATGTATCCTCTCAAAAGGATCATGTTGAAAGCCAAGGGGAACCACATAATGAAACTTTTGAATCACTTGATCATTTGTTTACAAGTCCTTCTCCCGGGGCTGAAATGCTTTTTCATACACAACCCACACCATCTTCTACATTTCCCTCTACCCTACAATCACTGTTTGAAGCTATAAATCAAACTCAGGCACAAACCAGTTCCTCTCAACCACCCATCACTGAGAGTATACTTCAACAAGTGACTGGGCCTGGGTCAAATTTATCAGCTATCCCACAAACAGAGGAGGCTACACCCCCTGAGTTACAAGTAACTCTTGGTGGTAGTTCAAGAGAAGCAGCCACTACAGTTGTAGAGACCATTGTCTCACAACTGGACAGTGGTTCCATTGCTAAGTCTTCCTTGAAGGCAACAACTGTTGAGGCTACAATTGTAACCTCTGTTCCAGTTGGAAGTTCCAGTTGGAAGTCCCCAGTACCATGAACAAGGGGCAGCTGGTTACTCTTCCATGGACTCACCTCCTAGGAAGAAACCAACTACAACTACCACATCTGGTAGGAATTCAGATGATCCTATTTAGTTAGGTGATGGATTAAGATACCAGGAATTGACAGAAAGAGTGACAAATATTGAGTCATCAATCACTGAAATCAAGTCTGACGTGAAGACTATGATGACTTCTTTAGAAAAGCTCTCTAAAAGTCAACCATCAACCGCTGATCTTGCCAATGAGCTATGGAAAAATGTCAATCCCATCATCATAGCGCAACAAAAATTAGTAGACATCACCCATGACTCCCACATGGAGCTCATTCGAAACATGGTGGAGGCCAGATACAAGGATACCCAAGCAGATATCAAGGCCATCAAAGACCACTGGTTCAACCCCTACCACTGTTCTCAGGGATGATAACCCTGATGATGCCAAAAAGGGGGAGAATGAACAGGAAGGTCTTAGAAAGCTGCACACTGAAGCCCCATCAAAACCATCTCCAAATGTGCAAGCATCTGTTCCTCAAACCTCTGCCAAGCAATCAGCAGATGACAAAGGAAAGAAAGTTGATGAAGCTCTCAACATCACTACTGACAAAGTTGCTTTGGAAAAACAAAAGAGGTTTGACACAAGGGAGGCAAAGGCTTGTCTGCTGATTGAGCAAAGAAAAGAAGAATAGAAGAAAAAGGAAAATGTTGGCTTTTCAACAGAGGATTCCTCAGCTCCTAAAACCTCTGTTTCTGTAACCACTGCTCTAGCCTTTGTAAATCCCACTCCCTTGAGCTCATGTCCAACAGATGTTACATCACCACCTTCTCCCACTATATCCAAACCAATTCCCACTCAAACCAACACTTCAAAATTACCATCACCACCATCTCCTCTCATCAAAACTAAAAGAAAAAGAAAAACTTTCGTTGTTGTAGATGATGAAGAGGAGATCCACACATCTGTTCCCACACCAGCAATTCCCTTCACATCATCCACACCCACTGCAACCACTTCTTCCATTGGCCCATTGGGTGCTCAATACCCACTTGAGCTTGCAGCTATTAGGGATGAAATCAAATCATTCTATTATGCTGATGACCCATCTCAACTATCCTTTCCATCTCTACAAAACTACCCTAAACCCAAAAATGTTGAGGAGCAACAAGCTGATACTATTAGGAGGGAGAAAAGTAAGGGGAAGGATGACAGGGCTGCTCAGGGAATCTTGTCAGCAGTACTTAGCAAACTCAGACTCATAGAAGATTATGCTAAGGACCTGAGCAAGTCCATGTCAGAACAACCAGTCAATGGTGATCTTGAAAGGGAAGTGAGGGAAGCTTATCTGGATCACATTATGAAAAACAAACCCTACAAAGCCACCAAAAAGCAATTCAGTGGCTGGACCACTCAAGCTCTCAAAGACGAAATTGACAGGATTCAAGGTAAGATAAAAAACTCTTCTATCAAATCCACTCCACCACCAAGAATGGGTAAACATCCAAAACATATCTTGAAACTGAGAAGAATGAGAGAAGAGCTGGTAGCTGCTGAATATGGTCCCATGAGATCAGTTGCAAGATGGTCTGAGTTGAGGTTAGTTGAAACTTACAAGAAGCTAAGACAAGACAGGCTAATAAATCCTTCTCTTCCCAGAAGACCTGATTACCCATCTCATGAGGAAGATGACCAACCATCTCGACAGACCCAAACTCACAATCCACAGCCTTCTGTATCCAATGTAGTGATAGCTGCAAGAAGACAAGCCAAAAGGCAAAAAGAAATGTCTGAAGAGGATCAGAAGAACTTTCATGACGATCTGTGGAAAGAAGGGTTGTCTCATCAATTAAGATTTTTCTCAGATGATGTTTCAAATGAGATAAGACAGCTCTTTGGTAGACCCTCTTCACCAAACTCTTCAAGAATAAAGCTTCACCCAAGAAACCCCTCAGATTCAAAAATTCTAAAGTGGAAGTCAGATAAAGACACCCACGAATTGACTCTGCTCAGATCTGATGGGGAGGTTCAAAAACTCAGCATGGACGATGCTTACAACTTAAGTGAACAAGATCACCAAAACCAGCTGAATTTAGAACTAGAAAGGGATTTTGAAGATGTGATCTCCTTTAATTTTGAACTTCAACTGAAGGGACAAATTAGGGAATCAATGATGAGGAATAAAGATCAGCAATAAAGACTGAGTTTTGGCATCATCCGTTCTAGGGGGAGATTGTTGGAATCTGCTGGACCCAAGAAGAACAGATGATTGGAAAGCCAAAACTTGCTAACATCTGATCCTTAATAAAACAGAAGTTAGAAGATCTGTTTGCCCAAAAGACTGTTGATACTACAACCTCTGCTTATACAAGATCTGTCAAAGCTAACATCTGCTAAAGCTAACCTCTGCTGATGAAGACACAAGGTCTGTTCAAGCCAACAACGTTTAGCAATAGAACAGTGTCTGTATAAACAGTTGTTAGGATAACAGTGTTTAGCTATAGAACAGATGTTATGTAAACATATGTTAGAGTTTGTTAGAGGTTGTTAGATGTCGCTGTCTTAGGTGACGTCATCCTTGATCAACAGATGTTTGGTTAGTGTATAAATAGATCAGTACATGTACTGTTCTATTCATCACTCTGCACACATTCTCTGCACGAACAAACTGAGTGATCGGGCTGAGGGGGAGTTTGTAATTCTTGTACTGTTATTCTTATATGAATGAATGAAAAGTACTTGATGAAAAGCAATCTTCTGTTTGTTATGAATTAAAGCTTATTTCCGCTGCACTTTCCATATTTACTCATTCATCTTTCACTGTTACATTAGCAAAAAGTTCATAACAATCAAACTCAGATCCAACAACATGTGAGATTCAAAGATCCCAATTTCACCATTTGTTCTTGTGAAGTTTCGTGACTTCAATGACACTTTATCCACCCCACCATTACATTCAACATGGTCATACAAATATCACTTCATAAGCAATCAAACAATTGTATGACCTACACCGATCATCACTAAGTAAGTGTAAAGCACTTACCTTTTGCTAGGGAAGATTCCGGTTGAGCTTCAACCTTGGTAACTTGAGAACCTATACAATTCACTTTGTTATTAGTCTAGACATCTCAACAATTACACCAATTGAGAATGTAACACACACACCCATCACCAAAAGATCAACACCTTCATTTATCTAGGTTCAATCTTCATGATCAAACCTTTAACACCCAACCAATACTCCCTTAACCAAAATGACACGTTAAGGATTCACCCAAGTTTCACTAGAAATCTAATTTTACAAATCACCCAATTAATTGGGGCTTCATGATAATTTGTGTGTCCATCAACACTACAGATAGTTACTGATGTAGTGTTAAATAACCCTCCATCATTGTGTCATTTTGTATAGTTTTATATGTTTTATCTTGTACTTCGAGTCGGTTTTATGTTGTACTTTGTAGTTGTGTCTGTGACAGGTATAATGTGCTAAATGAGTGGATAACGAGATATATTCGAGAAGGCATGAAACTACAGGGGTCAAATGTTAAAATGTTAAATTCTTGGATTTTAAGATCTTCGCGGTACGCGAAGATGGGGAAGCAACCTTTCGAGGTACGTGAGGAAGTGAAGAAGTGAGCCCAACTGTTTTGTCCTTCACGCCACGTGAAGGATAGGTCTGAGATTTTTCGGTATGCGACGGGCCTTTGAAACCAGAAAAAGCCCTAATTTCCCATTAAAGCCAATTCCAACCCAAATTCGCAAACAACTTTCATTCAGATGAATTTGGATAAGCTTAGGGAGATTTTCAGAGGTAGAGATCATATGGGATCATCAATTGAAGCTATGTTCGTGTGTTTAACAAGCATGCACTGCTAAATCGCGTGTGGCTTCCTCCGGACGGATGGTTCGTATAGGTTTTGTGTTTTGATTCAGTTTGTTTATGTTTTGGATCTATTTATTTTCTGACAATAATTTTATAGATTGATGTATTGGTTGAATTAAATAATTTATTATTGTGCTTTGAGTTTTCTTGCTTTACAATCTTGTTCGGTTGATGATAAAACCTATTAGCAGGGTTGGGTGACTAAAGGGGGTTAACTTGGCATTTATAAATTGGGTGATTGAATTATACTGGTTTGTGACAACAACCTGTATTCAATTATTGCTTTAACTGATTTTCCCACACTATATCTATGTGGTGTCCAATTGAACAACTGAGTTTTGCATAAACCTAGAACCTAAAGTTTGGAAAACGTTGCACTTTTATTTAAATTGAATTTTAATCAAAAGAATTTGCTAAACTAGATCAAAGTATTCTTTTCACCAATTTCCTGTGGATTCGACAACCCTACTTCCCTATCTATAATCTAAGTAGCTAAGGAGTAGTTTTAATATAGTTTTTTATTAGCTTTGACACCGTGATCAAAATGGCGCCGTTGCCGGGGAATCAGTGCGCTTAGTTTTTGTTTTAGTTTAGTTTTTTTTATAAAACAAAAAATCCCAAAAAAAAAATTATTATTTCTTTTAGTTAGTTTTATTTTTCGTTTAGAACTACTTGGGTGTGCTACTTGTGCAGGTTTGTCATTGACGGGGACTATGATGGTGGTTAAGATTATTATGAGCCGTGTATGTGTTATGGCAACGCTGGCCACTAGGCTCAAGACTGCCCAATGATCGAAGGAAATTACAGATCCCAGCTACTTACCCAAATTATGATTCCCACAACCAGATGGACCAGAACACTCAAAGGTACAGTCAACATGGTGGTAGTCCGGATTACCAGAGTTATCAAGAGAATTACAATCAAGGCTACCACCCGAGAGGTTCACCTTGTCAAAGCAGCTATCAAGAGAACTGGTAGAATCACGGAGATCAACAAACGGGTCAATCCGGATTATATGATATCAGGTCAGAGATTAAGGAGCTGACGAGCCTGGTTGCAGCAGTCGTACAGCAACATGAGATTCAGGCGAAAGATCATTGAGCTTTGGTAGAACAAGTTACACAGTTAGCTAATATAGTTACAACCATCGTCAGAGATTAAGGTAAGCCTTTTAGTGCACATCAGTCTTCAAGTTCCCAAACTACAAACAGTGCACACCTAAATGTTGTAAGCCTTCAACCCTCATTTGAAATTCCTGATGTTGAACATACTCCACCATCGGTTGTAGAGAGAGTGCTGGAGCACAGTGAGTCTGAATCTGACCATAATCAGGATTTTATGTCACAAAATAAATTGAAAACTAAAAATGTGAATAAATCGCTGAAAATTCCATTCCCTTCGACTTTGATCAAACCAATTTTAAATGAAAGGTATCCAACACAGGATGAAAGATGGGAAAAGTTTGAAAAGCATAAAATTAATTTACCATTTTTAAATACGCTGAAAGAAAATCCTGATAATGTTGAGTGCTTTAAAGGTTTGAGTACCCAAAAATGATGGCACAAATGTCCTAAACAAGTTGAATTGAGTGCAGGTGTGAATGTCGTGTTGTTGGGTACCCTTCCCCTGAAACTACAAGATCTAGGGGCACCTATTATTTCAATACAAGTAGGTGAATTTTAACTGGAAAGAGCATTGATGGATCTTGGAGCAAGTGTGAGTATTTTACCAGGGAGTCTGTATGATCAGCATGATTTTAGTCCATTACAGAGAGTCCACACCACTGTGGTGTTGGCTGATCAGACTCCCACACATCCTCGGGGGATTGTAAAGGATGTGATTATGAAGGTAGGGGAGTTTTACTACCTAGTGGATTTATTGGTGTTGGATTGTGTCAAGAACACACAACCAACTGTTATTATGGGTAGACCATTCTTGGGCACTGCTAGGGCAACCATTAATTGTGCCGAGAAGATGAGTCTTAAAATATTCTCAAACTTGCCAAACCTGAATGCTAATAAGTGTGAATCACCTGAAAAGGTGAATCACACGGAAAAGAAAGATGGTGTTATTTTTGACATGGCATCTGAGAATAAGGATGGTGAGACTCCAGAGAAGGGAAGGAATAAAAGGGCCAGGAAAAGGAAATGGAAGGAGTAGAAACAGCCATCTCAGGATGCAGAGTAAGAGCTGTTTGCAGTGTTTGTGAAGGCTTGGAGGAAATTTGATGATGAGCGGAACTTAAGTGTGGGGAAGGAGGAGTGCAAGAACTCCACCCGACCACCATGAGGGAAGTAAGGTACATCGCATCTGGCTGAAGACGTTAAACTTAGCGCTCTTGGGAGGCAACCTAAGGTTAGTTAGTTTAATTTTGGTGTGTTAGTTAAATGAACTTTGTGGATGTGTTCTCTAGAAACCCTCACGAGACTCAACTCAACTCGACCACTCGGGCTACTAAGGGATTTAAAAGGCTTGTTGCATACGCTAAATGCAATCGTGATTCCTACGAAAGTGAGTTAGGATTTTAATTTTCGTTTGTGTTTTTGTGTGTGAACCGGCCAAGTGTCGGGACAACACATGGGTTATCATGCACGGGGGTGCAATTGGGTGATGCGTGTGCGAGTTTTTGGAGGACTTGAACAAATTTGGATTTTTAATGTGAAAGTTTTTCTAAGTCAAAAAAATGCTCAAAACTTTTTGTGAACAGTAGGTCTTCGCGGTACGCGAAGACCCCTCCTCCAAATCTCGTGACACGCGAAGGACAAAAGTCAAAGGCCGGGTCAAAATTCACTTCTTCACGGTACGCGAAGATTTTCCCTGTGTCTTTCGCGGTACGCGAGGGACCCAAGTTTGGTCCTTTTTCCTAATTTTTCATTTTTTTGTAATTTTTGAGTCGTGTCTGGTCCGTAGTGTCTTTTAATTTTTATTGAGTCTTTCTTTTGGGTAGATATGATGCTTGCGGGTTTGTTTCGAGTTTAATTTTTCCAGGTTTGGATTAACCTACCCGTACTCAATCTCCATTCGGGTGGTGATATTCCGAGTTTGATGAACATCTCGTGTACAAGGCAGCCCATTAGCTGATTTTAATGATGATCGCGAATGAAATGCTATACTATCGGCTGTTTAGCTAAGTTTATGATTTTTGTATATTTTTTGTTAGTTTCTTTCTTACTACATTGAGGGCAATGTAAAGTTGAAGTGTGGGGAGGGAAGACCTTAGTGTAGGTTTAGTTTGAGTCATATAAAATTCAGAAAGTCCATAAAAATTTAAAACTTTCAAAAATGTCCATGGATTAGAATTTTTGCAACATATGGAAGATGATAGGTAGAATTGAAAACTATGCTTGTGGAATTGAATTGAATAATAAAAATAAAAAAACGCGTCTAATTTGTAACGTTTTGGTAGGCCTAACCGACTTTAAAGAGCTTAAATATCCTGATAGTGTATCTAGGTTTAATTGGATAATTAATTCAGGATGTCTTGTGGGTTCTCATCTTAGGGGTGTCGGTAAGGTCGAAACTGTCAATATAGGGTGATAGGTACCTCTATAAACAAGAATTTATAAGTTTTTAAAATTATTCGGCGCACCGCTTTCTTTGTATGAAAATAATTTCGAAAGTTGGTGGCGCCCGCATTCCATAATCCATCATTACATGAGCTTAATTAATTGATTTGAGAGCTTGAGTTTCGCCTACGTGTTACCTTCCGGGTTACAAGCTTGGTTGAAACACCCATGGGCTAGACTTAAGTAATCAATATCTAGATGAGTTAGTTAGGTTTATGTGTTACCCTCCGGGATGGAAACCTAGTTGAAACACCACTAAACTGAATCTTATGGACTTCATTGTTAAAAACTGCAGCCTACGTGTCACACGTCGAGTTCCAGCTTGATTGAAACACCACTGGGTTAGCTTTAATCGTATAAGTTAATCAAAGCTCGCATCATTCATCCATTATTCATCATGATTTTTAAAACATATAAATTAGTGTTTATAGTGGTGGGGGAAATCTATAAGGTTTAACCCGGGTCTAAACATGACCTTGAGATGGGATTAGGCTGAGTCGTAGCTTTCTGAGTGTGAGCCAATAGATAGACTATTTGCTTGGTAATGAATAATATAGTAGATCACAAAATCGGGGCCTTAATGAGTCGGTGGTTGGGTTTAATCGGATTGAAATACCTGTTGTTACGATTAACGCGTGAGTATGTTTGTGCTGTGTATTAATGAAAGTGTGTAGCAAGTTTCCCAATTGTGATTCCATTGTATAATTCTTTTTCGGGACGCAAAAGAGTAAGTGTGGGGATGTGATGTAGTGTTAAATAACCCTCCATAATTGTGTCGTTTTACATAGTTTTATATGTTTTATTTTGTTCTTCGATTCGGTTTTACGTTGTACTTTATAGTTGTGTCTGTGACAAGTATAATGTGCTAAAAGCAGATAACGAGATATATTCGAGAAGGCATGAAAGTACGAGAGGTCAAATGCCAAAATGTCAAATTCTTAGATTTTAAGATCTTCGCGGTACGCGAAGATGGGGAAGCAACCTTTCGCGGTACGCGAGGAAGTGAAAAAGTGAGCCCGACTGTTTTGTCCTTCGCGGCATGCGATGGACGGGTCTGAGATTTTACCAGATCGCGACGGGCCTGAAAAACAGGAAAAAGCCCTAATTTCTAATTAAAGCCAAATCCAACCCTAATTCGCAAACAACTTTCACTCAGATGAATTTAGAGAAGCTTAGGGATATTTTCAGAGGTAGAGATCAGATGGGATCATCAATTGAAGCTATGTTCGTGTGTTTGACAAGCATGCGCGGCTAAATCGCGTGTGGCTTCCTCCGGGCGGATGGTTCATATAGGTTTTGTGTTTTGATTCAATTTGTTTATGTTTTGGATCTATTTAGTTTCTGACAATAATTTTATAGATTGATTTATTGGTTGAATTAAACAGATTATTAATGTGCTTTGAGTTTTCTTGCTTTGCAATCTTGTTCGATTGATGATAAAACCTATTAGCAAGGTTGGGTGACTAAAGGGGGTTAGCTTGGCATTTATAAATTGGGAGATTGGATTATACTGGTTTGTGATGAAACTAGTTGCATAGGTTTGCTGACAACAACCTGTCTTTAATTAGTACTTTAACCGATTTTTCAACACTATGTCTATGTGGTGTCCAATTGAACAATTGAGTTTTGCATAAACCTAGAACCTAAAATTTGGAGGAGGTTGCACTTTTATTTAAATTGAATTTTAATCAAAAGAATTTGTTAAACTAAATCAACATATTCTTTCCACCAATTCCCGGTGGATTCGGCAACCCTACTTCTTTATCTATAGTCTAAGTAGCTAAGGAGTAGTTTTAATATAGTTTTTTATTAGCCTTTGTCACACCCCAACCGACGGCGGATTATACGTCGGGGCGGACGCGTTTGTTCAATAGCACAAGGTTGACTATTAAAGTTTCAATATTTCATTAATAAATAGATTCAAAGGTTCAATACAAAGGAAATAACAAGTATACAACATTTATTTAATAAGTAGTCTAGGTCCAAAGCGTCCTATATGATCACAAACAAGTCTCGTGATGTAGAACCTAAAACATGTGAAAGAATCTGTCAACTACAAAATAGTTGGTGAGATACAAAGGTTTTGACACAGTTTAACAAGTATTTGAAAAGAATTACAATTCACTATGATATATGCATTCTATAATGTAAGTATGAGAAACAAGTATCTTAAACATTGTGCACTTCAACCCTCCAACCAAGTTTAGGCATAACCCGCAGGTTACCCTTATAAGTCTCAAGTTTAAAGTTTAATTCAGTAACAATCACCAAGGGCTCCCCCCCCCCCCCCCGAAGGGGTCAATCAATCAAGGTGGATTGGTCAAATGCAATAGATCTATCATTGTTACTATAGGCTTGATCAAAGTTAATGAATGTGCTAGTTTTAAGTTTAATCTAAGCATACAAGTCTCAAGTTTAACATAAGAATAAGCATCTAGTCATAGTTGTACAAGAATTGCATAAGTTTAATGTTTTTGAACATGTTTCACCCCAAAAGTATAGAAAGGAAAAAGGGGCTAAGTATACTCACATGGATTGGATGAAAGAGTATCCGACAAGGTTAAGTGTTGCAAGACTTTGAGGGAGATTACCCTCACAACGAGCCTAAGAATATAAGTATAAAGTTTAACATATGATCCTATAAGTCTAGGAAAAGAATTCTAAGATGCTAAGATTAACTAGAACTGTCTAAGGTTCCAAGTTGGAGATGGGAATGGTTGTGTTTACGAAGTTTAAATCAAAGCTTCAAATAAAGATTTGGAATGAATGACACAAGGTTTGGATATCAAAGTTTAATAAGTTTATAGTTTCAGAATAATTATATATTAACATAATTATTTAGGAAGTTTATAATTATTAATTACACAAGTTAGGAAATAATAATCCAAATAGTTTTCTAAGTGTTTTAGAAGTAAAGTGGTAATAATAGTTAGGGAAGATTTTAGATTAAAGTTTAATGATAATTATTTAGAGAATAAATAATTATTAAAGATTAATAATAAAAACGACGACTATTATTTAAAGAATAATGATTAAGGTTTTGTGATAATCATTTTAAGAATACATGGTTATTTAGGATAAGCAATTATCTAATTGAAAACGATAGATATAAATCATCTATGATTTATTCAAGCATTTAAGTAATTAGTACTTATTATAAAAAAAACGTTTCATAAGTTTAAACAAATGAAATATAGTTATAGTTTAATAAAGTGCCAAATAGCATTTATATAAGTTTTAAAGTTTATAAGTCTATAAAGTTTCTTAAAGTATTTAAATAAGGTTTGCAATTTTATAAGTGTTTAAAGTTCCTATTTCTTTTTTATAAACTTTATAAGATTATAATTTCTTAAGAATTTAGTAAAGTATAATTATTTCTCTTGTTTTAAATAAATAAATAAGCAAGCCTTTATTAGATATAACTTTTATAAAATGCACAAGTTTATAAGTATTCCGTTTTCTAAATAATACATAAGTATAAAAGTATTCCTTTTATGGTATTTAAGCATTAAAAATTAATTTTAAAGATTAAAGTTTTAACTAAGTTTAATTAATTAAAATAGTTCTTGTATACAAAAATATAAATAAAAATCATTTTTAGGTTTATATAAGTATGACAGATTTTATAAAAATTAATAGAAATTTTTAAACTGTTTTAAAAGTCAAAAGAAAGTAGAGGCAAAAACCTAGGGCCAGACCGAATCGAACTCGGGTCTGCCCCGGGTCACCATCACACACAAACACTTAACCATCCCGGCTACGGGTTCACTGATGTTATAACTGAAAAATAAAAAGATAACCATTATCCCGAATTGCCCCCAAATTTCTCAAGAACCCTAGAATTCAAGTTCGCCAAATACATGTCGATTTTCCCTCTGTTAATGGATTTAAACAGAGGGCTTTCGATCTATGAGATGAAACGAGCACAATGGCCACAAGAATTACCTGAAATGGAGTCGAGACGAGGTAGAACGAGCTTGGGGTCGTAGTCGGCGGTTCACGGCTTCAAACCGAGAAATGTGAGTACGATTTCGTGAAATTGGCACGTGAAAGAGGTTTAGAGTGATGTTGTTGAGGTGTAGGAGCCAGTATTTATAGCCAACTTGGGCATTAAATGTGTGAACGGTTGGGGAGGTGGAGGTTGAGCCGATGGCTTCGAATTCAAAAATGCGCGGGTCTCGAGCCGTGTCCGAGCATTGAAGTACATCGGGTTCTGGTCGCACGCCTCCGGCGAGTTCGAGGTTCATCGAACCTGGTCGATATCGCGGTTTTGCGTGAAAGAGGGGGTGGAACCGGGGTCTGCGGGTTTCGAACCTGGGTTTGATTTGAGTTCCGGAAGTTTGGTGAAATGGCAAAACAGGCCCCTGTTGTTTCAGGGGTTTAACTGTTTAAGTCTAAAAGTATTGTTTTAGTTTAAAACAACTTTCAGAGTTTGACAGTTTCAGTCCCTGGGCTTTTATTAAAATCAATATATTAAAGCTAAATTGTTTTTATAAGTTTTATTATTTTATAAATTTATGAAACAATTTCTAAGATTTATGATTTATAAGTTTAAATTATTTACATAATTGCAAACTTGCAAAGAATTTAAATAGTATTTTATTTATAAAACACACACATATAGGTATGATCATTTTTCTTTAAATCCATACTAAATAAATTTAATATTTATTGTTCAAGAAAATAGTTTTAATAAGAATTTAAGTTTTTGACGTGTAGAAGTTTAGGAAAAGTTACGTCGTAAAAATCCTGGATATTCCAGTCTCCCATACTTTAGGAAATTTCGTCCCGAAATTAAGGTAGAAGGGTTTAGTTCGGGATTTAAGTCTATGGTACGCACAAGGATAATGAGAAAGGTGCTCTACGTTCCCAAGTAAACGCTAGGTTACATTTAGATTTTTAAATGAGTTGTAAGGATAGGGGTAAGATTACGCTCGAGTTTCTAAGTTTTCAATGCATATGGTTGCCAAGAGTTTCCCTAAGAAGCATATAGTTTCATTGAAATATATGAAGATTTGTTTTCAGAAATGTATTTGAGAGGATAACCGCTGAGTTTTCATTCAAGGTTTAAAGTGAGATGCATCACTCAGAATGGGTTCGACGATAGTTTAATGATTTGAGTTCGTAGTCTAATACGTCTAAGGATTGTTACGGTACCTAAGTCCCGTGACTACCTTTTACGATAAGTCTTAGATCATAGCACACGACAGAGTTTACTATGTTTTCCCATACGTTGATTTTCATACTTACGTGTGCACCCGCAAGCATTTAAATCGTCGTATGGTCTGCATAGGTCTTTCCGTTTGTGTGCGGATCAAGAAAGAGTACAAGAATTTGTTCAACACACGACTAAAGTTTCCACATAAGAGTGATCATTGATTACTGAGTCCCTTAGAGAGAAACGTCATTCAATGATTAAAGAGAAAGGAATGTGACAAGATTTAGAGTTTCAAAGTTTCCTCGTGTTTGAATAAGAATACCTCAATCATCGAGTAGTTTAAAGTCTTTATACTTTCTTCGTGTTTGATCAAGAATACATCAAACCTTGAGTAGTTTAAAAGTCTTATATGTTCATCATGTTTGAACAAGCATACATCAAACATGGAGTAATTTAAAGTCTTTACACTTTCCTCGTGTTTGATCAAGAATACATCAAACCTTGAGTAGTTTAAAAGTCTCATACGTTCATCATGTTTGAACAAGCACACATCAAACATGGAGTAGTTTAAAGTCTTTACACTTTCCTCGTGTTTGATCAAGAATACATCAAACCTTGAGTAGTTTAAAAGTCTCATACGTTCATCATGTTTGAACAAGCATACGTCAAACATGGAGTGGTTTGAAGTCTCATAAGTTCATCATGTTTGATCAAGAATACGTCAAACATGGAGTAGCTCAAATTGTGTTTGAACAAGAATACGTCAAACATAGAATACTTTGTGTTTGATCAAGAATACGTCAAACATAGAATAGTTTAAATTGTGTTTGAACAAGAATACGTCAAACATAGAATAGTTTAAATTGTATTTGAACAAGAATACGTCAAACATAGAATAGTTTAAAGTCTCTTAGTTTAGCTTCATTGCATTGGAGTATACGATTACGCTTTGAGTATAAAGTGGTTATCTAAATACTCTAGTATTTGAGAGAGGTGTGGGACAGCGTTTGGAATAAAATTAACCGTTATACGCTAGAAGATTCGAGTTGTCCAGAAGGTTAGGTGGATCCCAATGTTTGGTTTAGATAGGAGTCAGGGGATGTACTCTGCTAAAGAGAGTAATGTCCTCCTTCCTGCTAGTGTCTAGTATCAAGAGTGAAGTTTTCTCGTGTATATGAAAATGAACTTTTTATCAAGTCTTACAAGGTTTAGTTAGGACGAACACAAAAAGTTTTCAAGACTAAGAATCCAAGTATGAATTTGAAAGTAGGATAAGTCAGTTGATCACAAGTTTCAATATTAAGCTTTACATGATCCTTTATTGATCGTGTTTAGTTTTAAGAATGCGGGTTTGAGTATTTGTATAAGTTTTTGTATGACTCAAAAGTTTCTGACCTCATAGTTGTGTATACGAAGTTTAATGTTTTTAACAACATGTATTTAAGCTTTTAGTTTCCGTTGTGATTCATAGCAAATCTTTTATGTGACAAGGGTTAAATGAGGAAAGTCTCCAAGCATAGGGTAACGGGAAAAGTTTCGATAAGGTTTATGATAGTGTGTTTATAAATGATTTTATCTCGTTTCGTAACAGCAGGTATAGTTTTCTTTTATATAGAGTGTAATTAAGATGTTTAAAAATGACGAGTTGGACATTGATAAATAGTATAAGTAAGACTTATGAAAAGGTATGTATGATTGTCAAACGAAAAGTTGGTCAAGTTTAGAAGTGTGAAGTCTATATAAGAGGTAAGGATCATAGTTGATTACGGAAGTGGTTCGTAAGTCGAGTTGTTTTAAAAGAGTGCTTACGAATTAGAAGGTTTGTTCAAGGTTTATTCTTCAAGTATGCGTGTGTCACTTAGGATTTTTTTATAGTTTAATGCAACGTTGTTAATTATCTCAAGTACTAACGTGAGCTACTCTTGACGAAAGTGTTTGGGTAGAAGTGTTAAGTTTGTAGTGCTAGAAGGAAAGTCAAGCTAGTAAGTGATAACAAGATAAATTTCAAAATAACTTTCGTTAAATGTTTCAAAATTGGGACTTGTAGCCCTTACATAATACAATTTAAACGGAAAATTAAAGTGTGTAAGTAAGTTGATTTAATATGTTCAAAAGGTTTTTATTCATAATACTGAGTTATCACAGTAATACTTTCAAAAAGGGTTTTGATTGGAGGTTGATGGGCTAACGAGGAGGATTCCCGGAAGAAGGGGTGGTCACAAGGACTCACTTAAGTACCCTATTTCCCTAGCCAGAACTTCCTCATGGGCCTACAACTTCTCTCAGTTGTCGTCACCGATGTTTGGGTTTATGGTACTATGTCAAGGTTCATTGCGGGCTTAGAGTCTTAGACGTGGAGCTCATTTATTCTATAGTAGGCTTCTTCTCTTACAAGGAAAGACACTTAGGTTACGAAATTCTTTTAATTTTTGATTTAAAAGACGTTAAGTTTTGTTTACAAGAAACGGTGATGTGTAAGTTTTAAGGATGTAATGAAAATTTTGAGATATATAAATGTGTAACAAAATTTGAGTAAATCATCAAATGAAGTTTTGAGTGATAAAACGAAAACACAAGAATTTCTCCTTAGGTGTCAAGTTTATAAAGTAATGAAGTTTGTAAAAGGACTTGTAGGATAATACATGGTTTTAAATGTGTTGGTATCACAAGGATCATGAAGTTTAAGGACGTATGAAAACTTTGAGATGTATAAAAGTGTAGCAAAAGTTTTTGAGTTAGTTATCAAATGAAACTTGGTTAAGTGCTAAGGAGGTAAGGTAAAAATACAAGGGTTACCTCTTAGGTGTCATATTTATAAAATAATAAAGTTTTGTAGAAGAATTTGTAGGGTAATACATAGTTCTAAGGGTTGTATTACAACGATCATGAAGCTTATTGGGTAGTATCTGCATAAATATAAGTTTATGTATATAGTCTTTAAGTATAGTCTCGTAAGAATTTCTTCTTGAAGGTAACTCCTTTAGGTCATGACGAGTAAGCATGCTGTCATGTGACAAGACGAGACTTAAGAATCATAGAATAAAGGTTATAGAGGAAAGTTTTTGAATCATGAATTTATGAAGCGTAAAGTATTTGAGATGGTACTCATTTAGTGCATATCACTAAATAAGTACTTTGACATATCAAGAGAGATCTAAGCTCACTAATGTTTAGAGAAGTCATGCATTCCTATAAATGGATACTCATCCCAAGAATTCCCAGGAAAGCATACGGGTCCAACGGTTGATTTGGATTTATACGAAATGCTTTCCTTGACAGAATTTCCCAGAATACAGGTATCCACCCTTCCGGTCCGCACAAGTTCTCATACATTGTCTAGAACTTAAATACTCTTGATAAGAATTCATTGGGGGATTAGACTTAAAGCCTAAGAATGTATCCTCGACGTAGTAGGCTCTTGTAGAACGTAGGTAAGTAGAAATGTAGAATCTCCAAGCGTTCATGTATAAGATTTAAGAATAGAATGAGGAGAGAATTTCCTAGTAAAGGACATGAGATAACTCATGTTTGGGTCTCCTAAGTTATAGTCTAGGTCATGTGTCTAATAACCTAATTCCCTATAACCAAGGTTCTGATACCAATCTGTCACACCCCAACCGACGGCGGATTATACGTCGGGGCGGACGCGGTTGTTCAATAGCACAAGGTTGACTATTAAAGTTTCAATATTTCATTAATAAATAGATTCAAAGGTTCAATACAAAGGAAATAACAAGTATACAACATTTATTTAATAAGTAGTCTAGGTCCAAAGCGTCCTATATGATCACAAACAAGTCTCGTGATGTAGAACCTGAAACATGTGAAAGAATCTGTCAACTACAAAATAGTTGGTGAGATACAAAGGTTTTGACACAGTTTAACAAGTATTTGAAAAGAATTACAATTCACTATGATATATGCATTCTATAATGTAAGTATGAGAAACAAGTATCTTAAACATTGTGCACTTCAACCTTCCAACCAAGTTTAGGCATAACCCGCAGGTTACCCTTATAAGTCTCAAGTTTAAAGTTTAATTCAGTAACAATCACCAAGGGCTCCCCCCCCGAAGGGGTCAATCAATCAAGGTGGATTGGTCAAATGCAATAGATCTATCATTGTTACTATAGGCTTGATCAAAGTTAATGAATGTGCTAGTTTTAAGTTTAATCTAAGCATACAAGTCTCAAGTTTAACATAAGAATAAGCATCTAGTCATAGTTGTACAAGAATTGCATAAGTTTAATGTTTTTGAACATGTTTCACCCCAAAAGTATAGAAAGGAAAAAGGGACTAAGTATACTCACATGGATTGGATGAAAGAGTATCCGACAAGGTTAAGTGTTGCAAGACTTTGAGGGAGATTACCCTCACAACGAGCCTAAGAATATAAGTATAAAGTTTAACATATGATCCTATAAGTCTAGGAAAAGAATTCTAAGATGCTAAGATTAACTAGAACTGTCTAGGGTTCCAAGTAGGAGATGAGAATGGTGGTGTTTATGAAGTTTAAATCAAAGCTTCAAATAAAGATTTGGAATGAATGACACAAGGTTTGGATATCAAAGTTTAATAAGTTTATAGTTTCAGAATAATTATAAATTAACATAATTATTTAGGAAGTTTATAATTATTAATTACACAAGTTAGGAAATAATAATCCAAATAGTTTTCTAAGTGTTTTAGAAGTAAAGTGGTAATAATAGTTAAGGAAGATTTTAGATTAAAGTTTAATGATAATTATTTAGAGAATAAATAAATATTAAAGATTAATAATAAAAACGACGACTATTATTTAAAGAATAATGATTAAGGTTTTGTGATAATCATTTTAAGAATACATGGTTATTTAGGATAAGCAATTATCTAATTGAAAACGATATATATAAATCATCTATGATTTATTCAAGCATTTAAGTAATTAGTACTTATTATAAAAAAAACGTTTCATAAGTTTAAACAAATGAAATATATTTATAGTTTAATAAAGTGCCAAATAGCATTTATATAAGTTTTAAAGTTTATAAGTCTATAAAGTTTCTTAAAGTATTTAAATAAGGTTTGCAATTTTATAAGTGTTTAAAGTCCCTATTTCTTTTTTATAAACTTTATAAGATTATAATTTCTTAAGAATTTAGTAAAGTATAATTATTTCTCTTGTTTTAAATAAATAAATAAGCAAGCCTTTATTAGATATAACTTTTATAAAATGCACAAGTTTATAAGTATTCCGTTTTCTAAATAATACATAAGTATAAAAGTATTTCTTTTATGGTATTTAAGCATTAAAAATTAATTTTAAAGATTAAAGTTTTAACTAAGTTTAATTAATTAAAATAGTTCTTGTATACAAAAATGTAAATAAAAATCATTTTTAGGTTTATATAAGTATGACAGATTTTATAAAAATTATTAGAAATTTTTAAACTGTTTTAAAAGTCAAAAGAAAGTAGAGGCAAAAACCTGGGCCAGACCGAATCGAACTCGGGTCTGCCCCGGGTCACCATCACACACGAACACTTAACCATCCCGGCTACGGGTTCACTATTGTTATAACTGAAAAATAAAAAGATAACCATTATCCCGAATTGCCTCCAAATTTCTTAAGAACCCTAGAATTCAAGTTCGCCAAATACATGTCGATTTGCCCTCTGTTAATGGATTTAAACAGAGGGCTTTCGATCTATGAGATGAAACGAGCACAATGATCACAAGAATTACCTGAAATGGAGTCGAGACGAGGGAGAACGAGCTTGGGGTCGTAGTCGGCGGTTCACGGCTTCAAACCGAGAAATGTGAGTACGATTTCGTGAAATTGGCACTTGAGAGAGGTTTAGAGTGATGTTGTTGAGGTGTAGGAGCCGGTATTTATAGCCAACTTGGGCATTAAATGTGTGAACGGTTGGGGAGGTGGAGGTTGAGCCGATGGCTTCGAATTCAAAAATGCGCGGGTCTCGAGCCGTGTCCGAGCATTGAAGTACATCGGGTTCTGGTCGCACGCCTCCGGCGAGTTCAAGGTTCATCGAACCTGGTCGATATCGCGGTTTTGTGTGAAAGAGGGGGTGGAACCGGGGTCTGCGGGTTTCGAACCTGGGTTTGATTTGAGTTCCGAAAGTTTGGTGAAATGGCAAAACAGGCCCCTGTTGTTTTAGGGGTTTAACTGTTTAAGTCTAAAAGTATAGTTTTAGTTTAAAACAACTTTCAGAGTTTGACAGTTTCAGTCCCTGGGCTTTTATTAAAATCAATATATAAAAGCTAAATTGTTTTTATAAGTTTTATTATTTTATAAATTTATGAAACAATTTCTAAGATTTATGATTTATAAGTTTAAATTATTTACATAATTGCAAACTTGCAAAGAATTTAAATAGTATTTTATTTATAAAATACACACATATAGGTATGATCGTTTTTTTTTAAATCCATATTAAATAAATTTAATATTTATTGTTCAAGAAAATAGTTTTAATAAGAATTTAAGTTTTTGACGTGTAGAAGTTTAGGAAAAGTTACGTCGTAAAAATACTGGATATTACAGCCTTGACACCGTGATCAGCTACCCACCCCAATTCATCATTAAACATCACTAAATAGAAAATCCCCAAATCACCCTCAAGAACCCTAATTCTTTAATATTCAAATTGGATGTTTAGATGACGTTATCTACCTCCCCTTACCTTTAATCAAGCTAGGTTTATACTTTTAACAAGTTATTAACCATACAATTCAGCCCCTAGCTCGAATTTCTCCCCAAGAACACCTCTAATGATGGAAATCAAGGGATGAGAAAAATACTTACTTGTCGATTTGAAGGGACTGTGTGATTCAAAACCTTTAATCTTCACATGCAAACACCAATCCTCCCGAAATCAGTCGTTCCTCTTTTTCTCCCTTGCAAAATTCGACACACACACACTCAATCTGAGTGTTCAGATTTTTCACAGTTAGCCCCTGCAGTTTTAATTTTGGCTCCTCCTTCCCAAAACCAAGACAATTCACCATTTGCAACAAACCCTTAACTTCCAGTCTTATTTATTTACACCTCTTATAATATGAGTAATATATTATTTAACAAAACCTGAAAGTCGGTTCGTTACAGATCTAAAAGACGATATATTCTAAAGTCCCACGGTGGCCATTAAGACCCAATTTCGTACAAGAACACATGAAGAATGTACATTATGGTTCTGCAACCAGTTCAATCATGTGTGCCTAACAAGCAGATCCGTGTAATGAGTTTTTTTTGTTATAAAGAACACACTTAAGCAGTGCCAAGGAATATATACATTTTCCTTTGTTTGCAACGGTTTGAAAGAATATCTTAGTGTAAAGGATTACACAAATGCAAACTTCTCAAAAATATATATGATTTGAGATCACAATCAAGATATGTGTTGTAGCAATATACAAAAAGCATAGATCAAACGACCTTACCATTTTAACCTTGAGGAAACTACATTAAACAATTTTAATTTAGTCAATGATTAGTTTTTCCATTTCTAGGTATAGTTGAAATTTCCTTAAACCTCATGGGCATTTCCGTAATAGTACATGTATATAATCTCCACACACCAACACTCGCCATATTCGTCCTCCTCTCCCCCCACAATCTTTTTTCACACATTTAATCGTAAAACACACTTTTCTCTCCTACTTCTCTACAACCTCACAACAAGATCCGTCCACCATGGCTATGGCTTTCAAGATGGTAATTAATCCCCTCAATTTCATAATCTTCAACTTTATTTTATTATGCTTGTTTAATGATGGTTTGATAATGATTTATAGGCTACGACCGGAATGTGGGTGACGGATGAGTGCAAGAACTCGTTCATGGAGATGAAATGGAAGAAAGTGCATCGATACATAGTGTTTAAGATCGATGAGAAGTCGAAACTGGTGATGGTCGATAAGGTTGGTGGTGCAACCGAAGGCTACTCCGATCTCGAAGCTTCTCTCCCCGGAGACGACTGCCGCTATGCCGTCTTTGATTTTGATTTTGTCACCGTTGATAATTGCCATAAGAGCAAGATCTTCTTCATTGCATGGTCCGTCACCATCCTTCCCTCTTATTTATATACAACTATATTATTTTCTTGAAAATAAATGCTATTTTTATTAAAAAGATGAAATTTTGATACTATTTTAAGCCAAACAAATATCAATGTTTAAATGTCCTTTACTTCCCTAATAATAAAAGTATTGAATTTATATTTTATAATCTAAAGAAACATCGCCATGTGAATTTGGTTTCATAAGGGCGGAATATGACACTACTAAATTTCTTTCTTTTCTTTTTTTAATGAGAATTGTAACTTTTTAAGCAGAAATATAAAAGTAAAAAATAAAAGAGTTTCTAAAAAGATGGATTAAAATATGTTAAAGGTTGGAGTCTTGCCTTCTCTATAAAACATGTCAAATGAAACAACACAAATGGAATTGAAAGACTACATTGATGAGTATTCATTCCTCCTAATTTTGATCTCTTTCTTAGAGTTACCTTCGTTTCACTTTCAACCGGTTTAGTCTCCACTAAATAACTTAGCATGCAGATTTTATTGGTTTTATTAAAACCGGTTTTTTATTCCAATTCAGTTTTTTTTCCTAGTAATCATACCATTATGAAAAGCCGTCTCTAATTTAACCGGTCCGATCGTCAGATTGAACCGGTTTTTAATGACCGGACCGCTTTTTAATATATTTATAAAGACCAAAACAAGATAAATCCTAGATATGTAACTGCTTTTAGGTAAAACATTAATAACAAAATAAGTGAATTGTTGGACCAAACATTATACAATTATAAAAGTAAAGCAGGCAGCTTTAGATTTCTTCCAAATATGAAAAGAAAGATCCACTAGGAAAGGTAAAAAGTGAGGGAATCATATTCTTCCTCTCATACAACAGTAATATATCTTTTATATTATCATACAATTATTTTTTATTTAATATCAACTAGATAGGTACAACCGCGGTTCGCGGCGGGTGTCGGGAAAATCATTAATAAAATTTAAATGAAAACATAGGCGCACCGGTAAAAATAATGTTAATAAAAGATAAACATAAAACAAAATAATAACAAAGAAAAAAAACAAAATAAAAAATTACCGATTCGGGTCGTCGAAAACCATAAAAGCGAATACCTATACGGGTTCCAATAATACCAATACCGACAATGATGTTGTTCGCTCATAATAGGTTCGGCTCGTTACAGTACCACAACGGTAACGACACTCACTATAGGCAACGATACAAAAAAACTCGATTTTGAATACAACTCCGTTTTAAAAAATATATATATCGAAACGTTGACAAAAAAAACTAGAAACAGCCGCACCCTCCGTATTTTAGAAAAAGTTAACGAACGAAAGTTATTAAAAAAAATGAAATTAATACAAAATGAAACAGGCTAAAAGGTATATTATATATAGTATAAGGGTTTGAAATGAAAATATAAAAAAAAGTATTATGTGTCAAATTGTGAATTGAATGATGAGTATTATTCACCACATTGTCTTTTAATCTTATTTAGTAAAGTAATGTTTTTTTATATTATATTATATGACTGAAATAAAATTATTATTATTATTTTAATATAAATAAAGTAATCTAATTATTATTATTATTTTAATATAAATAAAGTAATTATGACATCATAAAGTTAGATGATCATTCAGTCTGGAAATAACTTATCTTTTCATAAAAGAAATTCAATCCTAAAAAATTAATATAAGTTGTAAAAGCAATGTTTTTAAACCCGGACTGGACCGGTCGGATCGGGAACCGTGACCTCCACCGGTCCGGTTACATGCTCTGAGACCGTTTGCTGGTTGAACCGGGCGATCCAAGCGATTCAGCGGTCGAACCGCGAACCGGTGGTCGAACCGGGTAGTTTAATTTTATTTTTTTATTTTTTATTTTTACTATTTTTTATCTTTTTTATCCTATAGTCCTTCTACTTACTTCTATTTACAATTTTAACTCAATTTGACTCTTTACTTTTAACTTATACGCTGTCACAGGTCCTCCAAAACACTAATCAAAATTAAAATTGAAGGTTCAAAATAATTAAAATTCCTATAGACCTACAACCCTCGTCCTTGACTCAAAATTTTTTAAATGGTTGTATATGTAGTATTTGGAATTTTTTATATTTTTCTATATATTTTTATGAATATTTATATTATTTATTGCGACATCCGGTTCTTGAATCCGGTCCGACCAGTGAACCTCTAAGACGTCCGGTTCGTTGTCCGGTCCGGTTATGAAAACATTGTGTAAAAGATGCTTATTGCATAGTAAAAATATTTTACTCAACTATGAATGATTATTGTGTAATAATTATAAAATGGCTGTTATATTCCCTTGCTGTTTTGTAATAGGATTATGTTAATTTGTTCATAAGCTATTTCTCCATATTGTATTACCTTTTTTGAACAACAAACACACAACCTCTAAATCTACTACTTAAATTCACCTATACGTCAACTTGTGGGACTTTAACAATCACCATTTGGGCAGGGATAAACCCCAAATGCCAGTAGACCAATTAAGAGGCCACTAGTTCATATTGTATTGCCTGATAATTTCATCAAAAACAAGAATAACCAAGTACAAGACTCGTGTGTTAATAAGTTTGCTTTGGGCAGGGATAAACCCCAACCTCTAAATCTACTACTAAAATTCACCTATATGTCAACTTGTGGGACTTAACCATCATCATTTGGGCAGGGATAAACCCTAAATGCCAGTAAACCAATTAAGAGGCCAGTAGTTCATATTGTATTACCTGATAATTTCATAAAAACAAGAATAACCAAGTACAGGACTCGCGTGTTAATGAGTTTGCTTTGATCGCGGGTTATGGTTTAAAACGCGGGCATGATCAACTTTTGTCAACCTCGTACACATCAAATGTTTGCTTCCGATGAACGTTTTAAACACGAATATATCCATTTTTTGTGTTTGTTTCAGGGCTCCAAATGCATCAAGAATAAGAGCAAAAATGCTATATGCAACATCAAAAGATGGAATAAGAAGAGTGTTGGAAGGCATCCACTATGAACTCCAAGCAACAGATCCAACTGAGATGGGATTTGATGTGATTCAGGATAGAGCCAAATAATTAAATATATATAAATGGTTACTTACTAATAAAGACCTATTAATCCTCAAGAATATGTCACTTTAATCAAGTTGAATAAATATAAGATTGATCACCTGATGGGTTATGATAAAGGTCTTTTTGGTAAATAACCCTAGATTATTTTTATTTTTATTTTGTTTTACTTTGTTTTGTTTTATAAGAGAGCATGAGATTGGATCCTAAATAATATAATTAGGGCCACCACATCATGTTTTTGGCCTATTAGCAACTTTAATAACTCAATTATGGAGTTGTCTCTTGTTCTTATCACTAGATATCCACTATAATTATCTCTTGTTAATTATTGTACTAATGATGTAACTTCATGTACTGATCTATTAACAACTTCTCTCCTTGTTTATTCTGATGTAATGTCAAGGGGTCTATTCTACTATCTCCCAATTATTATTTGCCAAAATCTTATAATAAATGTTAAAGTCTGTGTGATTTTGCATATTGTTATATCATGAATAAAGACGAGGAAATCATATATGTTGTTAGTAGGACACATGTGATAGGTGCTATTAAGTGTTAAAAAATAAAAAAATAAAAGTTCACGTTTTTTTTCTCGTACTCCATGTATATAAAGATCCTGTTCTTTTAAAAAAGTTCATGATTTTATAGATATTGGGGAATGACGTATACTTGGACAGTAGAAATTATATAAACCAAGGTGTAACTAAAGGCTTTTTTGAAGATATCTACAATCTAATCACGAGTACATATAAATTGAACTCGAAGGTTCCCATGAGCACCATTTTTTCAAACAAGTGAATATCAACTTTAGCATGTTTTCTTTGAGCATGAAAAAGTAGATTGCAAGAAAGATAAATATTGTTGCCCAAGATCTTCTTTTCTTAAGAACACACAATTGAACGATGATAAGTCAAACTTATAACTTGATAACGAACGATGATCGTGATTGTGTTTTATAAACTCCATTCATCGGGTATTTATAACCCTAAACCACCGTACCCCTTCATTATGGCGGTTTCTACGTTTGGTTTCTAACACACTAGGACCCTTGACATTTACATATTTATATATTTGATACTAAACATACACTTTACAATAATTACATAAATGAGCCATTAACTATGACCCACATGGATTAAGGAATTATAATTCAATATTTCCCCTTAATTTCTTAATCCATGCCTTCAACATCTTTATGCTTTAACATCTTCACTCTCTATGAGAATGAAGTTTTTAACTTCCTTTGGATCTTTTTTACTTGCACTTTGATCCTTCTCCTTGTCTTGGTCACCAATCTTTGCTTCATCATCTTTAACACGAGCATGTTGTAGTAGATCCTTGACTGTAAACTTCAATTTCAGCCCATCTCTTGCTTGATTTCTTGATAAAAAACTTCATGAATTGTAGCTCGGACTTTGTCTTGATTATGAACAGATTCTTTCATGTCTTCACACCATCCTTGAATATCACCATCTTTAACCTGTACACAATCTTCTTGAACTTTGTCTGGTCCATCTTTGGATGGTAAATCATGAACTGCTTCTTGTTTCTTTTTCTTGTAACTTGGTTCAGTATCTTTGACGTACTAGCTTTCTGTCGAGTGTACATCCTTTGATGACATCTCTCCATATCCCTTGCATCTCTTTTCTTCTTGAACATATACAACATACACTGATTTGCAAGAACTTCATGTTTTTCCTTTTCTAACTGTGCCTTTTCTAGTTTCAATTCCTCCAATTCTCTATTTGCAACATCCCTCAAGGATTTCACTTTTATCATTTCTCTCTCTATCTTATCTTTAAGTGACTTCTCCTGTTCATACATCTGCCTTTTAAATTCTATTTCCCTTTTCCTCAACTCAGTCTCGAGTTCTTGTTTCTTTATTGAAAAGTCATGAAGCATATCTAATTTCCCATACTTTAATTCTCTCTTCATGTCACTCTATATTTCCGACCTTAGATTTTTTAATCCTTCTTCTTCTGGAACTATTTTAATCCACTCCATTATGGTTCTTCATGATTGAAACACTTAGATAATGAAAACCAGTAACCGCTAGAATCCTTTTCCTCCTTTTCTAAGGAAATATCCTCACGCGTATCTCCGGTAAATACTATCAAGAGTGTTAGTTCCTCGTCTTCTTGTATCAAAATCAACTCCTCTTGTGCTTGTTTTTCTGACCGCATTCTCTTGCATAATGTACAAACTTGTGACAGTTGTAACACTCCACTTCTCCTATGTATCTTTTAAAACGGTTTTGATCCCTAGGGTATTTCTTCCTCCTATCGTGATCATTTTCATCCTTGTATCTGGAATCATCATACGAGATATTTCCTCCTCCCTTTCTTGTCTAAAATTTCCATAATGCCAATTGCCTCGTGATAAATTAGATCTTCCTTGTCTACTGTTTCCAAAGCGCCTTCCATGACCCGACTTGTTGTTATGACGTGTGAACAAGAGTTTGTCTTTATTATTCACTAGGTCTTCATTCATTAGTTTGGTCCTTTCTTCAAAGGCTTTCAATCTTCCAATTATCTCATCTAGAGTTGTTTCTAGATCAGTGAATTGTTCAATTGTCGCAACGATTTGAATGAACCTCTTTGGTATAGAACTTAGAAGTTTCTGCACTAAAGTAGGTTGATCAAACATTGATCCAAGACCACTTGCCCTACTGACAATACTAGTTATCCTTGCGGTGAATGAATCTACAGTGTCTTCCTCCTTCATTCTTAATATCTCAAAATCTACTTTGAGTGTTTAAAGACGTGCCTTCAGTACTCTATTTACATCGACTTGCCTTGTCTTAAGTGCATCCCAAATCTCCTTTACACTCTTGCAACTTGTAATATCATATCCTCCGGTAGCACTTGAAATAGATACGCAGTCATAGCCATATACTTCTTTTCATCACGTTACGTATCAACCTTAGGTTCTATCATCTCCCACAATCCGTTTGCCCTAAGAATGGTCTTTACATAGATTGCTCAAACAGTATAATTTGTAGATTTTAGGATAGGGTATTGAAAGTAAGAGAACGAACTACTCTCTTTATGAATTATAAACTCTTTTGTACCAGACGATGATTTCTTCAACATCGTGCCTTAGGTTTTCTTCCAAAACCATAATGATTCCAAAAAGTTCAAACTTGACTTCTACTGGGGAATCAAAACTTAATTCTAACCCTAATCTCCTCTGGGTATAGAAATCTAAAATATAAATTCTAAATAATTAGAACGTGAAACCTGGAATTGATAATCCCCTCGAATGCTTCTAAGTCTTATAATCACCACTTTCAATCTTCTTGATAACCAAACTTCTAACTGCGACCCTACAAGATTCTCCCTTATTTTTGCTTGGCGAGCACGTGGCGGACCGACATACATGTTGGTAACGGACCGCTAAGAAACATTGCGGCTGGCGGACCGCTAAGGTCCGTCTAACGGTCCGCTATAGGGTTTCCACGCGTCAGTTATCACCCGTTAGTCAGCTTACGAGTGGCAGCTCATCATTGATGTCTTGTCCACCACGTGGCGGACCGCTAGGCTAAGCGGTAACGGTCCGCTAAACTCCTATTTTCAATTTTTTTCATTTTTAGTCCTTGGACTTTGAACTTTTTACAAACTAGGGTTTTCCTTAGGCACCAATTTAGTCGCTCTAATATCCGTATGGTGAAATTTGGGCTGTTACACATTTAAACTAAAAGTTAAATATTTTAAGTCAATTAAAGTGGATTCAGGTTATTTTGACCAATTTAAATTAAAACTTAGATATTTCAAGTCAGTTAAACTGGATTCAGGTTATTTTTACCCATTTAAACTAAAACTTAGATATTTTAAGTCAATTATTATGGGTTCGGATCATTTTGACCCATTTAAACTAAAACTTGGATATTTTAAGTTAGTTAAAGTGGGTTCGGGTCATTTTGACCCATTTAAATAAAAATGTATGCAATATACTCAAAATTCCCTATATACTAGCAATTTAGTTTGAATCGCAACATATATAATTGCAATTTAGTTTGACTCGCAACATAATAACAACATACTTACCCAATCTTGTGCCACCATTTCGTTAACCCATCCACTGTTTGCCTTATAATGTATCTGTCTCCAACCCTCAATATGACTCGTGCTTCCGGTTTGTTGCAACTATAAACAACAAAAATAGTATTACTGAGATTTGAAAAAAACTCTGAATACATCTTTAGATACTACTAACAATTTTTCTTACCTCTATGTATTTCTTTGGGGCATAAGATTGACTCCCATAAGAACTTGTATAAAGTTGTGGTGATCTATTTTGTGTATATTTTTGTAAGTGACTCATATATGTGGGAGTTGTGAACAACTCATCAATAAGGTTTACCTACGCCTCGAGAGTTTGTGTAGATGGGGGATGTTGCTTTGCATTTTCAACATTTTCATAACCTCCATGTTTATCAAAATGTTTTTTTAAATCGGATTTCCGGTCTCGGTATCTTCTTGCACATTCCTCCTTTATTCCGACCTTTATTCCGTCCCAATGCTCTGTGTCGTCGAAGCTCAAGAGATCAAAATAATGATGCAAAATTAAGTAATTACAAAACATCTAAAAGTTATAAAATTGAAATACAAATAAAATATTTCATTGTATATATCAATAGACTTGAAAATTAAGAAAAAAATAAATGAATACTAAATGCTAAATAATTAATTAGGTTATTTGGAAAACGAGAATTACGTATGTATTTGTTTGTTTCAACTTTCTCAACCATAAATATAAGCTATTAAGATTAACATTATATAACTTATTTTATGTGTATGTTTAAAAGAAAAACCATTCATATTAACTCATGACAATTCTAACATAATCATTTGATCATTCTAACACAATCATTTGATATTTAAATACACATAAACCCTAAAATAATTTTACCTCATTTTATGCCTTTAATTTTAACAAAATTATGGAATTGGTAGAACAAACTATTACAAGGAAATCAATTAGCTATTTAAAATGAATGTATGCACAAATAGGTCCATAAACCCTAAAAAACATAATGCCACCAATATAAATGAACGTAAAACCCTATCAATAGCAGATCATAGCAGCCACTATGAAACCTAAATTAGAGTTAATTCTGGTGAAATACGAACAATAAACAATTTGAAACGAAGTTCGTGTGTGTGTGCGTACGCGCGTATGAAATGATTTATAAGTGAATTAACAAGGGGAAAATTGAGAGACATGGAGAGAAGTGATTACTCGAACCTACAGGATGAGGCAAGAAAGATCGTTTCTGAAAACGAAGAGGTGGTGGTGGAGGCAAGAGATGGAGGTAGAAGAGGTGGTGGTGGTTGTTGGCGGTGGAAATAGAGCATAAACGATGGAGAGATGTAGCAAAAACGATTTAGATGGTGAAGCAGAAAGAATAGCTTCGTTGTGTTTTTCATTAATGGCCTCAACCCTATGGAGACGACATGTCGTCACTATATGGTAAACTAGACGACGGCGTTTTGACTTTTCTTTATTAACAGAGAATAAGAACATTAAAAAAAAATTTCTCTACGACGACGACATGCCATCGCTGCAGGTAGCCCTATGCCGACGAAACAATGTCGTCGCTGTTGACCACGGCTCCATATAGGATGAAATCCTTGTAGTGAAACCCATTTATCAGTTTAATTCTTAGAGTCTTACTAAAATTTTATATATGCATATAAAAGAAGCTATTCAATTTACATGTGATTGAGAATCATTTGCTTGTGATTATACATATTATAAATAAGAATCATTTAAAACGTGAAAGCTATAAAAATAAATATCAATTTACCTGTGAATTACTCTACCCGAATCCCTAACACAGATCGGAATCTTTTTAAATACCAAAGCTATTAAATTAGTACATTGTGGTTTATCTCCCTCTTTCTATCTATATATGTTATATAAAGTGTTTTGAAAGTCTCAAAAGTATTACCTTGTAGAAAATCAATGGCATTCTCTTCACTTTTAGTTGCTGCTGTAACTATCATCCTTTACTTCTCACCTTCACTTTTCCCTTCTCCAATTGTTCTTGCGGATGGCCCCCTCTATGATTATACCGCTTATACTCAGGTAATTCTGATGAAACTGCACTACAATTTACCAAGATATTGAGGACCACGTTATTCTTTTATTTCCTGTTATATTTTAACATTGTTAAACAGTGTAAAGTACAACCCGGGCATCCTCTTTACAATGGCGGGATCCTAAAAAATGAAGTTGCAACGATGGAATTTGTTGCCGAGGATAATGGAACCACAACCGCATGGCCGGCTTTTGTCTTGCCAATTCTCACTCACTCCACTTTCTACAGTTTTTCTAGTTAAGTTTTCCAGCATCCATCATGTCTTTGTAAAGGGTCCTGCTATACCCCTACTGCCTGACATTCTAATATCACACCCCCTCCAAATGGCCGTTTAATCTTTAAAAGCAATTCCAACAACCGGAGGATATCTAGATAAACAGGGCTTATGTCATCTACTGACAAATATCAGACGGTCGTTCAATCTATCTTCAAACGGCTGTTTGAAGTATGGTGGTGTGGGATTAGATTTGAGGGTGGTGTAGGAATATCAGCCCCAAATTTAGTTATGATTATTAATTATGGTTGTATAGTCTGGATCAAAATCTACGGTTCGAACTCTTCTCTCATTACCGCAAGGCTATTGTCGGGAAATTCGTCGCACTCTTGTGTGGGAACGGTTGTGGCCCGTCATGATTGTTGGTCATTCCTCAAGGGTGGATTTTACAAGAACTCAGAATCAAATCCATCATTACTCTATTTTAAGGTTTGAATTTCTGATGTCATTTAAAGTTAAAAATATATATCGTTTTTAATCATTTTAGAATGTTTGGTACAGAACTCTGACCACAAGGAAATTAGCATAACAGTTGCTAGTGCTTCACTACAACCTTTTACAAAAGAGCAATGGTCGTTTCAACAACAATATAAGATAAACACCGTAAGTAGTACAAGTCATTTAGTATAACCGTTGCCGTATATATGTCGACCTTCATCACTTAGAAATGATGTTTCTTTTTTTGGAAAATATCATCGATGATCAGGAACGTAAGCGTGCAGTCATGATTCATGTGTCGGATAAACAAGGAGAAAGGTTACAAGGGGCCGCGGTACGTGTGGAGCAAGTTTCAAAAGATTTCCCGTTTGGGTCCGCTATAAACAACAATATCATTGGGAATTTACCTTATCAGGTATGTTTTAGATCAACCCATCAGGTAACAAAGTGTATAGTCAAATTGTTTTGTATCTTTGTTATGTAGAAGTGGTTCGTGGAGCGGTTTAACACAGCAGTGTTCGAAAACGAGCTTAAATGGGATGCAACCGAGCATAAACAAGGCGTGTTTAACTACACATTAGCCGATAAAATGCTAGATTTTGTTCGAGCTAATCAGATTCTTGCTAGAGGTCATAACATATTCTGGGAGAACCCAAAATACCTCCTGTTTAAAGTTACAACATCAAATCTATAAGGAGACTAAAATTAGAGGACTAAATGTGTAAATCTGGTTTGAAAGAATCGTTTGATGTGTTTGAATTTCAAATTAGATTTAGTATTGGAGTAGGAGTCATAAGCCTTGCATGGCAAGTTAGGGTTCTTATATATAGTCTTAGTTTAGTCTTGTTTAAGAATTCTAATTTCGTTTTACTATCAATAAAAAGAGTCGAACTAGTTGAGTTCTTTCTTTGTGTTCTTGATCACCAAGGTTTAACAAGTGGTATCAGAGCCTAGGGCTCGAGAAGCGGGTTTGAAGATCGGAGGTAGCCTCCGCCGGCGTGTGTGTCGGTCGGCGGAGGGCAGGAGTGAAAGAAGGGCTGTTCGGGACTGTTTTACAGCAGAAGTGGAAACGCAACCCAAACAAGTTGGAAGGAGAAAGGTTGTGATCGTCTCCGATTGCTATTACGTGTTTCTGACAAGTGGTCAGTGGTGACAACCTAGAAACGATTGAAGAGCTTGGAAGAAGTTCGACTGCAGAGAAGCCAGAATTCCGATCAGATCTAGTAGTTCCGATCGCAGCAGTTGAACCAGTCGCAGACAACAACAAGGAAACCGATCGAAGGAAGGAGAGACCTATCGCTGAAGAAAGAAGCGCAGGAAGTCTGACCGAGAACTACCCGAAGAACGGTTCCGGTCACAGCAATAGCACGCGCAGAATCCGATCAAAGGTCTGAAAAAAAAAAATCCGATCGAAGCAACACAGAAAACCGAGAGTAACCTGCACTCTTGCTGTTCGTAAAATCACAGGAAGAAAGGACCAGATCTGATCGCAAGCCAAGAAAGAAAACGCCGACAAGCGTGGTTGTTCGGAGTTGCAGATCACCGAACCTAGTTCGTAACCACTGTTGTGTTATTCTTCCGCAATTGCTGCACAGATCATGATCCAGGGAAGTCTTGATAGACTTTGATATACCTCACAAAATATATATTTTTTAATATTGTTTTCTTATGGGTTATTCTTTGCCTCAGTGGAATATTAATTGATTACAAAGGAGTTTTCTTAATATTGCAATTTGAAAACAAACGTCAAAACAGGAGGTTTAAATATTATTATGGAAACAATTGTCAACAAAGATGATAAGAACTGAACAAGACTCGGCAAAAGAAAAACTGATCACAAATTGAAGATGTTAGGTGAGAAGTGTTCGTTGAAGGATTACCGGAAGATGATTAAGTCGATCGGTTGATGTTGACGGTGACGATTGCGTGAATTTTGAAGAATTTAAGGAGATGATGAGCAAATAACTCTGACTAACCTGATCTCATCCGTTGCGTTTAATCTTGCATAGAGCTATTAGTTGTCACACGCAGCAACAATTCAACGGTACTCGACAGTGGATCAAATGATGTTTCGAGGCAATAGTGATGACCAAATAGTTCTGAGACGTAGTGGCATTAGGCTATCAAAACGGGGCAGCAGCGGCGTACATTCGGGAATGGTTTCGGGACCCATATGTGGTATTACGGGACTAGAAACAGTTGCAAAATAACACCGGATGGTGGTGGTAGCGGCTGCCGGAACAGAACTACAAACGTGGTAGTAGGTTCGAATGTTTCGGACTAAGTTACGGGTTCAGTTCGGGTGATTTGGAAGACGATCAACATCGTCCGAGAAATAATGGGTTTAATCAAACCGGGTACTCATCAACCAGAAAAACCAACAGGTGTGTCAGGGAAGAAAAGAAAGAGCAGGAAGCTAAGAAATTCGTTTGGCGACCAAAAGACGGATCGACATGTAGTTGATGTCTTTGTTAGTAGTTGATAAGTAAAGGGTTACGTCTGGCTAGGTTGTGTGTCAACTTAGTTTCGGTGTTCATCGAATTGAAGTTTATCGGAATTGTTTACTCTTCTCTCGTTTAAAAGTTATCTCGGTTAAGGCTCTTTCCGTTATCAAGATCGGTCAGTTTGAACGGCTCTAAACTAGTGTTCGATGTTGAAGGTTTCAATGTTGACGTGTCATCACCGAGTTTCGGGATGGTTAAATCTCCGTGTGTCGGGGTAGTTTAGTGTCTACTGATGATGTTGATGGAGATCATGTGTTTGCCTAAGATGGTGCGGCAGATCGAGGCAGAAAGAGTCAAGATTGAGAGGGAGACTTTTGGAGGTTGATATTGAGAGGGAGTTGTGTGCAAGCATAGATGTGAGAAGATGCTGATGTTAAGAGGGAGTGTTTAAAGTTACAACATCAAATCTATAAGGAGACTAAAATTAGAGGACTAAATGTGTAAATCTGGTTTGAAAGAATCGTTTGATGTGTTTGAATTTCAAATTAGATTTAGTATTGGAGTAGGAGTCATAAGCCTTGCATGGCAAGTTAGGGTTCTTATATATAGTCTTAGTTTAGTCTTGTTTAAGTATTCTAATTTCGTTTTACTATCAATAAAAAGAGTCGAACTAGTTGAGTTCTTTCTTTGTGTTCTTGATCACCAAGGTTTAACACCTCCCGTCATGGGTGCATAACCTAACCAGTCCCGAGCTAGAGTTAGTTGTGAATAGGAGAATCAAGAGCCTTATGACGAGGTACAAAGATGAATTTGTCCATTGGGATGTTAGTAACGAGTATCTTCACTTCCATTTCTACGAGGACAAACTCGGGGAAAATGCCACTTTTGGATTCTTCAAAGCGGCACATGAGGCTGACCCTTTAGCGACCCTTTTCATGAACGATTTTAATGTCGTCGAGAGCTGTAAAGATGCTAAGTCTAATGTGGACAGATACATTTCAAAAATAAGGGATTTGAGGAGGTACGGAGTGTGGATGGATGGGATTGGATTGCAGAGTCACTTTAGTGTGCCAAACCTTCCTCTAATGCGAGCAATTCTTGATAAATTTGCTACCTTAGAGCTTCCAATTTGGCTTACGGAGGTTGATATCTTAGATAAGTTTGATCATGATCAACAGGTTAGTATCAAAATTCACAATAATCTTCACAAAATCTACCATTTGCCCGCATTAGACGTTGATAGATTTTTTTTTTCTAATCTAGGTTGTTATAAACATGGTTTTTAGGTATTTTTTTGAAATAACTTTGGTTTTTAGGTGATCCGCTCCTTGAACTATCGGATGTGAATAGTGGGTGATCAGCTAGTCAAACTAGCGGATGTAAATAGTACAAAAATAACGATCAACTATACTATTATTAACCTGATGCTTGGAGAAGATGAACATTTTATTGTTATTTTTACAATGTTCATATTCGCTAGTTTGACTAGCTTATCACTCATTGTTCACATCCGATAGTTCAAGGAGCGGATCACCTAGAAACCAAAGTGGTTTAAAAAAACACCTAATAACCATTTTTAATCCTAAACCACCTATAACAAGAAACAATTCGGCATTGATATCTCCGACACAATTATTAAACCAAATATATAACCTTGATCATGTTTGTTAATGTGGTCTTTTATAGGCAACTTATTTGGAAGAGGTTCTGAGAGAAGGCTACTCACACCCTTCGGTGAATGGAATAATGTTGTGGTCTGCTTTGTCGGGGAAAGGTAAGTGTTTTCGAATGTGCCTAGCCGACGCCAATTTTAACAATCTTCCAGCCGGTGATACTGTTGATAAGCTTCTAAAAGAATGGCAAACTGGGGTAATCAAGAGCCAAACCGACGAACATGGAACTTTTAGCTTTTACGGGTACTTAGGCGAGTACAAGATCACCGCTAGTTTTGAGGGCAAAACAACGAGCTCCACGTTTTCAGTTAGTAGAAGTGATGAAACAAGACATTTTAGTGTTCAAATCTAAATTACTCGCACCGTTACCTTCCATGAGGCGTGTATTATAAACAAGGTGCGGTTATTAATGTGTATTGTTAGATTAATAAAGAAAAATCTGTCCCATAATACAATTATCAATCATATAATGAAATAAGTTCCATATAATTTTTGTAAGTTGTTAGTTATATTAAAATATCAAAACTTACAAAACCATATAATAAAATGAGTTCCAGCTTTCTTCTATTAACGAGTTAAGTATCGATCGAGTGTTAGTGGAATGGCTTGAAAGACTTAAAGTCACTCCTCGAAAGAAAACCGTGATTGGGTCGATTGTCTTCGTGACTTGGTGGACGATTTGGAGATTCAGAACGACAGGGTTTTCTTGAATAAAAGACATCGGAAAGAAACCTTATTTGAAGATATTACCCATTTATCGTTTTTATGGTCTAGTAACAGGATCAGAAAATGTAATATTTCGTGGATCGAGTGGCTTAAAAACCCGCTATTGTATATGTAATCTCTTGTATTTCTAGCTCCTTGCACATTGTTATACACAGACAAATTTATGTAGAGAAAATTTATCAGTAAGGTCACAATCACATATTATTGTATCTAATAAGGCTATCCGTAGTGGTTTCACGCCCCTCTCTTTCACGCCCCTCCACGTCAGCGCCACATCAGTACAGGAGTTTTCACTGCCCTCTTTCACTAAGGTGCGTAATGGTTTCACGCACCGTATTTAATTTTTAATCATTAACTAATCATTTAACTAAAATACAAATAAATTTATTTAAAATATAAAGATAACAAAATACAAATTTATTTAATTAAAAAACAAACATATTAAAATACAAATAAATCAATCGTCACTCGTACGATTAGTCTAAATATGCTCCGTCAAATCACCGCGTAGGCTGAGATGTGTATCCCTGTCGCATTATGCGTTACGAAATATTGGTACTCTCTTTCTAAATCACAACATATTCGCATGAAAAGTTCTCGGCTCATACAAAAACGGATTCGATTTTTTTTTTTATCATACATTGGAGTGTCACTAAATTAATCAAATATTAGACATTCATTAGCTGCTTCCTGATCCCGCATCACTTGAACTCGTCGTGTTACCCTCTGTAAACTCTCCGCTTCTTCAAGTAGCTCGTACGCGTAACAAATCGCTTCAACAATCACTTCATCTTCTTCCGTTGAACCCGACGACGTAGAAGACCATTCCATTTTAAATAGTGATGTGTTATTGGTTGAGAAAATATGAGAAAAGGATGAGGTTTTGGTTGAAAATGAGAGAATAAGTGAGATTATTGGTTGAAAATGAGAGAATAAGTGAGATTATTGGTTAAAAATGTGATATGTATATATATACAAATTAAATGAATTTTTTTTACAACGGTAGCCTAGCAGCTACTTTGACTAGAGGGCCCACACAAAACACCAAACCCCGCCCGTGAAATGCCCCACGCCCCTTCCCCCCCCCCCTTCACGCCCCTTTCACGCCTAGGGGGCGGTGTTCCTGGGCGTGAAAGGCTGAGGTGGCTCACGCCCCCCCCTCTTCACGCCAGCACTACTGATACTCTAAGTGATACCTAGAAGATACATTGATAACTTTATAGTAGCTTTTGTTGCAGACCGATATTGTCGGCAACTTATTTAAACGTTTTCTGCGATAGCCTTTTTGTAAGAGGCCCGCTAAAATTTTAAAGCCATTGATATACTTGGTATATATTGATACTTTTTGCTATCAAGATATCATTTAACCATTAGGGTGCTGGTCTAGTGGTAAAGGTAAAGGCTCTTAAACACCTAAAGACCTAAAGGTCATGGGTTCAAGTCCCACTAAATGAAAAAACACTAGTACAAAAGTCACCTACTGATGCGGTTGAGAAAGAGCAAAAGGTGCGGTTGGCTAAGTAAATTCAATTAATGCAGTTCTGTCATTTGATGCGGTTATGAAAACCGCATCTTCTGATGCAACGGTCATTTACTATCCCATTTACTATCCAACAGATTCAATAAATTTAAATATATCTATCTTCTTTCTTCATCTCTAACATTTTTCTTCTTCCTTTAACCTCTAAGTTTCAAAAACTTTCATTAATCTCAGATTTTTCCATTAAAGGTTGAAATATTCCAGCTTTTTTCGATATTTCATTCAATTATCAAGCAAAGGTATGAAAATTTTAATCTATTGCATTTATTTTTTATTTCTTTAAATTAATGTGGTTATATTTTGTTATTTGTATATATATGTGTATAATACTTTCAAAAAAAATATATATGTGTATAACATATATGTATGAGTGATATGACATGTGCGTGTATATATATATATATATATATAAAAGAATATTTGTATGTATGATGTGTTTGTTTTTATACTTAGGTATAATATATATGTATGATCATGTATGTATATAATATATATATATATATATATGTGTGTGTGTGTATTTATGGGTGATATATGTATATATATATATATGTAGGTATTATATATTTGTATACATATACATTTAGGATAGCTATTTAGAGAATACCCGTCTAAAATTTATCTAATACAGATATATTTTGAATTGTCCTATTTGATACTACTTTTTGAGTATTTTATCTCATTAGGACGTGTATACATTTTAACATGTGACTATTTAAGAGAATCGGTAGTTCATATTATAACAATTTGTTTGTTATTTTAGGTTGATGAAGTACGTCATGCCTCACCACAATTCCACGGAGAGAAGGTCACGAGTAGTTCATGTTATCGATTGGTAGCCGACCCATTTACTCATATTTTTTGTTAATTTAGTTTGATTTGTCAATAACTGTAACAATTTTTTTGTTATTTTAGGTTGATGAAAACGATGACAACCAACCTCTAGAAAATCAAGATCTTTTTCAAAGCGGTTTTTTAAATATGGTTAGTTTTCAAAAACTTGTTTATATAACAATCCGTATATATACATACATATTTTTTATATACGTTTATATATGTGTGTGAATTATATATAAGTACTAATTTTCTTATAATTGTTTTTAGTTATTATCTATGGAGAAACAACAAACCGCTACGAATGATCCCGAACCTAGTTGTTTGTTGTTTGAGGGCCGGATATGAACTTCGTAAAGGCGTCTCAAGGTTAGCCAAATTCTACCATTTAATGTTCATTAATATCTAACGGGTCAACTAAAAACTCGCTTATGCACGAGTGTGTAGTATAACTATATGTATATATATATATATATATGTATGCCTTTTGAAACCTAGTTGTACTCTTTTTGTGTTTAGGTGTTTGCAAGTAAGGGTGTGTTTGGATGCAAGGTAATAACTAGGTGCAGTAGTTTGGTGGCAGGGGCGGATTTAAGTAGAACATACCGGTGTCAAGCGACCCCGTTGTTTTCTCGTTTTTATGTGTAATATAGGTTATCGAAATGCGATTGACCCCAAAGGTTTTTGAAGGGTGACCCCATATAAAAATTTGGTGGAAATGAAAACAATGTTGCTCACTGGCCTAGTGATTTGTGTGGGTTTCCAGTTAGCACAGGTTGTGAGTTTGAAACTTTCTAAAACATTATTTTTAAGAAACCAACGTTAAAAATAAACAGATAACCCGTTTGCCCTATTTCAATTCCACCTGACGTGTTGTTGCTCCTGTGGTGATTATAAATAATTACATAGATTATTATAATACTTTATAAATAATTGATATATATGTTAGTGATTTTTTATTTTATTGTCACATATTAGTTTATTACATAGATTATAAATGTTAGAATTTTTCTTTGAATTGTTGCACTATTAGAATTTTTTTTATACATTCTCCTAATGTTGTATTTCACAGCTTATTTGCAGTATTATTGGGTATCAATCCAACAAAAACATCTTGAGAAAAATGTGCAATTTCTACGGTTCGGGTTGCAAGAATGAAGACGTTGGTTCGGGTTGCAAGTATGAAGACGGTAGTTTGGGTTGCAAGAATGAAGACGTCGATTCAGAAGTTATTGTATATTTACGTTCATTTTTAAACACATATTTGTGGTACTTTGAAATATTCGAAATATTCTAATACTATTTTCATTTATGGGCATTTATATTTGTGTATATTGAGCAATAAGTTTATTGTATTTCCTTGGAATTTAATGAAATATTCTAATTTTTTTTATAAAATATCAAAAGGTGGTTGTGAGGCCTTTTGATGCTAAGCTTTTGATGTGGTTATGAGCCCTTTTGATGCTAGGCTTTTGATGCGTTGTGAGACTTTTTTATGCTAGGCTTTTGATGCGGTTGCGAGACCTTTTGATGCTAGACTTGATGATAGGCTTTTGATGCGGTTAATGCCATATGATGCGGTTCTAGGACCGCACCTTTTGACCAAACTAACCGCATCATTTGCTATATTCTGTACTAGTGAAATTTGCCTAAAAAAATCAAGATATCATTTAAATATATATTTTTGTATTAAAATTATACTTATTTATAAAAACATAAATTTTTAAAATTATTTTTTCTCATTGTAATATTTGGGAAACTAAAGTTAAATAAATCTACAGTAAATGAGTAAAATGTGCAGCGTCTCGGAGCCAAGCCGGAATGTGGCGTTGAAAAAAATATATATTGAAACGTATTCGGAGGCGATCTGTCGTAATTTCATACGCTTCTTTTTTATATATTTAACGACGTTAATGTGACCACCACATTTGGTTTTTTTTAGTTTCAAGTTTATTTTTTTATTACCGTTATTTTTACTGTTGCGTTTGCGTTTCTGTTTAAATTTAGTTTTGGATACTTTATCTTTTTTCCGTGATTTATCACGTCGCAATGCACATGTCTTAATACTTAATTTTTTTTTCTTTTTTTATGTTTTAGTTTTAGGTTTGTTTTTTATTAACATTTTTTACAGTTTCGTTTGTACGTTCTCGTTTAAATTTTATTCAAACTAGGCCCGCTCTGCCGCGGAGCGCGGCTGTGCCCACTAGTTACTAACATTTGCAAAAACTATCGACAACGTTGTTATCATATATAATAAATCTTTTACAACCTTTAAGATGCAGTTTATAACTTTGAGCTTACCTTGTAAATTCTTAAGTAGCACTATGTGGCAAGCGGCATGATAATATGCTGCATATTCAACTATCATGGTTGATGTTATCTTTAATTCTTTCTTACAACTCCCTCAAGGTATACAACGTTCTTTAAAAAGGAAAATATATCTTGATAATTGGAATTATATTAGACTTTAATATATTCCTATGTATTAAGGAGTCAAAGACTCATAGTTGTATCCTTATGTATTATTCCATATTTAGGAGTCAATTGTAATTATTCATAGAGGAATTATCAATGAAGTCAAGGATTGAATAACAAACTCATTCATGGTGTCACGAGTATAATCCTCTCTCTAACGCTAGTCACCTTCTTCTTCAATTTCCGTTTGCCGCAAATTTCTTCGCCGGCTGCCATTCCTCTTTCATTATTTCTTCCATTATTGTCTTTTTCTTTCTGCCATGGATTCTAAACTACACCCCGCCTACCGTTTCCAACATCAAGAACTTCATCCCTATCGCTCTGGATATGGAAACCGGCCAATATTCATCATGGTCGGAATTATTCAAAATCCATTGCAGGGCTTTTCTCGTGTTCGATCACCTTTCACCCAAACCTACTCACGTTGCCTCCTCCTCAAAAGGGGCTGACAAAGACAAAACACAAGACAAAACACTTCCTGTCGATGACTTGTGGGACAGGATTGATGCCATTGTCCTCCAATGGATTTATGTCACCATATCCAATGACTCTTACTTCACACCATCCTTAAACCGGACACAATAGCTTGTGAGGCATGGTTAGCCCTGAAGAATATCTTCCAGGACAATAAGAGCTCATGTGCCATTTATCTGGATCACAAGTTCTCCAACACCCGCCTTTACAATTTTAGCAACATTTCTGCGTATTGTCAGCCCTTAAGGTTCTCGTCGACCTGTTAGCAAACGTTGGAGCACCCGTCACCAACCAAAGGTTAGTTCTTCAATTAATCTCGGGCCTTAACAAGCGATACGAGGTGCTATGCTACTCCAACAAATGTCCCATGTACCTTATTTTTATGATGCTCGGTCCAAACCGATCATCGAGGAAACGCGTAAGGTGAATCAAGCAAAACCGATCATCGAGGAAACGCGTAAGGTGAATCAAGCAATGACAGTTGCTCATGCCGCGAGGACGGCACTAAATGTCAATGCACCAAAAAGTAACTCACAAACCTCTCAACCACGTTGCCAATATTTCTCAACCAACAACTGTTTCTCCTCTGATCTTGCCCGTGGCCGGGGTCGCGCTCAGGGTAGAGGTCGAAGTCGTGTTGTCGTTCAAAAAAAAGTCATTGTGATAACTCACTGTTCACCTCGCATCATGGCAAAGACACATCATACTTACTCTTGTACGTCGATGATATTCTTCTCACTACATCCTCCGATTGCCTTCGTCAACATCTTATGTCCCATCTTACAAGCGAATTCGCAATGAAAGACCTAGGGCCTCTTAGTTTCTTCTTAGGCATCTCGTTTCCAGGAGCGGCAACACGATGTTCCTCTCTCAACAGACATATGCCAATGATATTATCCAAAGAGCCGGATTACAATCTGACAATCCCGTCACAACCCCGGTTGACACAAACACCAAGTTAAACACTTCATCGGTTACCGAGTTGGACAACCCAACTCTTTATCATAGCTTAGCGGGCGCCCTCCAATACATGACATTTACATGTCCGGATATTAGTTACGCGGTGCAACAAGTTTGCATTCATATGCACGGACTTTGTTCGGACCACTGGCATGCTTTAAAGAAGGTCATTCGCTACATCAAGGGCACCTCAACATTCGGTCTAACCCTCGGCCCAAATTCCACACCCTCTCTAACTGCTTACACAAATGCAGATTGGGCATGTTTCCCAGACACACGACGGTCCACGTCCAGATATTGCCTAAACTATGGCGATAATCTAATTACTTGTTCCTTCAAACGTCAAGCAACAATCTCAAGATCGAGTGCTGAGCCGAATAAAGAGGCGTCGCCAACGTTGTTGCCGACATTTGTTGGCTATGTAATATGTTATTAGAACTACATCAACCACTACTGCATGCCACTCTCGTGTTTTGTGACAACATAAGTGCCATTTATTTGTCCGGGAATCCAGTTCAGGATCAGCGTACCAAGCACATGACTTGTGTGGAATTAGTGAGCATAACATGTTTGAAAACCCCTATGCATTGGTATTTTCATTCTTAGGTTTGTGACTTTAGTTCATAATTCTAAGGCAGTTAACTAGGAATGGTGATTGATGAATTTAAGGTTTAGAAGGTTAAATAAGTGTGCATCCATGGACATAAGTTTGAGAAAACCATCGTTTATGTTAAGAATTTCTCGTAGCATTGTTTGTTTTAATTGTGGTTTACTAGCATAAGTTGAGATTCAAATTCTAGTGGTTCGGTGTTCTTAAGTTGAAGGATTGTCATTCTTATGTTTGTTTACATGATTTGAGGATTCTTAGAATGTGTCTATTGTGTTAGCTTTCTAAGAGTTATGGGATGAGATAACCTTGACAGGAGTTTAGTCCAGATTTAGCATTCCAATAAAAGTTTATTATTTGGGCTTCACCGAAAGGTTTTAGGTGGCTAGGGTGTGTCTATCTTGATAGCTTTCCCAAGAATGATAGGATTAGGTAACCTTGATGGGAGTATAATCTAGTTCCATGTTTCATGTGTAGTAAACGATCTCACCATGAGTTCATACGAGTTATCATTGTTAGTTTAAGTTGACTCGACACCTAGGTGATACCTTTCTCTCATTGAATTTCCCTAAGTGTTTGCTTGTTTACTTGTCTTTTAGTTTAATTTAGTTGATCTCAAAATCATCCTTATTTTCCGGTTAGATATCACCAACGACTCAGTGTCATTTCTTATTGTGTCCATGAATTAATACCCGGCTCTTATTGATACTATATTACATTTCGATAGATACAGATGCCCATTTGTGTGTAGTTAGTCTGTATGTGAAAACCAATTTTATAACTTAACTGTGTAAGAATCTTTAATAAATTTATATATCTTTTTACACACATTAGACGTTGATTGGAAAATAATACCCACCATTTAGCAACTTTTTATATAGAATGTATTGTACATATTTGAGAGCATCTAGAAAGAATATTATTAGTCAGATTATTTCCTTCACTAAAATTGATCGAGTAACTAACAGTATTAGACCGGAATATCAAAAAGCTCTGAAGATCCATAAATGCTTTTCCTGCTCCCTTTTGCCCCCGTCCTTATAAACTTCTTCCGCTTTCGGCTCCCCATACATGAGACGGAAAACAGCAATTAACATTCCAAGTGTATAGACAATCGTCCTAGTCATAGACGACGGATCCGGAGGCGCACATGGTTCGCCAGTTTTAGAAGATGGAGAGGAGAGAGACCAAGTGACACAAAGAAAGATCGATAGAGCAAAGCATGAGTTGAAAAGCATGGGGTTATCTCAAAAATGGGGTTATGAATGGGGAAGAAAGAGTGATTTTAGGGTTTTGTAAAGATCTGGTATTAGAGCTATTGTTATTGGTGTATTTATTTATGTAATTACCAATATTTTTAGAACCGGACTGGACAACAAACCGGTAGCCGTAAAGGTCCACTGGTCGGACCGTTTGAACCGGATAAAGTCATACATAATTTAAATATTAAATATATATATATATAGGGGCATGTTCTTTTAAGAATAAACCATGTGTTGAGAACCGAAAGAACCGCACAAAACGTGTACATATCGTTTTAATGAAAAAGGTAAAATTCAACAACAATGTTTTATTTATCTCTTCCCACTCTTAGTTTGAGTTTATCTCCTCTTTCCTGAATTTTTTTAAGAAAAGTATACAAATATGCATATATGCATTCATTTGTGCATATAGTGTGAGTGCATATATGCATTTAAAAAAACGACTATAAATTCGAGGTCTTTTAAAACCAAACCTTAAACATATTGAAATGTACATGAATTCTAGTCAATTTATATTATAAATAGAGCAAGAGTTAATACGGTTCTCACGGTTCTTAACATATAGTTGGTTCTCAAAAGTACATACCCCTATATATATATATATACAAAATATAAAAATATGGTGTTTTGATATCAATTTGTAATTTTAATAACACATGAAAAGTTAAATAAATAAAATATGCAACTTGAAATACTAAATTAATAAAAAAAATTGGAAATCTGGTCTCACCACCCGGTCCGGTCGGTAACTAGCGAGTTCAAACATAAACGGTTCAAATAGGCATACAACATGACCGGTTCTATGACCAGTTCCCGGTTGGTCTAGTCTGGTTCCGAAAACAGTGGTTATTACTTTCATTTTCATTGGCGGTGTCTCTCTAGTTACTTTTCCTTTATGTTTCCTTTTTGTAAGAGTTCATATATTTAGGTCTCTCTTCTTTGTGCCGTATAATGAACACATCTAGAACTCTATCATTTCCTTCATGGTATGAGAGCAAAATTCAGCATATACCTCAGATCACAGAAGATTCTGTAGCTTAAACGTTAGAATAACAAAAAACCAGACAAAGATTTGAAGAAGTTAGATGCCGACTACAAATATATCATCAAATCTAACAAATCATGATAACAGACTCAATATGAAGGTCAAGAAAAGCATATTGACTAATCAATCATTGTGATTTGGAACTTACATCACATAGAATAACAATCAGTTCATTAATCGAAGGCGGAATAGCAATCGCCATCAAGCATGGCAACAACTTCGACTCGCCATCGAGCATGGCAACAACTTCGACATATTTACGAGCAGCTTCAACTGAAGTACTACCTAGGCTTTGAGTTTTTCTCAATTCAACTGAAGAAAATTGTTGCAAATGTTTAGTCTTTCTCTAATTGATTTGGGAGTGTTTGCTTACTAGAGAAGGCCAATTATCTCGGGAGACTGACAATCTTGAATCGATCTCTATTAGTGTAATTGATGTTAACAGACGATGAAAGAATTGTAATATGCATTTTGTTATATTATATTTAGTGAAGCTTATAGTTTGTAAATTTAATGGAGCTTATTTTCATAGTGATTCATATCCATTTGACTGTGGCAGTAGGTCTACATCCCAATTTGGATCACCCATCTTGCAGTCCGCGGAAATTTTTCCTAGTTGGCCTGACGGTTTTAATTCACATATTGTGTTTGGGTCTAGTGTTCAAATTGTATTCGGGTACAAATACTTTATTAGATAGGTTCGTCCAAAGTCGGATTGGATTGACAGTTGAGCTCACTTGCTTTACAAATACGTGTGTATCGGCTGACATGAATTCTTGAATCCGGAGCCACGACTCATATGGTCTATGATGTTGATATGGTTCACGATGCAACTCTGTATCTCGGCTCAAAAAGAATCGTAGTAGGCAATGGCATGTCGCTTGCTATTTCACATACTTTTAGTCCGGTCGCGAAGCTCACAACCATTCGTGTGGTACTCGCTTTAGCCGCAAGTAAAGGTTGGAAGCTATGGCAAATGGACTTAAGTAACCCGTTTTTATGTGGAGATTTGGATTGGGTTATTTTCACGCAACAACCTCAAGGCTTTGAGAATGAAAGATTCCCCGGTTATGTGTGTAAACTCAAAAAGGCACTATACGGTTTGAAACAATCTCCACGAGCATAGATTGAAAAACTTGGAGAATTATTAGAACACAACGGATTCACATCAACAGTGGCAGATACAAGCTTGTTTGTTCGCATAGTAGATGGAAAAGTAGCCATAGCACTGGTCTATGTAGAAGACTTAATTCCAATAGGTGACCCGGAGAATGAAATAGATCAACTGAAGTCCAATCTGTGCACTTGATTCACATGAAGGATTTGGTTAAGATAAACCATTTCCTGGGTTTGGGATTAAAGTATGAAGAAGATGGAATTGTGTTACATCAACACAAGTATATGGTTGATTTAATAAGAAGGTTTGGTATGGAGAGTTGCAAGCCAGTTAAGGTTCCAATGGATACGAATGCACCATTACGAGCAGATGAAGGAAAGAAGCTTGAGGACATTTTTACGATGTATCAGAAAATAGTTGGAAGCCTTATTTATCTCACACTTACAAGACCGGATATAGCTTACTCTATTGGTGTTTTGAGTAGGTTTGTGCAAAATCTGAGAAAGCCACATTTAGATGCGGTTCCAATGGTTCTCCGATATGTAAAGTCAACTCCTAACCATGGGATTAAGTTTAAGAAGGAGACAAACATTGAACTAGTTGGATATTGTCATGCAGATTATGCTCGAGATTTAACTACTTGTCGATCCACAATTGGTTACGTGTTTGGTATTGGGTCTAGTGCGGTTACATGGTGTAGTAAAAGGCAACCAACAGTGTCACTATCGACAACTGAAGTAGAGTATAGAGCGGCAGCAATGGTAGCTCAGGAATGTGTGTGGTTGACTCAATTGTTAAAAGATTTGAATCAAGAACCAAGGAGGAGCACTGTGATATTTTATGATAATATCTCTACTATTGCATCAGCTGAGAATCTCGTTTTACATACAAGGACTAAGCACGTTCATTATCACTTTATATGAGAAAAGGTGTTAAAGGAGGAAATTGATCTCAAGTATGTGGCTACTAAAGTTCAAATGCATACATGTTTAATAAAAGTTTACCAAGTGTAAAGATGCTCAAGTTTTGTGAAAGAGTTGGTATGGTGATGGCAAATATCGAGAGGGAGTATTGAAGATTATGATTGCGATATTTGTCAAGGTTTTAGGGTGGTACGGATAATCTCAAGGGGTGGTTGGAGGAGATTAGGAAGAATAATTGGTTTATTATTATTATTATTTGAATTTTAGTGTGTATCCTATAGTTTGTTTAGGTTTTAGTTTACGTATGGAACACAAATTCTCATAAGTCGGTTTAAGTAGTATATATACATATCCCTGGTTGCGTCCAGGTTAATATTCATTCTATTTTTCTTTCTTCTAATAGTTAGTCGAAGTTTTAGTAATAAAATAGAGTTGCTCATTTGTTGAGCAAAATATCTGTGTGTCGGTAAATGCGTGTTGATTTCACCTGTGAAACGCTACGTTTAACAAATGGTATCAGAGCCGAAATCCATTAGAATGGCTTAATTTCTAGTATTCGTCGGATTAAAGAAGTTGAACAACAGTAACTACAACTCATGGTCCAGGTGCATGAGTTCGTATCTGCATGGCCAAATCTTATGGGAAGTTGTCAATGGTGATAGCACCATGCAGCCGAGAATTGATACTAATGGAGCCATTCACAAGTGGAAGGTAAAAGCAGGGAAGGCGATGTTCATTCTAAAGACAACCATTGAAGACGAGTTGTTGGAATTTATCAGGGATTTAGAGACGCCAAAGAAGGCTTGGGATGTATTTGCGGTGATGTTTTCAAATAAGAACGATGCCAAGTTGCAACTTCTTGAAAACAAACTCCTATCTTTAAGTCAAAAGGAGATGACAATTCCACAATTCTTTCACAAAGTTATATCACTTTGTAAAGGGATCGGAGACCTTGATTAGCAATCCAAAATAAGTGAACATAGAATGAAACGTATAATCATACATGGCTTGAAACCTGAATACAAGATATTTGTTGCGGCCATTCACGGTTGGCCAACCCAACAACCCCTCACTGAATTCGAGAGTATGCTCGCTAGTCAAGAAAACCTAGCAAAACAGATGAATGATATCTCAATCTCAACATCATCCAAAACCGAGTCAGATGTTATGTGTGGTCAAAAAAGAAGGAATAAGGGACGGTTCAATCATCAGAACAAGAAGGGGAACAATGATCGCTTTAGGGAACAGTATAACCAAAGGAACTCTTGATCGAATGAAAGAGATGAGAAGGAAGAGAATAGCAATCGAAAGTTTCAACATGGGAAGAAGTTTCCATTTAAGTGCTACAACTGTGGCAAGCGTGGCCACATGGAAAAATACTGTCCAGCCAAGCAAACAGAAAAAGGAAACGCTGCAACGACCCAATCAGGTTACATGGAATCTTGGGATGCAGAGGCCTACTTTGCAAAAGACGAAGCGGTTCTTGTTTTAACAGTCACAACAGAAACAAAAGGTAACGACTTCTACGATTGGATTTTTGATTCGAGTTGTTCTAACCACATGACATGTGAAAAGAAAAGACTAAAGAACCCGGTCAAGTATGAAGGAAATCAAGTCGTGGTCATAGCAGATAATTCAAAGCATGCTATAGCACACTTAGGCGATGTCAGTTTTCGATCACTAGACAATAATAAGGAGATAACACTTAGAGATGTTTTCCATGTGCCGGGAATGAAGAAAAATTTCTTCTTTGTTCCCCAAATAACCCCAGCCGGAAAATATGTGTTATTTAGGCCAAACGACGTTAGGGTGTTCAATGAGTTCGAAACCAGGTCAAAGCATGTGTTACAAGGGAAAAAATAGAGAATGTCTATGTACTCTCTTCAGGAACGGCCTACGTAGAGAAAACAGGCTGGAACCAGAATGCAGACTTGTGGCACCAACGATTAAGCCATGTTGGATACGACAATTTACAACTCATGGCAAGACGGAACTTGGTCGTCGGCTTACCAAAAATTGATGTTCGAACATATGCTATTTGTGCAGGGTGTCAATATAGAAAATCACACGAGTTACCATTTGAAAGCTCAAGACATCATGCCAAGAAACCATTGGAATTGGTTCACACCAATGTGTTCGGTCCCGTAAAACAAGCCTCCATAAAAGGTATGAGATACTTAATAACCTTCATACACGATTACTCGAAGTATTTATGGGTTTGATTCATGAAAGAAAAATCAGAATCGTTTGAAAGGTTTAAAGAATGCAAGTTAGAAGCTGAACGGGAAACAAGTCATACCCTATTGTGTCTAAGATCCGATAACGGGGGAGAGTACACCTCAAAGTAATTTTCTGATTACCTCAAAGAACAGAGAATAAAGAGACAATTAACGTGTGCAAACACCCCTCAACAAAACAGAGTATCGGAGAGGAAAAAAAAGCATCTAACCGAACTAACCAGAAGCATGATCCATGGAAAAAATGTTCCTTCAAGGTTTTGGGTGGAGGCGATGAGGACAGCCACGTATGTGAGCAATAGGCTACCTCAACAAGGAATCGATTTCAAATCGCCATTCGAAACCTTGTTTGGATTAAAACCAAACGCTAGTAACCTTCGAGTGTTTGGATGTATGTGTTATGCATTTATTCCAGGTCATTTACGACACAAACTCGATAAAAAGGTGGTGAGGTGTATATTTGTGGGCTATGACAATGAACCAAGGGGGGGATATGTTATCAGGCTTCATCGGGTAAGTGTTACGTTTCAAGAAATGTTATATTTGATGAAAATTCCTCTTGGTGGTCCACATATCATGAATTATTTCCTGACTCACAAGAATTAAAAGATTAATTAGACAAGCTGGTCGCACTGGGTCTGGAAGGAAACGAAGCAGACCCTACTGAATCTGAGGTGGCTGTCGAAGGAGCTGAGGTTAACACATCTAGAACCAGCTCATAGCAAACCGGGTCAAATAATCAAAGTCGATGCACATGGCTGAAACTGAAAACTTGGAGTATGGAGAATCGAGCATAAGGAAGTCTAGTAGGGTTAGAAAACCTAACCCAAAATATGCAAATATAGCCACAGTTGAAACCTGCGATGAAACTGAACCTGATACTTTTGAACAAGCAAGTGTCGATCAAAGATGGATGAAAGCCAAGGAAAAAAGAATTAAAGGCTCTACATGAAAATCAAACCTATGAGCTTGTCCTAAAACCAAGAGATACGAAGCCCATTTCATGTAAATGGGTGTACAAGATAAAATGTAAGACGGACAGGTCAATAGAACAGTTTAAGGCTCGATTGGTAACCTGGAGTTTTACACAGAAATATGGAGTGGATTATGAAGATACTTTTAGTCCGATCACGAAGCTCACATCCATTCGTGTGGTACCTACTTTAGTTGCAAGTAAAGGTTGGAAGTTATGGCAAATGGACGTGAATAACGCGTTTTTATATGGAGATTTGGATCAAGTTATTTTCATGGAACTGAAGTAGAATATAGAGTGGCAGCAATGGCAGATCAGGAATGTGTATGGTTGACTAAATTGTTAAAAGATTTGAATCAAGAACCAAGGAGGAGCACTATGTTATTTTGTGATAATATCTCTGCTATTGCATTAGCTGAGAATCATGTTTTCCATGCAAGCACGAAGCACATAGAAGTGCATTATCACTTTATACGAGAAAAGGTGTAGAAGGAGGAAATTGATCTCAAGTATATGGCTACTAAAGATCAAATGGAAGACATGCTGACTAAAAGTTTATAAAGTGTAAAGATGCTCAAGTTTTGTGAAAAACTTGTTATGGTGATGGCAAATATCGAGAAGGGGTATTGAAGATTATGATTGCGATATTTGTTGAGATTTTAGGGTGGTACGGATAATCTTAAGGGGTGGTTGAAGGAGATTAGGAATAATAATTAGTTTATTATTATTATTATTATTTGAATTTTAATGTTTATCCTATAGTTTGTTTAGGTTTCAGTTTACGTATGGAACACGTATTCTCATAAGTCGGTTGAAGTAATATATATATATATATATATATATATATATATATATATATATATATATATATATATCCTTGGCCGCGTCCAGGTTAATATTCATTCTATTTTCTTGCTTGTAATAGTTAGTCGAAGTTTTAGTAATAAAATAGACTCGCTCGTTTGTTGAGAAAAATATTCGTGTGACGGTAATTGCGTGTTGATTTCACTTGTGAAACGCTAAGTTTAACATACACTTCTACGCACCTTTGGGTGTCTTTGCTATCCATCGCTTGGGGATACCCGGCCAGGTAAACTTTCAACCAAAGGAATATTTGTTGGATATTCCCTAATCATCTAGGATATCTATGTTATGGTCCTCATACAGTTCGCCCCTACACTTCCTGTCATGTCATTTTTCATGAGACTATCTTCTCAATTCCCTCACCGTCTAATTTTTTCCTGACTTATACTATTGCTGCTGCTACTACTACTCCTCTAAGATATTCCACCTTCTAGGCCATACCATTCCTCCATACCATCCTCATCTAGCAATGACACACCTTCTACATCGTTCTCATCAACTATACCCACCCGTCCACCCCCATCCCCACCTTCACCTCACCCCACACCCCCATCATGTCCTCGCCCTTCTCATCCGATGGTAACCCGCTCTTGTGATGACATTTGTCAACCTATATGGTTTCTAGCTCTTGTTCTTTTTCATGCTTCAATCTATGCGACTGATATGGTGGAATGCTATGTGCATTGAAATTGTCGCTATTCACTCTAACCGAACATGGGCGTTGGTACCAACTCCCACCCATGCCAACATTGTTGGCTGTAAATGGTATACAGTATTAACATACCTCATGATGGAATCGTTAGTAGATATAAAGCTATGCTTGTTGCTAAAGGCTTTCATCAGCCTGAGGCTATTGACTACACGTATATTTTTTGCCCGGTTTAAAACCAACCACTATCAGACTGGTTAATTAGTTGCTTTCTCTCTTGGCTGGGATATACGACAAGTGGATGTCAGCAAAGCCTTTTTATATAGGCACTTGATTGAGACTTTCTATATGGAACAAACTCCTTGCTTTGTTGACTCGTCTCAACCACACCATGTTTGCTTGCTAAAAAGGGCTCTTTATGGCCTCAAACAAGCACCGCGAGTTTGGCTCGCCAAGGTTTGAGGTATATCCTCCTTTGTATTGTAATGAACATATATGATAATACAAACACATCCAGAACTCTACCATTTTTTTCATCTAGTAAAAAAATAATATGTTACTATAATACTCATCCACACAAAGTAATAGTTTATTCTCAGTCGTTAGATCAAATTAAATAAATGGCAAGTACCTGTTCCTTTTTTCCTTATTTTTATAAGGTTCCTAATAAACCTCCCACTTTAGGCAAAAAAGATTAATATTCTTTTTCAATAATTCTTAACTTTATACATAATGACTCTCAAACATATTGTTTTCTCTTTCGAACACGACTTTGACTCGTTGAGTACTCTTTCGTACGTTTCTTCGACATGTTTTTAGTGACTTTCAAAAGCTGTTTTATTTTTCGTTTTCATATGCTTTTGTTGTTTCAAATCTGATAAATCCTTAGTCGTTAAGGTCATTTTCACCCAACAAGGCTAATTTACCATACTTATAACACGAGTCAAATAAAAGGTGTTTCATTTTTCATTCTTGTTACCTACATTTGGAATTTTGTTGACCTTATAGTAGGTATTCCGTTTGACTGGATTTGCCTTTGATGGGCAATCAATTAGGTTTTTCAATAAACAGATCATGCAACTACTGGGCTTTGGCCTAGTGGTTAAGGCAATGAAGACTCAACCTGCCCACGCAGGTTCGAGTTCGAGCCACCCCGGGTTTTAGTCCAGAGTGCGTTACGCTAGCGGGGTTTGGCTCGTGTAGCGGCGCAACTGTTGTCAAGTGGCAGCAGGCTCCATGGTTTCCCGGTGATAGCCTATGCCCCTCGTACTGAACACGCGGGCCCAGTTCAGACAACGTAGTGGTCAGGTTGTGGGGTACGGGTCTCCGATTTGAAGATGTAACTGCCACGTAAAAAATGAAAGTTACCTATCAAAAAAAAAATAAACAGATCATGCGTCATATGATTTATATTAATCCAATCAATCTAATAAATCAACTCCTTTCAATAAATCATCTACTTTGATTAATCTAATGCCGTAATCTAAATTAACTCTAATATTCAAATTGTTAAAAAGTAATAATATTAATAAAACCAAATAATTTTATTATTTTGAGAAAAATAAAAAAAATAAAAGATAGAGAGAGATCTTCTCTTGTTCTGCACTCTGTCCAGTAAGCGGAAAATCAGATCCGGTCCGTTTTATTTTATTTATTATTTTTTTATTAGCGATTTTTACTCTTAAATACCAATTAAACCTCCACTTGCAAATTTTGAACTCACACCACTTTTACGAGGGGTAATTACCAACCGTTTTGTTTATTATGATTGGGGCAATTACATATATCCCTCTAAAAACTTCATTAATTATATATATAACTAGGCCAAAATTTTATTTATCTATATTCCCTTCAAAATTACAAATATACCCAACTGGCTGACAGAATCGATCAGAAGCGATACTGGATGTTGGAATCGATCGGAAGCGGGAGTCAGAAGGTTATGGTTGGGATCAATGAAATAAAAATAATCGTATTTTTTGTAAGGTTAAAAGTCTAATTTTATAAAAGATGGTTATATATGTAATTTAAATTTTAGGTTGAGTATATATGTAATTAGGGTTGAAAATAAAAAGATATAAGTAATTCTACTATTTGATTAGACCAATAGAATCTATATATAAATTGTTATTTAAGTTATTGATAAATTTAATACAATTGAATTAACAAAATATATATTTTTGTTGTACAAAAATTAATTTAATTTAATAAATTATATCTTAATTTTATAAATAATAATGTAACTAGAAATGTTAGACCCGCGCTTCACGGCGGGAAGCGGACTTTAAACAGTTGAGGCGGTGACATTAACGTGGCTAAGCAGAAAAAAAGCGTGGTTAAATAAATTTTGCCCCGCGCTCTACGGCGGAAGGTGGACCTAAAACAGTTGAGGTGGTGACACTGGTAAACACAAAAAGAAACGTGGTCAATACATAAAACAAACGTATGAATTTACGTCGACTCGGTTGTGTAGATCGAAACATGGATAAAAGATAGTTATATAACGGTATCAATGTTAGACCCGCGCTTCACGGCGGGAAGCGGACTTTAAACAGTTGAGGCGGTGACATTAACGTGGCTAAGCAGAAAAAAAACGTGGTTAAATAAATTTTGCCCCGTGCTCTACGGCGGAAGGTGGACCTAAAACAGTTGAGGTGGTGACACTGGTAAACACAAAAAGAAACGTGGTCAATACATAAAACAAACGTATGAATTTACGTCGACTCGGTTGTGTAGATCGAAACATGGATAAAAGATAGTTATATAACGGTATCAATGTTTTTCAGTCGGTGTCGGTCTCATTTTTCACGGTATCAGCACGTCATGATACCTAAAAAAATACTCTATTTTGAATATGACTTTGATTTTAACAAAATTTATGTCGGGACGTTAAAAAATAAACAAACAAACGAAAATTATTATGAAAAAATAAGATTATATATAATATAGTAGGTAAACTTTAAACTTTAAAAACTTGTGAGAAACAAAGTGAAATTTTACAAAATTAAGGGGTCATTTGTGTCATTTAACAAAGTAGAGGGGTTTAAATTGTCGGTGGCATTTGCCACCGACACTTGCTTTTAAGTAGTATAATTGAAACTAATTATTAAAATTTGATATTACAAAGATAATTACTTGGAGTTTTATAATTAGTAAAAGGTCTTATCTATAGAAACTAAAACATCTACGTTAATTTAGCTTTAGTTTTTTGGTTCGCAACTTGTCCACCACTTTGTATAAGCTTGTACATCTACACAAGAAATACTTGAAACTCTTATCATCGTTTATGACGGTGTAGAAGAAGTCAAAGAAAATAATTTGAGTTTTTCGTTGCTCGCAAACGATATTAGAATCCAAGAAGAAAAAGTTTATGAATTCTCTTCCTAATGATTGGTAGAATCTTATCAAGTTTCTAAGGAATATGAATAAAATTAAGAGTTAATTACAAGGATATCTCTATCGTATAAATATATTACAAGTTTGGTGTTTAACTTTGAAAAAATACACTAGTGGTCCCTATTGTTCACCAACTGTAACACGGGTGTTACTTGAAACGGATGGATATTAACTTTTTTTTTGTTAAGTTGTGTGAGTTGTCTGATTTACCTCTAATGCTAAAAGAAAGAAAAAAACAAATGGGCCCCACACAACCCTACCCAATCCACTCCCTCTCCCCCTCTTGACCACTACCGCCTACCACTATACTGCCGTAAAAACGAGAACTCTGGCCACCTTCGCCGGAAACCTGCAACTCGCCTTAGTCATGTTATTTTCTTTTTAAAAATCAGCAAGCATGTAACCACACTCATCTTTTCCAACCCACAAAACAAAATATATGAAATCAGTCAACTAGAATCCATGCAAGAGTACCCATTGGCAAGCTCGTGGTCAGCTTTTCTCTAACCTACAAACCAAAAATCTTTAAAACATCAAGATGAATGAACCTACTGCAAATCAAAATTGGGATTATAACAAGAAAGAATATACCAAGAACAATGTTTACTTGATTACCATATCAAATCAGGATCATAAACTCTTGTTACAAACTTCGAGTCTGCAACAATATCAAATTGATTGGTTGAATGCTACTTTTACGTTTTGAATTGATGCCCGTTATTGATTCGTCAATATCTGTTCTTGATGCTTCATTTAGGGGGTGTTTAGGATTACTTATTTATCCTACTTATTGACTTATTAACTTATATAAGTTAATAAAGTGTTTGGGAGAGCTAACTTATTTACCTTACTTATGTCATTTTCAAGAAGTAAGGTGGAGCTTACTTATGACTTATAACTTATTAACTTATAAGTCAATAAGTAGATATGAAAAGGAATCCCAAACACCCCCTTAATCTGCTTAATTCATTAATTTGGATCAATTCACTTGATTTACAGGATGTTCTGATAATCAGACCTCCAAATATGTCTATAGTGGTATCTCAAAAACAAACCGTCACTTGCAAATCTGATCCATCACCACGTTTCTTTCTTCTCAAAATCAAACTGTCACTTGAAGATCTACAACCGTCACCACGTTTATTTCTTCTCATTATCAAACCTTTACTACAGGAAATTTTTTCTCAAAATCGTTGAAACCAACCGTCACTTGCAGATGTGATACCATCTTGTTAGCGGAAAAAAATGATTGTTCATTAGATCTGGAAAATCGGATGGGTTCTAAAATACGTTTTTAGTAATATAATAAATTCATGTCATTTTTCATCAAATATGAAAGAAATATATTTTAGTAAATATAAATTTTATGACCCAGAAACATCGTAAATAACAAAATTCAAAAAACAAAATATCAACCCTGAATCATCATTACCGATAGCATATGAGTAGTCATTGGTGGCTCCAAGGAGATGTTAAAGAAAGCAGATAATAGGGGTGTGCATGGATTGGTTTGTTGGACTTATATACTCGATAAACGACATTCGACAACACGGCCATCAAGATCAGATCCAAAGAGTTACACCACGAACAACAATATATCATAAATGTCGTTTAAGGAGTTAAACAAGCCTTACACTAAATTAAACCGAAAGACAAGATAATTATTTATGTAATAATTATCTAGATTATCCGGGATAATCAATGGCAAAAGAGATATTGTAATTTTGAATTACAGACGACTAAATTAACTCGTTCTGTGATTTGAAATTGTGGAATAATTAAGTTATATATATTGGATATATGTATATAATTAATTATAAAGTTATTTAAAATTGTATTTATATAATCATATAAATGTTATATAATTAAATAACCAAAATGTTTGGTTACTTGTTACTATGAGATAATCACAAGGACTAAAAGGGTAATTAGTAGAAACTTATTAACTCTAACTTGGGGATTAAGTTTGTGATTACCTATAAATACAAAACTAGAGGCAAGTGATTAAGTGACCAAAGGAGAGTCGTTAAGTCTTGGATTGCAAACCCTAATCCATCCCTCCCTTACACCGCACCAGCCGTCAAGGGTCGACCGTCCGTCGTTCTCCTTCCACCGCACCAGCAGTCCACCTGCACCGTTTCTGTCCCGCCCCCTTTTGCCTTGCGCCGTTCTTGAGCCGTAACCGAGAGGCCCGGTTGACGGGTTATCTCCGTGAGTCTCTTGGGTCCTTCGTGTACCACCGGTATTGTTAGGTGAGTTTTATCAATGTTATCGTAGGTGGTGACACCGGGTGATTGGGATAAACGAATAGAAATCCGTTTTGGTGTTCGGGAGTTTTGGAAACAAACCGGATAGAGATCCGCGTTTGTACGGGTGATTAGAGTTGTGGGTTTAGTTCGTGTAGCCGGATCTAGCGACCAGATTGTTGTCACGTGGTGTTACATCTTGGTTGTCGTCTTCTATTCGCGAAAGCTATACCCCTAAAGCCTATACGGTTGTTTATTGAATGTTTCGTTTGCATTTGGACTCCTGGTTAGGCGATCTAGGGTTAGATCGGTTCATGCTTACTTTTCGGTTGTGCATTTTAAAAGAGTTTTGAAACCCTAGCACGAAACCCCAACATGGTTTAGGTCAGTTTTGGGCTCAAACCATACCGAAACCAGATTTTATTTTTAGAAAACAGATGGGCTTCAGTTTTTCAGTTTTTGGTTTCATGAATGGGTTCGGCTCGGTTTTTTTGGTTTTTGGTTTTAGGCATTAATGGTTTACAAAAGATAACACATAAGCTAATCCTTGAACTATGACAAGTTTAATCAAAAGCTATTACAAAACTTGAACTAAGCTACAACTTGGTCTCTCATTCGAGGTTGTCATTCCAATGTGCAAAAATAAGCTGAAACTTGAACTATGGGTTCTGTTGAGTTGTGTAGGATGGTTTTTTCGGTTTGAGTAAACTTCGCTTTTCGTCCCTGAGGTTTGGTCAAAATTGCCACTTTCGTACAACTTGAAAAGTTTTAACACTTTCAGTCATCGCACTTTCATTTTTTTAACTGTTTTCGTCCTAAATCGTGACGCTGTCTAAAGAATCCGTTAACTTCCCGTCACATGAGGGGCATTTTTTTCCTTTCAAGCTGGACTCATTTTGTCCTTTCAAACCAGTTTCTTCTTCTCCATTAAAAACCTAAACTACCATATTCTCCATTAAAAACACTACACTACCATCTCCTCCCTCACTCTTCTTACCCATTAAAAACCCTAAATTTGCCACTCAAAAAACCATAGCAAACTATCTGTCCATCTTCACTCTTCAATCCACAAGCTCAACCTTCAATTTCACAAGATGTGCAATACGAAGTGAACCACATGAACATCAATTCCACTATAACGCCAACATTCCAACGCCCGGGCACCTCGATCCTTTTCATAACCTAACAGCTTGAAGTCACACTTTCAGGCAAAAACAATCCGATCAGAACAGCAATCACCGAGTAATTCGCGCTACTCAAGCAATAAAACGACACCGCCAGATACTTGAATCCGTGGCTCTATAATGAGTAGTTGTAAAAAGTGTAGCTCCGTACGCCACCAAAATCAAACAATGAGTCGGTTAGATTGAAATCGGAGATTTGATTTCGTCGGTAGAAATCCGGATCTATGTGGATGACCTGTGAAATGTTTACCGGTTCTGATTATCGACATGATTTAACATTTAACCTACTATTGAGTTTTGACCTAATTTTATTAGAAACGAACATGTGAAACGTAGTTGATTATGTTGACGGCATATGAGTGGGATGGCGGAAGTTGGATGATTGTTTGGTTTTGTTTGTTACACAATAGGTCGAAGCTAGGGAATCCGCACCTGGATGGTTTACGGTCGGTGATACGGAACGGAAATCGTATTTCTGGTTTGGTGGGGTTGCAGGAGGGAGAAGATGGTAGTTTAGGGTTTTTAACGAAGAAGAAGAAGCTGGTTTGAAAAGACAAAAAGAATCCAACTTGAAAGGACAAAAATGCCCCTCAAATGAGGGGCAAGTTAACAAATTCTTTAGACAGCGTCAGGATTTAGGACGAAAACAGTAAAAAAATGAAAGTGTTAAAACTTTCAAGTTGGACGAAAGTGGCAATTTTGACCAAACCTCAGGGACGAAAAGCGAATTTTATTCTTTTAGTTTTCATAAAATCCCCCTAAGTTCCGTTTTTAGAAAATAGTTAAACCAAACCATTTGTTTTAATTGGGTTCGGTTACTTTAGTGTTGTTTTGCCAGTTAATTTGGTTTTGGTTCGTTTAGTCGGTTTTTTACTCACCCCTAGCCTACATCCTTGAAAGATGAGAAATGAAGAGAAAGATGCGAAATGAAGGATGACAAAAAAAATGATATCATAGGGTCATTTATTGAAAGAAAAAAAAGGATTTTGCATGCGAAATGGTTCAACATTTTAGGGTGAGGGTAGTTATTGTTTTGGGTAAAAATCAACCAGGGTAATTTTGTAACCAAACTTAGTAAGTGAGATAGTGTGCTTGTAAGATCGATGTAAAACAATGATCGAAAAGAAAAAGCTTGACACCGTTGTTTACGAGTAAAGCCCTTAATCTCTAAGGATTGTCGGCATAAAACCTCGGGAAGTGATTGAAAGTCACTTGCCTCCTAGTATTTTATAAAACAATGAAAAAGTTTACAAGTACCAGCAGTAGAGGATCGATATCTAAGTGTTACAGAGGTTGTTGCGAGTGCGTAGTGCTAATTATGTTGTGTATCGTGCTTCCTAATCGATCAAGCTGCTGATTATATACAAAATACAACGTAACTAACCATTCGAGAATCCCGGAATCGACTAAGTCCTCTAATATGACCGTTGAAAGCCAATCCACACGTCTTCTACACGTTCTCCTTGACTTCTAGAGCGATTCTTCAGGGATAAGCTTGACTACGCACGTTTTCCTGTGAATAAGTCAAGATAGAAGAAAGATATAACGGTTAAATATTAAGGATACCGAAACCGGTCAGGATACCGAGGTATGTTGAAGATCTAGGATCCTTAGCTGTAAAATGACCTCTAACAATTGTCCCCAAATTTTAACAGCTGTCAACGACATCTGTAAAAATTTTAAAATTCAAATAGTAAATGATGATAGGGTTACGGTAAGATTTTTACAACTACCGAGGCGATTTTACCGTTGCACCTTGCAGGTTATTGTTAGGGGTCATTTTGCAGCTAAGGATCCTGGATATTCAACGTACTTCGATATCCTGACAGGTTTCGGTATCCTCAATTTATATATTACCTAACCGTTGTATCTTCATTCTATCTTGACTTATTCGCAGGTAAAACGTGCGTGATCAAGTTCATCCATGAAGAACCGCTCTTGAAGTCAAGGGGAACGTTTAGAAGACGCGTGGATTGGCTTCCAACGGTCATATTAGAGGACTTAGTCTCAATCCAAAAATATTTCTGTCTCTGCTCCATCTTCGAGCTCTAGGTTCGTCAACCCTATTCCTCCTCCTTCATTTCAAAAAAGTGTTAATCAGCCGAAGAAAACTACTCTTGCTGGTTTTTCGGGATCCGAAATACCTGCTGGTGGACCTATGATCGTATCAAACAACGATATCCTCGATCTGTTCTCGGAGATGAAACAACAAATGGAACAACAGAGGAAGACTAACCAAGCGTTGTTTCAGGAGATTGAGAAGGTTAAGGAATCAAAGAAACCAGTCGAAGTGACAACCCCGCTGCAACCAAGGATCTTGGATTTTAATTATTCAGGATCCTCAGGAATCCATAAGGGAGACTTCCTTCCCATACAAACAGGGATCACTGTAGTTGGCCCTTCCCCAGCTGTCAGAATTACCACAAATCAGGATCTTGGAGTTACTCCGGGATCATTGTTCCGAAATCCTGAGAACGGTAACACATTCAATCAATTTTCAAATACTAACGAATTTTTGTAGGAGACAGGAATCTCTCCGTCCATGGCCAAGGAGTTAAAGAAGTTGAGAGAGATGATCTCCAATGTACCAGGTGTGGTCAAACCTATACCGGAGATGTCCTCTACCAGTCACAGGATCTCCAGATTCGCTCCACCGTTATGTGATGCTGAGATCCTCAAGCGATTCCAGACTCCTAACATGAAGTTGTACGATGGAACTGCAGATCTTGAGGAGCACGTCGCGCAGTACAGGAAACGGATGGAGATAAACCCCATTCTCTTGGACCTAAAGGAAGCCTACTTATGCAAAGGCTTCGGCTCTACCTTAACAGGATCTACCTTAAAATGGCTACTTAATGTTCCTCCATATTCTATTACTTTATTTGCTTATTTAATTAACATGTTTAACAATCAATTCTCTTGCAGTAGAACTTTTGAAAGATTAACAAGTGACTTATACATAATAACTCAGAACAGCAGAGAATCCCTTTGGGATTATGTCAGCAAGTTCAGTAGGGAATCCCTGGATATCCCGAACCTTGACGTTGCCACTGCAGTCCATGCCTTCAAGATGGGACTACAGAAGGATTCTCAATTTTACGAAGACCTTGTTATGAATCCTTGCAGGAACCTTGATGAAGTCAGGAACCAGGCATTGTGGTTTATTAGGCTGGAAGATGATAAAAAGATCCAGCAGAGAGTGAATGCTCCGACAAGCTACACTCAACCTAACCGGAAAACTCAACATGCACCTTTCAGGTCGTACAAATCCAAGCCGTATTCGAAGCCGGACAATCATAGGTTCAACGCCGTAGAAGATGACGAGGACGAAGAAGAATATCCTAAGTTGACTGAATACTGTTTTTCTCTTGATACAACTGGTCTGCTATTTGCTATGCAGGATCTTGGAGATAAAGACAGGTGGCCTCGCAAGTTTCAGAGGAACTCAGGAGGAAAGGACAAATCCAAGTGGTGTGCATTCCATAAAGACTTTGGCCATGTAACTAAGGATTGTATTGCTTTGCGTAAGGAGATAAGCAATCTCCTGAGCAAAGGATATCTCAAAGAATTTATGGCCAAAGGAAAGAACAAGACCAAGAATCAAGACAGGATCCCGCAAAGAGCAAAATCCCCACCGCCAGATGCCAAGGTAATAGGTTTTATATCTAGTGGATATGATATTTGTGGTACTTCTTACTCTGCAACAAAAAGAAATGTCAAAGAATCGAAAACAGAGAATGGGGACAGACCTATCAGGACCTCCAACTTAACTGAAGAAAAGGTGATCTGTTTCGACGAAGATGACAGAGATGACGTACAGGATCCTCATCATGATGGCCTGGTGATTACACTATACATTGCAAACCACTTCATTCACATGATACTGATTGACGGAGGAAGCTCTGTAAATATTATCTAGCACGAAGTCCTGAAAAGAATGGGGATCCCGGATTCTGAGATTATCTCGAAATCCTCAGTATTCGTAGGATTCAGTGGAGAGGTTAAGAACACTATTGGAGAAATAAAGCTACCAATTTACATTGAGGGGGTAAATTCTATACAAAAGTTTTGTGTTATCGATTCTTTATCTAGCTATCACATTATTTTAGGAAGACCCTGGATACACGACATGAAAGCAGTACCCACAATATATCACCAATGTGTCAAGATGCCAACCCCCTGGGGAGTGGTGAAGATCAACAGCGATCAACAAGAGGCCAAAAATTGTTACACTTATTCAATGAAAGCCTCTGTCAAAACTAGGCAAGCATAGCAATTAAAGAAGCAGGCAAGGGATGTTCTGGAAACTAAAGTACAGGATGTTAAAGAGGTATCCCTGGATGCCGAGAATTCAGATGTGAAGATCCTGGTAGGGAGCAATATCCCTGAGGGGCAAAAAAGCAACCTTCGCTTGGAAGCACGAAGATATGACAGGTATATCCAAAGATATCATAACTCATAGACTTGGAATTGACAAAAGTTTCAGGCCAATACATCAAAAGCGAAGGAAGTTTGCTCCTGAAAGAAACATGATCTTCCAAGAAGAGGTGGAAAAGCTCCTCCAATCTGGAATGATAAGGGAGGTAAAATTCCCAAGGTGGCTAGCCAACGTGGTGGTAGTCCAGAAGAAGAACGGGAAGTGGAGAGTTTGTGTAGACTACACGGACCTCAACAAAGTGTGTCCTAAAGATCCCTTCCCACTACCACACATTGTCTCTATGGTCGACCCCACAACAGGCCACGAAATGCTGACTTTCATGGATGCTTCATCAGGATTCCAACAAATTTAGATGGAACCCTTAGACCAGGAGGATACTGCGTTCATGATTCCTACAGGTATTTATTGTTATACTGCTATGCCTTTTGGTTTGAAAAATGAAGGTGCTAAATACCAAAGGCTGGTGAACATGATTTTCAAAGAGAAACTAGGGGACACCATGGAGGTCTACATAGACAACATGGTAGTAAAATCAAAGAAAGCTGAGGATCACCTCAGGGATATCAGAGACGCATTTGATATCCTGGACCAATACAATATGAAGCTGAACCCTTCAAAATGTCACTTTGGGGTGGGGGCAGGAAAGTTCTTGGGCTACATGGTTACCAAGAGAGGAATAGAAGCCAACCCAGAACAAATCAAATCTATCATCAATCTAAAATCCCCAGCAAATACTAAGGATGTCCAGAGACTGACCGGCAGAGTAGCAGCACTCAACAGATTTATATCAAGATTCTCAGAAAAAAGCAACGAATTCTACGACATCCTAAAGAAGAACTGGAAATTCGAATGGGAAGAGAAGCATGAACAAGCACTCCAATCATTGAAGGAATACTTGTCATCAGCTCCTCTATTGATGAAACAAGAAGACAGTGAACCATTATCCCTATACTTGGCAGTATCCCGAAGCACCGTAAGTGCTGTATTAGTCAAGGATCATGAAGGACAACAACATCTGGTATATTATGTAAGTAAGAGTTTGCTACCAGTGGAAACCAGGTACTCTCATTTAGAAAAATTAATTTTAGCTTTAATAATGGCATCAACTAAATTAAGACATTATTTTGAAACTCATGCTATTCATGTTAAGACTAACTACCCTATTAAGTGTGTCTTAAGAAAGCCAGAGATGTCAGGAAGGATGGCTAAATGGTCAGTCAAGCTTAGCGCCTATGACCTCATATACGAACCTAGAACAGCAATAAAGTCTCAGGCACTGGCGGACTTTGTGGCTGATTTCAGCAGTGATATCCAACACGAAGCAGATCTTAAAGTCCAACAACTAGAAGAGTCGAAGGACGAATGGACCTTATTCAGTGATGGTGCATCAAATGTAAGAGGAACAGGTCTAGGAATCATACTAAAATCGCTACAAGGGGACATATTACCCTAATCCATAAGCTGTGAGTTCCAGGCTATGAATAATGAAGCAGAATACGAGGCGCTGATAGCAAGATTACAATTAGCCAAGGATATCAAGATCATATATCTTTGGGTATATGTAGACTCATTGTTAATTGCTAATCATTTCAATGGTTCATATGCAGTAAAAGGTGAGAAGTTAGCCAAATATCTAACAATAGTTAAGCAATTATCCATAGAATTCAAAACTTTTAACATTACACAGGTGCCTAGAGAAGATAACACTGAGGTTGATGCCTTAGCAAACCTTGCTTCAACTCTTAGAGTACCAGAAGGTACCAAAATACCTATCATACATGTTCTGAGCCCAGCTATCGAGAAGGTGAATGAAGTATCCAACACTGAAGAAAAAGCAGGTATTCGGGATCTTGAACCTAATTCAAGATCCTGGATTTCACCTATTAATAAATACTTGCATGATGGTGAAATCCCGAGTGATAAGAAGAACCACAAGGCTTTTCACATGAGGATGTCTCGTTTTATAATGTTTAAAAATATTTTGTATAGAAAATCAATTGCAGGTCCATACTTAAGATGTTTCGAAGTTCCTGAAGCACGTGAAGTACTGAAAGATCTACACGAAGGAGATTGTGGTAATCACACCGGGGGTAGAGCACCATTTTCAAGGATTCTGAGGACAGGATATTACTGGCCTACCATGAGGAAAGATGTTGTGACTTACTCTCAAAAATGTGACGCTTGCAAGAGACACAACAACATACTCCATCAACCGGTCGAACCTTTATACCCAATCATCTCCCCGTGGCCATTTATGAATTGGGGAATGGATATCGTTGGCAAACTTCCCAAAGCACCAGGAGGAAAGGTCTTTATGCTAGCAATGACGGATTACTTCTCTAAATGGATCGAAGTTAAGGCATTTACCCAAGTCAAAAAGAAAGAAGTCATCTCCTTCATCAAACGCAATATCCTGACGAGATTTGGGATCCCGTGGAGATAGTATGTGATAATGGATCTCAGTTCATTGGCAAGAGAACAAATGACTTCTGTGCCAGTTGGGGAATCAAAATGATAACTTCTACCCCAGTACATCCTCAAGCCAACAGACAAACAGAATCAAGAAACAAGATCATCGTTAACAACCCCAAGAAGAGATTAGGAGCAAAGAAAGGAAGATGGGTCGAAGAGCTACCGTTCGTACTTTGGGCAGATAGGACAACCACGAAGAATGCGACGAGACAAACTCCATTTTCCTTGGTATTTGGAACAGAATCCATGATCCCGACAGAAATGGTTATCCCTACTGCCAGAACCAACTTTCAATCTTCAGAGACCAACAACGAAGCTTTTGCTCAGGATCTCGACACTATGGATGAGCTCAGGGACCTTGCCAAAATTCGCATTGCAGCTTATCAGCAAAGAATAGCAAAGTCATGGATTATGTTTCTTGATTAAAAGCCCATACTTGATTGACTCAGAAGCAGGCAAGGGTGCTTATTGGTTGGCTACTATGGAAGAAGATATCCTGCCAAGATCCTGGAACGCTATCCATCTCAAAACCTACTTTATGTAAGTTAGAACTTAAATTCTAACTAAAACCGATATGTCTTCTGTCCCTGTGTAACACCCCACCCAGAACCCGGGTGATTATGAACAATTGATACAATCTTAACAGCGGAAGGAAACTAAACTTTCATTAAAACTTATGATAATCTGATTACAACGTATTATTTATTTACAAAACTATAACAACTAGGCACTTCTTAGTCTTATAGGCTCCACATTCCGTAATTAGTTCTTATGATTGTCCTCACGGGTCACCTGTGATAAGTACACTCAAAACGACGTCAGCTAAATGTTGGTGAGCTCATGTTATACATTTTATAGAAACACATTGACCAATATGCATACACAATATGGGTTATGACTACAGTACTTGCTATCCCATAACCACTGTACAACGGACATACTGACCCCCCAGTAATGCCCCCACATCCATCATGTAGGTATGGAATCTGTTACTGAGCGTATGGTTACTCCATAGTGGGCTCCCTGGTCCTATTTCAGCTTTTCGTAACGTATCCATTAAGCATACACGGATCCTTTATACCCCCACTGATATTCGCATATTGCAGCATTCTCATTATTCAGGACGAGTATACTAACACTTTTTAAAAACAAACATGGTAACTCACTTGTTTAATAGTTACCAGTATAATTATATAATATCCTTGGGTACTGATACAATTTAAGTAATTCTAGGTTAGGTAATGGTACAACTAACTAGTTATTATCTAGGTTAATATTGGCTAGCGCTGTCTTGTTTAAACATGGGTGATCAAGTCCATGCCTAGCTAAGGATATGTTACCCAATACCTACCCCTAACAATAACCCTAATGCTTAAAAATAATAATACTAATGCTAATAATAATAATAATTAAATAGACATAAACTTAAATTAACTAGGCATAAACTTAAATTAACTAGACATAAATTTAAACGAGAATGTACCTGAAAACTATCTACGACAATTTGATATAGAGTCTCCCTACTCGTGCTCCAAAATAACTATTAACAACACCCAAATACGTATTAAAAACTCGAGATTCTCTTTATAATAGAACGTTACAAAAAAAACTTATATTCTAAACGAACCTATATAATCCTATTTATTAGTTTCAGTCTACTCTCTGGATTCTCTTGACCCATCGATGTGGGATGGGAGAAATGACGTAATTCAAACACAACTAAATTGTTTTAATATATATATTATTATTATATTATTATAATTATTTCAGCTGCTTAACTCGTTTTTCTCTCATAACTTTTAAAATATAACGTTTTATAAAATTATAAATATGTCGTTGAGACGAGTTTATTTTTCTCTACAAGTCGATCTAAGTTTCGTTAAAAACAGAGGAAGTTTCAAAAATAATAATAATAATAATATTATTATTATTATTATTAAACGGTCTCTTATGACACCAAAAGCTCGTCTAAAACTTAAATTTCAATCAGCCCTTTTTACTCGTTTATGATTACGAGGTCAAGCGTTATAAAAATATTCGGGGTATTACATCCTTCCTACCTTTATTTAAAGCTCGTCCTCGAGATTTGATGAACATGTGTGGAAACTTGTTTCTCATTTCTGACTCCAATTCCCACGTGTATTCTGGATCACGTGTGGAGTTCCATTTGACTTTCACAATTGCCAAAGTCTTTTTTCTTAGTTTCTTGATTTGTCGATCATTTATCTGAATTTGTTGTTCGATAATTTCAACTTTTCGTTTATTCTTCGATTTGTAGTGGTTCTTCCACAAAGTTGAGCTTTTCATCGATATGCACTTCTTCTAAAGGGATTTGTTGAGCCTCATCCACTAGACACTTTCTTAGATTTGATACGTGAAAAGTATTATGTATTCCTGCCAGCTGTTCTGAGAGTTTTAACCGATATGCTACCGGTCCTACTTTAGCCATTATTTCAAATGGTCCAATATAACAGGGTTTGAGTTTTCCTTTCTTTCTTAATCGAATTACTCCCTTTAGCGGTGAGACTTTTAGCATTACCTTTTCCCCTACCTGAAATTCTAAGGGTTTCTGTCTTTGATCTACATAACTCTTTTGTCGATCTTGGGCGCTTTTCATCCTTTGTTTTATTTGTTTTATTTTTTGTGGTCTCCTGAATAATTTCTGGTCCTGACAATTGACTTTCTCCTACTTCTGTCCAACATATAGGAGTTCGGCATTTTCTTTCGTATAAAGCTTCGTAAGGTGCAGCCTTGATGCTGGCGTGATAACTATTGTTGTACGCGAATTCGATGAGTGGTAAATGATTATCCCAACTTCCACTAAACTCGATTACACATGCCCGAAGCATGTCTTCTAATGTTTGAATAGTCTGTTCACTCTACCCATATGTCTGAGGGTGATAGGCAGTACTTAGATTAAGCTTAGTTCCCAACTCTTGTTGGAAACTTTGCCAAAACCTAGACGTGAAACAACTATCCCTGTCTGATATGATCGATACAGGTACCCCATGTCGTGAGACTATTTCTTTAATGTAAATTTGGGCGAGTTTGTTCATCTTATAGTCCTCACGAATTGGTAGAAAGTGTGCAGACTTTGTAGCTTGTCTACTATTACCCATATAGTATCATAGCCATGGCTTGACCTTGGAGCTTTGTGACAATGTCCATGGTGATTTTCTCCCATTTCCATTCTGGAATCTCTGGTTGCTGTAGATAACCCGATGGTTTTTGATGTTATGCTTTTACTTTAAGGCATGTAAGACACTTCTCTACAAATCGAGCAAGGATCTCTTCATTCCCGGGTACCAATAATTACTTCTTAGATCCTTATACATTTTATCACTACCAGGATGAATAGAATACTTAGACTTATGAGCTTCTTCTATAATCATATCATGTAGTCCACCAAAATTAGGTATCCATATTCTGTTATTGAATCTTAAAATATCATCATTTCCTACCCTTAATAATTTATGTCTTCCAATCATTCTTTCTTTCTTAACATGATTCTCTTATAGGGCTTCTTGTTGTACATTCTTAATATGATCTAGAAGACTAATTTTAACCTCTATTCTTGATGCATGAATTCTTATTGGTTAGGGCTTCTCCTTTCTACTTAATGCATCTGCTACCACATTGGCTATACCCGGATGGTATTTGATTTCACAATCGTAATCATTTAGTAATTCCATCCATCGTCTTTGACGCATATTGAGTTCCTTCTGGTCAAATATGTGTTTTAAACTTTTGTGGTCAGTATAAATTGTACATTTTGTACCGTACATATAGTGTCTCCAAATTTTTAGGCGAACACTACATCACCAAGTTCTAAATCGTGGGTGATGTAGTTTCGTTCGTGAATTTTCAACTGTTGAGAGGCGTAGGAAATTACTTTGCTTTTTTGCATGAGTACACATCCCATACCATAATGAGATGCATCACAATAGAAGACAAAATCTTCTGTTCCTTCAGGAAGTGATAATATCGGGGCGCTACATAACTTTTGCTTTAACGTGCTAAAGGCTTCTTCTTGCCTAGGGCCCTAAATGAACTTGGAAGCTTTTTGGGTTAGCATAGTTAGTGGTGTTGCGATCTTGGAAAAATCTTGGATAAATCTTCTATAGTATCCCGCTAATCCCAGAAATCTTCTAATTTCAGTAGGATTCTTCGGTACTTCCCATTTATTGATGGCCTCAATCTTTGCAGGGTCAACTTGTATTCCTTGTTTATTAATTACATGGCCTAGGAATTGAACTTCACGTATCCAAAACTCACATTTGGAAAATTTCGCGTAAAGCTTTTCCTTTTTGAGCAATTCGAGGACTGCTAGGAGGTGTTGTTCATGCTCTGCCTGATTTTTGGAATAGATCAAGATGTCATCAATAAAGACGATCACAAATTTATCTAGGTAAGGCTTACAAACGCGATTCATAAGGTCCATAAATATCGCAGGGGCGTTGGTAAATCCAAATGGCATTACCAGATTTGACTTTCAAAAGTCAACTGAAATCGAGTTTGGGCTAATTGCAGGTTTAGTCCACGTAGTTTCATGTTCTTAAGATTAGAAATTGGAAGGAATAGTCCCTAGGGTTAGAATTTGGTTAATCAAGATTGTGGTTTGGTTAGTTTGACTTTTTAAAAGTCAACACGAACACATAAATTTGAATTTTGACCTCAAAAGTCAACAGGGTTTGGGTTTGGACTAAAGACACAAGTAGTCCCTATGGTTTTTAGTTTAATAATTGACAGAGCTAGTCCCTAGGGTTTAAGTTTGGTTAATTAAGTCAACTTTAACTGGATTAGGTTAACGGAGTTAACCTGGAAAGTCCGAATTGTCTCATCATCCCCTAGTTGAAAGAATTTTCGTCCCAAAAATTAATTTTTTTTCTGAGTGTCACATCATCCCCTAGTTGAAATAATTTTCGTCCTGAAAATTAGAATAGTACCTTAAGTGTTTGATGTGGATTGCTTGAACAGATGAGGATACTTGCGCATCATCTGGTCCTCGCGCTCCCAAGTGAATTTTGATCCGTGTTTTGAGTTCCAACGAACTCTAACAATAGGGATTTTACTGCGTTTAAGCGTTTTGACTTCCCTATCCATGATTTCTACCGGTTCTTCGACAAAACACAATTGTTCATCGATGTGTAGTTCCACAAGAGGAACCGCGAGCGTTTTGTCTGCTAGACATTTCTTCAAGTTCGAGACATGAAAGACATCATGTACACCACTAAGTCCTTCCGGTAGGTCCAGTTGATACACTACTAGGCCAATTCTCTTCACTATCTTGAACGGTCCAACATAACGAGGATTCAGTTTGCCTCGCTTCCCGAAGCGAATTACACCTTTCTAAGGTGAGACTTTGAGTAGAACCATGTCGCCTACTTGAAACTCTAACGGATTACGACGCTTATCGGCGTAGCTCTTTTGACGATCACGAGCTGCCTCCATACGGTTTCGGATTTGAACGATCTTTTCAGATGTTTCGAATACAAATTCGAGACGCGTAAGTTGGCTATCCCTAACTTCAGCCCAACAGATAGGAGATCGGCATTTACGTCAGTACAATGCCTCGAATGGTGCTGCTTTGATGCTAGTGTGATAAATGTTGTTGTAGGAGAACTCCACTAAAGGTAAGTGAGACTCCCAAGTGTTACCGAAATCGATAAGACAAGCTCTTAGCATGTCCTCTAAGGTTTGAATGGTACGTTCCGTTTGACCATCAGTTTGAGGGTGATACGCCGTACTCATGTCTAGACGCGTACCTAAAGCTTTTTGTAGAGATTGTATCAAATGTGATGTGAATCGAGCGTCTCGATCTAAAATGATAGAAATTGGCACTCTGTGCCGATAGACTACTTCTTTCAAGTAAAGACGAGTAAGTTTCTCCATCTTGTCAGTTGCTTTGATGGCTAAGAAGTGAGCAGATTTTGTCAAGCGATCTACGATCACCCAGATGGTGTCGCATCTGATAGGAGTTCGGGTTAGTATAGTGATAAAGTTCAGGGAAATTTGTTCTCGTTTCCACATTGGAATCTTTAGTTGTTGAAGTAGACCAGAAGGCTTTTGCTATTCCACTTTGACCTTTGAGTAGGTTAGGCACTAGCTCACATAGGCGGCTATATCGGCTTTCATCTTCGGCCACCATTATAACACATTTAGGTCGTGATACATCTTGTCAGAACCTGGATGAATAGAGTATCGGGATTTATGAGCTTCATCCACAACCAGTTCTCTTAAGTTTCCATACACTGGAACCCATATTCGCTCTGCAAGGTAGCGAATGCCATCTGATTTGACCTCCAGTTGTTCTCACATACCGCATGTGGCTTCCAGCGGTAGGTTTTCCTCTTTAAGGGCTTCGAGTTGAGCACTTCGGATTTTGTCAGGTAATCCGGTGTGAATAGTAAGTTGTAATGCTCGAACTCGTTTAGGTTTGGTGTCCTTACATCTTAGGTCATCGACTACCATATTAATCTTACTCGGATGGTATCTGATTGCACAGTTCTGGTCGTTTAAGAGTTCGACCCAACGACGCTGTCACATATTCAACTCTTTCTGTTCAAAGATATGTTGAAGACTCTTGTGATCGGTATAGATGGTGCATTTGGTACCGTACAAGTAATGTCTCCATATCTTTAGTGCAAATACTACGGCTCCCAATTCTAAGTAGTGAGTCGTGTAGTTCTTCCCGTGGATTTTCAGTTGACGAGAAGCGTATGCGATCACTTTCTCGCATTGCATCAGTACACAACCAAGACCTTGGATGGATGCACCACAATATACCACAAAATCATCCGTTCCCTCTGGAAGGGATAAGGTTGGTACACTGCAGAGTTTTTGTTTCAGAAGTTGGAATGCTGATTCCTGGGTATCACCCCAGTTATAAGGTTTACTCTTTTGGGTTAGAGTAGTGAGGGGTTGTGCAATCTTGGAGAATCCTTCAATGAAACGACGGTAATAGCCAGCCAATCCTAGAAATTGTCGCACCTCAGTTGGCGTTGTCGGTGCCCCCAATTCTTGATTGCTTCTATTTTAGATAGTTCAACATGTATCCCTTTCTCGTTAACTACATGTCCTATGAATTGCACTTCGCGAATCCAGAATTCACACTTGGAAGATTTTGCATACAATTGCTCTTGTTTAAGCAATTCCAGAATCAAATGTAGGTGTTACTCATGTTCATCCCTATTCTTGGAATAGATGAGGATATCATTAATGAAAACGATGACGAACTAGTCAAGGTACGGTTTACACACACGGTTCATGAGATCCATGAACACCGCGGGTGCGTTGGTCGGTCCGAATGGCATGATCATGAATTCGTAGTGACCATACCTTGTCCTGAATGCCGTCTTTGAGATGTCCTCCTCTCGGACTCTCATTTGATAGACGGATCTAAGATCTATCTTACAATAGAAGCTTGATACTTGGAGTTGATCAAATAGATCATCGATGCGGGGTAGAGGATAATGGTTCTTGATCGTCACTTTGTTTAGCTCACGATAGTCGATGCACATGCGAAAAGTTCCATCCTTCTTCTTGATAAACAGGACTGGAGCTCTCCATGGCGATGAGATAGGTCTGATAAATCTCTAACAACTCTGGCAGTCATGTAGATAACTGTTGTAACTCGCTAGGTGCAAGTTTGTACGGTGCTCGAGTAATAGGCGCTGTTCCGGGTGCTAGGTCAATTTGAAATTTAACTTGGCGATGCGATGGAAGACCAGGCAGGTCTTCGGAAAATATCTCTAGATAATCGTGAATGATCAGGATATCGTCAATCTTCTTCTCCTCGGATGGCTGCTCGGCGACGAGAGCCAGACTGGTAGTATGACCTTTTCATAGACACTTTTGTGCTTTCATGAAGGATATGATGCCAACGACTGCACCACTCCTTTCGCCTTAGACATAAAGGGTTTCTCCACTAGGGTGAGGAAGAAGAATAATTTTCTCCCGATAATTTCGGTTTGGTTCTTAGATAACCAATTCATTCCGACAATTACGTCGAAACTACCAAGTGTGACTGGCATAAGGTCAATGTCAAGTTCATGACCAGCCAATCCAAGTTTACAACCCTTAAGAAAGTGAGTTGCTTCAATTATCTGTACATCATCTATTTCTATGGTGTACTTAGCTTCTAGCAGGGTTGGAGTACGACCGCACCAGTAAGAAATTTGTGAGGCCATTGAAATAACTGTATATGCTGGAGCATAAATAAAATTAGACCAAGGATTAGTCACATGATAAGGTAACAACGTCAAATGGAATCTATTGTTGGAGTGTAAGGAGTAACGTGTTAGTTTAGAAAGAATTTCTCAAATCCAGCTTGCATAGTTGGAGTCGATGGGTTTTCCATGAGTTTCATTGATCAAGTCTGGATGAGAGTCTTAAGTTCACTAAGGCTCTTACATGAGTAGAATCAAATGATGGATCTTATGGATGATAGTTCAATGTGTTCGTAAATACCTTCAACATGATAGTCGCGTCTATCAACTGTTAATCAGGTTTAACGATACTAACTAGTCGTTGAGTGGTTTACGAGAATTTCTACTGACAGTGGAAACTTAAGTCTGTAAATCACTGATTAGGACCATTTATCCACACACTAGGTTTCACCAGGACTTACATGCACCTCAAATTACTATTACGTGTGCACTTGTAATGATAATTTGCTTTGCATGCTCACCCTAGTTCTCCCTGTCCTGTGTCAAAATGTCCTTTAGTTTGTATTGCCGAGTAGAGAGTGTTGTTAGATATGATAAGTCATTGAAAGGTGTAGTCATCAACCATAAGTTGATCGACTAGGACTCATATCAGGATGAGTAGTCAGAAATCGTTTGATCCGAGTATTCACTCGAGTTGAAATACACTACGATGGTCCAATCCAGCGGATTGTAGATGATATGACGCATTCAAAATGCGACTTCAAGATGTGAAACTAGTTCATGGATATGTGTTACTAGAAGAGGCAAAGTAGTCGTCTTTCCAACTGAGTCAGGATAGGTTTTGGGTATGCAATGTGCAAGGCGTTCTCAACCTTGTGGTCAATCTTTCTTCAACAGAATATCTACCAAAGCGCGAGCCCACGGCTCGGGAAAGTGATGACATCTATGTGTCAGTGGATTCTGCAATGATGAGTGCAACAGTCTGCCTTTACACGGCGTATTGTTGCTAGTGGGTACAGTAGGGACTCGCCTCCGACGATCCCAACTCCCAAAGAGACATTTACTACTACAGAGTGTCGTCCATAACATGGACCTGAGAAATCCCACCATACCCGACAGATGATGGTGGTGTAAGAGACTCCTCTGAAGGCTCCGTCTTGCTGCCCTCGGACGGGAGTGGATGTTGTTTTGGTGATTCCCCGAGTGCCTCCACTTTGAATTATGATGCAATGCGAATGACGTGTTCCTTGTCAAAAGAGGGTGATATAGATGTTGTCATCATTCCTGCAATGCAATGTATGTATGGATACCATGTGTATCATGTATGAGTGTCTGTGTCGTGTAACTAATGCATGTGTGCGGTTATAGTCTAGTATGCAATCCTAGTTCTCTTTAACCAATGGCTCTGATACCAATCTGTCACACCCCCAAATTCCACTAATGGAGTTTTACCGTTTGGCGTGTGAAAAACCAAGATCTCAGTCATTAGTTACTTCAAATGACACTATATGGGACTTAAAATGTCATAACATAAAAGTTCAGAGTTAAATGCGGAAGCGTAAACGTTAGAATGAAATCAAAAGTAATTACACGCAACAAGCTTCAATTAATGTAAATAAGTAACAATGATTAAAATGTTTGAAATGAATGACATGACAGTAGGACTCCATGCATGTCCTAAGTGTGCAACCTGTGCCAAAGCGACCTGAGAAACATGTAAGAAAAAGTGTCAACACAAGGTTGGTGAGTTCACAGGTTTGTATGTAAATAAACTGTTTGAGTGTTGCTGGATCCACATACGTAAGTCACACCTATTGCTAGCTCGACAATGTACAAGTTACTCTAAGCGCTCGTAACCGTATACTGACAGTTTATGTTTGAATGCCTCCCACCAGGTCTATCCACCATGGTGCATGTTTTAGGTCAATATTACACCCGTTCGACCTCCAATCGAGTTAGCGCGACTAACGCGGGTGGGGTTTGTCAAACCCAATAGTACTACTCAACATACCACACTATTTTTCATATTTAAACGGTTTGAAGTGAGGACTTTCATGATAGAGTTTACACTTAAGTACACAAGTGGTAGTGAAATACTATGTGATCCATGTCCGTTTATGTGTGTCTCTCCCTGGCTGGAAGACAAGTAACGGATGTCTGTTCGTACGCATGTTTCTCCCCAATGGGAAAACAAGTAAAATGATATCCGTTTGTATGTATGTTTCTCCCCAACGGGAAAACAAGTAAAATACCGTTTGTGTGTATGCATGTTTCTCCCCAACGGGAAAACAAGTAAAATAATGTTTGTGAGTATGCATGTTTCTCCTCATCAGGAAAACAAGTAAAATGATGTTTGTGTGTAAGCATGTTTCTCCCCCAATAGGAAAACAAATAAAAAGGGGCCGTGAAACTCACCTTAGTTTGAGTAGTGGTTGGATTACACAGGAAATAAGTTGGAACCACAATTGTAAGCCTCACACGACTTACATATGCCCTAGAATTATAAACACATAAATTAGGGTCATATGGGGTTTTGTGACGACGACACGAAAGTTTGAACGTCATAACGCATTCTAATGATCTAAGAGTAGACGAATGCGTCTACAGAAATATATATTCCTTAATATAATAATTAAGGTAATTGCGTTACGTGTCGAACGTTAATAACGAATAACATTAAGTAAATAAATAAATTCGTACGTTTGCCATTTAAAATGGTTAGGAAAATAATATAACTATATATATTATTTTTAAGTCGTATGATTAACAAAATAATCATTTGCGTGAAAAAAAAATAATAAATATATTATTTTTATTCGATATAATAAACGTGAGTAAATAATATAAACAATTATATTATTAATTAGTTTAAAAACGTCACACGAAATAATAAACGAGGCGAAATAGTATAAAATATATATATTATTTTGTACTAGGAGTCAAGGGTTAAAAATAATATAAACATATGATTTCATACGAAGTCGGGGTTTGAAAATAATATAACTATATTATTTTAAAAGTGGAATTATTAATAATTATAAGTTATAAAATCAAATCCGAGCCTACGGGTTATTTTTCGGGTTAAAACACTTTAATATATTATTATATTAATATAGGAAAAGGTTTTATAATTGAATAATGTTTAGAAAATAATTAAAAACAAAAAACAGGGGAGGGAGGCTCGAACCCGGGTCCCCTTCCTGTAATCACAAGTGTTTAGCCAGTTCAGCCCGCTAGCGTTTCGCTAGGATAACCGGATTTAAAAGGTTTTAATCAATAACTCTCCTGAGTTCTTCCCTTATACTTAGAACCGATTGAATCCAGTCCCAAAACCCACAAATCTGATCGCGAATGGTCAAGGAATCATGGGGGTTTTGTTAATCGAGTCATGACGAACCTGTAGTTAGGTATAATTGCAAAGACAACAGGTTTAAGATGGTTTGATTTAAGAAAAACGGGCCGAAACCCTAGAATGAAGAACACATAATCAATTGGTAAAATCCGATGATAAATGATTTGATTAACATATGGTTTTTATTAAACAGAGGATTGTGAGTCTGGTGATACAAGTTAATTGGATTTAAAACAAGTTTAGAGTAGGGTTCGATCAAATTATAAAATTGTATGAACCTAAGAACTGGATTCCAGTCGAATCGGTGCTATGAGCCCAAATTGACATAGGGCTTTCAATCTAGGAGTAAAAACGAAGCCACATGTGTAGTTGGTTACCAGAATGGATGATGAATTGCAGGTTCACGACCAAAGCTCGTTTCCGACATGTTTGGGTTGATTCCCGGTGATCCTTGCTGCGTCTCCGGCGAACTTGGTGTGAGCAATTGTTTCAGTGGGGTCCGAATGTGGTGTGCTGGTGACGAATTGAAGGGATAATAGCCCGTAATATCGAATTCGTTTGAAATGGAGTTATAGTGTCGACGGTTTCGACATAACTACCCATAATTGGGTTTAATTCGGCCAATAATGCAAATTAATACGATGATTATGGTCGTTAATGACATAATTCATCTCCTAACAGTTTCAATTCGAACATAAACGATCGTAGGGTTTTGAATTTGGATTAAAGCCGCAAATTTGACTTTTAAAAGTCAATTGAAATCGAGTTTGGGCTAATTGTAGGTTTAGTCCCTATTGTTTCATGTTCTTAAGATTAGAAAATTGGAAGGAATAGGCCCTAGCGTTAGAATTTGGTTAATCAAGATTGTGGTTTGGTTAGTTTGACTTTTTAAAAGTCATCAGGAACACATAAATTTGAATTTTGACCTCAAAAGTCAACAAGGTTTGGGTTTGGACTAAAGACACAAGTAGTCCCTATGGTTTTTAGTTTAATAATTGACAGAACTAGTCCATAGGGTTTAAGTTTGGTTAATTAAGTCAACTTTAACTGGATTAGGTTAACGGAGTTAACCTGGAAAGTCCGAATTGTCACATCTATGTAGACCTCCATGGTGTCCCCTAGTTTTTCTTTGAACATTATGTTCACCAGCCTTTGGTATGTAGCCCCTGCATTTTTCAAACCAAAAGGCATATCAATATAACAATAGATACCAGTTGGAGTCATGAACGCGGTATCCTCCTGATCTGAGTGTTCCATCTGAATTTGTTGGAATCCTCATGAAGCATCCATGAAAGTCAGCATTTCATGGCCTGCTGTGGCGTCGATCATAGAGTCAATGTGTGGTAGTGGAAAAGGATATTTGGGGCATGCTTTGTTCAAGTCAGTGAAGTCTACACAGACTCCCTATTTCCCATTCTTCTTCTGGACCACCACCACATTAGCTAGCCACCTTGGGAATTTCCCTTCCCTTATCATTCCTGCCTTTAGTAGGGCTGTTCAAAAAGCCCGTGGCTCGTGGCTCGCTCGAAGTTCGCTCGAAAAAAGCTCGGAAAAAGCTCGGCTCGGGAAAAGCTCGGTTTTAAACGAGCCGAGCCGAGCTGGCTCGAATTCTAAACGAGCCGAGCTCGAGCTAGGGTTGGCTCGGCTCGGGCTCGGCTCGTGGGCTCGGCTCGTGGCTCGGCTCGTCTAAATAACCAATATATATATATATATATATATATATATATATATATATATATATATATATATATATATATGTTATATATGTGTTATATTTGAAATATGATGTTTTGATTTTTTAAGTTAATTTGTTTTCAAGAACTCTGAGTTTTGGACTAAAATTTTACTTTATCTACAATTGTATTTACTCTCTACTTTGTAAGTTTTGGGTTATCTATGTTTTTTTTTGTATTTTATATATTGTCCCTTCCATCTATTTAGTTTTTTGAAGACAATCAACTTCAAACCGAGAATAAAATATTTTTTTTGTTGTTTATATATATATTAATATGTAAAAAAAAATTAAAAAAAAAAAAAAAAAAAACGAGCTAGCTCGACGAGCCACGAGCTGGCTCGAGCTTTTTACGAGCCGAGCTCGAGCTCAACTTTTCAGCTCGGAAAAAAAATCGAGCCGAGCCGAGCTGGCTCGTTTAATTTCGAGCTCGAGCTCGAGCCAAGCCTGGCTCGGCTCGGCTCGGCTCGTTTACAGCCCTAGCCTTTAGTAGTCTTTCAACCTCTTCGTGGATAACTATGTTCCTCTTCGGTGCAAATTTTCTTCTTTTTGGATGTATTGGCCTGAAACTGTTATCAACACCTAATTTATGTGTAATAATATCTTTTGAGATACCTGTCATGTTTTCATGTTTCCAAGCGAAAGTTGAGGTTCTGCTTCTTTGTAATTCTATAAGATCTTGTTCAATATCCTTGGGGATATTGGTTCCAACTAGCACCATGACATCAGGATCCTTTATGCTTAAGGATACTTCTTTAACATCCTTCTCTTTGGTTTCCAAGACGTCTCGGGCTTGTTTCTTTAATTGCTATGCTTGCCTGGTTTTGGCGGAGGCTTTCATTGAAGAAGTATAACAGTTTTTTGCTTCCTTATGGTCACTGTTGATCTTCACTACCCCCGACGGGTAGGCATTTTGACACATTGGTGATATGTTGAGGGTACTACCTTCATGTCATGAATCCAAGGTCTCCCTAGAATAATATTATAGCAAGACAAAGAATCAATAACACAAAATTTATGTATAGCATTTACCCCTTCGATGTATATTGGCAGCTTTATCTCTCCAACTGTGTTTTTGATCTCTCCAATGAATCCTACCAGCACTGAGGATTTTGAGACAATTTCGGAATCCGGGATCCCCATCTTCTTTAGGACTTCAAGTTGTATGATGTTCACCGAACTCCCTCTGTGACAATCCGGACTTTTCCAGTTAACTCCGTTAACCTAATCCAGTTAAAGTTAACTTAATTATCTTAATTCAAACCCCAGGGACTACTTCTGTCATTTTTCAAACCCTAATTACAAGGACTACTTGTGTAATTAGCCTAAACTCGATTCTATTTGACTTTGTAAAGTCAAAATCCAAGCCTTAAATCCTATTGACTTCTGATAGTCAAACTAACCTTGTAGATAACCACATTCAAACTACAAGGATCAATTCTGTTTTTTTTTCAAACTCAATTGCATGAAACCAGAAGGACTAAACTTGTAAATTACTTAATCTTGATTTCTGTTGACTTTATAAAGTCAACCCGTGTGATCTTGAGTCAAATTTGCATACCACGATCGATTTCAGTTGGAGTTGTAACCGAAATTACTCGAATATGGTCATTAACGGCCATCATTAATCCATAAACACGGTATTGATTCGTAATTAACACCACTTATGAGTAGTTAAGTCCTAAACGTCGACCCTCGCGTCTAAGACCATCAATTCGATTAATCGGTTTGTTATTTCCCACAATTAGGCATCTGCGCACCTCTATCACGCCCTCAGAAGCAATCCCCTACACCAACTCGATCAGAATCAAGGCCAGAAATGCCGGAGACCAAACCGTGCGGAGCTGGAACCCCAATTTGTTGTTCTCTAACAATCCGATATCGTTTCAGGTAATCAAATACACCCTTAGTTTCGTTTTCTGGTCTACAACTAAAGCCCTCACCTAATTTGGACACACAACATCGAATTAAGCATAAACTCGTACCTAGGGTTCATCTGATTTCGGTTTAGTCGAACTCTAATCCGGACATCACCTCAATCTAGGGTTCTTCGCGAACCCAGTTTATTCGAGCTTCACCCTAAACTCAGTTTAAATCCAATTAAATCATATAGGTAGCTTCGCAATTTAACATACTTTGAAAGCCCTATGAATCCAACAACATACATTATCGTTTTTAGTCAATTCGATTCCAAGATCAAAACCTAGGGTTCCGACATTTTCAATACAGAATTAAACTATCTCTAAACTGTTATTTTTACAATTAAACTCACTCACAGACTCGAAATTCCTTGATGAACAAAACCCCTATGATCTCTTGGTCAATCGCGGTCGATTTCAAGAGATTAAGGGTTGATTTTGGTTCGGATCGCACAAAAGGGGAAGAACACAGTGGATTGGAAGATTAAAACAAATCTGATCCGGGTTCTAACGCGATGACCCTAGCGGGCGTAGTGGTTAAAGCTTTGGTGTGTGGGGGAGGAGACCCGGGTTCGATCCCTCCACCTCCCTTTTCTTTTTAAAACAATTTTAAACTATTATTTTTAATATAAAAACTTACCCCATGTTATTATAATAATATATTATGACATTTTAGCCTCGTATATTACCCGTAGGCTCGGATTTAAAATTATAACCTATTTCTACTCATAAAATAATATATTTTTCTATATTATTTTCAAATCACAACTTAAAATGAAACGATATTTTTTAATTATTCTAGCATCGTGACCTCAATTAAAAATAATATTTTTATATTATTTTTGCCACAATTATAAACGTTATGAAGACGTTTAAAATTTATAAATAATATATTTATGTATATTATTTACCCTCTTTTTATTAACTTCGGATAAAATAATATACTATTATTATTTTCAACTTGTGTCTCAAACCTATTGGATTATTTCAAACTATTAAATAATATAATTATTTATATCATTGACCCACGTTTTATACTCAATTAAAAATAATATAATTATTATTTTTCCACGCAAACGTTTATTAATCCTTCGAACTTAAAAATAATATATGGTATATATATTATTTTCTTAAACATTTCTGAATGACCCAAACACACAAGTATTATACATATTATTCGTAACGTTCGACACGAAATTTAGTTATGCTAATTCTATTCCGAAATCTATTTTCCTGTAGACGCGTTCGTCTACCCGTTAACCCTTAGAATGTTTTAAGACGTTCTAATTTTCCGTGTCGTCGTCACAAATCCCATTGTATCGCTAACTTATGTGGTTATGATTCTAGGGCATACGTAAGCCGTGCAGGCTAACACTTGAGGTTCTAAATCTCATACTTGTGTGATACTACCTACTACGCAACGCAGGTGAGTTTCACGACCCCTTTTTACTACTTTTAAACTGGGGGAGAAAACATGATACAAACTCTTTTGATTTTTGTACTTCATTTTATATCAATTGTTATGACTATGCGTAAACTCTATCATGAAAGTCCTCACATCGAACCGTTTAAATATGAATATAGCGATGTATGTTGGGTAGTACTACTGGGTTTGACAAACCTCACTCGCGTTAGTCGCGCTAACTCGATTGGATATCGAACGGGTGCAATATTGACCTAAACGTGCACCGTGGTTGATAGACCTGGTGGGAGGCAATACAAACAGTCAGTTTACGGTTGCGAGCGTAATAGCAAACATGAACATGGGTTAGCTACTCATTGGTATATATATGTTGATTGTACATTAATCTGGTAAACGCTTTATTACTATACTGAAACCTGTGAACTCACCAACCTTGTGTTGACACTTTTCTTACATGTTTTCTCAGGACGCTTAGCTATGGCACAGGTTGCACAATTAGGACATGCATGGATTCCTACTGTCATTTCATTCATTTCAAACATGATAAACAGTTTACTTAATTATATTGATTGACGCTTGTTGCGTGTAACTACTTTAAATTTTATATCAACGTTTACGCTTCCGCATTAACTCTGAACTTTTATGTTATGACATTTCAAGTCTCATATAGTTTCGTTTGATGTAACTAATGACTGAGATCCTGGTTTGTCACTTCCCAAAATGGTAATGCTTCGTTAGTTGAAATTGGGGGTGTGACAGATTGGTATCAGATCCATTGGTTATAGAGAACTAGGATTGCATACTAGACTATAGCCGCACACATGCATTAGTTACACGACACAGACACTTATACCTGATACATATAGCACCTATACATACATTGCAGTGCAGGCATGTTAATACCATCCGTATCACCCTCAGTTGGCAAGGGACACATCATTTGCATTGTATCATCATTCCCAGTGGCGACACTCGGAGAATCACCGGAACATCATCCACTCCCGTTCGAGGGCAGCGAGACGGAGCCTTCGGAGGAGTCACCTACATCACCATCACCCGTTGGGTATGGGGGGCTTTCTCAGGTCCATGTTATGGACGACACTCAGCACTAACGTATATCTCTTTGGGAGTTGGGATCGTCGGAGGCGAGTCCCTACTGTACCCACCAGCAACAATACGCCGAATGAAGGCAGACCGTTACACGCATGATTGCAGAATCCATTGACACGTAGATGTCATCATTTTCCCGAGCCATGGACTCGCGTCTTTGATCGATATTCTGTTGAGAATGGATCGAACACAAATCTGAGAACGCATTGTTCAATGCAAACTTAAACCCTATCTTGACTCAGTTGAAAGGACGGCTACTTTGCTGCTTTCTGTAACTTGTATTCATGAATTAGTTTCATTCCTCGAAGTCGCATTTCATGTACATGTTTGTTACATGTTCTCATTTACAATCCGCTGGATTGGACTCCTGTATTGTGTTTAACTCGGGTGAATACTCGTATCAACCTATTCCCGACTACTCATACTGATATGAGTCCTAGTCGACCAACTTATGGTTGATGACTACTCCTTTCATTGACTTATCATATCTGACAACACCCTATACTCAGCAATATAACCTAAAGGACATTATGACACAGGACAGGGAGAACAAGGGTGAGCATGCAAAGCAAATTATCATTACGGGTGCACACGTAATAATAATTTGAGGTGCATGTAAGTCCTGATGAAACCTAGTGTGTGGATGAATGGTCCTAATCAGTGGTTTACAGACTTACGTTTCCACTATCTGTAGAGACTCTCATAACCCACCCAACGATTAGTTGGTATCGTTAAACCTGTTCAACAATTGATAGACGCGACTATCAGGTTGAAAATGTTTACGGATACACTGAATTATCATCAATGGGATCCATCCATGTTATATTCACCCATGTAAGAGTCTTAGTGATCTTACAACTCTCATTCAAACTTAATCAATAGAACCACCTAGAGTGAAACTCTAGTAGAACCTCAGAGTAAAACCACCGACTCCAACTATGTACACAGAATTTGAGGAATTCTTTCTATGCTAACATGTTATTCCGTACACTCCTACAATAGATCCCACTTGAACTTGTTACCTCATCCTGTGACTAATCCTTAGTCTAACTTCGAATTTTACTCCAGCATATTCAATCCTGTAAACGAATTTCTTTCTTCACGAAATGATCCCGTTGATCCAATGACATTAGGAAACAAAGATTTAACCTAACCAACCATCAGTTGAACACAACTACTTAAACATACACCCTACCTCTTATGCTACTGGGATCTATATCTCATTAGACTTTTCTTCCTTACATGTGAACCTCTTCCCTTAGCCTATGCATTGGCTGACACTTGCCTTATAAACACTGGTCTCACTAGAAGTCTCAGCATGACTTCATGAATTTCATGTTAGTACGGTCGTACTCCGACTCTATTAGCAACTAAGCACACTATAGGGATAGAAGACGGTCAAGTAATCGAAACAACTCACAATCTTAAGGCGTGTTAACTAGGATTGGCTGGTCAAAAGATTGACAATGACCTTATGCCAGTCACACTCGGCAACTTCGACGTAATTGTCGGTATAGATTGGTTATCTAAGAACCAAGCCGAAATTATTTGTCGTGAGCAAATTTGTTCGCCTACCTCTCCCGAATGGAGAAACCCTTTCTGTCCAAGGCGAAAAGAGTGGTGTTGTCGTGGGCATCATATCTTTCATGAAAGCACAAAAGCATATACGTAAAGGTCGTATTGTCATTTTGGATCTCGTCACCGAGCAGCCATCTGAGGAGGAGAAGATTTACGATATCCCGATCGTTCGTGATCATCCGGAGGTATTTCCCGAAAGACTTGCCTGGTCTTCAGCCACATCATCAAGTCAAATTCCAAATTGATCTAGCACCCGGAGCAGCGCCTATTGCTCGAGCACCCTATAGACTTACACCTAGTGAGCTACCAGAACTATCCACGCAACTGCAAGAGTTGTTGGATAAAGGCTCCATCCGACCTAGCTCATCGCCATGGAGAGCTCTAGTCCTATTCGCCAAGAAGAAAGACGGGACTTTTCGTGTGTGCATTGACTACCGTGAGCTGAACAAAGTAACTATCAAGAACCGATATCCTCTACCCCACATTGACGGTATGTTTGACAAACTCCAAGGATCAAGCTTCTATTCCAAGATAGATCTTAGAATCCGGTTATCATCGGTTGAGATTCCGAGACGAAAACATCTCAAAGACAGCATTCAGAACTAGGTATGCTCACTATGAATTCATGGTCATGCCCTTCAGATTGACCAATGCACCCGCGGTATTCATGGACCTCATAAACCATGTGTGTAAACCGTACCTAGATCAGTTCGTTATCGTCTTCATCGATGACATCCTCACCTACTCCAAGAATATGGATGAACATGAGGAACATCTGTGTTTGATTTCAGAATTGCTAAAACAAGAGCAATTGTATGCTAAACTTTCTAAGTGCGAACTCTGGATTGGAGAAGTGAAATTCTTATAACATATAGTCAACAAGACGGGAATACGTGTCAATCCAGCTAAAGTAAAAGCAATCAAGAATTGGGCAGCACCTACAACGCCGACGGAGGTGCGTCAATTTCTGGGATTGGCTGGCTACTACCATCGTCTCATTGAAGGATTCTCCAAGATTGCCCAACCCTTCACGGCCTTAACTCAAAAAAAAAAAGGTAAACCCTATCTCTACAGTGCACCAAATCCTATCTCTTCCAGAGGGAACGGATGATTTTGTGGTATATTGTGATGCATCCATTCAAGATCTTGGTTGTGTGTTGATGCAACGTGAGAAAGTGATCGCATACGCTTCTCGTCAATTGAAAATCCACGAGAAAAACTACACGACTCATGACTTAGAGTTGGGAGCCGCGGTATTTGCACTAAAGATCTGGAGAAATTACTTGTACGGTACCAAATGCACTATCTACACCGATCACAAGAGTCTTCAACATATCTTCGAACAGAAAGAGTTAAACATGCGACAGCGTCGTTGGGTCGAACTCTTAAACGACTATGACTGTGCAATCAGATACCATCCATGGAAGGCTAATGTGGTAGCCGATTCCCTAAGTCGTAAGGACACCAAACCTAAATGAGTTCGAGCATTACAAAATACTATTCACACCGGATTACCTGATAAAATCCAAAGTGCTCAACTTGAAGCTCTGAAAGAGGAAAACCTACCGCTGCAAGGTACACGCGGTATGGAAGCACAACTCGAGGCCAAATCTGACGGTATTCACTACTTCGCCTAGCGAATATGAGTTCCAGCATTCGGTAACTTAAGGGAACTGGTCATGGATGAAGCTCATAAATCTTGTTACCCCATTCATCCAGGTTCCGACAAGATGTATCATGACCTAAAGGTGCTATATTGGTGGCCAAAGATGAAGGCTGATATTGCTACCTATGTGAGCAAGTGTCTGACTTGTGCAAAGGTCAAAGTGGAATACCAAAAGCCTTCTGGTCTACTTCAACAACCAGAGATCCCAATGTGGAAATGGGAACAAATTCCTATGGACTTCATAACCAAACTACCCCGAACCCCTACCGGATGTGATACCATATGGGTGATCGTTGATCGATTAACAAAGTCCGCTCACTTCTTAGCAATCAAAGAGACCGACAAAATGGATAAACTTACTCGTACTTACCTGAAAGAAATAGTCTCTCAGCACAGGGTGCCAATCTCCATTATTTCAGATCGTTATGCACGAATCACTTCTCGTTTCTGACAGTCGTTACATAAAGCTTTAGGCACGTGTCTAGATATGAGCACAGCGTACCATCCTCATACTGATGGCCAAACAGAACGTAATATCCAAACTCTGGAGGACATGCTACGAGCTTGTGTGATCGATTTCGATAACACTTGGGAGTCTCACCTACCGTTGGTGGAGTTCTCCTACAACAACAGTCACACTAGCATCAAGGCAGCTCCATTTGAAGCACTTTATGGACGGAAATGTCGTTCTCCTATCTGTTGGGCCGAAGTTGGGGATAGTCAACTTACAGGTCCTGAACTCGTACTCGAAATCTCTGAAAAGATGGTTCAAATTAGAAATCGTATGGCGGCAGCTCGTGATCGTCAAAAGAGCTACGCCGATAAGCGTCGTAAACCCTTAGAGTTTCAAGTAGGCGACATGGTCCTATTCAAGGTCTCACCTTGGAAAGGTGTAATTCTCTTCGGGAAGCGAGGCAAACTGAATCCTCGTTATGTTGGACAATTCAAGACAGTGAAGAGAATTGGCCCAGTAGCGTATCAACTGGACCTACCGAAAGGACTTAGTGGTGTACACGATGTCTTTCATGTCTCAAACTTGAAGAAATGTCTGGCAGACGAATCACTCGCAATTCCTCTTGAGGAACTACACGTTGATGAACAGTTACGTTTCATCGAAGAACCTGTGGAAATTATGGATAGGGAAGTTAAAACGTTAAAACACTGTAAGATCCCTATTGTCAAAGTTCGTTGGAACTCGAAACGCGGACCGGAATTCACGTGGGAGCGCGAAGATCAGATGATGCGCAAATATCCAAATCTGTTCAAGCACTCCGCGTCAAATTCTTAAGGTACTATTTAATTTTCGGGACGAAAATTCTTTCAACTAGGGGATGATGTGATAACCCGGGAAACTTTTTTTTTTATATTTATTTTATTTACTTAATTTTCGGGACGAAAATTCCTTCAACTAGGGGATGATGTGACAATCCGGACTTTTCCAGTTAACTCCGTTAACCTAATCCAGTTAAAGTTAACTTAATTATCTTAATTCAAACCCCAGAGACTACTTCTGTCATTTTTCAAACCCTAATTACAAGGACTACTTGTGTAATTAGCCTAAACTCGATTCTATTTGACTTTGTAAAGTTAAAATCCAAGCCTAAAATCCTATTGACTTCTGATAGTCAAACTAACCTTGTAGATAACCACATTCAAACTACAAGGATCAATTCTGTTTTTTTTTCAAACTCAATTGCATGAAACCAGAAGGACTAAAGTTGTAAATTGCTTAATCTTGATTTCTGTTAACTTTCTAAAGTCAACCCGTGTGATCTTGAGTCAAATTTGCATACCACGATCGATTTCAGTTGGAGTTGTAACCGAAATTACTCGAATATGGTCATTAACGACCATCATTAATCCATAAACACGGTATTGATTCGTAATTAACACCACTTATGAGTAGTTAAGTCCTAAACGTCGACCCTCGCGTCTAAGACCATCAATTCGATCAATCGGTTTGTTATTTCCCACAATCAGGCATCTGCGCACCTCTATCACGCACTCAGAAGCAATCCCCCACACCAACTCGATCAGAATCAAGGCCAGAAATGCCGGAGACCAAACCGTGGGGAGCCGGAACCCCAATTTGTTGTTCCCTAACAATCCGATATCGTTTCAGGTAATCAAATACACCCTTAGTTTCGTTTTCTGGTCTACAACTAAAGCCCTAACCTAATTTGGACACACAACATCGAATTAAGCATAAACTCGTACCTAGGGTTCATCTGATTTCGGTTTAGTCGAACTCTAATCCGGACATCACCTCAATCTAATTAAAATACATGTTTAGATTCTCAATCCGTCATATATTGAAAGCCCTAACCATTTGAGAGCTTATAACATCGAATTAAACGTAACCTGAATCTAGGGTTCTTCGCGAACCCAGTTTAATCGAGCTTCACCCTAAACTCAGTTTAAATCCAATTAAATCATATAGGTAGCTTCGCAATTTCACATACTTTGAAAGCCCTATGAATCCAACAACATACATTATCGTTTTTAGTCAATTCGATTCCAAGATCAAAACCTAGGGTTCCGACATTTTCAATACAGAATTAAACTATCTCTAAACTGTTATTTTTACAATTAAACTCACTCACAGACTCGAAATTCCTTGATGAACAAAACCCCTATGATCTCTTGGTCAATCGCGGTCGATTTCAAGAGATTAAGGGTTGATTTTGGTTCGGATCGCACAAAAGGGGAAGAACACAGTGGATTGGAAGATTAAAACAAATCTGATCCGGGTTCTAACGCGATGACCCTAGCGGGCGTAGTGGTTAAAGCTTTGGTGTGTGGGGGAGGAGACCCGGGTTCGATCCCTCCACCCCCCTTTTCTTTTTAAAACAATTTTAAACTATTATTTTTAATATAAAAACTTACCCCATGTTATTATAATAATATATTATGACATTTTAGCCTCGTATATTACCCGTAGGCTCGGATTTAAAATTATAACCTATTTCTACTCATAAAATAATATACTTTTCTATATTATTTTCAAATCACAACTTAAAATGAAACGATATTTTTTAATTATTCTAGCATCGTGACCTCAATTAAAAATAATATTTTTATATTATTTTTGCCACAATTATAAACGTTATGAAGACGTTTAAGATTTATAAATAATATATTTATGTATATTATTTACCCTCTTTTTATTAACTTCGGATAAAATAATATACTATTATTATTTTCAACTTGTGTCTCAAACCTATTGGATTATTTCAAACTATTAAATAATATAATTATTTATATCATTGACCCACGTTTTATACTCAATTAAAAATAATATAATTATTATTTTTCCACGCAAACGTTTATTAATCCTTCGAACTTAAAAATAATATATGGTATATATATTATTTTCTTAAACATTTCTGAATGACCCAAACACACAAGTATTATACATATTATTCGTAACGTTCGACACGAAATTTAGTTATGCTAATTCTATTCCGAAATCTATTTTCCTGTAGACGCGTTCGTCTACCCGTTAACCCTTAGAATGTTTTAAGACGTTCTAATTTTCCGTGTCGTCGTCACAAATCCCATTGTATCCCTAACTTATGTGGTTATGATTCTAGGGCATACGTAAGCCGTGCAGGCTAACACTTGAGGTTCTAAATCTCATACTTGTGTGATACTACCTACTACGCAACGCATGTGAGTTTCACGGCCCCTTTTTACTACTTTTAAACTGGGGGAGAAAACATGATACAAACTCTTTTGATTTTTGTACTTCATTTTATATCAATTGTTATGACTATGCGTAAACTCTATCATGAAAGTCCTCACATCGAACCGTTTAAATATGAATATAGCGAGGTATGTTGGGTAGTACTACTGGGTTTGACAAACCTCACCCGTTTTAGTCGCGCTAACTCGATTGGATATCGAACGGGTGCAATATTGACCTAAACGTGCACCGTGGTTGATAGACCTGGTGGGAGGCAATACAAACAGTCAGTTTACGATTGCGAGCGTAATAGCAAACATGAACATGGGTTAGCTACTCATTGGTATATATATGTTGATTGTACATTAATCTGGTAAACGCTTTATTACTATACTGAAACGTGTGAACTCACCAACCTTGTGTTGACACTTTTCTTACATGTTTTCTCAGGACGCTAAGCTATGGCACAGGTTGCACAATTAGGACATGCATGGAGTCCTACTGTCATTTCATTCATTTCAAACATGATAAACAGTTTACTTAATTATATTGATTGACGCTTGTTGCGTGTAACTACTTTAAATTTTATATCAACGTTTACGCTTCCGCATTAACTTTGAACTTTTATGTTATGACATTTCAAATCCCATATAGTGTCGTTTGATGTAACTAATGACTGAGATCCTGGTTTGTCACTTCCCAAAACGGTAATGCTCCGTTAGTTGAAATTGGGGGTGTGACACCCTCCGTCAATTAGGATCCTGCGGATGAAGTGATTGGGAATGTACAGGGTGATCACTAAGCCATCGTGATGAGGATCATGTACGTCGTCTCTGTCGCCTTCGTAAAAAGAGATCACTTTCTCTTCAGTTAAGTTGGATGTCTTAGTAGGCCTGTCCTCTTTCTCTGTTTTTGCTTCTTTGGCGTTTCTCTTAGCTGCAGAATAAGAGGTACCACATATGTCAGACCCACCAGATATAAAATTTATTTCCTTGGCATCCGGCGGCGGGGATGTTGCTCTCTGCGAGATCCTGTCATGATCCTTAGATTTATTCTTTCCTTTGCCTAGAAATTCTTTGAGATGTCCTTTGCTTAACAGATAGCTTATCTCTTTTCGCAGAGCAATACAATCTTCGATTACATGGCCGAAGTCCTCGTGGAATGCACACCACTTGGACTTATCCTTCCATCCTGTGTTCTTCTCAAATTTGCGAGGCCACCTGGCTTTTTATCCAAGATCCTGCATAGCAAATAGTAAACCTGTTGTGTCAAGAGAAAAAAAATATTCAGACAATCTAGGATACTCTTCTTCGTCTTCATCGTCTTCCACAGCGTTAACTCTGTGGTTGTCAGGTTTAGAGTAAGGCTTAGATCTATAAGGCTTGAAGGGAGCAGACTCAGTCTTTCGATTGGGCTGGTTATAACTAGTTAGAGCATCCATGCGTTGCTGAATCTTTTTATCATCCTCTAGTCTTATAAATCTTAATGCCCGGTTTCTGACTTCATCAAGGTTTCTACAAGGATTCATGACAAGGTATTCGTAAAATTGGGAGTCTTTTTTCATTCCCATCTTGAATGCCTGGACAGTAGTGGCTACGTCAAGATTCGGGATGTCCAGGGATTCCCGGCCAAATTTGCTGACATAATCCCGAAGGGATTCTCCATTGTTCTGAGTTATCCTGTATAAGTCACTTGTTAATCTTTCGAACGTTCTGCTGCAAGAGAACTGGTTATTAAACAAATTTATTAAATAAGCGAATGAAGTAATAGAATAAGGGGGAACATTCAGTAGCCATTTCAAGGCTGATCCTGTTAGAGCCGAAGCCTTTGCATAAGCAGGCTTCCTTTAGGTCCAAGGGAATGAGGTTTATCTCTATTCTTTCTCTGTACTGCGCGACATGTTCCTCAGGACATGTAGTTGCATTGTACAACTTCATGTTAGGAGTCTGGATGCGCTTGGAGATCTCATCATCACATATCGGTGGAGCAAATCTGGAGATCCTGTGACTGGTAGAGAACATCTACGGTATAGGTTGGACTACACCTGGTACACTGGAGTTCATCTCTCTTAACTTCTTTAACCCCTTGGGCATGGAAAGAGTGATTCCTGTATCTTGCACAAATTCGTTAGTGTTTGAAAATTGATTATAAGTGTTACCGTTCTCAGGATTTCGAAATAATGATCCCAGAGTAACTCCAAGATCCTGATTTGTCGTAACTCTAACAGCCGAGGTAGGGCCAACTGCATTGATTCCTGTTTGCATGGGAAGAAAGTCTCCCTTATGGATTACTAAGGATCCTGAATAATTAAGGTCCAAGATCCTTGGTTGCAGCGGAGTCATCACTTCCACTGGTTTCTTTGACTCTCTGACCTTTTCAAGCTCTCTGAACAACGTCAGGTTATTCTTTTTCTGCTGCTCCATCTGTTGCTTCACTTCTGAGAATAGATTGAGGATCTCATCATTTGAAACTAGCACAGGTCCCCCAGCCGGTATCCCAGATCCCGAAAGACCCGCAGAAATAGTCTTCTTCAACAGATTATCACTCTTCTAGAATGGAGGAGGAAGATGGTTCTTCAACCCAGAGCTTGAAGATGGAGTAGAAACAGAAACATTTTTGGACTGGGATGACATTTTCGAAATTAGTTTAGAAAAATAATGATTGAACGCAAACTTTAACAAATATTTTAAAATGAAAAGCATCACTTGCCCCACGGTGGGAGCCAAATTGTTTTGGTAAAAATCAACCAGGGTAATTTTGTAAACAAACTTAGTAAGTGAGGTAATGTGCTTGTTAGATCGATGTAAAACAATGATCAAAAAGATAAAGCTTGACACAGCTGTTTACGAGGAAAGCCCTTAATCCCTAAGGATTGCCGGAATAAAACCTCAGGAAGTGACTGAAAGTCACTTGCCTCCTAGTATTTTATAAAACAATGAAAATGATTACAAGTACGAGCAGTAGATGATCGATATCTAAGTGTTACAGAGCTTGTTGCGGGTGGATAGTGCTAATTGTGTTGTGTATCGTGCTTCCTAATCAATCAAGCTGCTGATTATATACAAAATACAAGTTAACTAACTATCCGAGAATCCCAGAATCGACTAACTCCTCTAATATGACCGTTGGAAGCCAATCCACACGTCTTCTACACGTTCTCCTTGACTTCTAGAGTGATTATTCAGGGATGAGCTTGACTACGTACGTTTTTCATGCGAATAAGTCAAGATAGAAGAAAGATATGACGGTTAAATATTAAGGATACCGAAACCTGTCAGGATACCGAGGTATGTTGAAGATCCAGGATCCTTAGCTGTAAAATGACCCCTAACATTTATGTCCATTTAATATAAACTAGTAATTGAAAGACAAAAGTATTCGGTTATTATAATTATTTTATAATTATTTTTCCCATGCGAGATTATATATATTAAAAGTTTTTTTTCCAGGATGTGTTCTTAATTTTTTTATATTCACAACCCTTTATTTAATTTGCATTTGTAGGTTCATAATTTATCATTAAGATTTAAATCATATTCATATCTTTCAACCTGTTGATAAGCAAATCTTATATTTAAATTCAGTTCAATAATTTAAGTAACTTTTATTGGTAATTTACCTTGGGTGGTAGGCTTGCTAGAAGTACACATGTATAACTAAGGGAGATGAAAGGGAAAAGAAATAAATAAAATAAGAGTGAGAGAAGAAGACAAAAAAAGGAAAATATGCAAGAATTGTTTATACCTACGATGTCGAATACCATAACAATACGTGTCTCACAATTGCTGGATGGGTTACTATTCAACAGGACTCTACTACTTAATTTACTATATGAACAGTAAGAATTAGTAGTCTTATTGAGACTAGAACTCATAGGTAATCAAATAGATTTATGGATGGAATCAGGTATGCAGTATTTACAGACAAAAGTATTCGGTTATTGGGGAAAAATCCATATACTTCTAATGTCGAATCAGGATCAACTAGGACAGAAATAAAGCATTAGTTCGAACTCTTCTTTGGTGTCAAACGCCCTTGTTGACGATCCTTTACTCCGACAGCATCTAGGGTTCCTCGAATAATGTGATATCTCATACCGGGTAAATCCTTAACCCTCCCCCCTCTTACGACGACTACAGAATGTTCTTGGAGACCCAGCTAGCTCTGGGTTCGAGTTGCATTTCACCCCTAACCACAACTTATACGTTGATTCTTCAACATCAGTCGGTTCGTACCTCCACTTACTTTCATCCATGCTTCATCCTGGTCATGGATAGATCACCCAGGTTCGGGTCCATAAGTAATGACAATTGCCCTATGAAGACTAGCTTTCGCTACGGCTCTGGTGGGTTCCCTTAACCAAGCCACTGCCTATGAGTCGCCGGCTCATTCTTCAACAGGCACACGGTCAGAGCCCTCGGCTCCTCCCACTTCTTGGGAGCTTACGGTTTCATGATCTATTTCACCCCCTGATGGGGTTTCTTTTCACCCTTCCCTCACGGTACTACTTCGCTATCGGTCACCCAGGAGTATTTAGCCTTGCAAGGTTTACCCTGCGGCGAATGTCAGCGGTTCGAGTCCGCTTATCTCCAATTCGTGAACTTAGCCGATACAAAGCTATATTAGCACCCAATTTTTTTGATTCGGCGGTTCGATCTATGATTTATCATTCATGGACGTTGATAAGATCCATCCATTTAGCAGCACCTTAGGATGACATAGCCTTAAAATGAAGGGCGATGTTCAAACGGGGAAAGGCTTACAGTGGATACGTAGGCACCTAGAGACGAGGACAGGCGTAGTAAGCGACGAAATGCTACAGGGAGTTGAAAATTCTCCACATTGGATCAAGAACAGGGTCAGAAGGATCAAAAACTGCTAATTCATACAGGGCCATCGAACCGGCCGAACCAGCAACCAAAGCTGTATGCATTATATGAACATAAAGCAACCGTCCGAGATCATTCAATAGAACGGTATGAACATGATACCAAGGTAAACCCATGGAAATACTCCTTTATGAAAGAAAAAAGACACTACGTAACTTTTGTAGTAACGATATTGATGCTGGTGACGATATCCTTGATATGGAGCTGGAACTGCTAACTAGCATGAATGCGCTAACTATGAATATGATGTCTGAAGATGAAGACCGACTTTATATCACCCTCATGACGAATTGCCAAACCATTTGACTCTTCAACCATTCCAATATAAAGGATTAGTCAATCAAATAATAGATTGTAAATGGGTCGGGTTGAAAATAAATGAATTGCTAGTTGTAGAATATTATTCTCGTTAGACTTAAACCTAACAAAAATAAAATCAAAACTAACAAGAATAAGGGTTTGACCAATTTTGCTCCCTTTCGGCCAAGTAAATTAACCTAATGTTAAGATAAATAAGGGTTTGATCCGGATTTTTCTTCCATTTAGGTGTCAGAGACCGAGAGGGATATTTTCATTCCTTGTCTACTCTTTTCCTTAACAGTATTTTTCGTACAACTAACAATATTGATGCTAGTGACGATATCCTTGATATGGAGCTGGAATTGCTAACTAGCATGAATACGCTAACTAGCATGAATGCGCTAACTATGAATATGATGTCTGAAGATGAAGACCGACTTTATATCACCCTTCAATTCGAATTAGCAAAACCAATGTCTCCTTGCATAATATGGATTTCAAACATTCATGATCTGGATATGAATGAGTCAAATTACTTCTCCCTAGGTCTATTAGTGAACCTTCTCTCCAGGGATTATGAAACTAAAAATATTCTCCCACGTCTTCTCCTTGGCAAAGAGAAATTTTACCATTCGACTATATCCGCTTTTTGTTTCGTTCTTGATACACAATATGTCTATAATACACAATATGTTCACACATATATGATATATGTGTCTGGAGCATATTTGTGCAGAGTTGGGCCGGAGACTCTATTCAAATTGAGCCCAATTTTTTTATTAATTTGATTTAAATATTCATTTTTTTCAAGAACAGTAAGTTTGGCCCCACTTCTAATCTACTAATCTAATTTTTCATTTTTTCTTATATTTATTTTGATTTTGGGGACTTATATTGAATGTGAATGTGTCTCACAACCAAGAATAATTCAGAGGATCATTTCGGTTTTGAATCTAGGACAATAGGTTCAAGAGATGAGAAAATCAAGGATACCCATCAGAAAGACTAATCCAATCCATAATGATATACCTGAAAGTGTTGTGGAGAAGAATCGATCGAAAGAAGGAAGCTTTAGGAGAACTCTTTGTCGCAGAAGAAAGGAGAAGGTGGAAAAGAAGGTGGTAGAGGGGAAAAAGCGGTGGAAGGCATAAAGAAACAGGTGTTTCGAGCCATTTGTACTCCACGCATAAGAACATGTAACAACATAGAACCACTCACAGGCTGCCACGCAGGTGACAACCACTATTCATCACCGCTTTCTTTTAATCTAATTACTAATTTGTAATGGTTTTAGACACACCTATTTTCACCCTTAAACTCTCTGAGAGTGGAAACAAACTTAGTAAAATTGATCGTAGTTTTGTTTCTCACCTTTTCTGGAATAAGTGGTCGGAAGTTTCTTTCATGGCACTAACTAGGGAGCTCTTGGAACACAGTCCACTTGTTTTGATTATAAATTCTCTTAACTTTGGGCATATTCCCTTCTGTGTGATTAAAGATAAATGTAGAAAACCTCAGTGATCTTAAACAGAAGTCGTGAGCCAAATGGGTCACGGTGGGAGACGAAAACTCTACATATTTCCACGATAACATTAATAATAAGATCTGTAGAAGCCGGTTAAAGGGCTAATGCTCAAAGACGGTTGGTGTACTGATCCACAACACATAAAAAAGGAGGTACCTCATCTTTTAAAAAAAAAATTCATGAACCGGCTACTGCTCTACCCAAATTTAAATGCCAATTCTTAAGGAAACTTTATTTCCAAGATGTGGGGTTAATCCTAGTTTGTCTCGATAATCGCAGTCAAGTCGGTGGAAGCAGTCTGTGTTGGTTACGAAGCAAGAGATAAAAGTTTACTTGATATTCAAATAGTTAGGATTTTGAATTTGAGTCAAATTAGTTAGATAGCTTTATTTCCAAGTAATAGTCATTATAAATAGAGGTATGGTTTATTGTATTTTTCAATTCTAAGTCTAATAAAACACGAGAAAAGAGTCGTGGAGTTCCCACATATTATCGTGTTCGTGTAAATTGTTTAACCGACACTGAAAAAAGGTGGTAAAGCTACATATTATGATATCTTGTGAACCAAAGTTCATGGCAGCTGCAGCCACATCTTTTCAAGCTCTATAGCTAAGAGGATTGTTAATTGAATTAACCGATAGTGAAGAAAAGGTGGTAAAGCTACACGTTGATAACAAGTCAGCCATTGCTTTAATGAAAAATCATGTATTCCACGGAAGAAGCAAACACATAAATACAATGTTTTATTTTATATGAGAATGCATTGAACGAGGTGAAGTTTAGGTGGAGTCATGGGCGGTTTATTTGTATGTGAGTGGGGGCAAAGGCACCCACTAACTTAATGGCATTAGTATTAAAATAAGATCCATTTAAATAGAAAATCAAATAGGCACCCATGGTTTTTTTGAAGCAAATGATCCTGGATCCAAAGTTCAAGATTCTCGATATGTCTATGATGGTTTTTCTTTTTAGAATGATATTTGCCTTAAGGACTCCTAAAATTAGGATTTAAACATGTCTAAATAAAGTCAAATATAATTTTTTTCAAATTGGTTTATTTCAATTTCGAGTATCTATATCGGCCAAGTTATTCCAACTTAAGTCTCCAGATAGTGTTTAGTTGTAATAGTTTTATTGCAATTAGGGAATATATCAATTCTCAACTATTTAGAAGTTAGGGTGTTTATAGGAGCCCAAGTGAAATATGAAGATTTTTTATTGCTTTTAGAAATTAACCGAATAAAATTATTTGATCCCTTTGGCCCGGTCCATTTTTAGCATATTTCACTCATCTTGACCGATCTATTTTTAGCATATTTGACCTATCTTGACCGGTCCGTTTTTAGCACCCACCGGTGAAAAATCTTGTATCCGCCACTGGGTGGAGTATGTCAGATGTGACGAACAAAAGGCGGATATTTTAACTAAAGTATTATCAAGGTTAAAGTTTGAAGAAATGAGGAAACTGCTTGGACCAGTTTATCTTGGAAGCAAGACTCCGGATTAGGAGGGATGTGGTGTTAATCCTAATTTCTCCTGATAAGTAAAGTAAAGTCGGTGGAAGCAATCTGTGTTGGTTATGAAGCAAGAGATAAAAGCTTGTTTAATATTCAAATAGTTAGGATTTTGAATTTTAGTCAAATTAGTTAGATAGCTTTATTTACAAGCGACGTGTGCAATTAGTAATCTTAATTTAATTGTCAAAAAGGATTGAACAGGTTTAGTTTTTAAAGGTAACCAGGAATTTTACCCGTCTTGCGTTGCGCCGGCGTCGAATTTCTCACGATACCTTAATGGTAACGACGAACGCTATAGCCTCCAAACAAAAAAAAGTTACTATTCATTTCATAAGGTTTTTAAATAATAAGAATAATTACCAATGGACTAAACTACACATGTATAGGCACGTATACCTATCACAACGCAGTATAGTAAAAAATGACAAGAACCAGATATCAATCTGTAGGTCCCATGGTAGGTACTGCGGATCGGTAAACTCGGGTCGACATGTCACGTATATTGTAACATCCCGATTTTCAAAATGATTTAAAAAGATATTTTTAAATAAATATCTGGTGTTAAGGTGATTTTATTTGTGGTGGAGTTAGTATTAAATAAATACAAAATAAAAATATAGCAATTATAAAGATTTAAAGGTGTTCAAGAAATGTAATTGATAAATGAATTATCAAAGTATTAACCTAACTTTAAATATCAAGTGTTATGGAACTTGAAATTTAGGGGACTAAATTGTAATGGGTGAAATACTTTAACTCATACTTAAAATTGTATGTTTTCAAATGGTAGGGACTAAAGTTGACTAAACCAACATTTAGTGGTAGAAAGGGAGAAGGTTGGGTTATTAAAAAAAACATACGTGATATTGTCTGGGAAGGGGTCGACGATCACAAGAACGGGGGAGAAATCCTCTTCTTCGACTTCAATTGGAGAGGGATAAGGCTGGATTTTGTCATATAATTCGATTATATAGCCTTGGTAAGTGATTTTCTATGACCTTTTGATGAAATACAACAGTTAGGGTTTTGGTATGGTTCTTAATTTGAGACCTGCGAAATTGGGGGATTATGGTGTGTAGTTTTGGTGAAGAAAAACCCTAATGTACATGCTTGAATGATTGATTACAACTTTTGAAGTTTTGGGTTTGATTGCATGTTAAATTTTTGGGTGTTAATTTCATGTATTAGGTGTTAATACCTTGAGATTTTATTTATTTTGGGGATACATGGATAAACCATGTTGAAATTTGGGGGTAAACACATATATAGTGTAATTTCGTTTGATGAAGAATATGTATTGAACTAAATCTTTCTTGAACTAAAAAATTAAGCATATTTGATGCTAGGGAGGATTAGGGAGTTGGTATGGATATAAAATAGTGAATTATAATCTATGCTCACAAGGTGTTTGAATAAATGCCTAAACCATGAAAATATTGGAAACTTGAATGATTTGTAATGAATGGCATAACTTGTTAACACAGGATTAACTAGTGGGCATAATAATATGTTAAACCTATTTTGGTGATTGATGAATGATGTAATTATATTGGGTATGCCTAATCGGTTTGGAATAGATAAAAGGGGAGGTGAATCTTTCAAACGGGTCAATTAGGTAAACGGATTTAAATGGTTTATTCATAATCCGAACTTATATATTGTTGTTGATGGATGAGATAAAAAGTAATATGTTTTGAGTTAAATGGTAAAATTACCCGTAGAATGTGATTAAACTAAATTAGATGTTAACGTGTCATATGGGTGAAGGTGGATATAAGATATGTTTTAGAACACGTGTAATGAAGTGGATGAATACTATGTAGTAGATGAAGCGAATATCCACATTGTGTGTTCTAATCTTTTGGGAGATTGACTTGTTGTCAAGCTTGGCATGACATAACTTGGAAGGCTACGGGTGAAACGGGTGACAAGGCAACAACTCTCCTACGGGCAAAGGTGAGTGACTCGAATTGTGTTTGGTGGAACTAGTGGTTCGTAACTAGTTTTATACAATGTAAATTATTGTCTTTAAATTCTTATGGTTAAGGTGGTTTGATACAAATTATTGAATATGGTTTGACTTAACATTAACGTATTGTTTTGACGTTGTTTTAGGGGTTTGAATCTATAAAAGATTAGGGCAAACTGATAATGGGTCGTATGACCCAAGTGCTGAAAAATTCAGCTCATTTTCAGATTTTAGCCACTTTTGAAATATTCATAGTAAATTAACCGAATGTCCATTTGGGGCGTATCATACATCGACGGAAAGCTCTATGAGTGTAATTTACTTAGAATTTTAGTTTGAAGTGAAATACACACTGTAAGTGGAGGGAAATACTGATTTGCTACAGCTGCGCAAATAAGTTTTGAAACAGAAATTTTATGGTATTTGCAAAATGATTAGGATTAACCAAGAATCTTTTGGATGTGATTTTCATATGGTTAATGAGTTGAAATGAGAGATATCTTAATTTGGGGTGTGTATACTAAGGTAGGGCGTCATAGATATTGTGAACCGTATATGTGTAAATACACGTGTTTCACTGTGTGGTACATGTGAATGAATAACACTTTTTTTATTAATATGTTAGCCTTAATATTTGTCGATATGTGGTGGGATTACATTAAAGTAATAATCGTGTATATGGTTGTGTATCATGACATAGGAACGAGGTGAAATGGCGATGTATTATTATGGTGTAATTAACCCATTAACGATGTGTTTTGTAGTGTTCTTTTTATTCTCAGTTAACAGGGCTACTTGGAGGTAAAATGACCTAATGTCGAGGTCGAATGACGGGGGGAAACATAGATGTGCAAAGTTGAGCTTTAACCCGCTAAGGGAATTGCATCTCGAGGATGGAGTGTGATATACTTTGATAAGTAATACCTCTCATAGTTGTCAATAGCTCTTGTAGCGCGCGCTATAGCGCGCTACATAGCGAATCGATCAAACGTCGCTATTTCCATTTCTCGACTAAATAGCGACCATATAGCGATTTTTGTTTTTTTTAATTTTTTTTTATGTTTTTAACCAGTTTTTTACTTGATTAATATAAATAGGGTTGCTAATAACCCTAATATATGAAGATTTAGATGATTATTGATTATAATTGCTACAAATCCTACAATAGTTTAATATAAAATATTTCTAAAAATTTCTACTAGTGTATCGCTAAACGTGAAATAGCGCCCGCTATTTACCGCTATTCGCTACGTAGCGTATAGGTGGCTTGTCACTATTTACCGCTATTCGCTATTGACAACTATGATACCTCTGCACCAAACCCATCAAGTGAACACATGGCGTTGTTTGGTCTTTTCGTCAACATCTATCAAGCTCTCGTTTAAGGTGAATTAAAGGCCGGGGTGAGTCACATTGAAGATGTCTTCCAAGTTGATTTGGATGACATGAAAGAAGTTGATTTGCAATGGCAAATGGCCATGTTGACTCTGAGGGCCAAAAGATTTATGGATAGAACTGGAAAGAAGCGTCTAGGAGGAAAATCCGCAGGTTTTGATAAGTCTAAACTGAGATGCTACAACTGTAAGAAACTCATGCACTTCAAGAGGGAATGTCCCCATCTTATTACCGATGCTCTACCTCTTCCCACCATTGTTGCAATTACTGATGGCCAAGAACAGACTGAGAAGGCTAAAGAACCAGCAAATACTTTGGTAGTTAACGACTTTGATTGGAGCAATGAAATTGAAGAAGCTCATGTTGAAGTGTGCAAGGCTCTTGTGGCAAGCATTCATGTACACAGTTTGTGGTTCATGGGATGGAAGCAAGCCTGGTAAAGGATAAGAATGAGGTGCTGAGAAGGATTGTCGTCAACACTGACTCTATTGGTCATGCTGCTCTCCTTAGACAATTTGCTATTATGGGGACAGAGAGTCAGGTTATTGACACTGAAGGAAGTACAATTGAGAATGCCAACATCAAGATCATGGATGCAGTGAAGGTAGTGATGAAAAGAAGGACACCTGTCCCAGTTCCAGCTCAACGGATCGAGTTAACTCTCCGACGAGTACAAGTGATGGAACTCAAGCCAATGGTGATGAAAGCTCTAAATAAGGATGCATCTGCAGAAAAACTGTTGTTGTGATTCCACCTAAGGTAAAATCCTGTCTCTGTCCTCTGACTGTGTTGACATGATTGTTCACTATCGCATTTTAAACCAACTCATTATTCGTGAGAAGGATGATGCTCTTGCTTTCCTTAATCAAATCAAAAAGAGCGAGATTTCTGTCAAAGTCAGTCTAAACCAAGAAAATCAACAAATCCAAACCCTAAAAGAATTTGTCTATAGAAAGGAATTTTTGATCACCGATTTAACTGAAAAACTAACCTCTTCCATAAATGAATCTGTTAAATTATAATTATTATTAACAAGTTGAATGTCAGCAAAAAGGCACAAGATACTATGCTAGATTGTCAAAATACTCCTAGTTTTGTGAAAAAAAGGGTGGGAAACTTGGATTTGAATGACTTTGAAAGGAAACTGTTTCACCATCCCACTCATGGTCATTATGACCCCATTCGTTCTCCACTTCCTAAAACGATCTTGCAAAATTGTTTGTTTCTGCTACTAATGTAAATACTGCAGGTTTAAAAGGACAGGATGAGGATGTTAGGGATGATTGTGGTGCTGGATTGGGTCACAAGGAATGCAACAGAGAATCTGTTTTATCTTCGTTTTTGAATTTAAATTCCTAGAATCCAAAGTCATGTAATTCGGGCTCTGTTGATAGCAGTAGTGGATCATGTTCTAGGTTAATTAACTCTAACTATGATTGTAATGAACACAATAGTTGTAATGACTTTATTTCTATGAATGATGTTTGTTTTAATAATTCGATTGATACTGTGTCAAGAAATCAGTTTAAAAGGTTTATGACAGAAGAAATTCCAGTCTTCACTCTAACATCAACAAGTCAATGTGATAGTCAAAGTGACTCAGACTATTTGTCTATAAGAGACAGTGAAGAAAGTGCATATGATTCGGACAGATCTGTCAAAACATCCGCGGAATCATACATTGCATCTGATGGAAAAGCAAGTCAAATGACAAATGTTGATAAAGAATCTGACCAAGAATCATCAACCACTCATGTTGATCAAAAGAAGGAGAAATTCATCAAAGGCAAAAGCATAAAGCAAATCAAAGTGTCAGTTCAGCAACAATCGTCCTCATCATCTTATTAACCGCCACATAAAAGAAAATCTTTTAAGCATGTTAATTGTTTTAATTGTGGGAAGGGCAGTCACACTGCTAGGTAGTGCAATAGTGCATCTTATCATAATAATTGGGCCAAATTTGAAAGACCTAAAATGCATAGTGTGGGAAATTTTAACAGACACCAACAAGATCACAATCCTTTTTATCATAAAATTTACAAAATTCGTCAAAATGTAAATCACTTTCTAAAGGGAACATGTTGGTGGAGAACCATAACTGATAGAAATGCTAAAATTGATGTTCCACCCAAGTTGAGAAAGGCTTGGGTTCCAGTTTCTCAATAAATTATCTTGTATGTGATAGGGATTTCCAGGAGGACTATTGATAATGCATGGCATGTTGATAGTGGGTGCTCTCGTCACATGACCGGGCTAAAAGATCTGCTGACTGACTTCAGAATTATCGATGGGGGATACGTTGCCTTTGCGGGTGACGAAAAGGGAGGAAAGATTACAGGACAAGGAACTGTATGCAATGGAACTCTCACTCTATAGAAAGTGAATATTGTTCCAGAACTCTACTATAATTTGATGAGTGTATCATAAGTTTGTGATAAACAGCTGTCTATGATGTTCAACAATACAGAGTGTCTCTTTCTCAAACCTGGAATCGTTGTTCCAGAAGATCTGATTCTGCTGAGGACTCCAAGAATAAAACAACACATACATCGTCGACATGAATGATCCTCTTCAATTACTTCATATGGACCTTTTTGGTCCCGTCAGTGTTAAAAGCATGTCTAAGAACTCTTATTGTTTGGTTGTGACAAATGATTTCTCCAGGTACTCTTGGGTTAATTTCTTAGCGACTAAAGCTGAAACTTCTGAAGTATTGAAGAGTCTGATTCTCAAAATCGAGAAAATCTGCAAGCGTTTGGTGATTTCTATCAGAAGTGACAATGGCATCGAGTTTAAAAATCATGTCCTGAATGAATTTTGCGAAAGCAAGGGAATTTCTCGACAATTCAGTGCTGCCAGGACTCCACAGCAGAATGGAGTTGCTGAAAGAAAGAACCGAACATTGATTGAAGCTGCTAGAACGATGCTGATAGATTCAAAGTTGCTAATCATTTTCTAGGCTGAAGCACTTAACACTGCAAATTATGTCCTGAATCGTTCTCTTGTGGTAAAGGCTCATAACAAGACTGCCTATGGGTTGTTTCATGGAAGGAAGCCCCTGATCGAATTCTTCAGAGCTTTTGGATATTCATGTACTCTATTGAACACAACTGAGAATCTTGCAAAGTTTGGTGCAGTAGGTGATGAATGTTATTTCATTGGATATTCATCATCTCAAAAAGCCTACCGTATTTACAACAAAAGGACAAAGATCGTGCAGGAATCTTATTACGTTGACTGGCAAGAAGGAAATACTAATACTGGAACCGGTCCTGACTGGTTCTATGATACAAATATTGTCTTCAATAATTTCATTCCTCCTGCATCACTTGTACCTGAACCGTCTTCATCCATTAAACCATCATTCATTCCATCCATCCAAGCAGAAGATGAATTTTTTTCCTTTTACAACTCGAATCACACCTGCTATCGTTGATCCTTTGTCTGTCTCCGTTAACAGTATAGTAACCTCTTCTCATTCTGAGGCTGATGATACTTCTCGTGTAAATACTTCTGGTGATGTCAGTTCTGGTCAAACTGCAACTGTAATTCTAATATTGACCAAGACTTGACAAATGATCCCTCTATCGATTCTGACAGTGAATCTGTCAATAATGATGGGCCGATTGATAGCGTGCTTTTAGTAGTAAAAATATTTAGAGATATTAGTTTCACGAGATCAGGTTTTAAATTTATAAAATGATAATTACTTTAGCTTAAAACACACACAATAGGCAAGTGTACCTATCGCAGCGTAATACAGTTTAGGTAAGAACCAAGTATCGAACCAATGGACACGGTCGAGTTCCAATACTCAACTTTTGTTATCGTTTAGTCGAATTAATTAGTAAGTGGGTTTTGTGTGCTTGTGAAGCCAAATAGTAAATGACAGAAAAGTAAATGACGGTAAAGTAACTAGCATAAAAATAAAAACGTGCGTGATGTGTGTAACAGAAATGTAACGAACAGAATAGTAAATAGCAAAAAAAGTAAATATCTTATAAATGATCAGGTCACGAAGAGTATTGCTTCGGGCTTTGAATTAGCTTGGTACATGATAATGTTAAGTTGACTAATCCAGTGATATGACTACTACAAACTTGTGACCCGGGTCACCGCTAGAGCCTCGTACTCACGACATTTGATTCACGAATTAAAATCTTTAAATTAAAATAGTAGTGCCTCCCGTTAGGGGCAACAGTTTCCCTCAACTCTTCGAACAGTCATCTCCGGGTTGGTTTAAGACATCGAACGTAGATGCTTTGTATTAAAGTTAAATAGGTGATTATATTTTGTTCACCGGGAGGCAGTGTAACAATGGGACCGAGTATAAAGACGTACCGTTCCCAACATGAGTTCACCAATTCTTGGTCGCATAATAAGTTCGTATAAAGACGTACGACCTTAATAATGTTGACCAAGCCTTGGCTTATCAATCTCTACTTGTATAAAGACGTACAAGCTTCAAAGGAAGTTTGATTAAAAAAGTTTTACGATCTTACACTTTTAAATCAAGAACAGTCACAATTATAAAGACGGATTTAGACAATAATAAAATCCCACCAAATGATGGTTTTAAGAACGGATAATTAAAGACATAAACATATGACTAGATTAATACGTCAAATATTAACATGCACCAAACATCATCTTCACCCTAGCAATACAAGAAGTTTAGCCATGAATGACCATACTAACTAGCGTAACGCTGAGTTTCGTAGGCTCCCCTATTGCGGACAAAGAGGAGGAGCCTCTCTACTGTGTACTCTCTACTCTAGACTATAGAAATGGACTCTGTTGAGCTCTGGTAATGTATGGAAGGGTGTGCGGAATGAAGAACCCAAGCCATCTATTTATAGCCCTCAAAATGAGCAATGCACGGCCATGCATTGGATTGCACGGGCGTGCAAACACCTCGGGAATCAAACATGGTACAAATGGCAGTGTACTGAGTCCTTGGGGAGCAAGTCATGCAATGCACGACCGTGTAAAGGGATGTACGACCCCTTCTGCTTCAAGTTTCGTCTTTTAGCTATGCTTGACTTGTTGTCGACCTGGTTTGACTTCTTGGAGGTCAAAGCTCAGGAAAGATCTTCCAAAAGGCTTGATTTCTTGGTGTTTTTGACTGGTTTTAGCTTTGTTTATCTCAGGACACCGAATAACCTGCAATTATGAAATATTAACGTTTTAAGTACCAATTGCAAGGTTATTAATCAATTAGTACCATAATATAGGGATTATTATGCATGCAAAACATGTATAATTTAGGGCATATCATAACACCCCAAACTTATACTTTGCTTGTCCTCAAGCAAATTCATGCATGATCAGACCCATAACTAAAAACTTTACAGAAGGTAAGGAAGCTCCAATTAGTTGGAAACTCCGGGATAACTCATGAGTCGCTTTATTCTAATTTTGTGCTTTACTATTTTAGGATGATGAAATTCATAACAAGCTTACTAGAACTTCAATTATGCATAATCGCTCACTCCTCACAATGTTCACTCAACTCTAGGGTTATATTTGTATGGATAATGTATGTTAAGTAGAACACTCAAGTTTGAATCAAATTATGCAATGGTCATAAGCTTGTATGCAAATCAAGTCTGAGGAATTTAAAAGGGTTATAATGTGGCTAAAAAAATAAAAATAAATGGTGAAAATGAAAATCTTTTTGGATTTTTAGGGATTTGAAGGGTTTGAAGTGATGCAGCTATCGTGAAACACAGCTACGGCTTCCTGGCTTAAAATGAAAAATACTAGTAGGTCCCTCTACAGTACTCAGATCATGAGGGTATAACTAATCTTAGGGCTCATTTATGGTAAGATTGTCAATACCAAGATCTCTTATCATTCTCAATTCTTCCCTTGTTGTGTAATACACATTACTGCCTTTCCATATGGATCTTTCGGCTTGTAACCTAACAGCTCCTACTTTGATCAGATGCGTATACTCATGTTGGGAATGAGTTTCATTCTTGCTACACTTTCCATCGTGGCTCCAGTTGCCACATTTCACACATTTGTCGTATCTTTTGGCTCTTCTTTTAGCGGCGCTTTTTGACAAGCCGCGGAATGGTGGCAATTGTTCTTGCTTGCGCCACCGTTTTCTTACATCACTAGATGCTTGGAAAATCTTCTCCCGGAGTTCGGTTGGTAATTCAGGCTTTACGAAATGAAGGCAGAAAAGAAAATTAAAATCAAAATAATGTATATCCAGTTCTTTAAGGTCTAGTCGGTAAAAGACCGACTTGTCTCTTTCTTTTTCTTTTCTTCTTTTTCTATTTTTTTCTTTTCTTTTTGTATCAAGACAAATTCTTCAATAATTCTTTTTCCTCAATTTTCTTGAAATAATATTTCCATAAATTCCTTGCAGATAGTTCGGCTGTTTCTTCCTAATACATCCACCTTCTTGTATATTCCAATTCTTTTGAGTAAAACAGATTTTCTTTCCAAAATTGCCTCAATGGTAATGAACTTGAAATAACGACATAAGATAATTTTCCCATATTGAAGACATTCAGCCAATAACCGATGTTTACGGAAAGCTGGTTGGTTGATAAATGTGGGTAGTAGAAAAGAAAAGGCTAAGGCTCAGAGGGCTATCTAGACGGATAATATTTTTGGGATTTTTGAGTTTAAGGATAATATATAAGGGTAATAAAGTCCTAGGTGCCTCAATCACTTTCATATGTATAAATCACACAGGTTCTAATTATGCATAGAATCCGGTCTAATAAACTCTCGATATACCAAATGAAAGAACATGCGAAAAATAATGATAATAATGCTCGTGAAAAGGCTCAAATTATTCTCACATGGAAACGGATGGAATAGGGTTTAGTGATTTGTTATGCAAAATATTCATTTGTTTCTACTTGTCATGTATTCATTTTATTTATATAGGTGCGAACTCAAAGAGGTTTTAGGGTTAAAATTTTTGAAAATTTTTCGGGTTTTACAAAAGGTAGGTTTTTTGTAATGTTTTAGTCAAATGGGTAGAAAATCACATGTTAAAATTTTACTGCTTTGAGGTTACAAGTAGTACTGAATCTCTAATTCTCCACCCACACTTAAAACTGTGCATTACCCTCAATGTACAAATGCATGTAATGGAATGCTATGCAGGAATTTAAATGCATGAAGTTTTAAGGGAAAATAAACTAGTACTCCCCTAGTCAATTTGGTGTATAACCTAAGGCCAAAACTTATTGTTGCTGTCAGGTTGTGCCTATCAGCTGATTGTCAACACTTTGCTTCAAGGACGTCATCGAATTTCTCAGAAATTTGATGTGGTTTCCGGTTCTCAGCTCGTAGAGGTGGAGTGTAACTCCTCAAAGAAGTAGAGAAACTACCTGGTGATGTTATTCTACCTGGCACACAAAGGAAAACATAAAAGCAGACAAGGAAAATAAAAGGTAGTAGTTAAGCTTCTAAGGTCCTAGTATCGAGAAGGCATACCTGGGGGATGAAGTATGAGAAACTTAAATTTGGAAAACAAAACCTGAGGTCTACGTGTTCTACCGTATGCACCAACTTCTCAATTTATTCTTGATCATCAGGTTGCCTCCTGGAATCACCACGTTTATTTAAGGGTCGCTGGCCAGACCCATACGTGCTTCATCAGTCTTTCTTCAGGTGGGGGCCATCGACTTCCCCCGTGTCTCCTGTTCCTTCATTCAAGCCCTTTAGTTTTGGTAGCTTATCAAATTATTCATCGATCTAGTTATTGTTGTTAAAATTCTTTACAAGATCTAGTTTCTTTCCTTTGTTGAATTCTTTGGCTTTCTTCAGCTGGTAGTCTAGATTAGTATCGATGAATTGTGCAATTTCAAAGGGGTCATTGGATAAACACTCATTTCCTCCGATGTTGTAGGTCACTGATTGTTTTCCAACACGAAGTGTCAAAATTCTTTCATTCATGTCAATGACGGCTCGGGCGGTAGCTAAAAATGGGCGACTCAAAATCAAAGGTACTGAATAGTCGGGTCCCATTTCTAAAACCATGAAGTCGGAAGGGAAGACAAACTTGTTGACTTTGACTAGTAAGTTCTCAATGACTCCTATAGGTGATTTAACCGAACCATTCGCAAGTTCAATGCTAGCATTAACAGGTTGCGGATTCCCAATTTTGAGTCTTTGAAACATGTTATATGGCATTACATTCATATTTGCTCAAAGATCAGCGAGTGCGAAGGTTATCGGCAGTGGTTCGATAGAACATGGTGAAGAAAACTTTTCGGGATCTGAAAGTTTCTTTGGAAGGCATCTTTCAATGAGAGCGACACAATGATTAGTCTTTTTAACTGCCTCTTCCATGTTTCTTTTGTTAGTAAGGAAATCTTTCAAGAAACGTCCATACTTAGGCATTTGTTGTATGATATCCAGGAAAGAAAGATTGACATGGATTTGACTTAATAGCTCGATAAATTTCTCATATTGTTCGCCAGTCTTCTACTTTACTAACCTTCCTGTGTATGGTATGTGAGAATGGAACGCTCTTTTTGTCGGAACCTTTAGAGGAGTATTCACTGGAGCAGGAGGTGGGACTACATTTGATTGCGATCCTTGAGTAGCAGTCTCTGTGATAGGCGGATGAAGTGGTACTCCGGTGAACATTTCTCTCCTTGGTGACTGAACCTCTTCTCCTGGCATTGGTAGTTCTGGATAAACCTTGCTCTTTCTAAGAGTGATAGCACTTACATTTGCTTTTGGATTGGTTTCAGTATTACTTGGAATGCATCCTGGTTGTCTTTCGGATAGAAGTTTTGCAATTTTTCCTAATTGCGTCTCAATGGACTGAAGAGTTACTTTCTGTGTCCTAAACTCAGCTTTGTGAAGACTAAACTTCCCCTCATATTTTTTGTGACTGGAATCCGCTAGAAGGGCTTGACTTTCAGTTGTAGAGATTAACTTAGTTACCGTGTCCTCCAAACTTAACCCATTACTTGGCTTGTTAGTTCCTTGAAATTGTTGACGAGGTAGATAGTTTTGAGATTTTCTTTGTTGAAATTGTTGTTGTTATCCGAAGCCAGATTGTCCCTGGTTATTGTTAACCTTCCAGCTGAAGTTTGGATGGTTCCTCCATCCAGTATTATAAGTATTACTATAAGGGTTGTTCTGTAGGCGATTTGTTCCGATAAAGTCAACCTGCTCAGCATTGGTAGTGATACTTTTTACTTCTTCAGTAGCCTCACTAGTTGCCTTGCCCTTGCTAAGCTGATTGAGTCGAGCGGTGAGGGCGTCTACTTGAGCAGAAAGTGAAGTGACAGTATCGACAGAATGAACTCCTTGCCTGGCTCCCCTGTTACTCCTTGGATTATACCATTGATAGCTGTTCATAGCTATTTTCTCAATTAGGTTGTAAGCTTCTTTTGGCCTCTTGTTTCCAAAAATACCACCTGCAATAACGTCGAGTGTCTGACGAGCTTGATTGTGCAACCCATTGTATAATGATGATACTTGTAGCCAAACTTCTACCCATGGTGAGGGCATTTCCTCAGCATGTCCTTAAAACGTTCCCAAGCCTCATATAGCGATTCACCATCTTCCTGGTTAAAAGTAGTAATATCATTTCTCAATTTAGCAGTTTTTGCTGGCAGGAAGTATTTCGATAGGAATTTCTGGGAAGATTATCCCATGTAGTGATTGATCCGGTAGGAAGAGAGTTTAGCCACGCCTTTGCTCGTTCCCTTAAAGAAAAGGGAAACATTCAGAGGCGAATTGCGTCATTCGAAACTCCATTCAGTTTGAAAGTGTCACAAATTTCGAGGAAAATTGCAGTGTGGGCATGTGGATCTTCATCGGGTAATCCATGGAAAGTGCATGATGACTGGATCATGTGGATAACATGAGATTTGATCTCAAAGTTGTTAGCGTCAACCGTTGGCTTTGTGATACTAGACCCCAAAGCCTCTAGTGATGGTTTTGCGAAATTGGAAATAGTGCGGTTTTCCACGGCCATTCTTCTCGTACAGTTTTCTCGTATTCGGCGGTGAAAGAATCTTTCGGGCTCTACTAAACGTTGATATAAACTAGTAGTGGAGCTATGGATCATACACTACTTGCAACAAAATGTAAGAGAGAAATAGATGGAAAATGATAAGGCTAATCCGTTAACTTGAATTTTTCTTGAAATCACAGTGTCCCCGGCAACAGCGCCAAAAACTTGATACTGTGTTTTTAGTAATAAAAATATTTAGAAATATTAGTTTCACGAGATCAAGTTTTAAATTTATAAAATGATAATTACTTTAACTTAAAACACACCCAATACGCAAGTGTACCTATCGCCGCGTAACATAGTTTAGGTAAGAACCAAGTATCGAAGCAATGGACACGGTCGAGTTCCAGTACTCAAATTTTGTTATCGCTTAACCGGATCAATTGTTGAGTGGGTTTTGTGTGCTTGTGAAGCCAAATAGTAAATGAGAGAAAAGTAAATGATGGTAAAGTAAATAGCATAAAAATAAAAACGTGCGTGATGTGTGTAACAGAAATGTAACCAACAGAATAGTAAATAGCATAAAAGTAAATATCTTGGAAATGATCAGGTCACGAAGAGTATTGCTTCAGGATTCGAATCAGCTTGGTACGTGATAATGTTAAGTTGACTAATCCAGTGATATGACTACTACAAACTTGTGACCCAGGTCACCGCTAGAGCCTCGTCCTCACGACATTTGATTCACGAATTAAAATCTTTAAATTAAAATAGTAGTGCCTCCCGTTAGGGACAACAGTTACCCTCAACCCTTCAAATGGTCATCTCCGGGTTGGTTTGAGACGTCGAACGTAAATGCTTTGTATTAAAGTTAAATAGATGATTATATTTTGTTCAACGGGTGGCGGTGTAACAATGGGACCGGGTATAAAGACGCGTCGTTCCCAACATTAGTTCACCAATTCTTAATAATGTTGACCAAGCCTTGGCTTATCAATCTCTGCTTGTATAAAGACGTACAAGCTTTAAAGGAAGTTTGATTAAAAAGGTTTTACGATCTTACGCTTTAAAATCAAGAACACTCACAAATATAAAGACGGATTTAGACAATAATAAAAGTTCACCAAATGGTGGTTTTAAGAACGAATAATTAAAGACATAAACATACCACTAGATTAATACATCAAACATTAACATGCACCAAACATCATCTTCACTCTAGTAATACAAGAAGTTTAGCCACGAATGGCCATAATAACTAGCGTAACGCTGAGTTTCGTAGGCTCCCCTATTGCAGACAAAGAGGAGGAGCCGATCTACTCTCTACTCTAGACTATATAAACGGACTCTCTTGAGCTCTGGTAATGTATGGAATAGTGTGTGGAATGAAGAAACCAATCCAACAATTTATAGGCCTCAAAATGAGCAATGCATGGCCGTGCATTGGATTGCACGTGTCACACCCCGGCCGGCGGCGGATTATACGCCATGGCTGACGCGGTTGTTCATAAGCACATGATCATCTATTAATAAGTGATAATATTTGTTCATCATAATTAAAGCATCCGTTATAAAGGAAAATAGGAAACAAAGCGTTCGTAACATAACATAATATCAAATTCCATCTTTATTAGAGCTAGGTCCAAAGTCCTATGTGATCAAGCAGTATCCTCAAACTGGTGCACCTGAAACATGTGAGTAAATGTCAACTATAAGTAGTTGGTAAGAACATAGGTTTTGACACCAAACAAAGTTAATTAAAGTATATAATTCAATATGTTCAAAGCATGTCTAAAGTATAAATGTGAAAACATACAAGGTTTCAAAGAGTACAATCATGCCATGTTTATATGTATGCACAATCCCCCGGATTACGTGAAGTTCCAAATGTATACACCATCTCGCCAAGGTTCGTGTTAAGTAATGAATCGGATTCCCGTATAAATGATCATGTTAGCTACTATCTTAGGCTTGCCACACAAGTTAATAATTGTACTAGCATGAACACACGTAATCGTGACCAAGTAGTTTAAGACATAGAGCATAAAGACAGTTGCATAGGAACAAAGGTATTGAACTATGTATGACATGTAGTTGTAGATATGTTTCACCCCAAAAGTGTAAAATGTAAAAATGGACTTGTAAACTCACTTGAATTGAAGCTAGTAATGATATTATTTGGAATTGATGGATAGGCCTCGTGAGGGTTTCTCACAATAAATCTACATGGGTAATTGCATACCAACTCAATGTATGTTTAATGGAAATAAGGAAATTTTGAGATTTTAGGGTTTCATAGGGTTTGGGATTGGATAAGTGATTTGTACAAGTTTGAAGAAAATATATGTTTATAATAATAAGTTAATGCCAATTATAATTAATTAGAAACTCTAATTAATTATATAGTATTTATAATGTTAATAATATGTTTGAATTTATTTATATAATTATTCTAAAGGCAGTTAATAAATAAATTATGGAATGGGTAAAAGTATAAATATTAATATGTTTGGATTTATGTATAAAATTATTCTAAAATAATTAATAATTAATTTATGGATTATAAAGTTTTAAATAATGGTTTTATGTAAATAAAATAATTATTTAAATTACTTTAATAATTTCTTTTACTTAGATGATAAATAAAAGATATATTAAAATAAATATTAAAATAGTTAATCTTAAAGCATTTAAATGAGTTTGTATAATTATTTATCTAAAAATAAATATTTAGGTATTTCAATAAACTTTTAAATGTTTTAAATAATTATTCTTGCCAAAGATAATTCTTTATATGTTTAAAAAGGACTTAATAATGCTTAAACATTTAATTATAAGTTATTTAATAACATTACAATTTCATAACATAAATAAATTTGTCTAAACAAATCATTTATAATGTGTTTTTAAGTAAATAAAATAAACAAAACATTATTTTATATTTTCTGTTTTTATAAAAATTACAGAATATATTTATGTAATTTATAAAAATTAAATTAGAATTTTTAAACATTAAATAATGTATTAAAAGGATAAAAAGGAAATAATTTCAAAAATTGGCCCTAACCGGCCTTGAACCCGCGTCGGAACCGGATCACACACACACGCATACTAACCATCAGACCAAGGCTTATGCCTTGGTCTAATCCCGGATCGTTTAAGTTTTAACAAGCAAACCCAAATCGTCATCTTCTTCCCCAATCCTTACCCATAACCCTAGCCCTTCGATTGACCCCCTAAAGCTAAACAATTGGCCCTGAAATCAAAGGGCTTTCGTTCCTAGGTTTAAGGCGAGTCTATTGGTACCAGAATTACCTACAATGGATATGTGAAGGATGAGAACGACTAGGTGCGCAGGTTCGAGCTTCGCCGGCTACGAATCTTGCTCCAGGAATGATATGCGATGAAATTGAGAGTGTAGGGAGTTTGAGGTGAGTGTCACTAATGATTATGGGTGCATATTTATACTCAATTTCATCGGGATCAGTCGATCAATTAAGGGTTCGTGAATGGGGGTTTCAGTTACGAGTTAGGCATGATAATGCTCATAAAAGTTCAATTAAACGCAGGGGACGGCTCGTATGGATGTCCTCAACGTAACATCGGTTTCAGTTTCGCCTGAAAATATCGTAGGAACGAGTTCGGGATTAATGAGTTGAAAACCGGTGGAGGGTGAGGTTCGAACTCGTGATCGGAAAGGGAAGGGGGAGGTTTGGGATTTGGCATTTCATGAACAAACTTTAGTTTTAATTGGGATTAAGTTTCAGGAATTACCAAATGAACCCTAAACTTTTATAAAACATAAAAATCATTAAATCTTGTAAATTTTTATAAAATCTAATAAATGTAAATGTTATATTTACATGTTACAATTATATTTATATAATTCTTGTAAATTAAAATAGTTTTAGTTCTATTAGAGTCATTTACCTTGAAATTTTAAATAATAAAATTTTATAAACCCTAATTTTATAGAATTTATAATTTAGATTTTATAGGTTTGTTACTATATATTTATATATATATATAGGTTTAGAAACTACCTTAGCACACACACACACACACACACACACATATATATATATATATATATTTCTTTTATTGAATATTAAACAATTATTCACACATTAAATATTTGATATTGATGTCGCCAAGACAGTCTATTAAAATAATAACAAAACCTAACCTACACTCCTAAGTAATAATAGTAATACCTATGAACTAAACCGCACTAACAGACAAGTGTACCTATTGAGTGTAGCATAGTTTAACGGTAAACCGAGTTATCGAACCCTAGAGACACTGAATACTAATACTAGACTTTGACACGGACTAAAGATTGATTTGGTTAGGGGGTTTACTACACTAAAGATTAAATAAGAATGCAATAAACTAAAGTCGACTCAACTAACCAAACAAAGGACAAAGGTAATATCAAGAATGGGAAGAATATCACATAGGTCGGAATCCTACTTGCAAAGCACAACTTCTATCAGTTATGGGAACTATAATGGATCTGGGTTTCTACGAAAACAACTCTAGAAAGCCTAGTGGATCCCTAATCACTCTCAGGGTGTCACCAACTAAGGAACCTAAAGATGTACTAACTCACTAGATTGTTGGATCACTTCTCAGGTATTTCCAACTATGACCAAGTGCCCTAATAGACAGATTACCTCTTAGTCTCTCCGTCCACCAATACACTCAAAGAATGCACGGGGTAATCTGGAGATAACAACTATGACATGAATAGCAACAATCACTAGACACCTAATATCGGCTTCCTCTCAAACAGCTGACACTCGGATTCCTAATGACGAATACTAAACGACTAATTCTCACCTCTCGGGTATTGAACTAGAATATACACTCAACTCTAATCAGCAACCAAAGACAACTCCTTATGGCTACTACGTCTAGAAAACCACCCTAATCACAAACCCTAAGATCTATGACCAAGATACGAAGATCAAACTGGCTGACAACCACAATCAACGCAAGGAATTGAAATCAAACACAAGATCAGATCTAAACATGTAATAACATCACAATTACCAAGTCAAGATCTTTTACAAAATCATAAACCCATAAAATAGAATCCAAAATCGATAAAAAATCAAACTTTAACAAGTATTCATCATTAACCTAGGCAATATCAAAGTTTTAGCCTAGGATCATGCTTAAACAACCAAAACAGATGTAATAAACAAGATTCATGGTATCAAACATTCAAATCAAAGGTAAAAATCCAATCTTGTAAACCGAATACGTAAAACTACAAACCAGGGATACAAAGATGCAAGCTTTCCTCTTCAATTGGCTTCCCCAGCCTTAAAATCACCTCTAAACCCTTCTCTGGACAGCAAAAGATCGAACTCCTCTCATAATGGGAACCAAAATCTATTTAAATTCGATTTTTAGGGTTTTGCGGAAATTAGAGCTCCCGCGTACCGCGAGACATTTGGGTTGGGTTCCTCGCGTACCGCAAGGAACCAAATAGTCATGGCCGGATTTGGCTTCCCTCGCGTACCGCGAGAACTTTCCTTCTCCTCTCTCGCATACTGCGAGAGACATAAATTTCTCATTTTCTTCTTTTGACTTCCCGGCTTCATTCTCGTGCTCGGTTTCTTCACATATTCACTTGTAGTTAACTCGAGCACCTACAAACATAACAAAGACTCAATACTACATTAAAACAATTGAAAACAAAGATAAAACTAACTAAAAACGCACTAAACAATAGGAAGAAAGATGTGTGCTTTGCACTACATCAGATATCTTTGGAATTAAATAATGGTATATAATGCTTGCATGTGAAATAAATAGGATAACTTGTATTGAGATATAGATCATTTAATAATGAAATTACAGGTGCCGGAATAGTTAAAATAAAGGCCGAAAATTCCTAGGGATTACAGTCTCCCCTACTTTAGTAAATTTCGTCACGAAATTGATTAGGAAGAGGGTCCAGGAAAACGATGTCGGTATTTAGCCTTAATTTGATAGTCACATTCCCAAGTGAACTATGGGCCACGTTTGGATTCCCATCGAACCTTAACGATTAGGATACGACTTCGTTTGAGTTGCTTAACTTCCCGATCCATAATCTCCAAGGGTTTCTCCATGAAATGCATTGACTCATCAATGTGAACCTCGTCAGGCGGTATGTGAAGATTTTTGTCGGCTAAGCATTTCTTCAGGTTCGAGACATGGAATGTTGGATGTATGTTGCTGAGTTCTTCAGGTAAATCCAGTTTGTAGGCTACCTTCCCAATTCGTTCGAGGACTTTAAAAGGACCTACAAACCTGGGTGCAAGTTTTCCCTTCTTTCCAAAATGAACCACGCCTTTCCAAGGGGATACCTTGAGAAGAACCAGATCGTCGACTTGAAATTCCAAGGGTTTTTGACGTTTGTCGGCATAGCTCTTTTGCCGACTCCTTGCTACTAGAAGGTTGTCACAGATTAACATGATCTTGTCGGAAGTCTCCTGAATAAGTTCGGGACCAGTGATATGTGCTGTACCAATCTCATTCCAATAGATAGGAGAACGACACTTCCGACCATAAAGTGCTTCAAAAGGAGCCATGTCAATGCTTGTGTGGTAGATGTTGTTATACGAGAACTCGACTAAGGGTATATGTAAATCCTAATTCCCCTTGAAGTCAATGACACAGTCTCTAAGCATATCTTCGAGGGTTTGAATCGTTCGTTCGGATTGACTATCAGTTTGCGGATGGTAAGCCGTACTAAGATTCGGCTGAGTACCAAAAGCTGATTGCAAAGATTGCCAGAAACGAGAGATGAATCGTCCATCACGATCAGAAATAATGTTGAGAGGTACACCATAGCGACTAACAATTTCATCAATATAAATTCGAGCCAATTTCTCAATTCGATAGTCTTCGCGGATGGGTAGAAAGTGAGCAGATTTTGTCAAACGATCGATGATTACCCAAACACTATCATGACCACGAGACGTATGCGGGAGTTTGGTTATAAAGTCCATAGCAATAGACTCCCATTTCCACACGGGAATCTCGGGTTGTTCAAGTAAACCAGATGGACGTTAGTGCTTAGCGTTGACTTTCAAACAAGTAAGGCACCTAGACACATGTAGTGCAATATCCTTTTTCATACCAGGCCACCAATATTGAGTACGAAGGTCCTTGTACATTTTATCCGCACTGGGATGCACAGAATAACGAGTCTTGTGAGCCTCGTTCATGATGAAGGTACGAAGATTGTCAAGGTCCGGAATCCAGATACAATTCAGGAAGTAAAGTAACCCATTGGGTTTGGTTTCTAGTTGGAGTTTAGCACCACATGCCATTTCATTGTACATGTTTCCTTCAGTGAGTGAAAGATGTTGTGCCTCAAAGATGCGAGTTTGAAAGTCATTCTGGATCTGAATGGTGTGGATCTTGATAGATTCTATATGACTAAGAGCATCGGCTACGACATTCGCCTTACCAGGATGGTAACGAATATCGCAGTCGTATTCGTTTAGAAGTTCAACCAAACGCCTTTGCCTCGTGTTGAGTTATTTCTGATTGAAAGTGTGTTGGAGACTCTTATGGTCGGTGTAAACCACACACTTAGTACCATATAAGTAGTGCCTCTAAAATTTGAATGCAAATACGACCACACCTAACTCAAGATCGTGCATTGTATAATTCTTCTCATGGATTTTGAATTGCCGGGATGCATAATCAATCACTTTGCCTCATTGCATGAGAACACAACCAAGGCCTAAGTGGGAAGCGTCACAGTAAATGACGAAGTCCTCGGTTCCATCGAGAAGAGTCAAGATAGGAGCTTCACACAATTTTTGCTTCAGGGTTTGAAAGCCTTCCTCTTGTTTTGGTCCCCACTCGTAGGGCTTGCCTTAATGTGTTAAGGGTGTGAGTGGCACCGCGATCTTTGAAAATTTCGATATGAAACGACGATAATAGCCCACTAAGCCAAGAAACGAGCGGACTTCCGTAGGGGTCTTTGGAGCTTGCCAGTTCTTCATCGCTAAAATTTTTTCGGGATACATGTGAATACCCTTCTCGTTGACTATATTTCCCAAGAATTGGACTTCCTGTAACCAAAATTCAAACTTGGAGAACTTGGCATACAATTGCTCCTGTTTCAAGAGATCCAAAACCAATCGCAAGTGTTCTTCGTGCTCCGCTTTTGATTTTGAATAGATGAGGATATCATCAATGAAGACGATCACGAATTTGTCCAAGTATGGTTTACACACGTGGTTCATGAGATACATGAATACCGCGGGTGCATTGGTAAGACCGAAGGGCATAACCATGAATTCATAATGTCCGTACCTTGTACGAAAGGCTGTTTTTGGGATGTCGGATTCAAGAACTCGTAATTGGTGATAACCAGAATTAAGGTCAATCTTTGAGAAATAAGTCGAGCCTTGAAGTTGATCAAATAAATCATCAATCCTTGGAAGTGGATAACGGTTCTTCACCTTAAGCTTGTTGAGTTTCTGGTAGTCGATGCACATCCGGAAAGAACCATCCTTCTTCTTGACAAATAAGACGGGCGCTCCCCAAGGAGAAACACTGGGACGTATAAATCCTTTGTCAGAAATTTCTCAAAGCTGGCTTGAAAGTTCTTGCATTTCGGAAGGTGCAGGACGATAGATTGATTTAGCCACGGGATTTGCACCTGGCACTAGGTCAATACGTAATTCAACTTGACGTGCGGGAGGAAGACCGGGTAAGTCTTCGGGAAATACTTCTGGAAAGTATCTAATCACAGGAATGTCTTGGATGCTTTTGCCCTTGTCTTTCCGCTCCACAATATGTGCCAAGAAGGCTACGCACTTCTTTCATAAGTACTTATGTGCGGTAGTGCAAGACATAAGCTTGAGTATTTCGACGGCTTCTCACCACAGACGTTCAAAATGTTGCCCAAGTCAAGAGGGGGTACATACATATTTGTCAAAGCAGAAGACTTCAGCATGATGCTTGGTCAGCCAATCCATGCCTACTATGATGTCGAATCCTCCAAGAGCCATTGGAATAAGATTAATTGAGAAGTCATGGTCGTTCAAGTTTAGGGTACAATCTCTAATGATGGTGTCACATGTAACAGAAAATCCATCCGCTACTAATATATATCGAAGGATTTGTCTAACTTAGTTCGACTCATAGCAAGTTGTGATTCAAATTCAAAGGACATGAACCTCCTATCGGAACCAGTATCAAACAGGATGGAAGAATTTTGTTGATTAATTGGGTACGTACCGTTCACTACGTCGTTGTTGGCTTGAGCCTCATTGAAATTAACATTGAAGGCACGTCCACGAGCTACGGGGTTTGCATTCCCCTGGTTCACATTTCCCCGGTTTATGTTTCCCTGATTCATTTTTCCTTGATTCATATTACCTTGGATCATGTTGCCTTGGTTCATGTTGGCTTGATTCACAATAACCAACCTAGGATAACGGTTCCTGAAATAACTAGGGTCACCGCACTCGTAACAAGCACGACCATGGGTAATAGCAGCAGGAGCAGGAACAACAGGTTGCTAGACTTGGTTAACTTGTGGAATACGACAGGTGTTAGCCCAATGCCCATAACGTCCACAAGTGCTACATAGACGACATGGCATGTTAGCAGTGCGATGGAGCTTGCATGTGTTGCACAATGGTATGGTTCCCACATAAGGCTTCTTGTTGGGGTTGTAACCATTAGGGGCTATTTGAGCTAGAGGTGCAGCAGGAGTGATAATAGCAAAGTTCTTGCCCTTCCGTAATTAAACGTCTAAGAGTTAAACGTTAATTGGTGAATATTTTACTAATTAATTGTAATTAGTAAAGTTGAGGGATTAAAGAAAGTTAACAGTTAATACCTTGGGGTGCAGTTTGTATTTATGGTATCTATAAATATAACCTTAACTAAAACCCGAATACTCACTTGTTGCCTCTATCAAACGCTGGACAAAGAAGGAGATCCCTTCCCCCTTTGCGTCTTCGTCAATCACCAGCCACCACCGTTAGCTGCCACCACCGGGAAGCCACCTCCCAGCCGCCGTCGTACGACGCCGTCGGTCCGCCGCCGCCTCTCTTCTACCGTCGTTGTTTCCCATTTACGCAAAACGTGACACGTTTCATGGGATTTACGAGTTCGTGTACTGTCACTAGTGAGACGCTTGTTGAACCAAAGTGCAGATCTTTCGGTTATCGTCAAAGGTATAATCCCTAACCCGCTATGGTTGGATTTAATTATATTGTTTATACGCGTGTAATAGGATAGCTGTCAAAATAAAGTTTAGAACTTTATTAATTGTGTGCTAAATGCTTCCGCTTCGCAAATCTGTTTTGTAAAATAATTATTTTAAAAGTTAAAATACCGGTTCACGATTCCCAACAAGGGTATCGTAAGTATCATACTTGCGATATGTACAGATGCGATCGCAAGTACCACTTGCGATTGGGTAGTAAGCTGTGATGTCTAATGCTGTGTTAAATCGTTATCCAGATTTGTGAGTACCTCAAGTCAGGATCCGTTGATTTAGTACGTAAAAGCTAACATGATCAGGTGAGTTTCTATTGCCCATTTTCTTAAGTTTTTGGGCTGATGTGCATAGTTAACGAATGAATGAAAGAATGAAACCAATAAGATAAGTTTTATCAAAACATATATCTTTATGAATGATGAAAGAAATGAAAGCATGGCACTTGGTACTAAATGAATGTGACAGTTACGTGTTATTGACTTAAGTGATAATATATGTGATTGTTTGCATTTGTGTTATTGTTATTTACTATATTGTAGCAAGTAAATGTAACGTGAATGATTAACTGTGTGTTACCCCCAGGAAAGAAAGAAAGAAAAGTCTGTACAAGCAACAAAGGAGTCTTGTCTTTGTGACAAGAAACAGAGGAGTCTTTTCTTCGGGCAAGCAATAGAGAAGTCTTGCATTCGTACAAGCACAACAGACCACTGCCTTCAGGCTTTGGGATGGTAATGATGCTATGATGTCATCCGAGTGCTTGTTCACTTGGTGACTGGAAACAAACAGAGTGGGACACTTTAAACAGTCTCCCATATATGAAAGAATTTGATAAAGGAAAGAATGATGAAAGGTCTCCCATTTTGGGAAACCGGAATGTTTAAAATGAAGGTAAATGTTTGAATGAAAAGCTTACTTTATTTGAAATACTTAAGTTGTTTTGAAAGAAAGAAATAAAGTGTTTGGTTAACGAAGTAAAGATAGAATTCACTCAATATATCTGACTTTTAGTATGCGCATCAGGTTAGAAGAATGTAAGGAATGAAAGGAGCCGCAAGGGCTAGGAATGCATGGATCGAAAGGTTGATATCTGTGAAGACTAACATTCCTACATTTTGGACAATGATTATGTTAAATGTTTAATTTCCTTGTGAGATTTGAATGATTAATACTTCTGATGTAATATATATTTCTGATTTACTAGTTTAAGAACTATGGTTTATCATGTTTTGTGTCAACTTTGAGACAACCCGGTTTTGGGTGTTTCAATAATCAAGCATGTTTTATAATAACACATGGTTTAAAATAACGCATGTCCATAATCATGCATGTTATACGCATAATCACGCATTTTTATAATAACGCATGACCATAATCACGCATATTATACGCATAACACATCGACATTTAAAAAAAAGGTTGATTTTAAAAAAAAATAAAAGTATACCAAGAAGGCTAGGAAGGGATGTGGAATTGACATTTGACACTCCTTAAAAAATAGTGAGAAGGGCATTTTAGTCCATTGAAAACCCATCTCAATCCAAGAATGCATCATTGAAACTAGGGTTTTCCCCATTTGATGCCAACGAACTTCAAAGAGCCACCAGTACAACCAGTTGCGACTCCGATGACAATTCCGACCAGTCCTCCTCAGAAATTGCTAATCAAGGCGCCATCGCTCGGTCTGACACCCTCATCAAAAGCCCAACTCCCCCATGAAAATGTATTCGAACAAGAATCCCTCGAAGTTATATGAAGGGAGAAACAATATGAAGAACTTCATTCAAACTTGTCAAATACGTAAGTTATTTTCCTCTGTATGGTTGTTAGTTTTAGGGTAAATGGTATTATAATATGATGAGACTCATATGTATTCTTATTAACTAGTTTTTCTCCATTGTGCGTCAAAAAAAAAGGATTATCAAATGTTAAAGTGGAAGTCTAACGTGGCTCTTGATTCTTTCATTGAATGGGATTTGAAATTTTAAAAAACTACTGTGAAAAAAAAGCTTTAAAAGCATTTGAACATGAGAAAGAATGGAAAATAATAACTAAGCCCTTGTTTATCATTTGTTCTCTAATCATGCTAAATTTATTCTTTCTGAATGTGTTGGATTTGATTAAAGAGAAAGTGTATTGTATTGGATTTTTTTATTCTTCTGAATGTGCTGATTTTTTTTGTTCTACTAAATGTGTTGGAATCTTGTTTTTCTTAGTGTGCTGTATTTTTTTTATGGGTTGCTCTAGTTTGCTTTTGTGTTGTTTTGTAGTTGTGCTGATTTTCTGTTGTGCTTATAATCTGTTGAGTTGTTTTTAATATTGTGCTGATTTTCTTTTCTGCTGTTTTTCTATGTTGTTTTGGATGTTGTGCTGATTTTATGTTGTTTTGTTTTCTTATGCTGTTTTTGCTGTTGTTTACAAGAAAACAACAAAGTTTCATAAAATAGCACATGTTTTTGTATTTTTTTAAATCGTCATTTTTACATAACAATATTATACTCAAATTAAAGAGAGAAAAATTCTCGGGTTTATGGTATAATATTTTTAATAAATTACTATCGTATAAAAAAGTTATGATTGCTTAAAAATATGGGGGAACTTGAAAATAGTCAACAAATGTGGCTATTACAAAGATACCTCTACACCCGCTTTTTTCCCTACTTGAATGTCAACCCTTGATTAGAATAATTGATGGCTAACATTGATTTCTAGCATATTTAGGCAAAATCTCATTGTTAGAGGATTTTTCATATATATATATATATATATATATATATATATAGAGAGAGAGAGAGAGAGAGTGAGGTTCAAATGCTAACCAATATTTATGTGATAACCATGATAACCACTCTCAAACATAGTGTTACGTATATGTAACAATTATGTTAATGTTACATATATGTAAACACTATGTGTCACGTATATGTAACATTATTTGGTACGTATACGTGAGACTCATCATTTCCGTATTTACGTTCAAAATATTTATTCAAGATACTTAAATACTATTTTAACAACTAAAAGAAAAAATAATTTATAAATTATGTGATTGTTTTATAGTGGTTAGCACGGTTATCACATTAAAAGTTGGTTAGTATTTGAACCCTTCCCTATATATATATATATATATATATATATATATATATATATATATATATATATATATATATATATATATATATATTGCCCCAAACCCAGGAGGCCTCACATGTTGGATTTACTCATAAACAAACAATTCTTAAACTTGAATATGAAACAACGCAGTGAAATTTTCATTCAAACATAACATAAACGTGTTCAACATTCAAAAGTCATAAACATGGTCTAATCATAACCGCAAATAAAAACATAAAAATAACGGGATGTCAGTCTTCAGTTGGGTAACTCTTCTCTCTTTCCAAGCATCCAACAACATATTAGTTTCTCTATTTTTTTTTTCAGGACTAGGCGACACTAGTTAATTTCGCTCCAGGAACAGTTTCGCCTTCTCAGTAGTTTCGCTTGGTCCTCCTCTCCGGCAGAAACCAAGGGTTTCTTCATGGAGACGGCGGCTAAGCATAAAAACGAACAAGACTCGAACTTTCACGTTCAAAAACGCTTGTCTACCCATTGTGAGTACAAATCTACAATCCTTTTCCCGTTTTACACGTAAAAATCCGATCTTTGTATTAAATACCCAAAAACCCTACCGTAGAATAAAACTCAGATTAAGGACGAATTGTTACATGAGTTCACGTTTTTCTTCTTCCTTTGTAGACTAGAGACGAGTATCTTCAATCCTTGAGATTTCTTGGAGCCCAAACCGACTTTCTCTCTCTAGATTCTCTCCTCTCTCTCTCTCTCTCTCTCTCTCTCTCTATTGAGGGGTGGAAGATGGAAATGAGAGAAAACAAGGTGACCCTTCCTCCCCTAGTTTCGATGCCGACATTCCCCCTTTCGGCCCAATACGCCGCCCGTGATCCTCGTTCATTTATTCCATTCGTTCCGTAATAAAACCTGTTTATTATTTGTCATTATTTTCAGGATGTTACAATATATATATATATATATGTATGTATATATATGTAAAGCCCTAAACCCGGGAGGCCTCACGTGTTAGATTTACTCATAAACAAACAGTTCTTAAACTTGAATATGAAACAACGCAGCGAAACTTTCATTCAAACATAACATAAACTTGTTCAACATTCAAAAGTCATAAACATGGTCTAATCATAACCGTAAACAAAAACATAAACATAACGGGATGTCAGTCTTCATGATCAGTCTGGTAACTCTTCTCTCTTGCCAAGCATCCGTGTCCAACGTCCATACTTCTACTTAACCTGAATGTACATACTAAAAGTCAGCTGCGCTGGTGAGTTCTAGCCTTACATAAGACATTAACTTCAAATATTTTCCAAAACATAACATTCAAAATTCATTAATAAAAGCGTATATAAAACATGCAATAACATATGGGAAAACATAAGTCAACAAATAAATCGAATTTGCGCCTTCTCGTAACCGTCAATTCCAACTTCAAGCATGTTGCTCCGTAGAGCACACGTACCAAACTTCAAGCATGATGTAGGTCCCGGGAGCCTCGTCGCTTGTAGGTCCCGGGAGCCTCGTCGTGCAACGGAAATAACACGGATCTGTTCTGTGATTTGTGTGGGAACCAAGAAACCAGACAGAGAAACACGAACATAAACAAAAGATAGTGAAACGATACGTAATCCATAACATAGAAGTCATCCCGTATTACAGACTACATACCGAAGGAGCACACATCTCTCATCTAAGCTCACGGTCCAGGGTTCGGGAGAGCTCGTCCCGATCCGGACACCTCTCAACCTGGTTCCTGAAGTTCCACCTACAAATTAAGACAAGTCTTCTCTTTATAGGGGCAGGAACACTACCTGCGTACTTGGCTAAGTACGCAGGGCATTGGTCATGCGTACTTACTAAGTACGCAGGACCAACTGGTGAACAAGCTAAGTACGCAGGAACACCCTCCTGCGTACTAGCCTAGTACACCGGTACATAGAATTTAATCTGTAGTTACTAAAACATGCTTCTACACACGATGCTTCATAGAACACACGTACCAAAACTTCAAGCATGATGCTTCATAGAGCACACGTACCAAAACTTCAAGCACGATGCTTCATAGAACACACGTACCAAAAATTCAAGCACGATGCTTCATAGAGCAAACGTACCAAAACTTCAAGCACGACGTCTCAAAGGATAGCACGTACCAAACTTCAAGGATCACGGTAATCCTTATGGTGACCGTCATCACCCCTAGTTGTACAACCGTTGGCCAGCCACAAAGGCCCCTACAAAGGTATGGCCCATACATAACATATATACTTCAATTCCCGAAGGAATCTTGGGAGATTCGTATATTTTGTGACTTTCATAAAACATTCACTTCTTTTACATCAACTTCAGTTATAGCATTCGTACATTTTATTAAATAACATTTCATTCGTAAACTTCTTTGGCAAAACATTTCGTAATCACACTTTAAACCTTCACTTTTAAAACATCTTTCATAAACATCATTTCATAAACATCGTTTCGTAAACATCGTTTCGTAAAAATCATTTTGTAAACATCATTTCGTATGTATGCACACCAGCTCAAAACATCATTAAAACATTTAAAACAGGGCTCTAGAACTTACATGATCACCTAGCTCAAATGTACTATTACATGTCAACTGGTATCGCTCAAAATTTGAATTAATAGTTAACCGTATCAGTTCTAAACGTTAATCTGTTCTGAGCGAAACTAAGGTTAGTTTCGCTCCATACTTCTGAGCAAAACTATGACACTTTCGCTTCCTATCCACGGCAAAACTACATAAGTTTCACCCTCATAATCATAGCGAAACTAAGCTTCCAGCAAAACTAGTTCCGGGCGAAACTATATCAGTTTCTCTTTTTTTCAGGAATAGGCGACACTAGTCAATTTTGCTCCAGGAACAGTTTAGCCTTCTCAGTTGTTTCACTAGATCCTCTTCTCTAGCAGAAACCTAAGGTTTCTGCATGGAGACGGTGGCTTAGCATGAAAATGTAACATCCCCGAAATACATATGATGATGGTTCGGGTAGTGGGCGACCCGAATCTTTACTAAACGTAATAAGAAGTAAGGTTTGTCATTTAAAGTACGTTTTAACGATGGAAAAAGAGACGGTTAGTCGTTTGTAAAGAGCTCGGGATCGAAACGCACGAGGTGTAACTTAAGGGACCCAGATGTAAGTTGAGGGGGGTGTTTAAAAGCCACCTAATGGCAAACCCTAGGCCATAATCGCCCTAGGAGCGTACGACGGCAAAGGGAAAGGACGTGAGAGAGAGAGGAGGCGGCCATTCAAGGTGGACGGTGGTGGTTCGACGACGGGGCTGCGTCAACGGCTTCCGAACTTCGCTACAGTATTTGTCGTTTGTATTTTTTGTTACATTTTATATCGATTCTTGTATATGGGTTCCGAGTAGGGCTTTGGCTTCAATGCCTCCGACGGCAGCAATGGGGGTGGTGTTGATGGCCGACTGTGTTGGACCGGTGGTGGTCTCGGGTGAAGGTGGAGACGATGCAACGACGGCTCGATGGTGCATGATAACTGGTGGTGGTGGTGACTACCGGCTATGGTGGTGGAGGCGGTAAGCGGAGATGGCTACATGGGAGGCAAGCGACGACGCGGTTAGGAGGGAGAGGTGCATGGTGTTGGAAGCCGGTGGGAGGGGACTCGGTGGTGACCAAGTGGGATGATAGATCGAGGCCGAGAGGGAGAAAGGGAGGGAGGGGACTCGGTGGTGACCAAGTGTACGGCGGAGGCCGGCGACAAAGGATGATAGGGTGTTACTCGGTTGGCGTTGACACGATGGTGAGGACGAGAAGGACGTGATACGCGGTGGTGATGCATGGCAAGGACCTGAGGACGGTAACGAGACATGTGGTGGTGGTGATCGGTGGACGAGGAAGACGATGGTGGTGCATGGACAGTCTCGGGAGTAAGTTGGGGCAAACTAGGGTTTGCATGAGATTTACATGAGGACGTTGTGGTGGTTAGGACTTTGCATGGCACACGTTCACGCATGCATGAAACCCGTTTTGAGCTTACGATTTCTCAACGAGCTAAGAACGATCCATTGCGAGCTGGTAATTACCAGATGAGGACGGCTAAGGGTTTGCATGGCATGCATGGGCGCTCGGGTTAGGGCACACGAGTCCTAATCGAATCAGGAGCAACATTATACGTAAACCCGTGAAACTAGGGTTTTGCAGAGGAAGAATGACGAGCTGACGAGTCAATCATTTGGGGTGTATAATATATTTACACCTTTTTCGACGTATCTTTTGACAGGTTCGGGTTTCGAGCGAGAGGACGGTTGCTGAACATGACTTGGATCTTCGCAACCGGTGAGTTTCTAATCCCTTTTTTACTATTTTTACTGTTTTGGGACTATCATACATATTCGTGTGTTTTATTCTAATAAATGAATGTATTACGAATTATGATTAAACCTGAGGTGTTTTACGAGATAATTATATATTAATGGAACTCAGGGTCTATGTGGTGTCCTTAGGTTGTGGGAAGTAGGAGTTGGGATGATGAGTATGCGTCGTACTATGAATTAGTCGGGATGAGTTGGGAAATGGGTTAAACGTATATGAGGATATCTAGGAGGTGTTGTCATGAGAATTTGGGCGGGGTTCATGCTTGGTTAACGAGTCATATAAATGATAGTATGTTGTTTTGCGGTATATTCTTAATGTTGTGTGTGTTGTGTCGTTGTCCTTGTGACACGACGGGTAATGATGTGAAAGACGAGGTCCTTCGGGAAGTCACCAAGAGTGACAATGCCATTGGGGGGCACTGATGAGCTCAGAGTATGATGAAAGCCCTGACGAAGGAGTGGGGTGTTTTAACTGGATATCGTGTCAATGCACGTGGTGAATTACAAGTTTGTGGAACGGTGAGTTCGGTCTACGTCGAAGAACTTATGGGTATGGGTTGAGTCTTGGGTTGGTTGACCCTTATGGGATTTTGTAGATAACGAGGGTTATGAATATGACAATAAACGACAAACTATTTTAAACAGGATAGCAATGTCATGAGTGGAATTAAATGTTAAGAGTGATGTGGTTGTTGCTATCTAAAATAAACTGTTAGAACTCACTTGGCGTAGCTGACTTTGTATGTACGTTAGGTTGTTTAGCAGGTGAGTTTACGGATGAGGTATCTTAGCTTGGGAGCGGTGCTACTTGGATTGGTGTGCACGCATTCGTAAGCTAAAGTTAATGAACTTAAACGATAATTACTATTTAGAGAAAGACTTCCGATGTATGTTTTAAATGAAAAATTAAATGTTTTAAAGAGAATACCCAGTGATGTGACCCAACTGTAGGGTGTCCAGTGTGAGACCTTACAAGTTGGTATCAGAGCCATGGTTTAAGAGAAAAACGCTGTTTTAAAAACATAAAATACCTAAACTTAAACCGAGAATGGGACGAGGGTAAACGAATGCCACCACGAGTAATCGCGAGCCAAGAGGTACGTCTTTTGAGTTAAACATTAATTGTTAGAGTATTAATTGTGTAGTGCAACACTACGTGGAGTCGTTTGGTATGATTATGCGGTTTATTGATTCCGTGTGGAATTATGTTGTGTAAATACGTGTGGTGGAATGATATTATGTGTAACTATGTGATAGTTAATAAATTTTGTTTGTGTGGATTGTGTGGGATACATGTGCATCCATTGTGTGGACGGTAGAAAGCTAGTGTGAGTATGATGGGGAACGTTTATAATTCAAGTAGCAACGTGGACAACCGAACACATTTGATCATCGTGATTTGGCGGTCTACCGTTACTCTTATATTCTGAATTTGTTACCTGTAATAATCTCATAAATGTTCTATCTTGTGTAGGAGCAGATGGCTATGATGATTAGGACAAGGTAGATCAGGCGGGGGGCTCTTGCCAGGTGGCAGGCGGAGCGTCGGGCTAGAGGTACGGATCCTATTAGCATAGTTACCATTGGAGGGATGTGGATCTTAGCACCTCTTCCCTTGACAGTAGTTCCACTAGTAGCGTATGATGAGTAACAATTACCGACACAGGAGGTGATTTTGGCACTTCCGGGCCTAATGCCCTCGGTACTTTCAGGGCAACTATGAGAGGCAGATTTTGTGGATCCATCTATAGGAGAGGAGGCGGGAGAGGGAGCAACGCATTCACGGTCAGACATCAGCCTCCGAGATACAATTCAGGACCAGGGAACGGATGGCTAGAGGATGAGTCCGATGAAGAGGAGCATGTGGGAGACAACTTCGACATGTTCGATGATTAGTTGTCATGATTAATTGCCACGAGAGAGTTTGGGTGATTTGACATGGTGATTGATTAGACAATTTAACTATGGGATTCTTACTTCAGTTTTCGAGTATTGATTTTGAGTTTTACCGCACGACGATTTGAACATAATTAATTATGATTGTGATTGTGGTAGTGTGTGATTGTGTATACAGTTGTGGAGTATGTGCGGTAACGTGTTGTTATGTGATTACATTTTGAATGACGTGAAACCATAATTTGATACTGGTTTAGTAGGTTGCACAGATAGAATTTTATAGACATGAAATTGAATTTGTATGTGTTTACAGTCTTAAGGTAGTGTCACCTATGTGCTAGTGTTTAGGTGATGTTTGGAGTGTAGTGGGTTTATTGCGCTTTGTGTGAATGTTCAGGACGGGATCCTGTGGGAAGTTATGACTATACAGCTTGTGTAGGTATAAATGTTCAAGACGGGGTCCTGTGGGAAATTGTGGTTATATATCTTTTGTGTGTATAAATGTTTAGGATGATGTCTAGGGTATCACACCTATATTGTAACCCATGAGATGACATCTTGTGTCTAGTCTAAGTTGTGTGTCGTCTTGAACTATTGGTACGGCCCGTATGGGGTACGACCGTGTGAACTCGGTGTGAGTACGTGATGATGTGTGGCAGGGACCACCGTTGTGATGAATAAAGATGGAGTTCGGGAGTTTTGTGTGTCTATAAATGACGAGGACATATCATATACACGTATATTTACTCAGACCTAGCAATTTATGTGTGTGCAGTGTGCGAATCAGAAGTTGGGTTACTATATTCCTATATATACATTGAACATAATAGGTTTTCTTATTACGACCTGAAGTTAAGTGTCCTTTTGATACACGGATAGTTGTGAGTATGAAGCGTAGTGTGTGCTCGGGTAGAGTACTTCTTTCTTGATGTCTTTCTCGACGTTTGACGTATCAAGGAGGTGCGAGGTAATTTGATGTTTTTCAGGCAATGGGCGAGGTGCTCTCATGAGATGCTTATACTTATATCTCGGAGCTTTAGAGCACGAAGCCAATGAACGGAAATTGGTGATGTGATACAGAACGCGTTTGCATGAACGTTTGATCGGTAGATATTATGGTGTGAACAAATTTACCACGCTGGGGACTTAAGCGCAGAGAGACGATGTGATAGGATAGCCTTCGAGGATGTATTCCGTATGAAGGATTTGGTCGACGTGTGCTGGCAGAAGAGCATTGACGTTCTTTCATAACTAGATGATGGATAGCTGAGGCTTATGCTAGGACGGACTATGTGTTCACACCTGATGAATGAGATCGGTGATCTAGTGATGATGATAGAGAAGCGACGAGGAAAGTGAAATAAAGGGAGGACGAGTGCAGTATTGCACATAAGTCCTTGGAAAGGAAATGCCTACGTTGGTAAACATAGGACTAGTTTAGGGCGGGCTCCTGTGGAGCATCAGTTAAAGCAAATGGTGGGTTGTTGAGACAACGTGACGATGATAGGTGAACTTGTGAGAAACATCGAGAGCTGATTAATGTAACTCTAGTGTTGAGTGTATGTGCATATTTAAGGGGCACATTAGACGCACGGTAATGAAGTGAACAAGTACCTCGATAGACGAACGTTATGATTGAAGAAACTGGGAGGAGCTTCGCACAAGCTCTTGGATATCATCTGAGGAGGACGGGTATAGTACCCTTATGAGTAAGGCAATGATGCTTGAACTTCGGGAATCATTGCAGGATAGCGATTAGGGTATGAGGCGAAAATTATGATGACCTCAATTTGGAAGCATGACGAATGTTTGAGAGGCAAGAAGCCTATTTGGGAATATGACTGTCAGGGTGACGAGGTCATCAGGATTATACAAGAGACAAAGGTAATTGTGCCCGTGTGCTGATGTAAAAATGTGATAGGTGAGAGGACAATAAAAAGTGTTATGCTACGTAGTACTAGAGATGATATATACGTACGATGTTCTTAAGAATAATAAGAGCGACGAGGTATTGTCAAGGACAATGACAATGAAACCTTCGTGAAAGGGTTAGTAATCAAGGCAATCACGTAAGGCAACTTCTAGCAAGTGACGGGATAGCGAGAGTTGGAAATGCAGCCGTTTGACTAATGGCTAGAAGAATGGGAGATGAGGGAATGTGTAGGTGAGACCTACAAGTCCCAAGGTTGAAAGCGGGCAACGGAGAAGACTTCTTTGAACACCAATGAGGGTGGTCGTATTGCAAAGCAATGTAATGAAAACGAATAGTGTGAAGGTGAATGCTTGGCACCGAATGTATTTGGTGTATGTGTAAGAACGGAAAGGAAAAGTCGTGTTGGTCCGTGCCGACGCATGGTTCGAGGACAAATCCTCTTTTAAGGGGGATAGACTTCTAATATCCCGGAATTCCATATGATGATGGTTCGGGTAGTGGACGACCCGAATCTTTACTAAATGTAATAAGAAGCAAGGTTTGTCATTTAAAGTACATTTTAACGACGGAAAAAGAGACGGTTAGTCATTTGTAAAGGGCTCGGGATTGAAAGGGGTAACTAGAGGGACCTGGATGGAAGTTGAGGGGGGTTTAAAAGCCACCTAATAGCAAACCCTAGGCCATAATCGGCCTAGGAGCGTATGACGACAAAGAGAAATGACGTGAGAGAGGGGAGAAGGTCGGACAAGGTAGACGGCGGTGGTTCGACGACGGGTTGCGTCAACGGCTTCCGAACTTCGCTACGGTATTTCTCGCTCATATTTTTGGTTACGTTTTATATCGAATCTTGTATAGGGGTTCCGAGTAGGGTTTTGGCTTCAATACCCCTGACGGCAGCAATGGGGGTGGTGTTGATGGTCGGCTGTGTTGGACTGGTGGTGGTAACGGGTGAAGGTGGAGATGATGCGACGGCGGCTCGGTGGTGCATGGTAACCGGTGGTGGTGGTGGCTACCAGCGGAGACGGCTACAAGGGTGGCAAGCGACGACGATGACTAGGAGGGAGAGGTGCATGGTATTGTAAGTCTGCGGGGGGACTCGGTGGTGACCAAGTGGGATGATAGATGGCGGGAGAAAGGGAGAGAGTGGTGGTGTATGGCGGAGGCCGGCGGCAAATGACGATAGGGTGTTACTCGGCTAGCATTGACAAGTTGGTGAGGACGAGAAGGACGTGATACGCGGTGGTGATGCATGGTAGGGGCACAAGGACGGTGATGAGACGTGTGGTGGTGGTCATCGGTGGACGACGAAGACGATGGTGGTGCATGGACGGTGTTGGGTGTTAGTTGGGGCAAACTAGGGTTTGCATGAGGATGTTGTGGTGGTTTGGACTTTGCATGTCACACGTTCACGAATGCATGAAACCCGGTTTAAGCTTACGGTTTCCTATAGAGGCGAGAACGATCCGTTGCGAGCTAGTAATTACGAGATGAGGATGGCTAGGGGTTTGCATGGTTTGCATGGTATGCATGCGTGCATGCATGGGAGCTCGGGTTCTGGCACACGAGTCCTAACCGGATCAGGAGCAACATTATACGTAAACCCGTGAGACTAGGGTTTTGCGGAGGAAGAATGAAGAGTTGATGAGTCGAGCGTTTGGGGTTTATATTATATTTACACCTTGTTTGACGTATCTTTAGAACTTGTCTGATCATGTGATCCTACGTTGACAGGTTCGGGTTTTGAGCGAAAGGACAGTTGTAGAACAGGACTTGGATTTTCGCAACCGGTGAGTTTCTAATCCCCTTTTTATTATTTTTACTGTTTTGGTGCTATCGTACATACTTATGTGATTTATTCTAATAAACGAACATATTACGAGTTATGATTAAACCTGAGGTATTTTACGAGATAACTATATATTAATGGAACTAAGGGTATATGTGGTGTCCTTAGGTTGTGAGAAGTAGGAGTTGGGATGATGGGTGTGCTTCGAACTATGAATTATTCGGGATGAATCGGGAAATGGGTTAAACGTATATGAGGATATCTAGGAGGTGTTGTCATGAGAATATGTGCGGGGTTCATGCTTGGTTAACGAGTCATATAAATGCTAGTAAGCTGTTATGCGGTATATGCTTGATGTTGTGGGTGTTGTGTTGTTGTCCTTGTGACACGACTCATAATGATGTGAAGGACGAGGTCCTTTGGGAAGTCACCAAGAGTGACAATGCCTTTGGGGGCAATAATGAGCTCGGAGTATAATGAAAGCCCTAACGAGGGTAACCCCGACGAGGGCGGTTGTGAAGAGGTAATTGTTGTGTGCATTTATATTTGATTTATATTACATGCAAGTGTTTTTTGATATTTAATGTGTTGTCATGTTATTGCTTTAATGTTAAGCAATTTATTGACTGTGGTGTGGGAACGAGGTCGTGTTTACGACTAAAGTGTTGAGGCCCTTTTGTGAGTGTCAATGTTAGGTGAGTTTGGTCTACGTCAGAAAACTATTGGTATGGGTTGAGTCTTGGGTTGGTTAACCCTTATGGGATATTGTAGATAACGAGGGTTATCAATATGATAATAATGAAAAACTATTTTAAACAGGATAGCAATGTCCTGAGTGGAATTAAAGGTTAAGAGGGATGTGGTTGTTTCAATTTAAAATAAACTGTTAGAACTCACTCAACGTAGCTGACTTTGAATGTACATTAGGTTGTTTTGCAGGTGAGTTTACATACGAGGTATCTTGGCTTGGGAGCGGTGCTAATCGGATTCGTGTGCACGCATTCGTAAGGTAAAGTTAATGAACTTAAAAGATAATTACTATTTACAGAAATACTTCCGTTGTATGTTTTAAATGAAGAATTAAGTGTTTTAAATAGAATACCCAGTGATGTGACCCAACTGTAGGGTTCCCGGTTTGTGCGCCACACAGAAAATGATCAAGACTCAAACTTTCATGTTCAAAAACGTTCGTCTACCCTTTGTGAGTCCAGATCTACACTCCCTTTACCGTTTTACATGTAAAAATCCGATCTTTGTGTTAAAAACCCAAAAACCCTACCTTAGAATAAAACTCATATTAAGGACGAATTGTTACTTGTGTTCACGTGTTTCTTCTTCCTTTGGAGGCTAGAGACGAGTATCTTCAATCCTTGAGATTCCTTGGAGCCTAAACCGACTTTCTCTCTTTAGATTCTTTCTACTCTCTCTCTCTCTCTATATATATATATATATATATATTCTCGTTCATTTATTCCGTTCGTTCCGTATTAAAACCTATTTATTATTTGTCATTATTATATATATATATATATATATATATATATATATATATAGGGTTGGGTTCATGAGAGAACTAACTTTAATGAGAGAACTAGAGAACTCCTCATTAAAGGCAAAAAAAAATAATAAAAAAATCATAACTCAAAATATAAATCAAAAACTAAAAAAGTGGTTCGGAGATCATGTTTTCCACGTCGTCCTCGTTCAACAAAAAAAAACGCACAACTACATATGTGTAGTACCAACTCAAAAACATAACACACCCCCAAAAACCTAACCCCACCCCACCCGCCCCCCCTAAAAAAAAGACCTAAACCCCACACCCACCCCCAAAAACCTAAACTCCCAACTCACCCACACCCAAAAACCTAAACCCCCACCCACCCCACCCCACCCAAAAACCTAAACCCACCCACCCCACCCCACCCCACCCCACCCCACCCACCCATACCCTAAAAAACCTAACCCTAAAAGATAAACTAAAGCCTAAAACTAAACCGAACATTTTTGCATTATTTTTTAACGAGGACGACGTGGAAAAATGGTCTCTGAACCACATTTTTAGTTTTTTATTTATATTTTGAGTTATGATTTTTTATTATTTTTTTGTCTTTAATTAGTAGTTCTCTCATTAAAATGAGTTTTCTTATGATCTTCTCCATATATATATATATATATATATAGTGAAGGGTTCAAATACTAACCAACTTTTCATGTGATAACCGTGCTAACCACTATAAAACAATCACATAATTTATAAATTATTTTTTTTTTAATTGTTAAAATAGTATTTAAGTATCTTGAATAAATATTTTGAACGTAAATACGGAAATGATGAGTCTTACGTATACGTACTAAATAATGTTACATATACGTGACACATAGTCTTTACATATATGTAACATTAACATTATGATAATTGTTATATATACGTAACACTATATTTGAGAGTGGTTATCACATAAATATTGGTTAGCATTTGAATCTCACCCTATATATATAGGATAGAGATCTTTTAATAACCCTCTTTTATTGTGTTAACCCATTAAATTTGTCAAAATCAATCCAAATGATTATTTTTTTTAATAACATTACTACACGAATACAACGTCATATTATTTTTTGCATTTTTATAAATTCGCAAGTTTAAGGATGTTTACACCCCGTTATATCATGATAAACTCAAATAATCATGCTCCGCACCTCCTAATTTATTTGATATTTATGATGATATGTATTGATCAAACAAGTTAATCCAATTACACTAAAATATCCAACATCCTTTGTTCGCCGGTGATCTCCTATGGTGTTGCCACTGTTATGGTTCCTCATATCACCAACCATTGTCGTCGGAGAGTTGTTTCCAAGTTGGTTTCTTTTCCTTCGGATTGAAACCATGATTTCAATTTTTGGGAGTCAGGGAATTGGGATTTAGTTCTATGAAGCTTTTATTCACTGTTGACAAAGATACTCCTGAAAGCAAAGAACCAATTATAATTAAATATCTTCATACACGCGAAGATTGAAAGTTTGATATTATTACCTTGAAAATCATATACACGCAAGGATTTGATTGCAACTATTGGTGACTCATCAGCCATGTCTAATAGTTTTTGGCCGAGATCAGTGGCGAGGACATTCCACAAAGATATAACTACTGTTTTCTTTCTGAAAAATACATGTTTTGACTTCAGTTTATGTACAAGAGATATTATAAATATTAAAATACAAGAGAAAAGGGTAATCTTACGTGTTGTCTGCAATAGTTATGTCACGTTTTGGGATGGTCTCCTTTTCAATTGTCCTATTATTATAACTCACTGGCTTCAAGTAGCTTAGGGTCCGACACATGAACTTTTGCAATTGTTTTTGCATCCAGAAATTTTTTTAGCAGCATGCCATATATATCTTTTGAAGGTAGAGCCGGCATTGACAACGAACATTCGGTATAATATCTGCATTTAAATATGGAAATTCATTATTCCAGAAACAAATACTGATTCAGATTCCTTTTAATAACAGGAAAGATTGATTTACCATAGCTCCAAGAATACTTGCAGCACTTGGAGTAAAATTCTTCAATCCATGTATATCATATTACAGGAAACAATGGATTATGCAGAGCTAGAGATGACAAAATGGACAACCTAATATTCTAAAATTATTAATATTTCTTAGTATATATAATAACAAACTGGACAACCTAATAATCTAAAATTTCTAGAATTCTTAGTAGTACTTATTAGCAATATTTCTTACTGATATATCAATGTAAAGTTACTATAATCCTACATTTTACCCGATGTGTGCCATGCCATTGTCCATCTCTACAAACTATACAGTCCCACATTTAATTTAAGTAGAAGTCATTATAAGAAAGAAACATGAAAAGGAAGCGTATTTAGTTGTATTATAACTTACATTTAGCGTAAGGTTATGACACCAAACTGCAAAAGAAATCCATACAGAATTCGAGTATAAATGTCTTGAGATCAACCTACAATATACAATATTCAGATCAACCTATATATATAAGTACTCGTGAGTTTTTGTGACTATGAACATTACTGCCACCCATCTGTTCCTCCCGCAGCCATGTGTATTCACTGCTATGTGTTTAAATAATTATAATATAACAAACAGAATTAAAGGTTAAGTATTTAATACTAAGAGCAAACTAAAACCCAAAGAAAAACATCTACTACAGCTACTAACTAAATAATTATAACAAATAGAATAAAAGGTTAAGTATTTCATACTAAGAGCAAGCTAATACCCAAAGAAACACAACTACTATTTAGCTGTTAAAAGAAACTACAGCTACTAATATGAAGTAAACTGTTGAGCAAGATGTTTGAACATTTATGAATTAATGTTCAAAAAGAACTCATGAATCTAGATAGTCTTTCGATGCAATGGTTGCTGTCAAAGAAGGATCTGCAATTATCTTAAAAAATGTAACTTTTGGTGTTTTATATGATTTGTTATATACTATAGCAGGGTTACAAAATTTAGTTTTGGATTAAGGCTCTATTATCATTACTAAATCATGAACATGTCCGTGATCAATAAACCTTGCATGGTGTGTTATGTAGAACACATATTTCATATCCACAGGAACGATTGAACATATGATTTCATAGAAACTTGCTTATCATTAAGTACGATCTTGATAAACAATGAATTCTTCAATTTTGGGTTAGTTTTCCCAAATGGTTACATTGCGTACATATAAACCTAGAGAGGAAACGACGTGTTTCTTATGAACCGTCGTGTTCTTTACAATTTTATCAAATCTACATCTAGATCCCTAGACTCCTAGATAATACAATTTTGACACCAAAACTAACTATACATAAATTACATAATTGACCCCTCTAACTTTAGTATCAAACTTGATTAACAATTAGGCTAACAATCACTCCCCTAATTGTTGATCCGAGTTTGAGTCTTCAATTCTTGATCTTGTGTCTCTTGTTTCATGGTCTTGAATTTGTTTAGACAATTGGATGCTAGATGACCAAATTCCTGGTAAGTAAAACAATGTACTCTTCTCCTTTGATTGAACCTTTTGTTCAAGGCAACACTGGTACATGCTTCTCCTTCTTACCCATTCATGCCGAACCGAAACTTCCACAAACCTACAAGGCTTCCTGTGATTCCTTTCTACACACTCCTTAGAATGAAATCAGAACTTCCCGCCTTCAAGTTTTAACCCAATTTCTGATTCACAACTTTTCAGACATCAACATCTTTACTGCACTAACTTTGTTTCTAGACAAACACAGAGAAAACAATCCAAGAACTTGTTTTTTTTTTCTTATTGAAGAAAACCCCTTCCAAACCGTGTAGTACCCTATTGATACCTTTTGGTTTTGCTAAAGTTGAAAATAATCAGGGACGAAAAATTCAGACTTGGAATGCCCTTTTGGCTTTCTTAACCAAAAGAACCGTGAACAACCTTTCTTTGGCATTTAAATCACACAAAATTCCAACTAGGAAATACCCCTTGTGATTTTCAGTTTCGTTTGCAACCAGAGTAAAAATTAAAGCAATCAGAATTTTTTCGACAAACCTGAAATTCAACGCGTGGAATGCCCTTATGTAGAAGCATGTTTTAGTAACTATAGATTAAATTCTATGTATCGGTGTACTAAGCTAGTACACGGGAGGGTGTTCCTGCGTACTTAGCTTGTTTACCAGTTCGTCCTGCGTACTTAGTAAGTACGCAAGGCTTGCCTTGCGTACTTAGCAAGTACGCATGACCAATGCCCTGCGTACTTAGCGAAGTACGCAGGTAGTGTTCCTGCCCCTATAAATAGAAGACTTGTCTTCATTTGTAGGTGGAACTTCTGGAACAAGGTTGAGAAGTGTCCGGGTCGGGACGAGCTCTCCCGACCCCTGGACCGTGAGCGTAGACGAGAGATGTGTGCTTCTTCGGTATGTAGTCTGTAATACGGGATGACTTCTATGTTATGGATTACGTATCGTTTCATTATCTTTTGTCTTTGTTCGTGTTTCTCTGCTTCATTTTCTTTGTTCCCACACAAATCACAGAACAAGTCCAGGTATCTCCGCTGCGCGACGAGGCTTCAGGGACCTACAACTGGTATCAGAGCCTCGGTGTTCATTGATTTGTGTTCCAGTTTCGTGTTTTAGGGTTTTTGGAGCAGATCTGAGTTCTTACTTTTTGTGTCAAAAATCCTCAGATCCGAGTTTGTTATCACTTCATTTGGTGTTTGGAAGGCTAAGGGTTTGTTAGATGATGATTTCTAAGCTTTTGGAAGCATCAATTTCTCAGATCCATCACTTTTCGAGCATTATCCTCAAGATTCGTCAAGAACGCCGTTACTTTTTGATAAGTACGCAAATTCAGCTTTTCTGCGTACTTACTAAGTACGCATGGGTTTTGTCCTGCGTACTTACTAAATACGCAAGAGAAGTTGTCCTGCGTACTTGTTAAGTACGCATGAGTATTTGACTCTGCGTACTTAGCATGTACGCATGGGTTGGCTTTGCAAACTTATCAAATACGCATGAGCACTTGGCTTTGCGTATTTACTAAATACGCATGAACACCCTTTATTTTTTGGCGAGAAAACTTTTCTTAGACAAATTTTTTAGGGATTATTTGTACAGGTGTTTCGGGCCATATTTGAGAAGATAGTAATTTTGGTTTTTCCGGGCCAGAATTTGTATACGATGTGGCTTGGCGAAACACGGACAAGATTTTTGTTGGATGATACCATTTGTCATACATTGTTTAAGTGTTCTTGCATGAAAATGTGGGCTACGAGTATCCAGGATACTTATTTAATAGGGTATGAATGCTAAACTAATGGAGCAATTGGGTCGTCATTGGCTAAAGGTCTCGTTCTATTTATGAAGATGTGGCTGCTTTGGGTCTTTTGGAAAGAGAATCGTCTTGTTTAGGTATTCAAACCTGAATATGTAGGCTACGAGTATCCGGGATATACTTCTTTAATAGGGGATGAAAACTGGAACAACTTGAACCCAAAGATTTGATGTTTTGGATCTTTGCAAAGGAATAAATGAAAAAAATCCTGGAGTTGGCTAGTTGTGCTTTTTGAGGATTTGAGTGAAGTGATGATGAAGCTAGTTATAGTTTACAGAGAAATGGGGGGATGTATCATCAACCGTGATTTCTCGTGTAAACTATATTTTTCGTGCTCATTGGTCAAGCCCGTGTTCAAGAATTGATGTGATTCAATTATGATGGGATTTCTCACTTGGGATCTGGGCGGAATCCAGATAGACAACCTAGTTATGGAACTTCATCGCGGTGAACGTATACAGATTAGGAGGTGTTAACCAGTAATGAAGATATAATTGAAGAATGTTGGACTTTGGATTTAAGGTGATCACTCCTGAGCATGATTTTGTGTTTGATTCTATCAAGTGTTTTCAAGATAAAACTGGATATTCGTTGGATTATTAGTTGAAGATAGAACCTTTTATCATTTGCCGACGGGATAGGGAACGTTCCCTTGTTTCTGGTCTAGTCAGGAGAAGCTTACATTGAAAGGGGAAATTGGAAATGAACATCTTCGGGAAATTGGTTGACTCGTGAAGATACAGGATAGAGTTGGACACATCTGGTGTGAAGACTAAAGTTTATCTTACTGGAATTCCTATGGGAGCTGATTAGTTTGATGCAGGTTATTGGAAATTCAAACTCTCTATCATATGCCAGTTGATTTGGAGATGTCTTAGTCTACTGATGTTACCTTGCGAGGAAGACGCGGTCAGACTCAGATTCCTAAGTCAAGTTGGAGGAGGCTACTGCTAAGAGGATGAACTATAATGAGTTGTGTTAGGTTAGTTGGTTCTTATTGAAGCACTTGGTTTGGTCTACAATGAAAGTTACAGTTAAGAGGGAGTCGGGTTTGTCATCACTCGACAACTGAAGACTGAAGTTTGAAGATTTGAAGATCTCAAGTGGAATGCCAGAAGATCAAGTCTCGCCAGAAGACACGTGATTTCATTAGTTTAGAGGGAGTCTGTTAGGACCTTCTTTGTAAACTGATGATTATTAGTGTTAGTGATAGATAGAATTTGACGCTATAGTTAAGAAAGAGTCTGTAGAAGCATGTTTTAGTAACTATAGATTAAATTCTATGTATCGGTGTACTAGGCTAGTACGCAGGAGGGTGTTCCTGCGTAGTTAGCTTGTTCACCAGTTGGTCCTGCGTACTTAATAAGTACGCAAGGTAAGCCTTGCGTACTTAGCAAGCCTTGCGTACTTAGGTAAGTACGTAGGTAGTGTTCCTGCCCCTATAAATAGAAGACTTATCTTCATTTATAGGTGGAACTTCTGGAACAAGGTTGAGAGGTGTCCGGGTCGGGACGAGCTCTCCCGACCCCTGGACCGTGAGCGTAGACGAGAGATGTGTGCTTCTTCGGTATGAAGTCTGTAATACGGGATGACTTCTATGTTATGGATTACGTATCGTTTCATTATCTTTTGTCTTTGTTCGTGTTTCTCTGCTTCGTTTTCTTTGTTCCCACACAAATCACAGAATAAGTCCGTGTATCTCCGCTGCGTGACGATGCTCGAGGGACCTACACCTTATGGCTTTCCCGATTGTGATGAGCACGCAGGCACACAAACGTTTCTGTTGTTTTGATTTTGAATTCGCGTATAGTCTTCAAGCCCTATGCCTTTCGATTGATCTTGGAATACCCTTGTGACCTTCCTTAATCCGTTCAACCCTTTAAGTGTCCCCAAAGTGATGAACCAAACAATTTATCACGAAATCAGATGTGCAATTACCTTTCCTAACAATTGCCTTCAACAGATACGAATTTCCTTGCGCAATCCTTGATCGATCTTACAAATGAGAAACAAATTCCTTGAAACCATTGAGCCCTAGGCTCTGATACCACTGTAGAACACAGATTTCATATCCACAGGAACGATTGAACACATGATTTCATAGAAACTTGCTTAACATTAAGTACGATCTTGATAAACAATGAATTCTTCAATTGAGGGTTAGTTTTCCCAAACGGTTACAATGCGTATATATAAACCTAGAGAGGAAACGACGTGTTTCTTATGAACCGTCGTGTCCTTTACAATTTTATCAAATCTACATCTAGATCCCTATACTCCTAGATAATACAATTTTGACACCAAAACTAACTATACATAAATTACATAATTGACCCCTTTAACTTTAGTATCAAACTTGATTAACAATTAGGTTAACATGTTATTATCACAGCTTTTCCCCAGGGGCATCTTACCAAGGGTGTACTTTTAATTATCTTTGTATATCAATAAGTTTTTCCAGAGGTTACCTTTGTTTACCCAAAGACATGAAGATAATAAGCGTTAAGTTAATCAAGATCTTTTGTGAAAGTCATATCATGAAAGAAACAGAGAGCATGATTATAAATATATAATCTTTTCAAGAACCTTGACATGCATAGAAGAATGAATTTGACTATCGCTTTTAGTCATTTGGTGCAATGGTAGCCCCAAGACTTCCCATAGTGGAGATCTTAGGTTCGAATCATGTCAACATAAAAAAAAAGGGTCTGTGGCCAGGTTAGGGGGTTTACCCAGTTAGGGGTTCCTCCTGTGGTGGGCTGCCCTGGATGTTCTAGGTGTTACCCTGGTAAAACTCAATTATCCTAAAATATCAAAGTGTTGCCGTTCAAAAAAAAACGTAGGATAGCAATCACTAACCCTCCACTTTAATTGACCGGCAAATACATCCAAAGCTAGAATATCACCACCCATGTTCCTAAAATGAGCAATGAGCTTCAAAGCTTCCTTTTCTTCTGCTAAATCATACTACATGGAGTCAATAATGGCAACCAAACATTTCCTCACATTTGGTGGTAAATAAACCAATTCAATTACATGAAGATGAAAACAAAAAAAAAACTTTCTTTCCAATGACAACCATTTCATGCAAGTGTAATCAACCAAAATGTGTCCACCTACAGGTTTAGCAAAAATGTAATCAACCAAAATGTGTCCACCTTCATGAGTAGACACAATGTTTGCAATTGGCCCTTAATGGTGTCCCAAATCTGAAAAACAAATTAAAGAAGCATCATATCATGTGTCCTTCAACTCTTAAACCCTAGTGTTCATCAGTAAACAAATTAAAGAAGAATCATAGTCCATTACTCCCCCCTCCATCCATCATGTACAAAATAGACTTTTGAGCGTTGAGCCATGTACTTACCAAATTCAGGTTATTATGAATTTTAAGAACACTTTTCCTACTTCAAATGTTCTATTCTCTAGTTTTAACTAAAACTGATTTTTTTATCAAAAAAATTACATTTAAAAAGGTTGATGTTTAGTATCAAAAGACAATTTATATTTGCACATTTTAAGTATAGTTTATTATATCCAATTGTACACAATGACAAAAACAATCGAACAGAGTAAGTTACTGAACTTAATAAAAACCTAAAAATTTAAGAGTTCAATTCAACAACATATGAAACATGAAGAGATGATAATCAAAAGAACATAACAGAAAATTTCAAATATAATTATCTAATAATCACATCAAATTGTAAAAAAATCCAGTAACAAATATTTCAGTCTCCTCGTTTATATGAATACGTAAAACAAAGCAGATCTATGATATGAATTTGAACCCGCACAAACCTTTGTGGATGACATTGCTATGACACTGTAATCTAGAAGATCATTGACATAACTGAACCTGTAAAACATAAGGATAAAGTCAATGCACTCAAAGCAATTTAACAACATAGAAGCTTCAATTAGACCCATTAATTATTGTTTTCACTCGTTACTCAAACCGCCTTACCCACCAATTTTGCCATATCTAGGACATGTTAATTGATTAATAAAAATAAAGTTTAAGTAATTACCAAAGTATCTCGGTAGAGGAAAGTGCTGTTTTACAACTTCAAAGTACATATCAAACGGTTCTTCCTCAACTTTCTTTACATAATATGCAGATCTTCAATTCAAAAAAGAACCTCTCCTTCCTATTTCTTATGAATGCCCAAAAATATCATACAAAAACATTCCTAAACCTACATCTAATCTCTGTAGGAATCCTTCATTTGCAAAAACCTAAAAGTTACCTTACAAGCTCTATTGTAAAGATCTCAAAACTAATCAAACCAAAACCAGAATCGCATGAGTAAATTTTGTAACACCTCGAAAATTCCTAAAAGAATAAAGGATTAAACTTGTCAAGTTTCAAAATTTAAGGTTGGATATGTGAATAAACAAAGATCAAGGACTAAAAATGTAAAATCTGAAAATCGAAGGGATAGCGGACCGCTATCCTGTGTTGAACAAGCAATGAACATGATGGCGACATATGTCATGTGACTCATCGGACTCATGGCTCGATAGCGGACCGACATCCAAACCATAACGGTCCGTTATGTAGGCCCGAAGGCAAAAAGGCGGCTAAAGGCCATAGCGGACCGACATCCCCTAAGATAACTGTCCGCCATGGGTACACATTTGGCCCTATAAATAGATAATCGAGTTCAGTCCCATTCTCACACAAAACACACTCCATTTCACACACAAACACTCAGGAAATCCAATCCCGAGCCCGGGTTCACGTACGAGAGTCCGATTTCTGATCATTCGACTACAAATTAACATAGATAGTGCTGAGGTAAGGTTCTGACCTACTGTTAAGCTTTGGTTATACACATTAAGCTAGGATTATATAGTTTACTAATATCATCATTATCTAGGAGCTTTATCCAAGGTGTTGCCATATTTCAGATTTGATAGCAGAGATACTACTGAGGTGAGTTCTTAAACTATGGTACATGAACCCAATCATGACCTTGTCTTGCATGATTGATTTATGAAAACATTTTGAGTATCTTGAAACAATTACACCGATTGTGTATATATAACGTATTCTAAGAGCTTATTGTATTTCACTTACCCGTGGAATGCCATGTTGGATAGGACCCGTCGAACGGTCTTTGATTATATATACTGAATGATTGTTCGTGGTTGTCTATGAATTTGGGTGTTAAAGCCCATGAATGTGTTCAAGATACTTTGAAGTGTCATTTTAATAAACTATTTTAGTTTATGAATTCATCAGCTTTGCGCTGACCCATGTTTTATCAAATATTTTTTAACGCATCACAGGTAGTCATTAGATAAGGCATTTCTAGGACTAGAATGAAAAGATGAACAATCCAGATGATGGGCATGCCCGAAACTTTAACTCACGAATGACAAGTTCCTTGTTAGGAACGAATGATGTAACTTTTGTTAAACATGATGTAAACAATGTTTTGATGTTAATAGAAGTTATAAGTTAGTCTACCGCTGTGTGTTTTGGTATCAACGTCACAGTAACTTGAAGGCGACCTTCTGATCAGTATGTAGTTATCTGGCAAACGGAATGTTATGTCTAAGGAAAGAGCGGTGTATAAATCTCTCCTAGACCCGTCATTTTTTCTTAGAAACATATCTGTTGGAGGTACTACTCTGGTTAAATAACTGTCATGTGTTACGGACGTGACAAATTTGCACAATAAATAAGACAACATATCTACTCAAAATGATGTAAGCCCTAACCCTAAATAGAAAGCGATTGATATGACTGTTCCTCTACAAGTCTTTCCAACTCATCTAAACCCACTGATTGGCTCATCTCAATTGACTCTGAAATTACAGATTTTGCCTTCTCATATGTCCAGTAATTGTTCTTACTTTTGGACACATATTTAGCTGCATTAATATAAACAGTACCAAGAACATTAACATGTGATATTTAATTATTTACAAGGGGTTCTCAATTGATGAATTGACGTCAAAGGTCAAAAGTCACTAACCCATTGGAGTCGTCTTAGCTAGCAAAGCTAATGATGATGGTCCAATTTTCATTTTTGATAATGCCTACACCACCGGTAGATGATAAGGAACTGATTGCTACGACATCAATGACACTGATCAAATTACCTTTTGTGACTTTGGCTCTTCAAAGTCGATATCTGGAGTATCATGACTCATATGTGGAAGTATGATGTCCTCTATAACTTCTTTTGCAAGCATCTGAAATAGCATAAGTCATAAATAACATATTGTTGAAACACATTCTTTGTTGGAACAAATAACATCTACAAGATATTGAAAAAGCCAACACACCTTTGGATTACCTCCCAATATAATGTCCATACCTCTACCAGCCATATTTGTAGATATGGTGATGGCATATTGTTGTCCAGCTTGAGCCACTGTTTGAGCCTCTCTAGAAGCATACTAAATTAACCTCATATGAGTCTACATCAAAACATAATCAAAATATTGAAGAGCGAGTCTACATCAAAACATAATCAAAATATTGAAGAGCTAGCACAACTTGACTCTAGAACCTCAGATGAGTCTACATCAAAACATAATCAAAATTAGTTGCAGAAAACACCAAGTTGATTAAAACTTAGAGTTCAGAATTTGAATTAAACCTGAAATATTGGGCAATTTCAACAAGCCTCTGGAATGGCAACTTGCGGATCAACAACTCAGTACTCTTCTAGTATTTGCGGATCTCACTTCATTCTCACACAAAATTCAAGTTAATACCAATTACAAATTCAGGACCTAACATGAAAATTTGACAGAAAATTTCGACAGTTTTATGATTAACATTTATTCGATACTAGAGAAATCAGTACGGAATTTTAAGTTGTACTTAGTGAACGCTTTTACAGAGTCGGGAGAGTATTGATATAATCAATTGAAAAACCAACACGAAAATTGGGTTGTGAATCTCTGTAGTTTTATATTGAACATTCAATAAAACCCAAAATCATTAGTGTAAAAGTAATAGGCTCACCGTAGAGATAAGTACCAAATCTTAAGTTGAAATTTATAAACGATGTTACATTTTCGTAATATGTACAGTCATAATCAATCGCAAATCCAAAACTAAAATTGTGTAGTAAATCTCGACAGTTCTATGATGAACAGTCAAAGAAACCTATAATCGATTATGTAAAAGTCATAGGCTCACCGGAGGGCGACGGTTCCTGGACAGTAACGATCTGGCTTCTTCACTCCTCCGGTTGTCGGAGCTGATTTCCTGGCAGCCTAACAGAATGATAAAAATAAAAGTGCATAAACAACCCGAAAATAAAATAGAAAACATACATAAACTTCGATAATCACATACCCGTACCACCATATGGATAAGGAAGAAGGTTTGATAAAACATACCTATTGGAAGGTAGATGAATCTGGAGCCGAAAAAAAGTAGATTGAAGACAAAGATCAGCGATAAGAGGGAGAAGGAGATGCAGGTGAAGGAGGCACAAGTTCAATTTAGGGTTACGAATGAAGGAGGGGGCGGGTCTAAAAGTAGACCCACTGCCACCGACCAGAACCCTCGCCGGACTTCCTTCTCTCTCGATATTCACTGCTCTCATTCCCGTCTCTCTCTCTTTTCTTTGTTCACATTAAAGATCGATGGGTTTCAAAGTCGCCGTTTTTGAGAGAGAGAGTGAACGCCTTTGAATTTTGAAATGGGATCTGGGTTTGAATTTTGAAATGGGTTTGAAATGGGATCTGCCCTTGAATTTTTAAATGGGTTTTATCCAACTGTGTTTTAAAAGAGGGATGGGTTAGATTTAAAAGCTTTGTTTTGATTTTGTGCTTGTTTTAGTTTTAAAATACGTAATAAAAATTATACAAAGTCTTAAATTTAAAACTTTGTGGTAAAAAGACCATATTGTCCTTCTAATATGTATATTATATATAGTATAGATATAGGGGACGTATCAAATAAAAACTTTGAGTTGTTATGAAAACTAAGAAACTGATTCTCATCTACTCATTTTATTTTCTTACTTTTCTGATTTTTTTTTATTCTTAAGGGCAATTGAGTAATTTTACTTTGCCTCTCCTTTTTTAAAACCTGCATCGTTTCCCTGAAACTCTTCTTAAGATTCAAATTACTCTCTTTTTCTATTCTCTACCTACTTTCTCTCTTTCTCTACACAACCGATATACAGCACTTTCATCCAACACCTTCATCCTCATCTTCACCCTAAAACTCTTTATTTTCTTCACGTCCTCATAAAAAATAGATCGAGAAGAACAACTGGTCGAGAGGAACACTTTATTTTCTTCATATCCTCATAAAACTTAGATCGAGAAGAACAGCAGATCTCAAACGAGTTTGAAGTGTTTGCGTCACAAAAAGTTCTTGATGGCCGTTCTTCTCTAGTGCTAGGACTAGGACGTTGTTGATAAGGTGGAAATTAGCTTCCGAAGAAGCCATCCCTTTCGTCTATCAGGTTAGATTTGACTGTGTTACGATGATGTGGTTTAGCTTCGTCGTCCTCCTTTACTCCATCGTCCAGCCTCGTCATTCTTCTCCGTCGTCCAGCCTCGTCGTTCTTCTTCGTCGTCCAGCCTCTTCGTTCTTCTCCGTCGTCCAGCCTCGTCGTTTTTCACCGTCTCTGTGCCGGCGGCGGCATCGATGCCTTGCTTGAAGCATTGTAAGTTCCTAAAGGTCTGAGACACTACAACAAACCAAATCTAGGTTTGAAGTTTTGGATCTAAAAAAAACTACACCATTCCCTCTTGATTTTGAGGTTTTGTTTTTCTAGATTCATTTTTGAATGGTTTTTTTCTAGATTCAAAATTTGATGGGTTTACAATGTTTTGATGAAAGGTCAAGATAGCCCTATAACCAATTTTTCTATAATATTTAAAAATGTTTCAAGTTGGTTTTCTAGATATAAATCTTTATGTATTGTTTACTGGTATCATTGATCTGTTTTTTGGAACATGAGTTTTTGCTAATGGAGAAAAAGTTTTGGATGTGGGATTTTTTGTTAAATCAAATGAGTTTAGGTGATTTTCTGGTTCAAAAAGAAAACAATCAAGAAATTAGTTAAAAAAGAATTGATTTTTTACTGTTAAAAAAGAAATTGCTTCAAAAAGATAGACAAATTGACTTTTTTTACTGGTTCAATTAGTTTGATTTTACAACATGCTTTGATTTTTACACATATGTATTTTAAACAGCTTTCTTTTTGTATATGGGTTTACATGTGTGTAAAAATATTCTGGGCTTCGCCTTCTTTTTGTATATGGGTTTTACACACGTCTAAATTGAATTTATACATGTGTAAAAAGTTTTTGTTCATGTGTATATTCATATGTAACTGTCTTTTACTTTTCTATCTATGTTTTAGGGTTCTTTAAACATGTGTGTAGAGTTTTTTTTTTCATGTGTATTGTGTAAACTGTGTACAAAAACCTAGAATTGTGTATTTAATTCTTTATCTCTGTTTTGGAGTTCTTCACACGTGTGTAAAGTCAGTTTACACATGTGTAAAGAGCATGTTCTTCAATTTTTCTTATTGTGAATGTCTTGTATTTTTCAATACATGGGTTTTACACATGTGTAAGCTGAATTTACACATGTGTAAACTAAATTTACACATGTGTAAACCAGGTTAAATCTTTGTTTCTTCTTCTTCTTCGGATTGCTAATTCACAGTTAAATCTTTGTTTCTTTTTCATAACATGTGGAACAATCCAGATTTGAGTTGTGAAAAAGGAAAAATCAAGATGTGAACGAGGAAGAATATAGAAAAGATATGTAAATCCATATTCTTTTATTTTTTGTAACTAACATTTGATTATGGGTTCCACCTCCTTTGGTATTTAGTTTTACACATATATATTTGATTCATTACACATGTGTAAACAGATTTTACACATGTGTAAAAAGTTTTTATTCATATGTGTATATGTATATAAACTGGATTTACCTTTTTGAATCTGTTTTAGGGTGTGTAAAGTCAGTTTTCACTGACATTACACATGTGTAAAAAAACCTGGTCTTGATCTTTGTGGTGGTGGAGGTGAACTGGTAATGCGAGAAAGGAAGAAGATGTGTAAATCAGGGTTTTTTACACATGTGTAAAAAACATGTTCTTGAATTTGTTATTGTTTTTTAACTATTTTGATGATGGATCTGGAGAGGGAGGAAGGGAGGGGGGAGAGAGAGAGGGAGGGAGGAAGGGAGGGAGGGAGGGAAAGAGAGAGGAAAATATTCATTATTTTGTAAAAAGAAAAAAAGAAAAAAGTGGGATTATCTTTTTAGCCCCCTATTTGATCTCAACCACAAGTTATTTTATTAAATATATTAAAAATATAAAACTAATTATAGCCACATATTAAAATATTAAGAAATGAATGTGTGGCATACATTCAGGTTTAGAGTTTTTATAATAACACAAAGTTTACAACCGATACAACCTATATATACATATATATATATATATATATCTTGTAAGTCCCAAATCTCTTTATGGATCGTCGATGAACACACACACACACACAAGATATCAAACTCTCAATATCGAAAGGTGGAAACAAACGATTGTGGTGATTCAAGAACTCGAAGATTCAATGTAAAACTCATATATTGCTTCACACGAATTACAAAGAAAAACTTAATCAAAACCACTAAGCTTCTCACACGGTTCTCCACCTCTAAACTCGTCTAACTACCTGCTCGCAATCGCTAGCTCATCCTTGGTCACGAATTTATCTATTTATACTAGATAAACATTATAAAGCCCATAACCTAGTATTCGGCTCACAAAGCCTAGCCCAAGACACTACTCGTGAACATATGGTTCATAGTTACAAAACCAAATACAATTCTATTTGGTAACACCAACACATATACTGATTTGATAAGCGTCAGCCTCACATATATAGACCCAACAATTTCCCCCTAGGCTGATACTATCAAATGATCTTCATAACTCGAACGTAGCATTGTGATCACCACTTCCAGCATACAACATTGTCATCAAAATCAATGGCTGTTGTTGTGGTGTCGATGTTGGTGTTGAGACGGTTCAACATTTCTGAACTCTCAAACTTGGGTCTTTCTTTCTTCTCTTTGAATTAGATCCGTATTTGGATCAGAATCAGCATTTTCTTGATCATCTTGCTAAAAGAGGATGTGATAGGAGGATTCTCAACAGCTCTTTTCTTTTTCATTCTTTCTCTTTCAAGCAGATTCACAGGTACTTCTTCATATGTACTTTCATTTTCGGAAGATGAAAACACATCTGGTTCTTCTGACTCGAGTACATTCTGTTGTAGTGGTACTTCAAGCTTGTTAGCAATTGACAACATTTCATTCTTCTTCAACCCTGGTTCTTGATTTGAAACAAATTCTGTAAATTCTCAGAAATTTTGTAAGCAGACATTTATATGCAACATGGGATCCAGTACTCACACGAATACCTAGTATATCCACGTACTATCAAACTTTTGAAATTTCAATTATTTTGATGATAAGTCTTTAAATCCAAGAATGGTTAATTTTTGTAAAGTTAAAGTAAAATAGAAAAACTAAAAACTAAACTAAAACTGAAGTAAAAATAAAGATAAAATTTGAAATAGAATCTTTTTGGAATTTTCTTAATAAATTGCAACTAAAAATAAACAAACTTGACTCAATAAATAAAAACAGAACTAAATTTATACAAACTGACCAACAACGAGCCTTTAGGAAGTTTGCAATGGGATCATATCGTTCTATTGGTAGGTCAAGGAACATTTTTCAGTACGTGTCTTTACTTAGACAGATCAAGTGGATTGCTAATATTTAGATCCTTCTAAACTCATGCTTTAGCCTCAAACCGAACTTTTTCACTGTGATTTAGATTATTATGTTTTGGATAGAATTGCTTATGACTTAATGGGTCCCACACTCACATCTCAGAAACCTATAATTAAGTAGATATGAATTATGTGAATTATTGATAAACTTTAATAGACCCCACAGTTTATTAGGTAAACCTTCCCTTTCCCATGATCTTTTGAGCAGCTAAATAATATCTAATTAAGCATAACTAGCATGGGTTTGTGAACTGATTTTGGGAATATCAAATTTTTGCCCAGGAATACAGCACGACGGACTTACGTATCCTGAATTCGTCAAAAACCTTTTATCTCAGTCACCATGACCCAAAAGAAAAAAATATTTACAAGTATACTAATATGTACGTCTTTAAACATATCTTTTTGAAATTTTCCTATAGCACGACATTAACATTGCGTGTCTTTTTGCTCAGAATTCTGCTTTGCAGATTAGCTTTGCACTATCATTGAGTGTCTTTTCACCTATTGCATGTCAATGCATGTCTTTTAACTATATATATAATATATACTGACTTGTATCAAGTCAACTCACAACCCCTTTGTGAAGGGTCCCGGTTAGTGCAATCCTAATAGAGCAAGGGTTATCCACAGTTCATCAACCTTAATGTTCAAGTTCTCTATTATTAACAGGAATAGCAAATTACACTAATCTATGAGATGTTTCCCACTAAGGCCATAAGACATTTTTGTTCAAGTATATCACATGCAGAGCCTATCAACATATCCACACTGATCCTAGTCATTTCAATTTAGTGTCTTACATGTGTTGATCCTAGCCTTAAGAAACGAACATTCATATCACTTCCCATTTATTTGCAAAACTCCCGACTCAAGCATAAACACATTTTTTTTTCTTTTCTTTGAACTGAAAGCAGACTCAAACTAACTAAGAAACAAACTCTTTTTGTATTAAAATTAAAAGCAGACTCTCTTTGTATTTTTCTTGTTTCTCCCCTTAAATCTGTGCATAATAAAATAGTACAAATCTAAACTATAAAGAAAAATATTTTTATGACCATTCTCAAATTTCAAAAGCTCATCATTTTTTCAAAGCATAATGTACCAAAGTAAATTGTACCTTTATTGACTACAATGGAAACATACCCTCTCTTAAAATTATTAACGTTATTGAGCAGAGAGATGTCACCCGTCATGTGCCTGGAACAACCCTCATCAACATACTATTCTGATTGTCGACGGTCCTCCTTGGCTATTCCTGCACGATTGAGAATATTAGTTAGACATAGGTACCCAAGCCATTGTTGACTTGGGAATTCCTGAAGCATCAATGTAAGATACTTCCTGCAAACGCATATCACTGTTAGATTCATGAACTGGTGTTGTCACAACAATTTCCTTTGCCTTCCAGACAGGCTTTGATTGAACAGACGGTTTCGTTTATTTTGAAACTGAGACTATAGGTTTCACCGTTTGCTTATTTTGTTTAACCTTTTGTCTTTCATAATAAGCTTGTTTCTTTGCAACGTTCTAGTCACTATCAGAAGGGTTAACTTTGGGAGACTGACACTTCATTGCCTTTGGTTGTTTAGCCTTCATTGGCTTAGAGTAAGTTCTATCCCTTGGTGTAGTCCTCTGATTTTTCATGTAATATGGCTCATAAGGATGATGTATGCAATTTCTTGTAATGTGACCGGCTTTGTCACATGTGTAGCATGTCTGCTTCCTAGCATAAGGAACATAACCCGGTCTGTTTGACCAAGAAGATGAAGATGAAGATGAAGATGAATGTGAATGATAAGATTGATCATTCTTAGATTGATGTTCACATATTCTACTTGAGGAGCTTGCACACTTCCTGTTTTTCTGAGCATGGTCTTGTTTAAACCTCTTATGATGATGATCATACTTTGTATAAAACTCAGCTTTGGTGAAGTGCTTAGGTGAAGCACTTGAGGTTTGAACAGTGACCCTGGGTTTTTCAACCTACTTGTTTTTCTCCTTCATCCTATACAGGTCCCTGTTGGAATACTTAACAAAATTATTAGTAACAGGTTTAACAAATCTAGTTTTTCCATCACTATATGCAGGCAATTTTGAATTTCTAGAAACATTTTTCCAAACCTGCACATAGGATTTATTGCTTTTAGAAGCATTGCCCTTAAAATTATCATTTTTATTTTTGCAACCAAAATTAGAATCAGTTTTATCCTTGCAAAAACAAGCTTCTTCATACTCATCATTCTCACTATCACATTCCTCAATCTCTACTTTTTCTGCACATGAAGTAGAAGCATCAGAATTGTTCACACATTTATCAGTTGAGGGTAAGGATGATGATTTGGAACCATCAGTGGATGGCCTGTTATAAGACGTTAACCTGTTGAATTTCTCCACTTGTTCTTCAACAGAAGGAGGGATGGTAGTATAATTTCCGTTAAATGGAGGAGGTACATTATTATACCCAAGTCCCTTATTCCCATTACTAGGCTTGTGAAGATTATTTTCAAACATATCAACTACCTTGCTAGATTGACCAAAGAATTCTACTTTGAATTTTGCTTCGGCAAAATTTGATTTGGCTTTTTCTAATTCAGTGGTTAAATGAGCAATCTCTTGTTTAGCATCGGTAAGCAAACAACACTTATTACTAAGTTGTGACTTCAGTAATGATATATCTTTCTTACCAACATCAATTACCTCTTTATAATCCTTTTCAGATTTAAGAAAAAAATTTTTGTGATATTTTAAATTATCCATTTCAAAAATCAGATCAGTATTATGTTTTCTGTAAAGTTCTACCTTATCGATGCAAGATTGAGAGCATAAATTAGCAGTTACCTCAGGTGGAGTAGCAGACGATGATGAAGTTGTTCCTACTGCTCCAAGTGTAGACAACATTCTATCAGTTATTTGTGAACTGGCTTGACAAGATGAATTTCCCACCAAAATTTTCACTAAAAATCTCCAATGTCGTCAACTTAAAAAAAAAACAACTCCAAATAAAGGTATGAACGTCCTCTCAAAAATTTTGACCAAGAAATATTTTCCCGCCAAAAATATCTAATGTGTTTACATGTTTTTTTTAACCGTACTATGAGAGGACCCGTGAACATAGAAAAACCCGTGAACTGTCAAGAGACCTTGAACTCAATAGAACCCGTGAACTAAACAGAACTGTGAACTGTTAAGAGACCATGAACTTTAGCACAACCGTGAACCTTGTCTGAGCCGTGTACCTGAAGAAATACCGTAAACGTAACCCGTGATCCTCCGGCCGTCGTGATCCTCCAGCCGTGAATTCTACCCGTGAACTTGACCCATGAACCAGGATCCTGACCCGTGAACTTTACCCGAGAAGCTATCCTGAGAACCTTCCCGTGAACTAAGACCCGTGTAGAAATCCCGTGAACCTACCCGAGAACCAACCCTTTTGACTGATTCAGTTTCCAAATTAAACTCCTAGAATTTTGGAATTTCAAATTTTGAATCCAAATCAATCCCGAAAATCACGAAGACGAATTTATGACTATTCCACAGCAGGTTTCTCTCTCAGCAGCAAAATACCAATGATTTCACTATAATTCTTTGATTTTTCAGCAGAAAAAATGAACATCCACCAAAAAAAATAATCTCATTAGTAGCAAAAATCAACCGAAAAATAGTAAGGTTACCTCAAATCTTTATTCTTGAATCGTTGATATCAAAAACCGAGCCTTGAATGACTTCAATGGTTCTGATACCAATTGTAAATCTCAAATCTCTTTATGGATCGTCGATGAACACAGATGAACACACACACAAAAGATATCAAACTCTCACAATCGAAAGGCGGAAACAAACGATTGTGGTGATTCAAGAACTCGTAGATTCAATGTAAAACTCGTATATTGCTTCACACGAATTACAAAGAAAAACTTAATCAAAACCGCTAAGCCTCTCACATGGTTCTCCACCTCTAAACTCGTCTAACTACCTGCTCTCAATCGCTAGCTCATCCTAGGTCACAAATTTATCTATTTATACTAGATAAACATTATAAAGCCCATAACCTAGTATTCGGCTCACATAGCCTAGCCCAAGACCCAACTCGTGAACATTTGGTTTTTTTGGTTACAAAAACAAATACAATTCTATTCGGTAACACCAACACATATACTTATTTGATAAGCGTCAGCTTCACACACACACACACACACACACATATATATATATATGGGAGGGTTCAATTCAGAATACTAAATATTGCGAGAACACGCAGAACAAAACGACTCATTTTCTTTTTCATTCTTAAAAATTTTTAAAATATAAGAAAATGATATAAATATATTGTTTATTCGTTTTTCATGAAACTCAAAAAAAAATTATGAACAAATTTCGTTTATACATATAACTACACATGTATAGGAAACTTTTTAATATATAAAAACATATGTAAACACAAGTTTTATGGTTTTTTATGTACATAAACATGTATATTTGTATGTAAGAAGAGTAAAACTTTAAATTTTTTTACCATGGATCAAAAATTTAAACAATTTAGGTTTGTTTTCTCTGTTTTTACAGAATTTTGTTGTTCTAAAATGAACTTTCCTCTCTCTCTCTATATATATATATATATATATATATAGAGAGAGAGAGTTAGGTTATACTAAAAAGGGGATTTTGTCTAAAAAGTGTATGATATTTTAAATTTTAGGCATGGTGTTCTTTAATTTTGAGATATGTTAAAAAAAAATTAAAACATAGACACCATACCTAAAATAAAAGAACACCATGCCTAAAATTTATAACACTATGCCTAAATTTAAAACACCATGTCCTTTTTACACTTTTTAGAAAAAATCTCCTTTTTAGTATAACTCACCCCTATATATATATATATGTATATATAGGGAATGTTCAAATAAGAAGTAAATTTTCGCTAATAAACCTAAGAAGTGATTTTTTTTAACCGAAACCGAGTCAAACGAACTCCAATTGAGCTCATTCCAGCGGCGTTGAAATCGGCTCGTCGAGGTTTTTGGTGGGTGGGGGGATTTAGGTTTTTTAGGGGTGGGGGTGGGGTTTAGGTTTTTGGGGGGTGGGTGTGACACCCGACATTTTTAGGTTAACACCGTTAACACAAACTCTTTTATCTAAATCATTCATTCATGCATTACACTTAATTAAGGTTAATTAAGTGTGTCAGTTATTGCACAAACCCTCACGTAATGGTAATTCGGAGAATTTCCGAATCACACGACTCTGTCTCCGAAGGTTGGTGAAAAATCAAAATAATATTCCGAACAATTTTACTTAACATAATGTATGTGAAATTATGTGTTATGTGATTTCATGCTTATTTCGTGAACTTTCGTGAAACCGCGTACGTTTACGCGTAACAACGTGATTTTAATGCATTAGTAGTTTTTATAAAACGGTTTTTATAAAAATAATTATTAGAAACCATTTTAGTTAATTTGAATTAATTAAATTAATCCATGGATCATCAAGATAACCCATGGATCACCCAAACCTATGTTATAACCCATCCTTAACCCATGGATCCCATTGTTTATAAAATTTTATAAAAACCCTAATCCCATAACCTCCCCCCATTCGGCCGAAACTCCCCCCCCCTCTCCCTCTCTTGAAGTCGTCGCACCCTCACCACCATAATCCACCTCCAAATCGATTTTCTATAGTGAAATTGGTTGTGTTTTTTATCAATCCAAGTGCTAATCATCACTAGTAACGCATCGCAAGTAAGATTTCAATTTGTTTTTATGCTTTCATGCGATTTTGAGTATGTAAAACCCTAGTTCATTCAAAAAATGAATTTTATCAATAATGATATTAACTTTAACGTTAATTACGTGTTATTATGTTGTTTGCATGGATTTGATATAGTTAGAAAAACCCTAGTTGCATGAAAACTGAGGGTTACTATTATTAGTAGCTTTATTGATTATTTAGATCGCATGTTAGACGTGATTGATGTGCTATAATGATGTTAATACGTTATTTGATTCGTGATAATGTGTTTTGGTGAATTGAATTTCATATATCTAACTCGGTTTTTTAGGGTTTCTAAAAGTAGAAAATTTATTTGTCAGGAACGAGAAGAGTTTGCAATTGGGACATGCATGTTGAAGTATGATGATATTTTTATGTTAGTTGGGACATAATAACATGTTTTGAAGTGTTAGATTTTAGAAATCACGCATGATGTTCATAGCTTACCATATATAGTAACTTTTTGGGTTTTGCAATTTGGGATGTGATTTCTAGACATGGTTGGTGCAATGTGATGATTTCTTATGTGTTATGATGAACATAGAAACATGTTAGGAACTTTAAATCATTGAATTTGCAGTTATGTTCTTAACTTACTTTAAAAGGAAACTTTAATTGGAATTATGAAGTACATGTTGATTTCTAGACATATAGTATGTGATGTGATGATGTAAGGCGTATTAGATTGGTCTCTTGAACATGTTGGTAAAGATAGTTTCCAGAAAACGTGAGTCTTGATCATACCTTCTAAATATGAAAACTTACTAAATGTGGTAACTGTGCTAACATGCTAGAACAATAAGGAATTGTTGTTAAGTGTTACCTGCATGATCTTATTTGTATAATATGATAGTATTATACTAATTGAACATTAATTCAAACATTGAGTCACCAACGGGCCGTTGGGTCAAACTTGGTCAAACTGAGTCAAACTAGTTAACTCTTTTCAAAACGCATATACAATGGGATTGTTTGGATACAAAGGGTCTTATGAACCAACTCGAACACACACTCATAGACTTATGTAATATAGGTAGCCGTTAGCGGGTCACCTGTTTATTACTTGCTGTTTTAGCACGCACTTTAAAGGTGAGTTTCACGACCCCTCTCTTTTATTTACTTCCTTTTTGGGGAGAAAGCATGCACACAAACACTTTTGGATTCTGTATTATTGTTATATCACTTACGTACTATGGTGCAAACAGACCATGAAAGTCCTTACATCTCAAACCGTTAGTATAGGAACATAGCGAGGTAATCTTGAGTAGTACTACTGGGTTTGACAAACCCCACCCGCGTTAGTCGCGCTAACTCGACTGGATGTCGAACGGGTGTAATATTGACCAAAACACATAGCCATTGTTTTGGTAGACATGGCGGAAGGCAAACAAACCAAACAGTCAGCTTCGGTTGCGAAACACTTATAGTAGCACGAACATAGACTAGCTATCTATTGATATATACTTTATTTACATTATCTTGCAAACACCAAACATTTACTTATTTACAAACCTGTGAACTCACCAACCTTGTGTTAACACTTTAAGCATGTCTAAGATACACGACATGATTAGGATGCATTGGAGTTGCATGGCTTTCATAAAATAGTTTAAACATGTTTTTATTTACTTTAACTTCTTTGGTTTTGGGCACTTTGTTTTGCGCATTGGTCATTCTTGAATTTACTTTTATTTTATGCTTCCGCATTGCTTACAAACTTAATGGTATTTTCTCATGTCAATGTGCAACATTGGTATTTTAAACTCATATAGTGGTCGCTCAATATAACTAATGACAATGATCCTGGTTTGTCACGTGTCTCGCGGTATAACTCTGCAGGTGGAATTTGAGGGTGTGATAGTGGGGATTGGGGGATTTATGTTTTTGGGGGGTGGGGTTGGAGGATTTATGTGTTTTTTTTGGGGGGGGGGGGGGTTGGAGGATTTAGGTTTTTGGGGGGTGGGGTTGGATGATTTAGGTTTTTGGGGGGTGGGGGTGGTGTGGGGTGGTTAGGTTTTTAGGTTTAGCTTTTAGGGTTTAACTTTAGGGTTTAGCTCCAAGTTTTATTTCGATGAGCCGGTTCCAACTCCGCTGGCATTAGTTCAATCGGAGTTCGTTTGACCCAGTTTCTTAGGTTTTTTAGCGAAAATTCACTTTTTAGCGCAACCTTCCCCTATATATATGTGTTTGTGTATGTGTGCGTGTGTGTAACATCCCGAAAATAACGATAAATAAAAACGAGTTTTAATACGAAACGAATAGAATAAATGAACGAGGATCACAGGTCGCGTATGGTGGGCCGAAAAAGGCTAGGGGCTTCCTCTGTAAATACCTTAGCTCACCAACTTCTCTCATTTTCACCCAACCCTAGAGAGAGAAATAGTAGAGAGAGTGTGTGTGGTGGATCGACTCGAGAACGAAGCATCGAGTTCCTTTACTGCTCGTGAGAAGAATCTCCGAATCAACAGCTCGTTTCAGGTAACGATCCCTTCAAAATCTGAGTTTTAGTTCATTTTAGGATTTTCGGGTTTTTGGTAAAAATACGACATTTTTATATATGAAACTTCGAAATAATCATAGATCTAGCTTCTAGAACGTTAAGCAAACATTTTGAACGTATAAAGTTCGGATCTTGACGAGTTTGGATTCGCATACAAGAACTTAGGGTTCTTGGGGAAGAAGACAGCTCCACAGGCGAACTAGTTCACCTGGGGCAGTTGGAGCAAACTTATCTTGATCAAGCGAACCTGAGGTAGCGAACCTGCTAAGTTCGCTGGCAGCCACTTGGCGAACTTGTGGCAGGCAAACCTGCTAAGTTTGCTAGGCATGTTCGCAACGCTAGGGTCAGGCGAACTTAGCTGTAACATCCCTAAATAAATAAACCCGAATAAACGTAAAGAAGGACGAGATTTATGACACGAGTTGAATAGGAAGTCATGGGGCTTGGCCATGGGCCGGAAACAAGCGGTTGCTCCTTAGCTTCAACAGCCTCGACCCTCCCTCCTCATTTCCATATCTCACACAAGTTCTAGAGAGAGAGAATCATTGGCTAGAGAGTGAAAGCAAAGGAAGCGGCTCAAAGGAACGACCGACAATGGAAAACAGACAACAAAAGGTAACCATCTAGCCCGAATATGAAGTATTGTAGTTTTGGGTTTCTGGATAAATTCATGAAATGTTACGGTTTTTACGTATGAAACTTAAAACAAATTATAAATCTAGACTCAAGGATGGAAATAGAACGTTTTGAACGTAAAATGTTTGAAGTTTGAGCGATTAGAATCAACAGGTCAAATCTAGGGTTTATTGGTGGGGAAGAAGGCCACGCAGGCGAATATATTATATTCGCCTAGAACCGTTTAAGCGAATCTGACATGTTCGCTTGATTAACACCTTGGAGAATCTGTTATGTTCGCCTTAAACCAATCTAGCGAAACTATCATGTTCGCTAAGGCCACCTGGAAAATCTACTAAGTTCGTTCAGGAGCCATCCTAGCGAATCTATCAAATTCGCCTAAAGCCAGACTAGTGAAACTAACAGGTTCACTTAATGTCAACCTAGCAAAACTACTAAGTTCGCTTAGGCCATAATGGGAGAACTTGTCTATGTTAGCCAAACCCTAAAAGATAGGAATGTCTAGTGTCGGTTAAGTCCGCTATCTCATCGTGTGTAACTTGATTATAAAGATTGTGTGTGACCTTAGTGACGCTCACTGACCAACCACTTTAGTTCAGGAACCTACTTACTAGGTGAGTTCTATGTGCCCCTTATGTGCTATGTGCAAATGTTTTTTCAATGTTTTGGGGCTGAAGGGTATATGTGTAAAGTGAACGAATGTTATGAATTATGATATGACCGTATGTGTTATATGAAAGAATGTTATGAACTAATAAGTGACTAATGAATGTTTACAAAGAATAAAACAAATGAAATCTTACTTTATATTTATATATTGCATGCTATGAATGACTTGACGTTAAACAAATAAAATGTTGCTTTATATTTATATATTGCATGTTATGAATGTACAAAACTTTAAGGACGGAAATACAGACTACTTCGGTAGGACGGTACGATGATGACGGCTACCACAGTAGACGGATGACCATACGAATATTATGAAGACGGTATGTTAAAGTATAGAAAGGTAGACTAAATACGGACTCCTACGGTATACGGAGGCCCTTAATCGAAGCACGGCTGCATATATAGTTCGTATAGGAAACGGATGCCTTAGGGAAAACGGGCGAAAGGACGGACTATGACGGTAGGACGAACGGCCAAAGGTTTGTCAGACGGTAATAAAAGTCGGACTACTTCGGTAGAAATGGTATGAATGACGGACTACGACGGTAGGATGGTACGTCTGTCTTTGTGACTTACGTAATCAATGACGGGCTGATCACCCATATGTGTACGACCAATGAATGTTAAATGAAGTAAATGATGTGTGTATATATATATATATGTACTTACAAATGAATGATGTTATACCTAATTGCTTTAAACTAGAACTCACCAGCATTAGCTGACTTTTACTATGCACTTCAAGTAGCAAAAGGAAAGGACGTGCAAAGGCGTGAAGGCTACCTTGCACAAGATTGACATCCTGTTTACTTGATTTTATGTTAAGACAATGTTTTAAATGTTAAGACTTCCGCTGTTTAAATAACTAAATAATTGTATGCTTCCGCTATGTTTGAATGTTTTATTTAATGATCAGTGAATGATAACTATGTTTATCAGTAAATCCAACAAGTGAGGTCTCCCGGGTTTGAGGCCTTACAAGTTGGTATCAGAGCAATAGTTTGATAGATTCAGAAATCCCTAAGTGTCTGGACTCAGACTGATAATGGGACCAATGCAAGGATGTAAGTACGGTTAATACCTGTAGCTTAGGGTAGATGCCTTAACTTAGAATGCATGCTTTAGATGTCAATGTTACTACTGATTTGAAGAGTTTTGAACCCAAAAAGCAAAACAAATTATTAATCACAAACCGGTCATTGTAATTAACAGTTTACCTTGCTCAAACTGTTCTAAACTATGATCTAAAGGAATGACATTGGTATTCCCCTTTACTTATCAGGAATTTAGAAACTATGGATGGTAGAGGAGGAACTGGACGCCGTGGTGGTCGTACTGGATGACGCGGTAGACCACCATTGAACCAAGCACGCAATGAGGAAGAAAGTGTGCATTGGATCGTGAGGATAACGTACACGAGACCAATGTGACTCCAAAGGGAGATCGCAATGAAGGAATACTTCAACAGGAACCCGAAGTTAGGGAGGCCATTGCTTGAGAAGTTGTACTTACTCTGAAAGACATACTGCCTAACATGTTAACTGAAGCATTAAAGAAGAGTAAGCTAGAGAAGGAAGAACACTGCGAGGAGAAAATTTATGATAGTGATGGGGATGAGGTGAATGTGGGACTGACTACTCGGGGATGCAATTGCAAGGCTTCAAGGCCTGTGACCCGCCCAAGTTTAACGAGAAGAAGGATTATGTAGACACGTTTGAATGGATTGAGAGAATGAATGGAGTAATTAGCCTTAGTGAATGCCGAGCTGCCAGGCTATTAAGTTTGTTGCTCACAATTTCACCAACGAGGCACTTAGTTGGTGGATAAATATTTAGAGGTCTAAATCGTCAAATGCTCTGCAGAGGATGAGTTGGGACGACCTAAAGGTGCTGATGATCCAGAAGTTCTTTCCTCAGAACGAAATTGACAGAGTGGAGAACGAGTTCTTGAACTTCAAGGCTGGCAACATGTCTCATCGTCGGTATACCTTCAAGTACAATGAACTAGTCCAACTGGTACCTCATTTGGTGGAGACGGAGGGAAGGCTAATCAAGTATTATGTCAAGGGCCTGCCTCAAAGGGTTCGAATTCATGTGAAAGCTAACCTACCCTCGACCTTAGAGTCGGTAGTGAATCTGAGTGGAATCGTTTTTTACGACTATGCTAATGAAGACCCCGCATTAGAGGCACCGAAGAGGAAGTGGGAAAATCCAACAAAGGGAACTGGGAAAGGAAACTATACATCTAAGGCTAAGAAACTGAGAGGTGAGGGGTATGAAACTTGCAAGAAATGAGGGAAACAACATCTAGGTGAGTGCCGAGCGCGCTCTACAATGTGTTTCAAATGTCGAAAGGCAGGGTAGTATTCCCGAGATTGTTTGAGTGGCACCAAGTGTCAGGGTTGTGGATTGTTTGGACATCTGACAAAGGATTGCAGGAAGACTGGGCAATCTGGTTCGGGGAAAGGAAAGGAGCAAGAATGGCCAAAGGCTAGGACCCGAGCCTATGCCTTAATTGAGGAAGAAGACAGAGGAAACCCTGATGTCATGTCATGTACATTCCTAGTTAATGATGAATATGCTGCAATTTTGTTTGATTCTGGTGCAAGTAAAAGTTTTATATCTACTACATTTAGTCGCAAACTAGACTGAGGAATTAGCAACTTTGTGAAGGCCTTAGTGTAGAAATTGCAGTTGGTAGAAACTCAGTAGTATTCCAAATGACCGATGATTGCATGATAGAAATAGAGGGCTATAAGTTTCCTTCTAGATTATTCCTTCTGACCCTAGGAGGATTCAACATAGTATTGGGCATGGATTAGCTAGCTGCCAACAAAGCACAAATTGTATGTAAACGAAAGATCATATTTCTCAAAGCTACCGGAGGCAGTCCGATTACGGTTTATGGTGATTGGAAGTGCATGATGCTGAACGTCGTCTCAATGATTAAGGATGAAAGTTACATGAGGCGCGGATGCAAAGCTTATCTGGCGTATGTTATTGACAATAGAATGAAAACGAAAGGACTCAAAGATGTACCTGTGGTGTGTAACTTTCCATATGGCTTCTGGTGTTTGACCTTAACTTGTGAGCAAGTCAGACACTTACTCACATATCCTATCACATCATTCTTCATGTTAGGCCACCGATACTCTTTCTTCTAATCCTGATACATTTTTATGGTTCCCGGGTGGATGGAATATCGAGACTTATGGGTCTCGTCAAGTACTTTAGCCCTAAGCTCTCCGCCCCTCGGTACCCACATACGACCACACCGGGTCCTTACTCTGTAAGTGTTTTTTTCCAGCTTTTCCAGCTGACCAACCATTCTTTCACTCTTTACGTTCTCTTCCATTAGTGCCTTTGTCTGTGCTCTTTCTAACTCTGTCTTAAAATCTGGTGTCACTACTAACTGATATGCTTTCACCCTAATGGGAGTTTCATTCTCCTTTCGGATTAGGGTGTCGGCAACCACATTTTCTTTCCCCGAGTGGTATAGGATTTCAATGTCATAATCCTTTAATAGTTCTAACCACCGTCTCTATCGCATATTCAAGTCTTTCTGTTTGAAGAAATAGTTCAAGCTTTTGTGATCCGAATAAATGGTGCCCTTCACTCCGTATAGGTAATGCGTGCAAATATTTAACACGAAGACAACTGCCGAGAGCTCCAGATCGTGAGTCGGGTAATTGATTTCATGAAACTTCAATTGTCGTGACGCATACGAGATCACCTTTTCCCTCTGCATCAATGCACATCCTAACCCTCGACCTAAAGCGTCAGAATATACCACTAGGTCCTTGGTACCGTCGGGTAATGCCAACACTGGGGCTTGTGTCAACTTATTCTTTTACTCTTTAAATGCTTCAGAGTGAGCTTGACCCCATTCGTACTTAACTTATTTGCGTGTCAACTTTGTCAAAGGCGAAGCTATTTTCGAGAAGTCCTGATTGAACCTTCGATAGTAGCCTGCCAATCCTAGAAAACTCCGGATCTCAGTCGACGTCTTCGGGATTTCCCATTCTTTTACTGCTGTGATCTTTGCCGGGTCCACCATAATGCCTTCTGCATTGATAACGTGACCCAAGAATAGGACTTCCTTAAGCCAGAACTCGCATTTGGAGAACTTAGCATACAACTTTTCTTTCTGTAGCGTCTCTAGTACCTCTCGTAGGTGACAAGCATGATCACCCTCACTCTTCGAATAACTGAGTATATCATCTAAGAGTACTATCACCGATCTATCCAGCATCGGCATGCACTCCTGGTTCATCATACTCATGAATGCTGCTGGAACATTCGTCAAACCGAAAGACATCACGCAGAATTCGTAATGTCCATATCGCGTACAAAATGCTGTTTTCGGTATATCCTATTCTCTTACCTTTAACTGATGCAACCCCGATCGCATGTCGATCTTAGAAAACCATTTCGTTCCTTGCAGCTGGTCGAACAGATCATCAATCCTGGGTAGCGGGTATTTGTTCTTTATCGTACGCTTATTCAACTCTCCATAGTCTATGCACATTCTCATGGCACCATCTTTCTTCTTTACAAAAAGAATCAGAGCACCCCAAGGAGAAATGCTCGGTCTGATGAAACCTTTATCCAAAAGGTCTTCCAACTGTGTCATCATCTCTTTCATCTCCAGAGGTGCAAATCGATACAGTGCTTTAGCCACGGGCTGGGCACCTGGCACCAAGTCTATTTGGAACTCTATTTCCCGATCGGGCGGTAATCCAGGCAAGTCCTTGGGGAACATCTCCAGAAAATTACACACCATGGGTGCTTCTTTCAACTCTTTCACTTTTATATATTTGTCTATCACATAGGCCAGGTAGGCCTCGCATCCGCGACCCATATACTTCTCTGCCTTTCTCATTGATATGGTGTTCGTTAACGAGCCATCGTAATCCTCGTAAACCAAAACTTCACTATGGTCTGTAGCTTTGAGCTGAACTATCTTTCGCTTACATACTATTCGGGCTTTGTTGGCAGATAACCGATCCATACCCAAGACTATATCGAACCCTCCTAAGGCTGTAACATACAACCTAATTGGGAATTTATGGCCACCTATCTTTATCGTGAATTTTTCTACTATCTCTTTCACACTCGTGCTTTTATGCACAACAGTCTCCACATTAAAGGCATGTTCTGCTTTACTAATCTTTGCATTTCATTCTTTTAAACATAGAAGATGATATGAATTTTCCCATTCCTTCCCCTTCAGAGTAGTGGAGAATTTAGTCTGTTGAATACTTCTCCATCAACTCAAAGCCTCATTAGTGAACGCGTAAGCGGCAAACTTGACCGCTTGGTCATCATGGCAATCGCTAATGTTGATCACACCATTCTTCCTCTCGATCCACTCGTTCCACTTGAAAGTGGCAGCAACATCTTTCCTCCCATCAAAATTTGGCTAGTCACACCATTGAAAATATTTTTAACTGCAGCCTCGGGCTGTCACCTCAAAGTCAGAGTCGTCGCTGTCAATGACTTCAGTAACCTCATCACTTTCCTCTTTTCTACCTTTCTTCTCTATTCCAAACTCTTTCATGGCCTCGGCCAAAGCTGTTGGCAAGACGTCTTTCATGACTGAAGAGACCTCTGCAGCGAAAGCTTCCCTGATGATTGGTTCCAGAACCAATCCCTCATTGTGCTCCTTATTCTCGATAAACACATTGTTCTCACTATCGTTATGCTCCACGCACATTGATTCAGTCTCATTGAGGGAGTGTTCACTTTCCTCTACTCGTGCTCGGTTACCTGGAGGTCGGCCTCGATGACTAGTGCAACCACCAGCTCAACCACCTCTCTTTCCTCTATCCATTTGTGTGTAATCGCGAACAAGGAATACTCGCGTCATCATGATAGGTAATAAATTATAACACCTCTAGTAATGTAAAATACTAATCTCAGAGACAGGTATGCAATTACTATTTTATGTTACTACTCGAGTTCTGAACATTCCCTATCAGGAGTAACATTTGCATCCAGGATCAGAGTCCCTACTGTAAGGCACATACTGTCTAATGTCTATGATAAAGCATGTACAATGTAATATCTAGGCTGAAGCATTTTCTATCTACTTACTGTACTAAGGCATTATTGTCTATGTTTTAAATTAGGACATTGACTACCTTCCTTTAACTACCTTTCCATGGATGGGCTTCTCTGACTGACATTCCTTTCCTTCCTTTCCTTGCCCCATTCTCAGTTTAAGTTCAGACATTATCATAAATTTCCGAATCTCTCAAACTTTGGATCTGTTACCAACTTGAAACACCCCAAACCGGGTACATCTCATAGTTGGTAGAAAACATAATAACATGGCTCTTAAATTGTTGATCAGAATCTATTACAACGAAAGTCTCGTCTCAAACATTTTAATTGATAAACAATAACAAAACATTGTCCAACATAAACTTTCAGATAAGGAAATGTTAGTCTTCATATATACAGCCCGACAATCCATGCTATCAAGCCCTCACGGCTCCTCTAGTTTGCCTTTGCTTTACTTTTACTACCTGTCATGCATACTAAAAGTCAGTTAACGCTGGTGAGTTCTATCTTTACTTTAAACTGAAAACTTTCTTTTAGTAGCTTAGTTTTATAAAAATAAAATAAGCTTTTCTTTCTCTATCTTTAAAACACTTTAACTTTACTTTAAAACTTTACAACGTTACATTTATAAAACGGTTACTATCTTTCTTTAAAACTTTACTTTGAGGAAACCCGTCAAGGTGTCCTCCTTTACCACTTACCGACTGTCGTTTCACTTGTACAGGACAAGTAACTTTCACATACTTTAACTATCACATATGGATCATTGTCCGAAGACACGATCCCTTTCTCGCTTACACCTCAGGGTAAGACTCTTACTTTAGCGCTGGCCACACCTCAGGGTGGGACTTTCTTTCTCGCTTGCACTTCAGTCCAAGACTCATTTAGCATTGCTTACACCTCAAGGTAAAACTCCTTTAGCATTTCTCACACCTCAGGGTGAGACTTCTATTTTAGCTTGCTTACACCTTGGGGTGAGACTTCTACTTTAGCATGCCTGCAGGACTTTCTACTATGCAATGCAATTACACAACTACACGAAATAGAATGGAATCACATAAACTTTAACATATACAAATAACACATATTAACATATAAGCATATAACATGGTATATGTCACTGTCACCGAGGTACAGCTCCATTAACTTTTTTTACTTTTACGCTTTACTTTCTTTAAAACTCGTTTCAAAGAATGTACTTTACTCTTTAACACTTTCTCTTTCTTTATTTTATAAAAAGATACAATCTTTATAAAAATATACTTTATCTTTCAAAACTATCCTTTAACAGTATGCATGTCAGCCCAAAACCGTTAGGGAAAAAGGGCAATAAGAACTCACCCGTCGACTACTCTGGGAATACTATAACTGGTCTAGTAACCGTCACTCTCTATCTGTGAAATCAATTCATGTGAGTTAAGCTAACGGGCCTAACCGACACTATGTGCTTTCTATTTCTACATTGGCGAACTTGTGATAAGTTCGCCACTTTGACACTAGCGAAATTGTTAAGTTCGCCTAATTAAATATAGCGAACTTATACAAGCAAACTTATGCAAGCGAACTTGTACCAAGCGAGCTTACTAGGCGAACTTACACCAAGTTCGCCCTATTCAGGCTTAGGCGAACTTTAACTAGAGAACTTGTTAAGTTCACCATATTAGCTCCCGGAGAACTTAGCAAGTTCGCCTGCGCGAGCTGTCTTCTTCCCAAAAACCCTAAGTTGCATGTTCATGGCGGATGTTCACATCAGGGATCAAGCATAAGACTTTTTACGTTAGAAAGGTTTCTTTTACAACCATGAAGCTAGATCTATGATCAGTTTCGCAAACCATACGTAAAAACTCGACCTTTACGTGAAAATGAACCCGAAACCCGCCATAAATGAAAACTCAGATTTAGAGGAAACCGTTACCTGTTTGAGCTCCAAATCGGGTCAGTGGCTTCTCCACATGATGAGGAATGATCCTCGCTGCATGGTTTCACCTTCCCATGACTTTCTCTCTCTAGCTCGTTTCTCTCTCTCTCTCTACCTTGGTTACAAGTGATGGAATGAGGGAAACAAGGGGGTGGCGGCTAGGGTTAGCCTCCCCATCCCTCTTTCGTCTTTCATTTGTTGTCATAACACCCCGTCTTGTTTCCTCATTGATCTTATTATTAACCTAAGCCTCGTTCATTATTCTTTATTATTTAATATATTTTCAGGATGTTAGACAAATGACAGTAGATCATGAAATACGTGATTAAGAGGTACGCAACGCGGTAAAGTTGACTTTCACTGAATTAGGGTATAACACATGTATGAATTGAATAAGTTAGTGAACACGTGATATGAATAAGACTTCGTCGCATTAAATCATGAATAACAATAGTCTTTACAAGTAAATGAAAAACTAGAAATGTTACAGTCTCCCCTAGTTAAGGGAATTACGTCCCGAAATTCAACTAGTAGAGACTCACGGTATCTTGGGAAGGATAAGTTATGATATACGCTGACTAGGGCTAGTTCTTGGTCCGACTCCTAGGCCCACTTCCAATGCATCATTAGTGTTTATATATAGGATGTACCGCAGCTAACCCACCACACCTTTGGTACCTCGAAAACATACTAGTCACCTACCAAAACTACCCACTCACTTGTTGGCATATATTCGAGTTCAGAGATTTGATAAGGGTTTAGGGTGGTAGCTACATAATAGAATTTCAACACACACCAAAGTACTTGTAAATTCACTATTACGTTGCGCACCGCAATGGCTAATTCACCTTACTTTGGGGTGCTATATCCTTCCATCTTACATATATGAGGTGATAGTAGTTATGTAAAGGAAAGTTATGGATGTTATTAAAGAAAAGTGGAAACAAGTTGTTTTGAGATTCAAGAATCATGATCAAATAGATATCTTATGCATATACGTTTGAGTGAGTTAACTAGTAGTGTGTAAAGTGTGACATCCGCATATAGCGATCCATAAAATGAAACTTATACAAATGCTCGAATAAGACATCCCCACCATAGTAAAAAACCCGACCTTGAGCAGCTTAATTGTTAGCAGGGTGAAGTTTGGGACAACAGTTTTTGAGATGGTTAAGACCACCGCATGTATAACAGGCCCTACCACTGTTGACAGGTGCAGGGTTGGTAAATGTGGCATTGTTGGTGTTGGTTCTGTAGATCTAAGTGTGGTGGCCAAATTTGCCACAATTGTTGCACTTACGACGATCTCTAGTGTGGTGAAATAGGCATTTGGGACACTTAGGCTGTGATCCGGTGTATCCCTTCTTAACAGGGGCCATTTAGTTAACAGGTGTAACAATTACGAAATTCTCGACTGTCTTATGTTTCTTGGCAGGCCTCTGGCTATAGTCTTCTTCGGGTTTCCTCGATAATTTCCTCACTAGTACTCATATCTTTACCAAGTCGATTGTCAAATATGTAGACAGAAGAATTGCAGCTTCAAGAGTAGTAAGAGAAGCTGACATAGTGTGGCCTCTAACTTGAGGGACCAAACCTCCAATGTAGCGATTAATTATTTGGCTAAAAGGTGTCACCATGTGTGAAAAAAGGGTGCAAAGCTCATTGGTACCGGGTAGTGTATTCTATATACACACCTCCATCTATAGCATGGTTACAAAATTCAATTTCTAGTTTCTGGATTTCGTTCTTTGGGCAGAACTCAGTGATTAGCAACTCCTTGAAGTCATTTCAGGGCATAGCTAGAGTCGGCTCCCTTCCTCTGGTTCTCACTTGGGCATTCCACCAAGTAAGAGCTCTCTTTTGAAAGGCACTTGAAGCATACTTTACTTTTAGGTTCTCAGGGCAGTCACACATGTTTAGAGTGGATTCTATCTTTTCAAACCACTGTAGAATACCAGTGGCACCTTTACTACCATAGAACTCAAGGGGTTTGCAGGCTAGAAATTATTTGTAGGAGACATTGTTGTTGTTACCACCTATGTTTCCAGTATTTCGGAGTGATTCACTCACTTGAGTGACCATACCGGGCAGGACATTGGCTAGATGACCGGTGATGTTGGCAGCAAACTCGTTGATCTCGGTAGTGTCGTGACGAGGAGGCATTATAGCATGATCAAAAGAGATGACATGATTAGGTAAGTAATAGTCTGAGGATAGAATCATAAAGCAAACATAGGTAGTATTTCATTCATAATCAAGTTGTTTCATCTTATAAATAAAGAAATATAGAGACACAATATTTGTGCATGTATCTAGAATTTGGATTCAAAGAAATGACCAATCAAAACTCGAGGTCTGTATGGTAGATGCTAGGAAGATGTGTTTTAGCCTATAAGAGATACTCACACTAAAGATCCCGAGAAAGATGTGATGGGTCCTTGCTTAGGGATTTATACACCACATCTTTCCTTGACAGAATCCTTCGTGTACAAGTATCCACTCTACCAGATTACACATGTTCCTTTCAACCACCAATAGGCCCCTTGGTTCTAATGAGAGTAATTATGGAATCGTCTCGACACCGTTGCTTAGTCGTCGTATCTCCAGAAGTGGATCAGCTATAAATGGGTCGGGTCCAACTCTGCTTTCTACACATCTACTCTCCTAATGGTGTAGGGTTAGCTGGTCGTACCATAACTATGTTCTTTGGGCGATAAAGGCTCTCCGTGTCAGACTATAATTCTGGGTCATCTGGTTCTGTGTGATGGTTCATCAAGATAAGCGTGTTGTTTTCGAGAAAGAGGAATAAGAAGGCACATAAGGGTTAAAGAAACAGTTAAACAAATAGAGCATATAGTTTCCTAATAAGGGGACTCCTACGGTTATAGTCTAGGTATATTCTAAAGTAGCCCAATTCTCTATAACCAAGGCTCTAACACCAATCTTTCACACCCTCACTGTGTGCGGAAAACATGGTGCGTGACTATTTGATACAAAGACCAAGGTATAAAGATAAACCATAGTTACTATTAAATTGAAATAGTTGAATTACATCGTTTTAAGATCAAATGACAACAAATAAGGAATTAAACACAAGTCATGGTTTTTTTTTATATCCAGGCCAAGTCCTATGTGAACAATCCAAGATCCTTAATCTTTGTACCTGAAAACATGTAGAAAACGGGTCAACTACGAGAGTTGGTGAGATTCATAGGTTTTAAGTAGCATGATAAGATAAAAGCATGTTCAAAGTTTTCACGTGTACAATTCATAACAACATAGCCATATAACACATTATGTAAACATCTCACATGATCGTTCCAATGATGATAGTTCGGCTCAACCCTCGTGGTTGCCCAATTGATGTATGTGTCAGATTCTGATCTATAGGCCTATAATCGTACTACCGATCGACATTGATAATGATAACAAATGATGTGTCATGTGTCCATAGTTTAAAGCAACATGCATAAATGAAACTATTTGTTATACGATTACATGTTTCCACCCCAAAGATAAAAGTAGAAAAGGGGCTATGAGATCTCACCTTGAGTTTTGGATGAGTTCACAAGAGTTCTTGAATGATCAATAGGTTAAGGATGATGCCCTAAAATGATATATATATATAGAGAGAGACTTATTTTAGGGTCGGATGTTGGTTTAGACTGGTTAAAGTGTTAAGAGGATTCAAAAGATAGAAGATTATATGTTGATTTACTTGGTTTTGCTAAAGTCAAATTTAGACTAATTACTGTGTTGATCTTCCGACACGTTTTTAAAATATCAAACGATCACTAAAAATTATGAAACTTTCCAGTGAAATATTTTAGGTTGTCCTAAACAACTTTCGTTTAGAAAAGTTTTTCATACAGATTATAGAAATTGGTCAAAATCACCTCCCAAGACAGAAGGTACAGAAACACGCATCTGTCCTGTAAGGGCTGTTTGGAGGTCAATCCGGATGAGTTTGATGACATTCGGTACACCGTTGGAAAGCCAATTCGGCGAACTTAATCTTGGAATCTGAGTTTGCTTGAGTTTGATTAGTTATGAAGGAGTTATGGTCGAAACAAGTTGAACATATGCTGCTGTCCAAATCAGGGCTACATTTACGTGTCCCCTTTAATGTTTTAAAATTAGTTTTCGGTCATGATAAATTAAGACGCATTTATATAAGTGTTATAACATAATTTTAAAGTATGATTTTGTTAACAAGAATGTCCCAAAGCATTGGTAGAGCCACTGTTGCAATAGAACATCTTGGGGGATTCACAGAATGCAGCGGCATAGCCACTTTTGCAAACGGGATCCTATAGTTTGATTATGTTAGCTTGATTATGTTAGGGTTTGATTATGTTGAATTAGATATTATGAGGCTGAGGGTTAATGATCATAATATCATAAAAGAAGAGAGTGGAGGTGTAGAGAAGATGAAATCAAAAGAATGAAAGAAAAGGAATTGAAAAGGGTGGTGCTACTTACTCGTTCGGGTCTTGCTTCTTGCTTGTTCTTGGCCTAAGACTTCAAGAGGGAGGGGAGGCTGTAACTCATGAAATTTAGAGGGGAATAGAAGGTGTTTTGAGGCTTGAAAAGTGTAGCAAAAAGGCTAGGAAAATGCTTCTATTTATAGTTAACTTAAGGAGGTGTAATTTGGACTTATTTATGGAATGTCTTGGAAAACAAGGGGGCTAGGGGGAAGCCCTAGATAAGCTGCCACCCCCTCCATATTCACAAAATTTTGGAGTTCAAAATCATGCAATATCGGTCTCTAAAGTTGTCTAGTTCATGCATAAGTGCACCAAACTTTCGAATTTCGAAAATCGGACTTTTAAGCGGAAAGCGTTAATTATGGAAAGTGTTGTCTTTCAAGAAATGATTTATGTTTTTGAATTAGGCCATCATAGTTGACACAAGTCTCGTATTGAATGTAGATGATCATGTTATGATGGTTATCATGTAGAGATGGATTAAACGATAAACGGTACAATTGAGTCACATTACTCAATTTACATGCAATATGTATGTATGTTCTAAGTATGTTGTGACGTAGTACTATGATATAAACATATTATATATGAAATGAAACTAAGCTGTATGATATCAAATGGAATGAAATAAGTATAAGTTGCATGAAATGAATTCACGTTGTATGTGATGATCAAATGACGATAGATCATGAAATACGTGATTAAGCGGTACGCAACGCGGTAAAGTTGACTTTCACTAAATTAGGGTATAACACATGTATGAATTGAATAAGTTAGTGAACACATGATATGATTAAGACTTTGTTGTATTAAATCATGAATAACAATAGTCTTTACAAGTACATGAAAAACTAGAAATTTTACAGTTTACGAAATGTTTTGCCAAGGAAGTTTACGAATGATTTACGAGTGGTTTACGAATGAAATATTATATAATAAAACGTACGAATGCTTTAACTAAAGTTTGATGAAGAAAATGAATGTTTTAAGAAAGTAACAAAATATATGAATCCGCAATGGTTCCTTCGGGAATCGAGATTATGTATGTTATATATGTTATGTTTGGCAATTCCTTTATAGGACCTTATTGGTTGGCCAACTGTTGTATAACTGGTTCTTCGTGACAGGGAATGACGATGGTCATTCATAGGGTTAACGTGACCCTTCGTATGTTTTGGTCTTCCTAGAGGTAACGAGCCTTAGGAGACCTAGGTGTTGAATGGCCTAGAGGTAACGAGCCTTAGGTTTCTCCGTCAGTATGTAATATATGGAATTGGCGGTTACGAGAAGGAGCATATTCGATGTATTTGTTGACTTATGTTTTCCCATATGTTATTGCATGTTTTACGTACGCTTTTATTAATAAAGTTGAATATTATGTTTTGACAAAATATTTGAAGTTAATGTAAAAGCTAGAACTCACCAGCGTAGCTGATATTTAGTATGCACATTGAGGTTAAGGACATGTGTGGATGTTGAACGGTGATGCTTGGCAAACGAGAAGAGTTACCTACTGATTATGAAGACTTGCATCCCGTTGTGTCTTGTTTATGTTTATGGTTATGTTAAGACAATGTTTATGTTTTTTTACGATGTTGGACATGTTTACGTTATGTTTGAATGAAAGTTGCGCTGCATTATTTGATATTCGAGTTTAAGAACTGTTTGTTTATGAGTAAATCCAACACGTGAGGCCTCCCGGGTTTTAGGGCCTTACAATATATATATATATATAAGGGTTATTCTACAAAGTCTAAAAACTGTAAAAAGTGTAAAAAGTCTTTTAAAAACCCCACCACCACCCCCAAAAGCCTAAAACCCCCACCCCACCCCCACCCCTCAAAACCTAACCCCCACCCCCAAAAACCTAAAACCCCCCACCCCCAAAAACCTAAATCCTAACAAAAAAAAAACCCTAAAAAGCCGAGAAAGTCGTCTAAAAACACCACCACCACCCCCCGAAAAAGCCTAAACTTCCAACCCAAACCCCCCAAAAACCTAACTCCCACCCCCCCCCCCAAAACCTAAACCCCCCAAAGCCTAAATACTAAAAGCTAAACCTTAAGGCTAAACCCCTAAGGCTAAATCCTAAGGCAAAAACTAAACCCTAAAATCTAATCCCTACAAGCTAAGATCGTAGAGTTCGACGAGACAGTTCCAACGCCACAGAAATGAGTAAAATCGGAGTTCGTATGAGCCGGTTATGAGCGTTTTAGACGACTTTTTACACTTTTTTGACTTTTTAGCGAAAGTTCACAATATATATATATATATATATATATATATGACCCCTAAAAATTGGATTTTAAATCAATATTAGCCATCCATTTTTATGATCAATGGTTAAAATCAACTTGTAGAAAAAAAAATGAAAGGAAGAATTAGTGTTTTATAATATATTGAAAGGAAAAATATTTGCGTTATAAACACTCATTCTAATTAATAAAAAATAAAAACACTCATACAAAGAAATGAATCTCAGTTTTATTAAGAAATTGTATTATGTTTGCATGTTATCTATACTAGTATATAAAATATATTGGAAGGACATACTTGTAATTTATTAAAAATGTTAAGACACCTAACACAAATTGTTGTACATAAGTTACACCTTACCAATATATAAAATGTGTTTAATTACCATTAACCTCTATCTTTACAATTAAATCCCAACACTCAATAATTACCATTATTTAATTCACATGAGATTATTTAATTCACTACGTTAAGTATTATTTTATTTATAATATTTAATTTAAATTTACATTTACTATTTATATTTTTATAACTAAATACTACTTAAATTAAGGATTATCTTATTTAAATGTTTAAGTATATAATTACAAAATATTTATAGTTATAATAATAATAATAATATCTAAATATAATCAGTGTTTAGATAGCGCTCTCCAAAAGAGTCTCGATGATACCCGACGCTTTGCACTAGCCAACCCACTAGTAAATATATGAAAGTTAAGATATTTTGTTTGCTAGAATTACTAAAATTCAATGGATTTAGAATGTGAATTTTGTTTCTTCTTAGTATAGTTTGTAAAAGTTGATGGAATTGAAATCTGAATCTAATGAATAACATGTTTTGGTTAAAAAGAAAATAGATATCGTTGGATTCTCATGTCTTTTTTAAAGAGAGAAGTGAATTGAAGAGGAAAGAAACCAAAAAAAAAATTGTGTTTCTGAGTTTTTTAATGAAAGAAAGTGAAAAAAAAGATAAATGAAGATGTTAATTAATCTACCCTTATAGCGTTCCCTCCTTAATTTATCTTCCTTTCATTTAAACTTTGTAACATTATTTCCCTTTTCTCTCTCCTTAATTTTATTTTCCTTTTCTTTATTTATTAAACTTGGAAACTTATCCTAAATTCTTTTAAAAGATTTAAAAGTCCTTCCAAAGAGTTAGAATTCAACCAAACAAATTAAAATCTATTACTCTCTCATCAATGTTGTCTTTGTGGATCCTTCTAAAGGCAATATGCCACAACCTTCCATTTTATTTTGCTTTCTATTATTACATATTAGCTACAAAAAACCACATATGTATTATAACTTTTAACATAATATTTTGATTTATAATATGAAAAAAAGAAACTATATTTAAAAATACTAGCTTCTTATAAAACATTTATACAAAGACTGTTGTTATCATCAATTTTAATCAAATAATTACTCAATTATCATATTAATTAATATAATTAGTTATTTATGGATCTAGGATAAGGATGATTATGTGGTGAAGCTTGAAAGACATGAAGAAAAATAGGGTGGTTCCAAATTTATAGTGATAAGGTGAACCCCACCGGTGGGTCTCCCAGCCGCAACAAGCACATGATATGATGTCGCCGGCTGCCAACGACTTACCCAAAAAGGGTGGAGTTGGTAGCGTGATGGATATTGATGTTTCTTCCTTCTATTATATATGGCTAAGTTTGAAATATTCAAATTCGATTTGTTTGGCTTATGATTTGGATTTATTGGGGCATCAAAACGGGTAACTTTTCATCCGGGTTGGATTAACGGATTTTCTTTGACTATATAAAAGTGTATCATTTTTAATTGACATTATTAACTTTTAGAAAAAGACCACCTTATCTCCGAGTTTTATAAATAAAAGAGAAAAAAGAGAAGGAGAATTAATGAGAGAAAAGAAAGATAGTGGAACGGAAAATTATAATTTAACTTCATGTTCCTGAGTTCAAAGGAAATGAAAAGAAATTAAAGATTTTATGTGTTTTCGGGTTGAAAGGAAGAGAAAAAAAAGTTACAATTTTTTTTTTGATCAACCGAAAGCTTGACTCGCACGTCCCACATTGTGGGAAGCTCGTACATCAGTCACACCATATATATCACCAGTTCAGGAACCATTATACCCATATGTTAGGTGTTAAATGATAAAACCTTATATTTGTATTGCATTCTTTTCTCTCCAAATCCGTCCATTTTGAAAGGAAAGTTATGAGAGAATATTATTAAAAATCTTCATTTCACTTCATTTCATTGTAATATATTATTTGTTTAATTGTTTTGTAATATTACCGAGACTAGGTTAGAACCTCGTGCATTAAATGAATTGAATAAAGGAGTAGTAAATAGATAGTTTACTAATTATATCTACGATTGAGGTGTATTTATAATGCCGAGATTTAGAAAAAAAATAGGCAGGAAAAAAATCTTGGGCTCATATAATTCTAACACGTGACGTAACCAGTTAATTATTTATTAGGTATAGATTAAGTTAACGTTTCAGAAAAGATTCAAGATGTATCTAATGTATATTCAATTGATGATTTCTACAATATGAGGCATCCATTGTTTCTAGGTGCCATGAGAAAAGGGAAATTGTTTTTAGGTACCATGAGAAAAAAATTTGGGCTTATAGAATTGTGACACGTGACGCAACCGCATTTACAACTAACCTTGTCAAGAACCCGCTGATCTTTCACTTGAGAGTGAAGGTTCAGATTTAACTTTAGTGCTATAGGGAAGAGTTCAAATAATAATCAGTTTTTTATATGATAACCGTGATAACCACTCTCAAACAATCATATAATTTATAAATTATTTTTTCTTTTAGTTGTTAAAAGAGTATTTAATTATTTTGAACATAGATCTTGAATATTAATAAGGAAATGAGGAGTCTTACATATACGTACCACATAATGTTACATATACGTGACACATAGTGTTACATATATGTAACACTAACAGAATGATAATTGTTACATATACGTAACACTATATTTAAGAGTGGTTATCGTGATTATCACATAAATATTGGTTATCATTTGAACGGCATCTGATGATTACAAAAAATAGGGGAGAATAAGAAAGAGAAAAGAGAAGTTACAAAAATAGAATACATCAGTTTTAGTTTATTCCATCACCAGAGGGATGCCACCAAACAAAGAGTAGATTACCTGATGACATAACCAGAGAGAAGCCACCAAACTAAGTGAAGAATACCAGCTAATAAAAGAAGATGATCAACCGATACAAGACAAAGAGAAATTTTATAAGAAAAAAGTTTTAAACCAGTAGAACAAGCTAGGAAATGATACTAGGATGGTTTAGTAGAAACTTAGCTAATGCTGAAGTTTAAAGGTTTTAATGAAGATAAAAGTTGTTACTACTGATGAGTTGTCTTCAACACTAATCACATGGATAAATGTTAGTACTAAAGATCAATTTATATAAGAAACAAAGTTGTTGAAGAAAGAGGTTTCAGCATTAATGAAGGCTAAAGCCTAAAGTTAACACTGATGCTATAACATAATACAAGATTGAAGTTTTAAAGATATAGATCTAAGTTGAAGTTTGTCACGGCTTAAATATACGATGAGAACATACGGTTATATTTTTGGGAAAAATAAATGAATAGTATTATATGTTTTATTTAAAAAAGATGTGAAATATATAATTAAAGACGTAAATATTAATAATTTTATGCAAATGCATTTAGTTATTTTATCTCTTATTTGTGTTTGAATATACATCTTCTTTTAATTATGTACTATTATGATAACAATGAAATTTGTTTCATCATATTTAAGATTGTGTTCCATCTGCTAACATAATCCTACACCTGGGAACAATCACGGGGAAATTAGCCAGACATCTTCATCATAGCAACTTCGGATCCTGATTCGGGACTTGAATTCATGGATGGAATGGTGTTTGGGATGATTGGTGTAACACCCAAAAATTCAAACCAATTTAAAGTTTTTAAATACGACGTGGAAGCGGTCTCAATTACAACATTTAACGTATCCACACGTTTTAGTTTTACAAAGATGAATTAAACTACAATATTTCTCACAAAAGTAGTTTAAATAAAAGTTAACAACAACAAGGTATCCACAACTTGTACCGACTCCAAATAATTTGTAAAACATCAAAAGACAACTTTGAGAATCCAATATCCACCTTAGGCGAGACCCAAGATCACTTCGGAGCTTTCCTACATTCAAAAAAACAATTTGAATATGGTTAGTAAAGATAAGTAGCCCTAGGGACCTCTCTACAAGTCTCCTCATGGGTAAAACCCAAGAAAAGTCATTTTTTAAGAATAAAAATTGTTGTCATGGTTGTGTTCAGAAAGAACACAACCATGTTCGCTGACTACAACTGTGCTCAGATGAACACAACCGTGTTCCCTTTCAGCTCCAGAAAAAAACAAGGTTGCTGATATGGTTGTGTTCAGGCGAACACAATCGTGTTCAGGCGAACACAATCATGTTCAGATGAACATAACCATGTTCCCTGACAGCACCTTCCATTCTCATCATGTCTACAATTTTTTACATATAACAAGTACTTAACGTATATTTACTTGTTTTCCGACCACGCAATGTCTACCACATTAACTAACATTAATTTGTTAGTTTATCCACCAAAATACGAGCACCACTACTCGTTTTCCATTCCGACCCGTTTACATATCTGTGCAATACGACACCAATATAACATGTATAACAACAACACACGCACACATGTTTACTCCCACCCATTTATCATCTTTTAGTTGGCTTACAACGCCTCGGTGCGAGAACTACAACTCGTCTTACCCGTACTTGGAGTATTTGACTCCAACCCTTTGAAGTATTCCACACTTCTTATTGGGTTTACGACCTCTCGGTGCGAGTTCCACAACTCGTCTTACTCATACTTGGAGTATTTGACTCTAAGTCCACCCTTTGAAGTATTCCACACTTCTTATTGGGTTTACGACCCCTCGGTGCGAGTACCACAACTTGTCTTACTCAGACTCGGAGTATTTGACTCAAGTGCCCCATTTGAAGTATTCCACACTTCTATACATCATTTCACCAAATTATCATATTTTGTTAACTTTATACCACATAGTCAACTACATCAATTTAAACCACATTATGCATACAAGTTTGACTTTACCACATAAGTCATTATGCCAATTTCAAACCACATTATGCATATGTTTGACTTTTACCACATATGTCTTTACACCAAAAATTTAACCCACAATGTGCATACTACCTTGACTTTTACCACATAAGTTATTACACCAAATTCAAACCACATTATGCACACAAATTTGACTTTTACCACATAAGTCATTACACCAATTTCAAACCACATTATGCACACAAATTTAACTTTTTCCACATAAGTCATTACATCAAATTCAAACTACAATGTGCATACTACCTTACCACATAAGTCATTTTATTCTAATTAACCTCATTAGTTAATATAGTTTGGCAAAATACCACTTAAGCCAATTTACACACATTATCACACATCAATGGTTTAGTTTGACTACATTTCCATGTTGGGTCAAACATACAAGTTCTACCATAACCATTAAACATTGACTTTATACCACGAAAGTCAAACACATTAACAACATGTAAATAGCATACCACATAAACTACATACATAGAGACTACTTATCTAATACTAAGTAAGTGCAAAGCACTTACATTTGCCAATGAAGATCCCAATCGGTCTTCAAAGCTAACATCTTTATCGCCTTGACCACCTAAACATTTCACATGTTTTTAGTAATCTAAATTACTTCAACACATTCATCAAATTGAAGTTTAACTCCCACCCAAGATCTTATGATCTTCACTATCATCTAATCTTGGTTTAATAAATTTCATACAAGCTTTTAACCATTAATAATCCAATTCTACCCATTTTGACCCGTTAAGGTTTTTCACCCAAATTCCATAATTCCACCCATTTATAATTCACCAATTCAATTTGATTTTTCCACTTGTAAATATGTTTATATAACACCATAAACACTTATCCACACTTAATTCACCATTTAAACATCTCAATTGAAAAACCCCCAAATTAGATCCTCAAGAACCCTAATTTTTCAAAATTCTCAATTGGTGAAGTTAATATGAATTGATTAGTCCTCTAGCTTTTGTAATGCTAGATTATCAATCCTAATCAACAATAAACCCAGTACAACCCCCAATTCCCGTTCATTAGGGTTCATCCACCCAAACCCATTTCAAGAACAAGAATTTTATGGAGGATTAGAGAGATGATAATACTTACTTGATTGAATGAAGGAATTATGCTAACTAAATCCTCTAATCCAAGCATTCAACCTCTAATTTGGAGTTCTTGGGTAATTCTCCATTTCTCTTTCTCTTTTCTCTCTAAAATCCGACACATACACACACACTAGTGTGTGTGTGTGTGTGTCGACATTTCACTTTTCCACCAAAATCAAGGTTGTTAAAATTGCAAGTTCAGTCCCTCAACTTTGTAATTTAAACCCCTTGCAACAAAAGTAGATAATTCCATCTTTCAACCAACATCCAACTTTAAATATTAATGTTTACACCCCATAGTATGATTGTCGTATGTTCGTTACAAATCACGCCCCCTAATTTTGGGTTTCTTCCCCGAAACCCGATCAACCAATAGATTAGGGTAACACTCGAGTAACTATCGTCAGATTCCCGAGTAGCTTTCGCCCCTTATATAATGATCCCACTGAACCACACACTTGGTTAATCCTCTTAAATTCACTTAGGGTTTTCTATCCACCTTGAGTGGATTTTTCAATCACACTCAATAAACGAGATCTTTCATGCTAAGTCTCGAATCACACCACGAGTATTAGATCACGAAAACCAATACCTAAGGTAGCCACCGATTCCTCTTGATGAACATTCATCACCCATCTCCTCAATACCGCTATGAGAAGCAACATCCACTTCTCTCGCCACACATTCCCGTTGATGAACCACGAGGAATGTATCATGGAGTCAACACGGTCCCCCGAGTACCTCCTAGCGACATATCACTTAACAAACTAAAGTGAAGTTTGAACGGTTCAACAAAACGGGGTCTTGGCCTCCCACGTTCTTGAACCCGATACCCCCTATCTTAAGGGAAACTTTTATATCACCAAAAGATCCCTATTTGAATTCAATACACATCCTCCCTAAATTCACTTAGGGTTTTCTATCCACCTTGAGTGGATTTTTCGATCACACTCAATAAACGAGATCTTTCACGCTATGTCTCGAATCACACCATGAGTATTGGATCACGAAAACCAATACCACCCAACCAAATGGCATTCGACACCGTTCACCATTTAGTAATTCAACAATCGGCATATGAATACTCAAATGGTAAATAAGACGACACCATCTTTCAACTAATGGTAATTTGTCACCTGGTTTCCTCCAAATCGAAGAAGAAACTAACGCCTCAATTATACAATCCCTCTTTTGAAGTTCGAAGATTTCATTTTCAAACACCAATTGCGAAGTTCTAAGACTTCAAAACTCCATTTACCCCTTGATTACTTTAATCATTGTCGGGTCAACAAACATGTCTTTAGAATTCATCGCCTCATCTAATAATGGATCCCCACCAAAGCCAAAATGACACACCAAATCATTCTAAAGAAAGGCCTCTCCTTTCAGGGAAATTCAGGAAGCTCATGAAGATAACGAGCATAACGACCTTGCTTCAAAGATAGAAACGACTATCATCTATAAGACGACCACCGAATCAGCATACAAGGGCCTACACACATTACATCGGTCCACAAAACAGTGGAACTTCTAATAAGCCAAAAAGTTACATCTACAATCCCATATTATTCATAACGACATAGATACCATCCATGGGATATCGCCCTCCTCTACATTCATTGCTGAACTAGGACTTAGACACCTGTTCAAACCCGACAAATGTACGTATACATTCTTCCATTCTTCTTTTCCTCAAGAGAACGTTTACACCTCAAGAAGTGACATTCGGGTATAGAACCCTTATGAACTTCTTTACAACTGGAACATCAAATATTCCATTGCCTCGGTTGGTGTCAATGGCATAATCTAGGCATACACCAATTCACGTGCCACGTGTTTCACCGTCTCTAAGCGAGAACGAGTCGACACATAACCCTTTAGTCATAAATGACATTAATAAAGTTACTAGGTAATCACACAATTTTCACTATAATCATAGGACTCCATTCCAAGTGATTGTTTCACCCGCATCTTTCGATTATTAACTCATATAATGTAAACATTAAGAAATCCGCAATGTTGATCACCTCCGAATCCACCGATTAACATATAATCTCATCCAATAAATATACCAAAAGAATTCAGTCTCGTCTTTGGTAGTTAGAAAAGTTCGGCTCGACAGCCTTAAAATTTATATTTTCTTCCCCCCCCTTTCAATCGTGTGCTTTAACTCGGGACATTCAAGTCGAATGTGTCCTGATTTATAACCACCGTAGCACATATTTTTAGGACTAGAACACTAAGGTGTAGTGTGTCCCATCATTCCCACATATATGGCAACAACAAGTATTGCTTCCCCAAAGGGATTTATAGCTCGGCTAGAATATTTGGCTTGCTTGAAGCCACCACTAATTCCTCTTCACACCCCACTAGCTTCCCGAGTTTGATCTCCTTGCATCACAATAATAATCAACTCCATCCGAGTTGTACACCATGAAGGAGAAACCACTCTAGAAGTCAATTGATAACATCGAGAAAGTCGATCTATCTTCATTATTTCTGATATTTCAAGATTTGGGCAAGACCACACATAGTCATACGACATGCCCATAATCCTTTGATTATCTCACCTGGTATAACGCATGTGAAGAAAATCCTAGTTGCAAGATCCACAACAGCTTGTGGACAAAACTAACTCAAGAACGTCTCTTGAGTTCACCATTATGCATTGCCTTCACGCTTTTAGGCCTTTCCCCTTACGGAGAATTCCCAACTTATTATCCGCCATTTTCCAGAGTCAACTCTCCACGAGTAATACCCCATCCGCCCATCACAATCGATTACTTCAAGCCAATATCATAGTAGTGATGTATCATTTGTTAACCAACGAACAAACTCCTATTATTTACTCATTTGGCTCACCAACCACAAACCCCTTGTGAAGACAACGTTTTCTTCTTCCACGTATTCGATTACGTTTAATCCTCCTGCCCTTAAGGCTTCATACGGTTCTTCAAAGTACCGCCTCAATAAGCTCATATCTTCCTTGAAGGAAAATTGATACAACATCACAGAAAGCTTTAGCCATCCTCCACTAGAATGTTGCTTTCCATTTTTCCCGAATAACCCCAAGCTCATCCCCATCCTCGAGGTGATACACCCATAAACTCTTTCATACATGAGTCTTTAAAAAAAAACTTCCATTTATAATTTCTGCCCACGAAGTTATGTTTTCCACCCCAGTCATCCCCGACTGTGTAGTAATAAGTATGTAGGAGTTCTACCTATTTATAGGCCCCTAGTCTTACTCTATAAGGCACTACCTCTTCCTATGTATATATTTATCGCCCCGCATAACATCGATGCACATGAACATGATATATATACATATACACATATAACCACCTTCAATTACTCATTTTCGGTGTTCATCATCATATGGTTATCATAAAGGTATTCGCACATGTTACATTTAAGAATCAAACTGGCCCGTAATGATTGATAATGTAATATGCACAATTACATTCACTATCTCCATATGATGAATTCCTTAACAACTTTCGGCACAATTAGTTCACATTGGACACCAATTAAAACAAACAACACATAATCAATACTAACCTCACCCTTTAAGCTTCGTGTCACGGTCACGCCATCATTGGATTCTCATTTCTCCGACCATATCAAGAGCATTATAGGTTTGCGTTTGGTGCCTTGCACTTACAACATTTAAAGACAAAGAAGCGGTCCCTATTACAACATTTAAAGTATCCACACGTTTTAGTTTTACAAAGATGAGTTAAACTACAATATTTCCCACAAAATTAGTTTAAACAAAAGTTAACAACAACAAGTTATCCACAACTTGTAACGACTTCAAATAATTTGTAAAACATCAAAAACCAACTTTGAGAATCCAATATCCACCTTAGGCGAGATCCGAGATCACTCCTGAGCTTTCCTACAATCAAAACAACAATTTAAATATGGTTAGTAAAGATAAGTAGCCATAGGGACCTCTCCACAAGTCCCCTCATGGGTAAAACCCAAGAAAAGTAATTTTTTAAGAATAAAAATTTATGTCATGGTTGTGTTCAGAATGAACACAACCGTGTTCCCTTTCAGCTCCAGAAAAAAAACAAGCTTGTTGATATGGTTGTGTTCAGATGAACACAACCGTGTTCAGGCGAACACAATCATGTTCCCTGACAGCACCTTCCATTCTCATCATTTCTATAATTTTTTACATATAACAAGTATTTAACGTATATTTACTTTTTTTCCGACCACGCAATGTCTACCACATTAACTAACATTATTTTGTTAGTTTATCCACCCCAAATACGAATACCACTACCCGTTTTCCGTTCCGACCCATTTCGGCCCGTTTGCATCTCTGTGCAATACGACACCAATATAACATGTATAACAACAACACACACACACATGTTTAATCCCACCCATTTATCATCTTTTAGTTGGCTTACAACGCCTCGGTGCGAGAACTACAATTGTCGTACCCGTACTTGGAGTATTTGACTCCAAGTCCACTCTTTGAAGTACTCCACACTTCTTATTGGGTTTACGACCCCTCGGTGCGAGTTCCACAACTCGTCTTACTCGTACTTGGAGTATTTGACTCCAAGTCCACCCTTTGAAGTATTCCACACTTCTTGTTGGGTTTACGACCCATCGGTGCAAATACCACAACTCGTCTTACCCGTACTTAGAGTATTTGACTCCAAGTCCCCCCTTTGAAGTATTCCACACTTCTATACACCATTTCATCAAATTATCACATTTTGTTAACTTTATACCACATAGTCAACTACATCAATTTAAACCACATTATGTGTCACACCCCCAAATTTATTTACTTAATAAATAAATAAAGGCTGCAACGATTGGTTCATTACACGATTGCGAAAGCTGTAATAGTGATTTCTAAGACTTGAATACATACACAATTACTAAGACTAAGTAATACAATGATCTAAGTTCTTCTAGATCAACAATAGTCTTGAGACTTGATAATCTATGTCCTTCCAGCTACTAGGAATTGATCCAACGTAGCTAGCCTATTCCAACCGCGCCATGGCTAAGGGTTACCTAAGAAACATACTTGAAAGTGTCAACATAAAGGTTGGTGAGTTCACAGAGTTAGTTATTTCAGTGCAAGTAGTTTTCCCCGAAAACATGTACATGACTTTACCGTCATAAAAATAAGTAGTTTTCCCCGAAAACGTATACATAACTTAACCGTCATAAAAATAAGTAGTTTTCACCAAAACATATACATGTCTTAACCGTCATTAGAATAAGTAGTTTTCACCGAAAACATATACATGACTTAACCGTCATAAAAATATGTAGTTTTCACCGAAACATATGCATGACTTAACCGTCATAAGAATAAGTAGTTTTCACCGAAACATATACATGACTTAACCTTCATAAGAATAAGTAGTTTCCCCTAAAAATGTATACATGACTTAATCGTCATAAAAATAAGTAGTTTTCACTGAAAACATATACGTGACTTAACCGTCATAAAAATAAGTAGTTTTCCCTGAAAGCACGTACATGACCTTACCGTCATAAAATAAGTACTTTTCTCTGAAAACATGCACATGACCTTACCGTCATAAAATAAGTAGTTTTTCCCCGGAAACATGATGATGAATTTCCTTGTAAACAAATAATTCTAAATGCATATGATAAACAAAACAAGTATTGTTGATCCATTTGTATGCTAGCTAGGCTTACAAATAATATATTCATACATGAGACCGTAACCAAACCTAACTGGTGAATGCCCCTCCCTCGCTTTACCACGAGAACGGAATAAGACAATATGCGGCCATTTGACCATTCAGGTCCCGGTTAGCGCGACTAACCATGACCGGGGGCGTCACCCCAAAAGTACTATACATAGAATCCTAGGCTAAGTCCATAGCTAATGGTTACAAATGTTGATGATGTTTAGGGGACTTTAAGAGCTCTCCTCATGTAAGACATAATGTTAGTGTCTTGTTTTCTTGTTATCATATAAAAATGTTTGCAATATTTTCTCAAGTGTGTGAAACAACAATTTTTCCAAATGTGTGAGCAATAATGTAAAATATGATATGTAAGTATCCCCCGTAGTTTACAAAACATTGAAAAACGAAAAAGGGGTCGTGAACTCACCTGATGATTGATGTATGCTAGCAAATAACAATGTGCTAATAGTTCCTGCATATCCGTACCCTAATCACACAAGGGTACTAATGTGTTAAGACTACCCGTCTTATAAACAAGTTGTTCACCTGACTTAACGAATCCCGTTAAGTACGCATTTGTTTAGTAAAAACAATGTTTTCATTTACGACTCATTGGTGATTATTATTCCCGTCTAGACGCTTACATATTTTTCGAGAAAATAATATGTTTTCATATTGGTGACTTATTAAGTGTACCAAAAATAAATATTATTTTTGTAACAACTTATAATATATTTACATTATAGTTCACGTATAAACATATAATTATTTCCTAAAAATAATTATATACAACCTCGAATATCATTCAAGTATATCCTATGCATATTAATTATTCTCCGTACGTACAATCCACGTTACTACGTCCACATGCAAATACTTCTTTTCCGAACGATAATTATTATCTTATTTACGTTCGTCATGTACTCATCTTTATTTATTTTTATCAATTGCATGCGTACATGTATTTCTACGTCACTACATATATTCACATATGTTCCACAATGTCATGAGGTTACTTATTTTTAACCGATCCTATCCATATGTCTCATGCGGTTATTTCATCACATGTGTACATGCACATATATCAAATGTTCATACTAGGATTCTAATCTTTAATTCCTAGAACATTTCCATGATTTAACCAAAACCGTACACCAACATATATATATCACAATTTTTATCCATAAACATATATTTTTAGACGAACTCGTCAACATGCTTCCAGGATTTATGTACCTACACATACATACACTTCATGTATACACATACGTTGATAATAGACTTTTATAAATGCATGAATCTGCATAAGTGATCGTTGTTTATGTATATATTTTTAGTAACACCTTTTACGTTCATATGTTGATGATAATCATTCGTGTGTTTTCTTGAATCATAGGACACTACCTCGGGTCTTTCCATGTAAGTCACAAATGATCATATAACTTCATGAACATGTATCCTTCAACATAACACATGAATGAAATGAAGGGTTTATGAAGAACACCATCATCCAAGTGTTATTTTATGTGATAGTATATATATGTAATTTATATTTGATGTGTCCTTGTCTTGTCCACGGTCCTTCTAGTTTGGTATTTTATGTATGAACATGTACGTGTATAAATATATGTATTCAAACATGACTCATGAAGACATAAAGCAAAACTCATCAAGACTTTTATGTTTTGTTTTGTTCTTGAAAACTCAGATTTTAGGCGTACTTTGAGTAGACATTTAAATGATTTTAGAAAACCAAATGACTTGGGGTTTTCTTCTAAAATCAATTTTATTAAAACCAAAGGAGATGTGAAAAATAATTTCTAGAGTTAGAGTTGTGTAGGTACCTTAAAACAAGAAAATAAAAAGAGGTATCTAGATTCGACCTCCAATGAGCGGCCTTCTTGCGCAGGCTGTTTGGGAGTCGAATACTCCATGGATTCGAGCTCTTCAACTTGGGTTCTTCCTTCCTAACATGGAGTTTCATACTAGAAAAAGAATGGACTGATTTGGCCAAGGAATGAAGGAGATATGGCCTTCCGAAGTTGACCAAAAATCTGTCAGAAAGCTGATTACGGGATTTTTGTTCCATTTTTGATTTTGGGGATGATTAGAACCGAGAGAGAGAAGATATAGGATAGAGATCTTGAAACTTGGTTTGTGGTAGTTTGTCCTCTTATATAGTTGATGTAGTGCGAAGCACACATCTTTATTCCTAGTGTTTTGTGCGTTTTTACTTAGTTTTGTGTTCGTTTTGAATCGTTTAAGTCTTTATTTGAGTCTATTGTTTGTTTACTGGTGCTCGTGAAGATTACATGTGAATACATGAAGATATCGAGCAAGAGAATGAAGCCCTAAGTTAAAAGTCAAAAATGGTGAAATATCGAGGCCTCGTGGTACGCGAGAGAGTTAGAGAGAAGCCTCGCGGTACGCGAAGGAAGCCAGAACCGGCCATGACTAATTTGTTCCTCGCGGTATGCGAGGAACCGAGGCAAATGTCACGCGGTACGCGGGAGATAGAAAATCCGTGAAAAAGCCTAAATCGATGATTAAATAGAATTTGATTGTAATTAGGTCAGAAGTTTGAATTCCAGTCGTCTAGAGAGAGACCAAGGGCGATTTTGGGAGTGAGGAAGCAGATTGGAAGCAAAAGGTTGAAGCTTTGGTTCCGGGTTCGTTGATTATAGCGTTCTAGGTTTCAAGATTCGATTTTTATTCTTTGATTGCTACGTTTGATACCATGTTTTTGTCATTTACTTATGTTATGGATGTTTTGAGTATGATTCTTGGCTAGATCATTGATACTGCCTAGGTTTATAATGAATATTTGATAAAGTTACGAGTTTTACTGGTTTTGGATATTAATTGGTGGTTTGTGATTTTGTAAAGGATCTTGATTTAATGATTGTGATGTATATGCATGCTTAGATCTGATTTGCATTTGATTATTGATTCCGTACGTTGATTATGGATGCCTTCCAGCTTGATTAGCGTATCTAGGTCATAGATCTTAGGATTTGTGGTCGTTTGTGTGGTTTTCTAGAGATAGTGATCCATAGGAGTTGTGATTGAGCATTCTTTAGAATTGAGTGTGTATCCTGTCTTAATACCCGAGAAGTGAGAGATAGTCATTTTGTCTTCGTAATTAGAAATCCGAGTGTCAGCTGTCTGAGAGGAAGTTCGTATTATGTGTCTAGTGATTGTTGCTATTCTGATTCATAGTTATTATCTTGAGATTACCCCGTGCATTCTTCGAATGTATCGTAGACAGTGAGACTGAAAGGTGATCTGTCTTTTGGATACTTCATCATTGTTGGAGAGACCGAAAGGTAATCCACTATCTGGTGAGTTATTACATCTTTAGTTTCCTTAGTTTGTGACACCCTAAGAGTGATTAGGGATCCACTATGTAGTATACGAGTACAGTGACGAAGAGGTGCCTGATAATCTAGAGAGAGTGAAAACCCCAAGTGAGGGGATGTTTAGAGGTGAAAACTTGCTAGGGTATTTGAACCGTATTATCTTTGGACCTGGTAGGTTTAAGCTGTGGTGGAAGGACTTGATTGCTAAATATAAGAGAGGTTTGAGTTCTCATAGAAGTAGGATTTTGCTGAGGAATTGGAGAATCGGTAGACCGTGTAGGATGAAGGCGGGTACCGGTTAGGATCAAGGAGAAGCCTCCTGATAGGCTTGTTTGAGTCTCGGGAAAGTGCCTGGGATGTAGAGTTTGTTTGCATTACTTGGTTTGAGTCCGTGTCTTTTTTGTGTTTTTCGGTATGTGTGTTTTGTTTGTGTCATGTCTTGCAGGGATTTGCGCTTGATTCGGTGAGGAAAATCATCGGGAATGAAGTTTTAGGTATTTTTAAATATGTTTTTATGCTTGGAATAGGTTTTTATGGAATTCAGGTGAAAAAAGTTTGAGGGGTCAAAAATTTTCTAAGTACGAAAACGCTCAAAACTTTCTGTTATCAGCATGCTCTCGCGGTACGCGACACCTTTGGGACGTCATCTCGCGGTACACGAAGGACAAGCCTAATGGCCGGCTTAAAATTTGCCTCCTCGCTGTACGCGAGGAGTGCTACCATTTTTCTCGCGGTACGCAGGGCCTTGCTGGTTTCACCCTTCTTCCTTGTTTTCCCATGGTTTTGTTCACCGTTCACCCACATCGACCACCACTATCATTCACACCTCTATCCTCTATCCATCATTCATTATCACCACCATGATTACCACCATCATCCATTATCACCATCACTCATCATGTATCATCCATCACTACCATTTACACCTTTATCTTCATTCATACCATCCGACCACCATTACCATGGGGAACATGAAACCGTTCGTAACTGATAACCTACCTGTGTCATTCATGTCTATTTGTTTGCCGCCCATTGGGTACGTTTATCTGCATATCTACATATCTAGAGTCTTTACTTCTTAGTGAGTCAGTTTGAGTTAGTCGAGTCTTTTTATTTTAATTTGAGTCAGTTTAATGCTGCGGGTTTGTTGTGAGGTTTATTCAGGTTCTATCATTCTGCCCGTACTCAATCTCCATTCGGGCGGGATCGATTATCACTTATATGAAATTTGTAAAGGCAACCCGACAGTCAATTGTGTAACCGCGACCGAAATGCTATACAATGAACAAAGTTGGATATTCTTCGAGAGCATATAATTTACCAGCTAAGTCGCTTCCTGTTTTTATTTTTATTTTTATTCTTAGTTATGTTTTGCTTCACATTGAGGACAATGTGTCTTTCAAGTGTGGGGATGTGAGTGTCTAGTGAGTCTAGTTTGTCTTGTTTATAAAAATTCAAAAATACAAAAAAATGAAAAAAAAATTTGAAAAATGTCCTTAGAAATAACTGCTATACTTGGAAAATGATAGTACAACTGGATCTATTTGTTGAGTTTAAATGATTTAAATAACAGAAAACGCGTCTAATTAGTGATGTTTTGGTAGACCCAGCCAGCTTGAATAGCTTAAATAACATTTGAGTGTTACTTAGGATTAATCACTAAATTAATTCATGATATCTTGTGGGTATTCATCTTAGGGTGTTGGTAATATAGAAACTGTCAACATAGGGTGAGAGGTACCACGTAATATCTATTTGTTTTTGAAATTTTTGGCACACCATTCTCTTTTTATGAGAATAAATCCGAGTTTGGTGACGCCCGCATCCATTATTCCATAATTAAATGAACTTATTGATTAGAAATCTGAGTTTTGCTTATGTGTTACCCTCCGGGATGGCCACTTGGAGAAAACACCCCTAAGTGATTCTTATGTGCTTTATTGATTTGACTTAGTCTGTGTATTACCTTACGGGATGGTGACTTGGTTGAAACGCCTCTAGATGAAGTTTAATTTGCTTATTAATGCTCATTATCATTCCATTCATTCATAATTTCATATAATTTCTTAGTCAAATAAATCTTAGTTTAACATGGTAGGGTAATCTATATGGTTTAATCTGTACCTAGACATGACCGTGTGACGGGATTAGGTGGAGCTGTAACTTCTACGTGTGAGTCACATAGGTTGATTGATATCTATATAAATTGGAATTAGAACACATTACGGGGGCTAGATAGTTGGTGCTTGGGTTTAATCGGACAGAAATACTAATTATTACTTTTTAACACGTGAGTATATTTTGCTAATTGGTAATTGATTTTGTTGAAGTGGATTTGAGTTATGATTCCATTGCAGCTTTTTCAATGACGAAAAAAGGTTAAGTGTGGGGATGTTTGATGTAGTGCGAAGCACGCATCTTTATTCCTAGTGTTTTATGTATTTTTACTTAGTTTTGCGTCCGCTTTGACTTGTTTAAGTCTGTATTTGAGTCTATTGTATGTTTACAGGTGCTCGTGAATATTACAAGTGAATACATGAAGATATCGAGCAAGAGAATGAAGCCCTAAATTAAAAGTCAAAAATGGTGAAATATCGAGGCCTCGCGGTACGCGAGAGAGTTAGAGAGAAGCCTCGCGGTATGCGAGGGAAGCCAGAACCGGCCGTGACTAATTTGTTCCTTGCGGTACGCGAGGAATCGAGGCAAATGTCACGCAGTACGCGGGAGATAGAAAATCCATGAAAAAGCCAAAATCGATGATTAAATAGAATTTGATTGTAATTAGGTCTTCCAGCTGTTTAGAGAGAGACCAAGGGCGATTTTGGGAGTGAGGAAGCAGATTGGATGCAAAAGGTTGAAGCTTTGGATCAGGGTTCGTTGATTATAGCGTTCTAGGTTTCAAGATTCAATTTTTATTCTTTGATTGCTATGTTTGATACCATGTTTCTATCTTTTACTTCTGTTATGGATGTTTTGAGTATGATTCTTGGCTAAATCATTGATACTGTCTAGGTTTATGATGAATATTTGATAAAGTTACGATTTTTACTGGTTTTGGATATTAATCGATGGTTTATGACTTTTTAAAGGATCTTGATTTAATGATTGTGATGTATATGCATGCTTAGATCTGATTTGTGTTTGATTATTGATTTCGTACGTTGATTGTGGATGTCTTCTAGCTTGATTAGCATATCTTGGTCATAGATCTTAGGATTTGTGGTCGTTTGTGTGGTTTGCTAGAGATAGTGATCCATAGGAGTTGTGATTGAGCATTCTTTAGAACTGACTGTGTATCCTGTCTCGATACCCGAGAAGTGAGAGATAGTCATTTAGTCTTCGTCATTAGGAATCTGAGTATCAGTTTTCTAAGAGGAAGTTGGTATTAGGTGTCTAGTGATTGTTGCTATTATGAGTCATGGTTATTATCTTGAGATTACCTCGTGCATTCTTTGAATGTATTGTGGATACTGAGACTGAAATGTGGTATGTCTTTTGGGTACTTAATCATTGTTGGAGAGACCGAAAGGTAATCCACTATCTGGTGAGTTATTACATCTTTAGGTTCCTTAGTTGGTGACACCCTGAGAGTGATTAGGGATCCACTAGGTAGTCTAGAGTTGTTTCCTTAGAAACCCAGATCCATCTTCGTTTCCAGAACCGGTAGAAGTTGTGCTTTGCAAGTAGGATTCCGACCTAGGTAGTATTCTTCCCATCATATGATTTCTTCCTTAGTCTTGATCTTGATAGTTTGAGTCGTTCTTAGTTTGCTGCATTCTTAGTTAATCTTTAGTGTAGTCAACCCCCCAATTATCAATCTTTAGTTCGAGTCAGAGTCTAGTATTAGTATTCAGTGTCTCTAGGGTTTGATAATCCGGTTTAGCATTAAGTTGTGCTACACTCGATAGGTACACTTGTCTTTCAGTGCGGTCTAGTTCATAGATTTTCCATTTATTACTTAGGAGTCTAGATTAGGTTTTTATTCATAGTTTGTATAGACCGTCTGGGCAACATCAATAGTAATGAGTTTGAGTGTATCATTGGCCATAATCAACATCATGAGATTGTAACTTTAGTGTGGAGTGTTTAACCTTCCAATAATTATTACTAGCATGGTTGGTTTGATAGATTTGATCTTTGCTTGATGTCTTAGTTGAAAGGGTATGGTTTTGTATGACAACAATCATGGAACAATGGTGGAGTAGGCAAGGTGGGTGGCCCCACCTTATTTCGGCCGAACAAGGATTAGGGGTGGGGGGTTGGGTCTTGTCCAATCACTAGTTACATTTAAAGGGTTAGTTAGATAGGTCTAAGCCGGTAGGTGCCCTCGTGATATAATACCCGGTTCAATAACTTTAATTATTAAGACGTCCTGCATTTTGCGTAGTTTGACTATCTTTAATAATTTGCTAGTGAATCCCGACATAGTTAATATATTAACTACTTTATACATGTTCACACATAGGGAATAAATTATGAACCGTGAGAACAAAGGTTTTTGTGTCAATCTTTAAAGATTTAGTCACCAATATATACTTTGTATAAAATAATTTTACCTCTAGACTTTACTTGTATAACTTTGATAATTACCAATGACCGTATATTGCGGGTTATAAATGTTTTTGGCCTAGTAATTCTTAAAATTACTAAAACATGACACGTGTTCCTTTGCTAGACTCCTGACAATACCATGTCAAAGATAATGTTCCAGGAAATATAAAATATGAACTTTCAAATATGACTATGGGTATTGACTTGTAATACTGTGTGTCACATTATGCATACAAGTTTGACTTTACCACATAAGTCATTATGCCAATTTCAAACCACATTATGCATATGTTTGAATTTTACCACATAAGTCTTTACACCAAAAATTTAATACACAATGTGCATACTACCTTGACTTTTACCACATAAGTCATTACACAAAATTCAAACCACATTATGCACACAAATTTGACTTTTACCACATAAGTCATTACACCAATTTCAAACCACATTATGCACACAAATTTAACTTTTTCCACATAAGTCATTACATCAAATTCAAACTACAATGTGCATACTACCTTACCACATAAGTCATTTTATTCTAATTAACCTCATTAGTTAATATAGTTTGGCAAAATACCACTTAAGCCAATTTACACACATTATCACACATCAATGGTTTAGTTTGACTACATTTCCATGTTGGGTCAAACATACAAATTCTACCATAACCATTAAACATTGACTTTATACCACGAAAGTCAAACACATTAACAACATGTAAATAGCATACCACATAAACTACTTACGCAGAGACTACTTATCTAATACTAAGTAAATGCAAAGCACTTACCTCTGACAATGAAGATCCCAATCGGTCTTCAAAGCTAACATCTTTATCGGCTTGATCACCTAAACATTCCACATGTTTTTAGTAATCTAAATTACTTCAATACATTCATCAAATTGAAGTTTAAGTCCCACCCAAGATCTTATGATCTTCACTATCATCTAATCTTGGTTTAATAAGTTCCATACAAGCTTTTAACCATTAATAATCCAATTCTACCCATTTTGACCTGTTAAGGTTTTTCACCCAAATTCTAGCCATTTATAATTCACCACTTCAATTTGAGTTTTCCACTTGTAAATGTGTTTATATAACACCATAAACACTTATCCACACTTAATTCACCATTTAAACATCTCAATTGAAAAACCCCCAAATTAGGTCCTCAAGAACCCTAATTTTTTAAAATCCTCAATTGGTGAAATTAACATGAATTGATTAGTCCTCTAGCTTTAATAATGCTAGATTATCAATCCTAATCAACAATAAACCCACTACAATCCCCAATTCCCGTTCATTAGGGTTCATCCACCCAAACCCATTTTAAGAACAAGAACTTTATGGAGGATTAGAGAGAAGATAATATTTATTTGATTGAATGAAGGAATTATGCTAACTAAATCCTCCGATCCAAGCATGCAACCTCTAATTTGGAGTTCTTGAGTAATTCTCTATTTCTCATTCCCTTTTCTCTCTAAAATTCGACAAACACACACACACACACACTAGTGTGTGTGTGTGTGTCGACATTTCACTTTTCCACCAAAATCAAGGTTGTTAAAATTGCAAGTTCAGTCCCTCAACTTTGTAATTTAAACCCCTTGCAACAAAACTAGATTATTCCATCTTTCAACCAACATCCAAATCAAATATTAATATTTACACCCCATAATATGATTACCATATTATTTTTATAAACCTGAAAACTGGTTCGTTACAAATGGAACCTTAAAAAACTGTCCATTTTCGTATGGAATTCGCCCAAAGGAAGTGTGTTTACAAAACCCTAGCATTAGGGTTGATATTGGGCCAAAATTCCTCAAAATCCGCACTTAGACCGACCTTGGCATATGGAACACCAACTTTGGCGTTTGGAACTCCCAAAACTCAAGTCATACGCCTCCAACTTTCTGTGAACGCTAAGCAAAACAGCCAAATCATACGCTGCTGAGTTGGGCCCATTTGGGTGTATGGAACGCCTAAACCAAAAGTTGTTTTTTTTCTTTCTTAAACTCTTCCATCTCTTGTGCTTTGATCTTGTATGCTTTTCCCAACTTCAAACTTTCACATGTTAAACACGTCCAAAACACGTATAATTTGCTCCATTTTCAAGTACTCTTCACCATTGAACTATAAACACAAAACACACTTAAAGTAAAGGTATTCCATGAATATTTATGATCAAAAACATGTCATTATATATATAAGCATACGAAATTCAAACTCACATCAATGTCCTACGGTCCTGTAACACCCCGAAAATAAAGTCGGTTTAATAAAAGGGATTCAGGAAACAAAATAACAAACGAACGAGGGCCGAACGAGAATAAACCCAAAAGAAGGAAAAAGGGAGGGGAAGGGTCCATAAACCCTAGCCGCCACCCCTCCTCATTGTCACCATTTCATCTTCATTTCTAGAGAGAGAGAGTAGAGAGATCTAGAGAGAGAAAGACGGATTTTTGGCTCCAAGCAAGCTCAAAGATCATTGGTACTCGTCTCTAGACAACTAAGGAAGAAGAATCACGTGAAAACCTGTAATGATCCGTCTTAAATCTGAGTTTTTTTTTCAAAGTCGGTTTTAATGAGTTTTTACACATAAAGCACGGATTTTTACATGTTAAACGGGAAAAGGTCCATAGATCTAGACTCACGAGAGTTAAACACACGTTTTTGACATAAAAAGTTCGGACCTTGATGGTTTTCATGCTTAGCCGCCATCCTCATGCAGAAATTAGGGTTTCTGCGCGAAGAAGACAATGAAGCGAATCGCGTAGTTCATAAGTAGCGAAATTAACCTAGTTTCACTGGGACAAAGGAAGCGAAACTACCTAGTTTCGCTGAGATATCTGAAAGAAAAATTAACCTAGTTTCGCTGAAGCTCAGGAAGCGAAACTGCCTAGTTTCGCTAAGACCATAGGAAGCGAAACTAATCTAGATTCGCTTTGATCTCAGAAAGCGAAATTGCCTATTTTCGGTGAACTAGTAGAAAGTGTAGATTTAAAGTTTTGTTAATCATTAATTCAGATTGTGAGGATGTCTCTCAGATCGATTATTGGTACGTAAAGGATAAGTTTATCAGGTGAGTTATAGAAGCACTCTTTTAAATATTTTAGGCTGGTGTGCATACATAACGAAACGAATGTTTAAGACATGAAGTTTTCAAATGAATGTTTACGAAATGACGTTTATGAAATGTGTTTTTGAAATGTTTTGCCAAAAAAGTTTATGAAGTGTTTTACGAATGAAAGGTTATTTAATAAAATGTACAAATGCCTTAATTGAAGTTTGAAGTAAAAGAATTAAAAGTTTCCGTAAAGTCACAATATGAACGAATCTGCTATGGTTCATTTGGGAATCAAAGTGAAGTATATTATTTATAGACAATACCTTTATAGGGGCCTTTGTGACTGCCTAATTGTTATACAACTGGGGGTAACGACGGTCATCATAAGGGTTAACGTGTGTTACATCCGACAAATTCCCGCTAATCCCGTTAACCCAAATCCAGTTAGTTCTCAACTTAGTAACCCAATTTCAAACCCCAGGGACTAGTTCGGTCAGTATTCAAACTGAAATCAAAAGGACTAGTCCTACTAACACCTAAAACTTGATATGTTGACTTACAAAGTCAAAATCAAGAACATTTGGTCCCTATTGACTTTTTAAAGTCAAAATCGAGTCCCTTTGATCCAATAAATCCGTAACCCCTCATGACTATCCAAATTCGAAACTGAGATTCATAACTATGATAATGTCGACCATGATTGAAGCATTTAACATCATTATTGAGTATGAATTAACCCCATTATGATTATACGAATTGTAACCGTCAAACTCGCCGCATGAGACCATCAATTCGATCATTTGGTAAAGCATATGTGAAATCAAACACTCCCCACACCTTAATCGCACCTCTCTAAGCATTCTACAAGCACCAATTGCACCGAAGAAGCGACGAAAACCACCGGGGTTCATCCCGTCAGAGTCACGACAGTAGCCTAGTCGATCTTCATCAATTCAACATCAATCCACGTAATTGAACATTCATATAGCTTCGTTTTTATGCCTAGCATAAAAGCTCTATGATTCTGATCATCCATTCGATCGATTTCCAATCCAATTTGAAGCAAAAACGATCTAGGGTTTCGGGTTTTCTTTTTGTTCAAAATCATGACAAATCAGTACCATAGTTCAATTAAGATACGCATACATGTTCGCAAACCCTTTATTTTCAAAAGCCCTATGCTTTATTAATCAATTAAACCACTTACAATCAAAATCGGATTTGGAAATCGAATTTGGGGAAGCGCATGATCACGGGTTAGAGTCTTAGGCTTTTAGGTTGAGCAATGTTCACAAACGGGATAGTAGGCTGTCTGGTTAAGTCATTGGAGCTGCACAGGGGAGACCCGGGTTCGATCCTCCCCAAATGCATTATTTTTTTAAAAGGCTTTTTCACTAATTTCTCTTATATTAAACCTATCCCCATATTATTATACTAATATGTTTTAGCCTCGGAAATCACCCGTATGCTCGGGTTTGATTTTATAACCTATATTCAAATTCCACTTATAAAATAATATATTTATATTATATTCAAACCGCGACTTCGAATAAAATAATATGTTTATATTATTTTTCAATCCGTGACCCCAATTAAAAATAATATATATTTAAATATTATTTCGTCACATTTATAAACATTGTGAGACGTTTCAAACTAATAAATAATATAATTATTTATATTATTTACGCACGTTTATATCCTCGAATAAAAATAATAGATTTATTATTTTTGTCACACAATTTATTTATTGTGTTATTTTGCTAAGTTTAAAAATAATATAATAAATTATATTATTTTCTTAGGCCATTCTTAATGACACAAACGCATGAATATATTTATTAATTAATATTATTCGTAATTAGAGACGTTCGACACGTAATGTATTTATCCTAATTATTTAGTTAGGAAATCCGTATTCCCGTGGACAAGTTCATCTACTCGTTAATCCTAAGTATGTTTTAAGACATTCAAATTTCAAATTGATCTAGCACCCGGAGCAACGGCTATTGCTCGGGCACCGTACAGACTTTCACCTAGTGAGTTACAACAATTATCTACACAACTGCCAGAGTTGTTGGATAAATGTTTCATCCGACCTAGCTCATCGCCATGGGGAGCTCCAGTCCTATTTGTTAAGAAGAAGGACGGGACTTTCCGCATGTGCATCGACTATCGTGAGCTGAACAAAGTGACGACCAAGAATCGTTATCCGCTACCCCACATAGATGATCTATTTAATCAACTCCAAGGATCAAGCTTCTATTACAAGATAGATCTTAGATCTGGTTACCATCAATTGAGAGTCCTAGATGAGGATATCTCTAAGACTGCCTTCAGAACTAGGTACAACCATTATGAATTTATGGTCATGCCTTTCGGATTAACCAACGCACCTGCGGTGTTCACGGACCTCATAAACCGCGTGTGTAAACCCAACCTTGGTCAGTTCGTCATCGTTTTCATTGATGACATCCTCATCTATTCCAAGAATAAGGAAGAACATGAGGAGCACCTACGCTTAATCCTTGAATTGCTGAAACAAGAGCAATTGTATGCCAAATTCTATAAGTGCAAATTCTGGATTCACGAAGATTCAACTTCTAGTACATGTAGTCAACGAGAAAGGAATACATATCGATCCATCTAAAGTGGAAGCCATCAAGAATCGGACAGCACCGACGACTCCGACAGAGGTGCGACAATTTCTAGGATTGGCTGGTTATTACCGTTGATTCATCGAGGGATTCTCTAAGATTGCATAATCCCTCACTGCCTTAACTCAAAAGGGTAAAGCCTATAACTGGGGCGATAACCAAGAGTCAGCATTTCAACACCTTAAGTAGAAACTTTGTCGTGCACCTATTCTAGCTCTTTCGGAGGGAACGAATGATTTTGTGGTGTATTGTGATGCATCCATTCAGGGTCTGGGTTGTGTATTAATGCAACGAGAAAAGGTGATCGCATATGCTTCGCGTCAACTAAAGATTCACGAGGAAAAACTACACCACTCATGACCTAGAGTTGGGAGCCGTAGTTTTTGCACTTAAGATATGGAGAAATTACTTGTACGGTACCAAGTGCACCATCTACACCGATCACAAGAGTCTTCAGCATATCTTCGAGCAGAAAGAGCTGAATATGAGACAGCGTCGTTGGGTCGAGCTCTTGAATGATTATGACTGTGCGATTCGGTATCATTCGAGTAAGGCTAAGGTAGTAGCCGATGCCCTAAGCCAGAAAGAAACTAAACCCGAACGAGTTCGAGCATTTCAACTCACTATCCATCCTGGATTACCTGATCGGATCTGTAGAGCTCAATCCGAAGCCCTGAAAGAGGGAAAAACTACCGTTGGAAGTCACATGCGGTATGGAGGAACAACTCGAGGTTAAATCAGACGGCATTCGCTACTTCGTAGAGCGAATATGGGTTCCAGTGTACGGAAAATTAAGGGAACTTGTAATAAATGAATCTCACAAATCGCGCTATTCTATTCATCCTGGTTCCAATAAGATGCATTATGACCTAAAGGTTCTCTATTGTAGCCGAACAGGAAAGCTGATATAGCCACCTATATTAGCAAGTGCCTGACCTGCTCAAAGGTCAAAGTCGAGTACCAAAAACCTTCTGGCTTGCTTCAGCAATCGGAAATTCCAATGTGGAAATGGGAGTATATTTCCATAAATTTTATTACCAAACTACCCCAAATTTCTAGCGGATGCGACATCATCTGGGTGATCTAGACCTTTTGACCAAGTCCACTCACTTTCTAGCAATCAGAGAGGCTGATGAGATAGAAAATCTCACTCGTATTTATCTTAAAAACGTCGTCGTTCGACACAGAGTGTCAATCTCAATCATTTCAGATCGAGACGCTCGGGTCATCTCACGTTTCTGGAAATCTTTACAAAAAGTTTTAAGCACGCGTCTAGATATGAGCACGGCATACCATCCTCAAACAGATGGTCAAACGGAACGTACTATTCAAACTCTGTAGGATATGCTACGAGCCTGTGTGATTGATTTCGGTAACACTTGGGAGTCTCACCTACCTCTGGTGGAGTTCTCCTACAACAACAGTTATCACACTAGCATCAAAGCAACTCCATTTGAGGCATTGTATGGACGGAAATGCCGCTATCCTATTTGTTGGGCCGAGGTTAGGGATAGCCAACTTACGGGTCTTGAACTTGTACTCGAGACTTCTGAGAAAATTGTTCAAATTCGAAATCGTAGGGCAGCAACTCGTGATCGTCAAAAGAGCTATGCCGATAAGCGTCGTAAACCGTTAAGTTTCAAGTAGGCGACATGGTCTTGTTAAAGGTCTCACATTAGAAAGGTGTAATTCGTTTCGGGGAACGAGGCATACTAAATCCTCGTTATGTTGGACCGTTCAAGATAGTGAAGAGAATTGGCACAGTAGCATATCAACTGGACCTACCTGAAGGACTTAGTGGTGTGCACAACGTATTTCACGTCTCAAACTTGAAGAAATATCTAGCAGACGAGACACTCGTGGTTCCGCTTGAGGAACTACAAATCGATGAACAATTGCGCTTCGTTGAAGAACTAGTAGAAATCATGGATAGAGAAGTCAAAACACTCAAACGTAGTAAAATCCCTATTGCAGAGTTCGTTGGAACTCGAAACGCGGACCGGAATTCACATGGGAGCACGAGGATCAGATGATGCGCAAGTATCCTCATCTGTTCAAGCACTCCACGTCAATCACTTAAGATACAATTCTAATTTTCGGGGCGAAAGTTCTTTCAACTAGGGGATGATGTAACACTCAGAATTTTTTTTCCTTTTATTATTTATTCTAATTTTCGGGACGAAAATTTTTTCAACTAGACGATGATGTGACATCCGACAAATTCCCGCTAATCCCGTTAACCCAAATCCAGTTAGTTCTCAACTTAGTAACCCAATTTCAAACCCCAGGGACTAGTTCGGTCAGTATTCAAACTGAAATCACAAGGACTAGTCCTACCAACACCTAAAACTTGATATGTTGACTTACAAAGTAAACTTGATATGTTGACTTACAAAGTCAAAATCAAGAACATTTGGTCCCTATTGACTTTTTAAAGTCAAAATCGATTCCCTTTGATCCAATAAATCCGTAACCCCTCATGATTGTCCAAATTCAAAATTGAGATTCATAACTATGATAATGTCGACCATGATTGAAGCATTTAACATCATTATTGAGTATGAATTAACCCCATTATGATTATACGAATTGTAACCGTCGAACTCGTCGCATGAGACCATCAATTCGATCATTTGGTAAAGCATTTGTGAAATCAAACACTCTCCACACCTTAATCGCACCCTTCTAAGCATTCTTAAAGCACCAATTGCACCGAAGAAGCGACGGAAACCACCGGGGTTCATCCCGTCAAAGTCACGACAGTAGCCTAGTCGATCTTCATCAATTCAACATCAATCCAGGTAATTGAACATTCATATAGCTTCGTTTTTATGCCTAGCATAAAAGCCCTATGATTCTAATCATCCATTTGGATCGATTTCCAATCCAATTTGAAGCAAAAACGATCTAGGGTTTCGGGTTTTCTTTTTGATCAAAATCATGACAAATCAGCACCATAGTTCAATTAAGATATGCATACAGGTTCGCAAACCCTTTATTTTCAAAAGCCCTATGCTTTATTAATCAATTAAACCACTTACAATCAAAATCGAATTGGGGAAGAGCATGATCGCGGGTTAGAGTCTTAGGCTTTTAGGCTGAGCAATGTTCACAAACGGGATAGTAGGCTGTTTAGTTAAGTCGTTGGAGCTGCACAGGGGAGACCCGGGTTCGATCCTCCCCAAATGCATTATTTTTTTAAAAGGCTTCTTCACTAATTTCCTTTATATTAAACTTATCCCCATATTATTATACTAATATGTTTTAGCCTCGGAAATCACCCGTATGATCGGGTTTGATTTTATAACCTATATTCAAATTCCACTTATAAAATAATATATTTATATTGTTTTCAAACCGTGACTTCGAATAAAATAATATGTTTATATTATTTTTCATTCCTTGACCCCAATTAAAAATAATATATATTTAAATATTATTTCGCCACATTTATAAACATTGTGAGACGTTTCAAACTAATAAATAATATAATTATTTATATTATTTACACACATTTATATCCTTGAATAAAAATAATAAGTTTATTAGTTTTGTCACACAATTTATTTATTGTGTTATTTTGCTAAGTTTAAAAATAATATAATAAATTATATTATTTTCTTAGGCCATTCTTAATGGCACAAACGCATCAATATATTTATTAATTAATATTATTCGTAATTAGAGACGTTCGACACGTAAAGTATTTATCCTAATTATTTAGTTAGGAAATCCGTATTCGCGTGGACAAGTTCGTCTACTCGTTAATCCTAAGTATGTTTTAGGACATTCAAACCTTCCGTGTCGTCGTCACAATACTCAATGTGTCCCTAACTATTATGCTTATAATTCTAGGGCATACTTAAGCAGTTCACAGGCAAACTCTTGTGTTTTCTACTTGCATCCTTGTGTGGTGCTAATTACTACGCTCTACTCAGACTCAGGTGAGTTTCACGCCCCCTTTTTACTTGTTTTCCTATTGGAGGAGAAACATGCATATACACAAACATCATTTTACTTGTTTTCCCGTTTGGGAGAATCATGCATACTTACAGACATCCGTTTACTTGTCTTCCCGTTGGGGAGAGGCATACTTATGAACGGACATGGATCACATAGTATTTCATTACAACTTGTGTACCTAAGTGCAAACATAACATGCAAAGTCCTTACACACTCAGACCATTAATATATGGAGTATAACGAGGAAATTTGAGTAGTACTACTGGGTTTGACAAACCCCACCCGAGTTAGTCGCGCTAACTTGATTGGAGGTCTAACGGGTGTAACTTGTCCTAAACATTTGCCATTGTTGATGTTAGCAATGGATGAAGGCATCTCAAACATAAACATTCAGCTTCGGTTGCGAACGCTTAGAGTAACTTGTACATTGCCTAGCTAGCAATAGGTGTGACTTACGTATGTGGATCCTGCAAACACTCAAACAGTTTATTTACTTGTAAACCTGTGAACTCACCAACCTTGTATGGACACTTTTTCTTACATGTTTCTTAGGTCGCTAAGGCACAGGTTGCACACTTAGGACATGCATGGAGTCCTACTATCATTTCGTCCTCATGCAAACATTCAAAACAATTTACTTGTTTTATTAAACTAAACTTGGACGCACTTGTTTTGCGCATTTATTTTCTTATTTAAACGCTTCCGCATTAACTCTGAACTTTTATGATATTTCGTTTATGTCTCATATAGTGTCGTTTGATGTAACTAATGACTGAGATCCTGGTTTGTCACGCACCAAGCGGTAAAACTCTATTAGTGGAATTTGGGGGTGTGACAACGTGATCCTTGAAGTTTGGTACGTGCTATCATTTGGGACGTCGTTTTTTACTATAAAAAATGTCATTTAGTGACACACTTTTATTTAGTTTCATTTAGTTTTTATGCCACTAATTTAGACTTTTAGGGACACTTTACATATGCCACTGAAAATTTCAAAGCACCGAAAATTTGTTTCCCTCCTTCAATTCCTCTAATAAACTAAATTTTCCTTCTTCGAGTATTTTCTCTCCATACTAAAATTAAAAAATATAAATCTGTAACAAATAAGGAGAAAAAGCTTATACCAAGGACGCAAAGAGGGTTTCTTATTTGAAGAAAATAAAACCTCGAGCAGACTCATAGCGACTCTAATCGAAACTTCCATCACCACCGTCACCTGTTGCCTGCTGCCGCTTCACATCGACCACCGATTCAGGTATTCCTCTCATCTCACTTCCTCTGATTTTCCGATGACTCTAATTGAAACTTCAAAACCCTAAAAATTCGGCTTACTACGAACCCTAATCGTGTGTAACCAGTTTTGCCAGGTTTGGTTTTATGGTTATAGATGCTAAATTGTTCTTTGCTCTTCTAATTGGCATAGGTAGAATAATCTCCCGCTTCATATACGTGTGTGTGTCTAAAAATCCCTATGTATTAGTATTGGCTTGTTTTAGAACAGAATCTAATTATTCAATGGTAATAGCATGATGCCTTTTCCTAGAAATGCAGCAATTTATAAATTGCAACTGTTGATGTACCAGAGGGGGAAACATGCTTGTGTGGAGCTTACAGGAGTGTCCCCTCTGGTGGGGCTCAGGGACAATGGGGTTGTGGCGGGCCATGCTGCTTTAAAGGCGAAATCATTCAAAGTTGTTAAACACGAGAAAACTTGTTTAGAGAACCAACACGTGTTTTTCCCTTTTGCTTTTGATACTTTTGGGTTCCTAGCACCGGAGGCAGTGGAATTCCTAAACAGGGTTCAACGAGTCGTGCATAGTAATATTTCGGCCCTTAAGACCCAAAGCTTTGTTTTTAGTAGGATCGGTTTTGCTATTCAAAAGGGGGTTGCAGCGCAACTTGTTGCCCGTTTACCTGCCACTTTATTGTAATCGTCCTTCTTTTCAACCTTGGTTTAAAAAAGCGCTAGGCGAGGCGAGGCGTTTCGGTCCCAAAATCCGAGGCGCCACGCCTCAGGCGCGAGGCGAGGGCTTCACGTATGCGAGGCGCTAAAACTAAAATAAATAATAAAAAATATATTATGCATGACAAACTTCACTTCTTAATCATAAAAAACACAAAACATAGTTTTAATATCATATATTCACAATCACATAGTTTTAATATCATATATTCACAATCACATATGAATGTCTAAGTGGTAGAAGCTTGTCCCACATCGGTTTGGGAACAAAATGAGGTGTTGTTTATAAGGTAAAGCCTTCACTACTCATTTGAAGCTTCATGATGTGTTTTACCACTAGTCCTAACCTCGCGCAGGGGGGGGTGCAAAAAATTGGGTTTCGACTAGAACACGTCCTGCGGACACGAATGCAGCTCCGAAAAACCGGGCCCGCGTTATGCGATTTTTTGCACTCACTCTCATTGTTTCGGTTTTAAAACTGATCAGCCTCTACTCCTTAATGGGTTTTGGTAATAAAACCAATCCATATTTCGGTTTTAAAGCTGATTTTAAGCCAGTCACAGTCAAAAACACATGAAGCGGCGCCTCATGGCGCCTCGCGCTCCAGACTTGAAGCGGCGCTTCATAGCGCTTCTTGTTTATAGAGCGCCTCGCAGTTTTGAGGCGTTTTGGTGAGCGCCTCGGGCGCCTCACGCTTTAAGCGTCGCCTCATGGCGCTTTTTTAAACCAAGTTTTCAACAGAAATTGAAATCCTAACCAAGTTCATTTATACTGTAAGATCAATCGAATTCTTGTTTCGTGTGTACCAGAAGAGAAGTACTCGAATTCATTTCTTGGATTTAGCCCCAAAGAATCTAACTTTGCATTGGAGCTTACATGTCTGGGTTGATGATATATGCTAATGCACACATTATGGATGTATGTATTACGTTACTTGATTTGATCTCAAATCTGGTTGATATTTTTAGTGCGAAATTCAGTTTATTTTTGTGGGCAGGTTTACAAACTTGCTGAAGACATCAAGGCAACAGGTGACCGTCACAAGGGAGGCAAATCACAAACTTTATACACAGAAAGATGAACTAAAATTATCATGTTCTTTGAAGAATCATAATTCACATCATGAGGTATTGTAAAATGTACCACTTATTCTATCTGCATTCTGCAATCACAAAATGTGGTTCTTGGATTTATGTTTATATAAGTGAGAATAAACAGAAGATTTGGAGCATACAGTTTTATAAGCTCATCTTGGGCAGTCTTTCTTTGAGCCATAATTTATGTATAAAATGAATAGTTGAATCGTTGAGAATGTTCATCTATAGATTCGTATTCATTGGATAGAAACCGAGAACATGAAGAAACATAGGAAATTTCTTCAAATAAGCAAGCCACTTTCAGTATTATTCTGCATTTTGGTTTGCTAATTTGACTTCTGATTTTGAAAATTCAAAAATGTTATCACAATGCTACCACTTTAAGAAAGATCAATTAACCTTTTTTCTCATCATTCTGCTTATAGAAATTCAATTTGAATGAACAGTTTTTTTATTGACTTACCTATAGATGACTCAGAGCATATTGTGCACGTGGACCTTCCATTGAAGCTTCAAAGTCAACTTAAAAAAGGTACTCAAAGTACTTGCCACAGGTCATATTTTACCTCAATCTTTTATTATATTTTTACACATGTTATGCAAAATATTTATGTAACATCTGAGAGCGAAAACAGCTAAGGCTTTGAATAGAACTTCAGGGCCTTCTTCAAGTGTGGGCATGCTGGAATATGACCAGTTTTATCTTTGTATTCAAATAAAACCTCTCCATTCCTTTTCTCGAACCTGAAATGGGGCGTGGGCATGCTGGAATATGACCAATTTTTTTAGAGTGGCATGTTCTGATCCGGTACCCCACCTAACCTTACCCACCCATTTTGCGAGGCATACCTTGCAACTATTCTTCGTAAATTGTTCCTTGAAACAGCCCTATAACCACAAGTTTAATGTAGTATTTTTTTTGCTCCAGTTTTATTCAGTTTCCTTGCAGGTTTTGGTGCATTTTATTCCTAATTTTTATATTTTTTTTTGTATGTAGGTTTTTGGTGCATTGTTCATCAGTTTAAATAGGGTTGTCAATATTATGTTAAACATCATCCAAAGTTTAAATAGGGTTATCAATGTTATATTGAACATCATCCAAGAACATATCTCCAATGCAAACTTGTCTACGGTTCTTGGCAAGGTACTTACATGTATGAAGTACTGTTTGTTCTTTTACGATTATGTATCTATGTATTAACATTTGTTTTCATTAATATGTTTTAGGTCCCAGGTATTGTTTCTTCGGTCTCTAACAACTATTTCAAAAGTCACCTTCAAGAAGTCATAATAATAATGGTAATTGCTTTTATGTTCCCACTTTTCACATGTGTATTGGATAATATTTAATTATTTGCACTTTGAATAGTGTTCTTATCGTTTGCATATCGAAAGGTCTTTATTTTTTTTACAGATAACTACTAGTATCTTTGCTAAGAAAGAGTTAACACGATGATCATATTACTCGCATGAAGATTGTGAAAGAAGTTCATGAACGTAGTGAAGTTTTGAGTTTTTTTTTTCAAACGTTTGTTAGTTTTATGTTTTATATATGTTTGATATTTAGCCTTAGTTTGACACTTATTAGATATTTGTTTGTAAACATTTGGAAGACGATCAACCTTTTAATAGAAGTGATGGTATTATGATTTCTTCATTTTACGGTTTTATTTTAATTTTATATTGTGATTAAATAAAGATTTTAATTAATCAAAATTAATAAGATAAACGTCTATAGTGACATTTAAATTGATATGATTTTTGTAGCAAAAATTATGTGTCACTAAAAATAGTATGGATATTTAACTATAATTAGTTTTTATTGACACATAATTTGTGCCACTAAAAACCCAAAGGTTTGTAGTGGTAACCAAAAAAGTGTCACTAAAAGGCTTTAGTGGCAGCGCTTCTAGTGACACGTTTTTTGTGTGCCACCCATTCTTAAAGGGGTATTTAGTGGCACTTTTTTTGTTTTTGTGACGCTTTTTGTATGCACTAAATGGCATTTTTTTTGTAGTGGTATGTGTGCTCTATGAAGCATTGTGTTTGAAGTTTGGTACGTGCTACTTTTTGGAGTGCCGTGCTTGAAGTTGGAATTGACGGTTACAAGAAGGCGCAAATTCGATATATTTGTTGACTTATGTTTCCCTTTATTATGTTATTGCATGTTTACATACGCTTTTATTATAGAAGTTTAATTGTATACGTTATGGCAAAATATTTGAAGTTAATGTTTGATATAAAAGCTAGAAGTCACTCAACAAAGCTGACTTTTTAGTATGCACATTCAGGTTAAGTGTAGGAAGAGAAGATGCATGGATGCTTGGCTACCGAGGAAGAGTTACCCGATTAATCAAAGAGTCTGGCATTCCGTTATGTTTATGTTATTACAATGTTAAGACGATATTTATGTTTTAATGTTATGAACATGATATGTTATGCTTGAATGAAATTTTTCGCTGCGTTATTGATATTCAAGGTTTAAGAACTATATGCTTATGAGTAAATCCAACACGTGAGTCCTCCCAGGTTTGGGGCCTTACAGGTCCCGCCGTGTCATTAGTTTATTACGTCGGTAACGGGTGTGGGCCCACATATGTGATCGTTGTGTCAGTGAGCGTATGCCTCTTTAAAGTGGTTCGTTTCTTTCTACTGGATCTAGAGCGGTGCCTTTGCCATAATCCGGATCGCTGCGTCCACTACCTTCTGTGAGGGGATGTTTCGTATCGATTCGGCCATACTAGCCGTGTCGACAAATGGTGCCTTTTGCGTATTACCCCTTCGATGACTTTACCCATGGGTCGTGCACCCTCCCTTGCACCTTATGATAACAAGTTGCCTTATAGGACTCATGGGTGGTTGTTGCAAGGTACCAAGTGGAAATTACAAACTTAGACCTTATGCAAAATTCTTTCATTCTTCCATAAACTTTTGTCACACTTAGACCTTATGTATAATTCTTTCTACTTTCATAGAATTTTTTTCCTAGTGTTAGACTAAGAAAAGTTCTTTTGTGACTCAAGTTGATTTTGATCTTTCAGTTTAAAGACTGGCACCTCTTACGGTTCTTTCTTGCTCGGTGTAGATTACTTGTATAGAGAAGCTCATTGGTTCCATTCTCATCCACTTCCTCATCTTGTTTTCTGATCACGTTTACTATACATGTGTATGTATATATGCATAACTATTTCTTCATCGTGTGCAAGGTGTGCGGCCACACAAGTCATCGTAATCTTTGGGGGCTCAAGGTTTACCTTCAAATGGCTATAAGGAGATTGTGACAGGGTGTGTTGATATAATATTTCCTAAACGGTATGAAATTTTGAAGAAATGTACAATTTGATAACACAAATGGTATATAAGTAGTTACTCCATAATATCTAAAGAATCATGTAAAACATATTATTTCTTATAAATCATTGATCAATAAATTATTGCAAAGACGAATATATTAGAGCAATATAAAAGAGTATTCAAAATATTTTTTTGTTCCTTATTTACTTATTGCTGAAAGTCAGATGATATGAATATAAAGTAATGTTATATACATCTTGAGATTACAATTAAAAAAATAGTAAGGGATATAATATTCATAGAATAATTTATAAGTTTAGCTAAACCTACTTATTTACTCTATATTTAATATATGTTTTATTTACTCTATATTTAATATATGTTTGTTGCTAATTAATGATGTTGGTTTGATGGTGATATGGATAAAGAGGATGGAAAATAGTTGGGTGCGTTTGGGTGTTTGGGGATGATATATTAAAATATCTAATAGAACCTTCTAAAATATCTACCTAACGCCTTTAAATAAAAAGAGTGAGTGCATAAGATTGAAGTGGCCCAGTCTTCCATCACCTCTCCCACTTGTTTATAGTAACGAAGGGCCATAAGATTTAGTTGAGAGTACTCATCCATCCATGACCAATGTATTCTTTTCATCACAATCATCCATTTTTTGACATCTTTTATTGGTGGGGGTGGGGTTGGGTGGGGTGGGGTAGGGTAGGGGTGGGGTGTGATATAAGATTCTTGATGGAGATTGCAAAGTGTAGACCCTCCTTTCTTCGAAGTATATAATTCAAGGGTTATATACAATTATACATACCCCATGTCAATATAATAATTCTTGATTAAAAGACATATTTGGACGTTCTAGAAACCAAGCAAATAGTTAATTTTTCATCATATAAGAGAAGAAAGTCCAGGAGATGATATGGCTGGGTGAATTAACCCATGGGAATGTTATGGCAGTCATCTTATTTTCATTTCGAAATTAAAAGAATTTTTTGATATTTTAATTAATTATTAATATAATAATACATATGAAATGAATAGATTGTATAAATTTCATATCATTATTACTTTTATTACAGTTTATACTAAAACATTGATAGTTTAAATAATTTTAGAAGCATTGACAATTTTGTGTTCACTAAACTTTGACAATTATATAAACTTGATAAACACAAATCATTTTAGTTACTTTATAAATGTCGAAAGCTTGTTGTTTTAATTACTTTATAAATGTTGAAAGATTGTTGCTTTAATATATTTAAAATTAATTTAATTATTAAAAACAAATTAGTTCATAAATATATATATGTATATATAAAGTAATAAAAAGTTGTGAACTCGTATAGTGTTATCGTCGTCGTTCCAAAAAAAAAATAGTAGTCTCATAAATTATCAATTTTTTTAGGGTAATCAACTACTATACTTATGGTGGATACATATTTTTAGAAAACAAAAAAATACACTACAAGGAAATGACCCTGTGCCGACGTCGCCTATACCGACGACACTAGTCGTCGGCATAGGTCACTCTAGGCCGACGACATGTCATCGCTATAGGTGAAAACCAAAATTTTGAATGGGACACCATATACCGACGACATGTCGTTGCTATAGGGTTGAGGCAGATTGGAAGGAAAGTTAGCGCCCAATGAATTTTTTCCTCAACCCTATAGCGACGACATGTCGTCGGTATAAGGTAATTTTGATTTTCTTCTTATTTTTTTTAATATAATAATTTTTCTTCGGTCAAAAGTTTTTTTCTTAAATTAAAAAAAATTCTTGAATGCCCGACGACATGTCGTCGTCATAAGTTTTTTTACTTTATTGACTGGTCAAAAACCTATGAAGCCTATACCGACAACATGTCGTCGGTACAGGGGCCTATTGCGCCGACTTTCGAGCCTATACCGACGACATGTCGTCGCTATAGGGTTGAGGCATATTGGAGGGAAAGCTGGCGCCCAATGAATTTTTGCATCAACCTTATCGCGACGACATGTCGTCGGTATAGGGTAATTTTGATTTTCTTTTTGTTTTTTTTAATATAATAATTTTTATTCGGTCAAAATTTTTTTTTCAAATTAAAAAAATTCTTGAATACCCTATACCGACGACATGTCGTCGGCATAGGGTTTTTTACTTTATTGACTGGTCAAAACCCAACGAAGCCTATACCGACGACATGTCGTTTGTACAGGGGACCTATTGCGCCGACTTTCTAGCCTATACCAACGACATGTCGTCGCTATAGGTCTCAGCGCGAATTAACCCAGGAAACAGCTTTCTGCTTCTCATTTCCAACAAAAAAAAAAGTCTCAAATCACTCCATCTCTCTCTCTCCGGCGATTTCACGATTTTTGGGTATTTTGTGGAGCAATCTTCACCAATCTCTTTAGTTTTGAGGTGAGTTAACATCTATTGTTCAACCTTAACAAGAAAATCAACATTTTGGTGTTTTTTGCTTAATTTCTTTGATTTTTGTTAGGTGTTTGAAGCTTTAACCATTTTTGAAGGATTTCAAGCTGAGAGGAAGCTAATTTGCAAACTTGGTTAGTAATTTTTCTAAAAATTAGGTTTAGATATATGTTTGTATGTATATGTTTGTGTTTATTTGTATGTATGTATATATATGGTTTAGATGTATGATTTTATAAATATTTTTTGAAATTTTATGATGAAATTAGGTTTAGATGAAACTTGGGAATTTGGGCATTTATATATGTATGTTTGTATATATGTGTATGTATTTTTATGTATGTAATTGTGTTTGTGTATGTAATTTTAGAATTTGGGCATTGTTGTGTTTATTTGTATGTATGTATATATGGTTTAGATGTATGATTTTATAAATATTTTTAAAATTTTATGATGAAATTAGGTTTAGATGATATTTTGGAATTTGGGCATTTATATATGTATGTTTGTATATAATATGTATATATGTGTATGTGTGTTTGTATGTATTTGTATTATGTTTATGTATAGAATTGTGTTTATGTGTGTAATTTGGGTATTTGTTTATGTATGTTTGTAAAGGCTATGTATGTATATACATGTATGTGTGTTTGTATGTATTTGTATTATGTTTATGTGTATGTATGGAATTGTGTTTATGTATGTAATTTGAGAATTTGGGTATTTATTTATGTATGTTTGTAAAGGCTATGTATGTATATACGTGTATGTATGTATTTTTATGTATGTAATTGTGTTTGTGTATGTAATTTTAGAAATTGGGCATTTATTTATGTGTGTTTGTATATAATATGTATGTATATTTGTATGTATGTTCGTATGTATGATTATGTAATTGTATGATTTGTATGTATATAATTGTGTATGTATTTATGTAATTGTGAATGTATGTATATATCTTTGTATGTATATGTAACTTTATTTAATTTTGTTGCAAGTTCGGAACTCATTACGGTTGGAGAGGTGTGAATAACATCTTATTTGTGTTTCATTAATTTTTTTTAAGGTACGCATCCCGACTTTTATACCTTTATGTACGTCTCATGTTGTGTACACTAGTATGTTTATTTAGGATAACTCTTTAGAATATACCCGTCCGAAATTTATCTGATAGAGATAAATTTTAGATTGTCCCCTTTGGGACTGCTTTCTGAATATTCTATCTTATTTAGGATATGTATATATTTTAACAGGTTGACATTTAAGAAAAAATTGGTAGATATTTCTCCTTACTCCTTCGAGTTTGCGGTTTATCTGCATACTTGGGGAGTTAAGGTGAAATGCTGCTGATTTTTTCTTAAATAGTCAACTCGTTAAAATGTATACATATGAGATAGAATATTCAAAAAAGTGGGTTAGGATCCACCGCCTTAGAGTACCGATCAAATCACATACATTCATTTATATCATTTATTACATGCACGTATATGTGTATGCTTATAACACAATAGATATGGCAATTGATAAAAGCTGGGTTACACTGGGAAATCGGAATTCTTCGGCTTTCTTAAGCGGTCTTCGCAACTTTATAGAGACGGCCAAGAACCATGTCGACGGTCCGGGTAGAGCGTTTTGCCCGTGTAGACGTTGTTGTAATGCGTGTCGACAGGATTTGAACACGATATATGGCCACATACATGACCGTGGGTTTCTACAATCATATCAGAATTGGATTTATCATGGTGAACAACATCCTCGTGTGGCGGAGATAGCATCACTTTTTGGCCCAAGAACAACACTAACTCCTCCAATAACTACAATAACAAATAATGAGATGTTTGATGCCATAGATGATGTGATGGTTGAGCAAAATACAAACGAGGATAATATATATGAAGATGGAACTGGTTTAGACCCAGAGTTTGATGCGTTGTTTGGGGAGCTAAATAAGGAGTTATACCCCGGTTGTAGTCAAATGTCTTCCCTAAACTTCATAGCCAAATTGATGCATATCAAAGTTATCAACAAATGGACGAATATTTCGTTTGACCAACTGTTAGAGCTTCTACAAATTGCAATGCCGAAGGAAAATCACGTTCCAGCGTCACACGATGAAGCTAAGAAGAAACTGAGTAAGATTGGGTTAGGATATGAGTCTATCCATGCTTGCATTAATGATTGTGCACTGTTTTGGAATGAGAATGAATCAATGCAAAACTGTCCAGTTTGTAATGAGAGTAGATGGGTTGATAAAAACACAAAGGGGAAGAAAGTACCACATAAAGTGTTGCGCTACTTTCCTTTAACTTCACGGCTTCGACGAAGGTATAGTTCAAAATTAACGGTAAAAGAAATGATCTGGCATAATACTGGACGCTCAATGGATGGTATGATGCGACATCCGATTGACGGGAAGGCATGGCAAGAATTTGATGAGAGATATCCGGATTTTGCTAAAGAACCAAGGAATGTCCGCTTAGGTTTGGCTGCCGATGGTTTTAATCCGTTCGGTAACATGAGTCAGACTTACAGTATGTGGCTGGTAGTGTTAACAACATATAATACACCATCGTGGTTATGTATGAAAGAGTCTTCTTTCATGTTAACCTTGCTAATTCCCGTGCCTAAATCACCTAGTAAGGACATTGATGTATTCTTAAGGCCTTTGGTTGATGAGTTAAAAATGTTGTGGGCTGAAGGAGTCCAGGTGAGAGATGCATCAACCAAAACTGTATTTAGGATGCATGCTGCACTGTTATGGACTATCAACGATTATCCTGCTCGTAGTAGCTTGTCTGGATGGAGTGGTCAAGGTTATAAAGCATGCCCTACGTGTAACGTTGACACACCTTCGTGCGCTATAACGAATAGGATAGCTTTTGTTGGACACAGAAGATTCTTGCCTAGAAAGCATAAATGGAGGAACGACATGTCGTTTGATGGCAAGAAAGAGATGAAACATCCTCCCCGACGATTGACTAATGCTCAAATATTAGAACAACTAAAAAATCTCCCAGATCGTGTTCCGGGGAAACATCCAATGTATGAAGGGGTAAAAAGAAAGCGCCTAACATCAGAGTTGAATTGGACTAAACGAAGTATCTTCTTTGAGCTGGATTATTGGTCTTCTCTGCTTTTAAAACACAATCTTGATGTTATGCACGTGGAGAAAAATGTGTGTGAGAGTTTATTGGGTACTTTGTTGATGAACAATAAATCAAAAGACACACACAAAGCCCGCAAAGACTTGGAAAATATGGGTATTCGACATAACCTATGGCTAACACAAAAAAACAACAAGTTGTACCAACCACAAGCTCCTTACTCTTTCACACCCAGTGATCGAGAATGCTTTTGTCAGTTTATTCGAGGAGTGAGACTGCCTGATGGATTTGGATCGAATTTCCAAAATAAGGTACTTCCCAATAATTCAAATATAATTGGGTTAAAGTCCCATGATTATCACATCCTCATGCAACGATTGCTGCCAATAGGGGTACGATCGGGTCTGCACAAAAATGTTTCAACAACAATCAATGATGTTTGCACATTCTTTCAAAAAATTTGTGCACGATCAATAGATGTGAAAGACATGTATGAAGCAAATGAGAAAGTGGTTAAGATATTATGCAATTTGGAAATGATATATCCTCCAATATTTTTTGACATATTGGTTCATCTCATTCTTCCTTTACCTGAAGAAACTATTATTGGTGGCCCTGTGTATATGAGATGGATGTATCCTTTTGAAAGATACATGAAAAAGCTCAAAGCATATGTTAGAAACAAAGCCAAACCCGAAGGCTCAATTGCGGAGGGTTATGTTGCAGATGAAGCCTTGACATTCTGCTCTATGTATCTGGACGGTATGCAGACCAAATTTAACCAAACAGATAGAAATACAGATGCTGGCATTCCCAAAAGATCGTTTCAAGTGTTTTATTCACAATGTCGACCAATATCGAAAAAGAAAATCAAGGCGCTCTCTGAACATGCCAACAAATCATTACAATGGTTTGTGTTGAACAACTGCGATGAAATCAAAGCCTACAAATCGTAAGTTTTTTTGTCCATCTACCCGTGATAAACTATTATTATATTTTCATTTAATTCTACTAATTTAAGTTTTGTTTTGTCCATCTACCAGTGAATTTGAATCTAAATTTCCTGAACGCAATATGCAAACCGATTTTTCTTCATGGTTAAAATATGAGGCAAATGTATTTTCATCTTCATCTTCTACACCCGATAACAAAGAATTAAGGGCATTGGCACATGGTCCCTTGTACGCATCTTCTTACACTGCTTGCATACTCAATTGTGTTAGATTTGTGGAACAAAATCGTGATTCCCGACGCACTACTCAGAACAGTGGTGTGGTTACAATAGGAGAAGACGATACTCCATTTTATGGTCAACTAGAAGAGATCATAGAGTTGAACTACATAGATGGTTACTCGGTTGTACTATTCCGTTGTAAATGGTTCGACACGAGAGGTAAAATATTAATTAAGCATAACAATACTACTATAATTGACATTGGCCGTGATTTGGCAAAGAATGGTATGATGATGTCCAATATATATTAGCCACACAGGCTAAACAAGTGTTCTATCTTCGAGATCCTTCTCGAACCACTAGCCAATGGAGGGTTGTTGAGGACGTTCACCATCAGAAGCTTTGGGATCATCCTACTGTTGTTAATGAGATAGATATATTGCACGACACTCAATCAAATGATTATACTTTGGTTGTCGACACCGGATGCGAAGGTGATGAATCAAGTCACGTCGGTGGTGACCAAACTCCAATTCCCCATGTTGATAATCAATCTATTACATTGGTAACTTGGTTGTCGACTTAGGCTACTTGCCTATGCGTACAACTTTAAATGAGGGTGGTGACCCAAGTCATGTTGCCTCGATTGATCTCGATGAAAGTTTTATTAATGATAATGAAGAAGATGCATACAATTCAGATGATGAAGACGAAATAAATGACGACGATGAAGAAGATGATGATGTTGTTGACACACGTTATTTTAGTGATGATTCTGATTGAATGTATGTTAAAAATGTACTATTTATCTTTGTTAATTAATAATTATTTGTGCTTACTAATAAATTTTGTTGTAGGAAAAATGGCAACAATGGCGCAATCACACGGTGGAGACGGGGGTCCGTATCACTTCGACTCGGGTTGTGCGACTGGATCTGGTTTGTTTAATAGATGTCTTTATAATTGCCTAACTTTTGAATTTCATGTGTCAATGTAGGTAGTTCCTCCCAAAAAAGACGATCTAAAGGCAAAAACCTAAAATTGTATAAGAAATTTGAGCAAAATGGGAGGAAGCCTCTTCCCATTGATGTAGAACTTCATGGCGGGGGGTACAAGTTTGTGGGTCCCAACGCTTCGAATTTTATCCATGCTATCTCATTGGAGGTTGAAAAGGTTGTTCCTCCATATTATCCAAATTGGGCTAAGGTTCCAAATGAGAAGAAACGGGCCGTATATCACACTCTTATAGTAAGTATAGATGTTTTATAATTACTTACAATTTCATAACTATTACATTTATAATTACTTTCCATTTGTAGGATTATTTTGATCTGGACTCCTGGAGAAACACTGATAAGTGGCGAGGCGTTGAACTCGGAATCACCGCCGAGTGTCAGAGGGCGTATAAAGATCACAAGAGAGTGTTGAAAGTTCACTTCGAGGAGAATGGGGGATACGATGATGTGGAGGCGGCGATGAATAATCCACCAGAAGATCTTGATCAAGAAACTTGGGAGACTTTGATTAATGAGCTGTTTTTAGATGCGAGCTATAAAAACCGCTCGGAGAAGAACAAACAAAACCGATCACAACAACGTTACCCAAGTTACCATGGCAGCAAATCATACGCCCAGCACCGACACATGGAGGTATGAAAATACAATTGTTAGTATTATATAAACATGCTTATTAATTCTTAGTGATATTATTTTTGTTTTTCACAGGGTACCGGCCCAATTGATGTGTTCAAAACGACCCATTATAAAGAAGGGACCGGTTGGGCCAACACGAATGCATCATGAGATTATGTAAGTCAAATGATTTTATTGTTAGACTTACTAGACTTAGAACATCCAACTATAACTTTAAACGGGTCAAAATGACCCAAACACACTTTAAGAGACTTAAAATATCTAGCTTTAAATTAAAACGGGTCAAAATGACCCAAACATACTTTGATAAACTTAGAACATCCAACTGTAACTTTAAATGGGTCAAAATGACTCAAACACACTTAATAGACTTAGAACATCCAACTCGAGCCCAATTGTTGAATATTTTTGCTAGTATTATTAGTATTTGTTGTTATTAGCGTTGGTTGATTGGAATTTATGAATTTGGGTCGTTTATAACTTATAGTTTAACAGGTTGGTTATCCATTTTACAGCAGTTATGCTGTCGAATTTTAGTAAAATAGTCAAGTGATTGTTTATTACATTGTTTAATGCAGGACCGAATCCAAGAGGAGTATGCAAGATCCTCTGCTGAGTCTGGTGGTGACTCTTCTGCTGTCGATGAGTTTGCATGCATGGAGCGTGCATTGGGTCATCGGCGTGGCCATATCAGGGGTGTCGGTCGTGTGGTGAGTAATCCCACACCGGATTTGTTCAGTACCCCCCCCCTCCACAACCACATTGGCAAGAAGTGGATGAGCGTGTAACTCAACTTCAACAACAAGTCCAAGATCAACAACAACGCGAAGCTCAACGAGATGAAGAACGTCATGTGCATAATCAACAAATGCTTGAAATGCAACGACAAATGGATGAAATGCGTCGAATGTGGGAACGCCGAACTAGCAGCGACGATAATTAGCTTGAAGTTGTTGCGCCTTTGCCTTTGTTGTCGGTGTTATTGTTGAATGTTTGAACAATTTTTATGTTTGTGTGTCGGACAACTTTATGTTTGAATATTTGGTTTGTGTGTCGAACAGGTTTTTGTATCGAACAATATGTTTTGGATTTCAATTTTTGAATGGTTTGAATTATCTGATTTGCAGGTTTTGGTAATTAGAAATTAAAGATTTCTGCAAAATTTTGAAAATTAAAAAAATAAAAAAAATACAGAAAAACCTATACCGACGACATGTCGTCGCATAGGTCTTTTTCAAATTTAATTAAAAAAATTGAAAATAGCCTATACCAACGACATGTCGTCGGCATAGGTCTTTTTCAAATTTAATTAAAAAAATTGGAAATAGCCTATACTGACGACATGTCGTCGGTATAGGTTGGGTCTTTCCCGACGACTTGTCATCCGGATAAGTCCAGAACCTATACCGACGACATGTCATCGGTATAGAATTTCTTTTTGAATTATTTAATTAAACCCTATTGTGACATCCGACATTTCAGGTTATTCCCGACAAACACAAACTCAGTCATATTAATTTTCGTTCATGCATTGCACTTAATCAATCCGTCAATTCGCAAACACTGAGAATCGTTAACTCCGTTAGTATTCCCCGTTAAAAATCAGTTAGTAACATCAGGGGAGTGTTTTGTAAATTCCAAAAATTCCAATGTTTGACTTCAAGAAGTCAAAAGATAGAGTTATCATCAATTTGATTTCAAATTCAAAGTTAGAAACCGAATTGACGAATTTTGCGCTCATATCCCGTGTCCCTTAACCCAAACCGACTTATCCCCATATCCAATTCGTTTATAATCAGTCTTGAACTCTAGTTTTTCCCCATTTGAAGCTGTCGCTGCTGATTCATCCCGTACCCCTTGGTTTCGAGCGAATTCAGGTTAGATACTTATATGTTCTTGAACGTACTTACCTGCTAATCAAAAGCCCTAACATACCTAGCCTTGATTTGTACTATGATCGATCCAAATTTGAAGTTTTAAAAATAAAACCCGTCGAACCCTAACAAGTTTGTAAAACCCGCTCAAACGATCTTCAAAACCAAATTAAATCCATCATTCTACTCGCTTTTTAGTGTATAACAAAACCCCTAAATCCATTTTGGATAATACTAAACAAGAAAAAAAAACGAATTTGGATCTAGGACTGCCGCAATCGATTTTGTTCCTGTGTAGTTAAGGATCTCGCAGCATGTACTGTGTATATTAGGTATCCGCGACTATTTCGCAGTTGTGTAGGCAGACCAGTTGGTAGTGTTGCTTACCTGCAACTGCAGGGTCGCAGGTTCGAGTCCCGGCCCACACAGTTTTAATTATTTTTCTGTTTTCTAGCTTTTATGAACCTTTCAACCCTTTTTCCAGATTTTTAGTTTCCAAATTTCACTACTTCGGAAATAAATAAAATTCACAAAGGTTATTAAAACCCACCATAAATCTTTATAAATCGAACGTGGTTAATAGTAATTGTTAGAGTATGTTTCGAGAGAAAAATCGTATTTTTGTTCTAAGAGAATATTTTGATAATTATGAAATTTATTAAGTTAAGCATTTATTTTATCTATTAGATCGAGTTAATCACGCCGATTATCTTGAGTCATAAAAATATAATAGGTATTAGTTCTTATACGTGGTGTATTTGTGTAGAACTCGTGTAGTACGATACCCTCAATCCTCTTTATGTAAACTTGTGTGGAATACCCATCATGACTTTCGTCAGGTGAGTTTCACGGCCCCTTTTCTTATGATTTAAACTTGGGGTAGAAAACATGGGTACGAACATTTAGATTTTACATTTTAATTATATCACTTGTTGTACTAAGCGCAAACATATCATGCAAGCCCTTACTTATCGAACCGTTTAATATATGGGATAGCGAGGTAATCTTGAGTAGTACTACTGGGCATTGACAAGCCCCACCCGCGTTAGTCGCGCGAACACGACAGGTAGTCGAACGGGTGTAACATTGACCTAAACATTTACCATTGATCATGATAGTCATGGTAGGAGGCAGTTCAAACATAAACAGTCAGCTTCGGTGTCGAAACGCTTTAGTACCATGTAACTAGGTTAGCTACCTATGATATAAATTGTAAATGGTTTTATCTAGTAAACTTTACAAACATTGAAACATGTGAACTCACCAACCTAGTGTTGACACGTTTTAGCATGTTTTCTCAGGTTATTAAGGTACAAGCACAAGCTAAGGCATGCATGCATTCGAAGTCCATAATTTTCAAGCTCAAGAACTATTTATTTTATTTATTATTGGATTATTTATTTTTGGCGCGACTGTTTTGGCGCATGCTTTTCATTTAACTTTTCGCTTCCGCAGTCTTACATTAAATCAGTGTTTTCATTACTAGTGTTGCATCGTGACTATGAGCAATACTAGTGGTTTTCTTAAACTCATATAGAGTCGTTCAAAGTAACTAATGACTGAGATCCTGGTATGTCACGCTCCTAACGGTAAAACTCCGTTAGTGGATTTTGGGGGTGTGACACCTATAGCGACGACACCTATACCGACGACATCTTTGACCTATTGGGACGAGGCAATACCGACGACATGTCGCCGGTATAGTCTATACCGACGACAAGTCGTCGCTATAGGGTCAAAAAAAATCGTCGGGATAAGGTGATACTGTTAAGGTGATAATAAATAAAAATAAACCCTTAACATCTAGCTTTATTAACTTTTCATTATCTAGTAAATCTACTTTATTTTCACTAAAAACATCTAAAACTCAATTTATTGAATTTAAAAATCCTATTTTTATTAAAATGTAATTGGAAATATTTTAATAAAATCTTAGAAAAAATAGATTTGAAGCTTGATGATGTTCCCTTGATTATTTATATCAACTTAAACTTATGTTTTGATTTATGAAGCACGTTTAAGTTGATGATGATTAAGTGTTATATTTAAGGAAAAACACCACAAAATAGTAACCAATTTTCAAAAGTGTTCCAATTAGGTCACTCACCATAGTATGCCCGAGGGTGTATACCGTGTAAAATACGTATTGAGTGAACTAATTGGAACACTTTTGAAACTTGGTTACTATTCTATAAAATTACCCCTAATATTTAATGTAGGATTGGCAATCCAATCTCTTTGAAAAAATGCCACATTCAAGAAATTAAGTAGTTTTACACCAATCTTGGAAGAAAAAGAAATCATATTAGAAGAAAAAACACTTGAAGAGTTCAAGATAAACATGATAACCAAGAAAGTTGATGGAACCCAAATTGACGAGTAAGTATGAGGTCTACTTTGTATTAAGAGGCTATATTAAGTCTTGATAAAGAGATAAATATTAATGAAATTTGACCTAGAGATAACGATAAAGGAGTTATCAGTCCCTATTCAAGTCTATCTAATAGTCATTAATGTTTACTAAATAGGACATTAACAAAATATTAATTTATTCACGAAACGCTTAGTATAAAATGGGCAAGGTAGATATGGCAATGAGTCGGGTATAAGACAAGTTTCGATAATCCTAATTTCATACCCTATTATAAAACTGTTTCATACCCGTCATGTGGGTGTTACTACATACACAATGAAATCGCGGGGATGCCCGTTCTTTTATCTTTTGTAATTAAAATTTACCCATTGGGATACCAATTATCTAAAACTTACCTCAAAATCCGACTTGAAATATCAGATACTCAAATACATTTCTAACAAACTTATAATTTTAATAATTTTAAATGTCTAACAACTTCAACATACTATTATTATATATTCTTAAGATTATATAATATATAAATATATTCAGGTAAACATGTTCAGGTAATCGGGAGGGTATCACCTAATCCCACACCCGTCCCAAACGTCCGGAATTTTCTAAATTAATCTCATACCCAAATATTTATCCGATTGCCCATCCCAACAATTTCGGGTTTTAGGTTTCCTGCCAGGTTCGGGTTGTTTTATCATCTCTACTACTAGGTTATGTCTTTAGGGTTACAAAAATGTGCTGCAACTACTTAGTTCGCATATTGTAACGTGTGTAAGTTGTATGTATAGTCAAACTAGACATTCAGATATTGTTCTTAGCTTTGATAAACATCGAAGGGTTATATCTTCAAGTAAGCTTACACTACGTGAGCTTAATCTAGTACGAGTACATCTTGTGCTAGGCTAGTGTTCTAATAAAAGGATATCGTAGACTAGCTTTTGTAAGGAATGACTCGTAAAAAGTTTAAAGGACTTATATCTTCTATATTCTAAACAATGAATATAAAGTGAAACAAGTTTTTGGCTTTGAGTGTGAGCTTTCGAATCAAGTGGACACATCACATACCGAATGTTTTAGCAAATGTATTACACTAGACCCGATATCTCGTATGCTTTGAGCATTATGAGCAAATACATTCAAAATCCTAGAAAAGGTCATGGTTGTCAAGAATACCCTTAAGTACTTATGAAGAACTAAGGATATGTTCCTTATATACTTGATTTGGATGAAGAGAATAGTATAAAGTGTTACAATGATGCTAGTTTACAAACCTAAGGAGATGATTCTCAATCATAATCGAGATATTTCTACACTCTCAATGGTTTTTGGTTTTCGGTTTTTACAATGGGTTCATTTCGGTTTCGGCTTTTTCGGTTTTAAAACCAATTGGGCTTGAATTTTTTTGGGTAAAAGAAAAATGATCCAAAATAATGAACATAAGTTTGAAATTTTAGACCTAATTTTTTTTATTAACTAATGATTATCACATATTTTGACCTAAATATTTTGGGCTATAAAAATTATTAGTTTTATTAAAAAACACTCAACATAAAAAATAAACATTATAATTTATAAATTCAATAAATACAAATAATAACCTACTTATAATACAAATAAGTGTAACACAAATTTGTATACACTTTTATCATGCAAGCACACAACACAATATAATATATATTATGAAACGTGCATGCACACAATATATAAGCAAACCGTAATTTTCGGTTTTCAAAAAATACAAAATCAAAACCGTCGGTTTTAGTTTGGGTCGTTTTCTCGGTTAATTCGGTTTCAGTTCGGTTAATTCGGTTTTTTGCTCACCCCTACTCTCAATGGATGAGCTATTACATGGAAAATTTCCTTGAAGAAGGTAGCTAGGTCCACAATCTACTACACAAGATTATTACATTACAACATTGAAAGCAACACAGAGGCCGCTTCTGAAAGAAGATGTTATCGTGCATGTGAAACATCTCAATATGATGTTTGGGCATCGATGACCGCATAGATTGAGATATTTTTTTTAAAAGATGTTATCGCACATGTACAAGAACCTAGGTCACATCGCATAACCAAGCACATACTTAGGAGATTACACTACATACATGTCGATTGTCGAGAACTGATTACAAAATTCCTACTCAAATACTAAGGAATAGATTCTATTGAAGAAAAATTTATAGCAATGAGTTAGAAATATTAAATGTTTCTATAGAAGTGAAAAAGAATTTTTAAGCGATCAAGTTGATGGGGGGAGTTAACACTGCTTGTTATGTTTAACAGTAACTATGTCAAAAGAATAAATTGGTGTTGTAACTAAGTTACTACTGAAAGTATAAGTAGTAAACTAAGTAATAATGATATTGGTACTAAATACATGACTTTAGTATTAACTAATTAGTTAAAGCTGGTGGAAGTAATGCTGTTGAAGAACTTAATTAATGTTGCTAAAACAACAAGAATTTAAAAACAAAGGTAAAGATACTATTTTGGATCATGTGAGGATTCAAAAATGGAATCAAAAGAAAATATTTTTGAAACTTCAGTCAATCTCACCTAAAACAAAGGTCAAGTCTGTCTTTCCAAAGAAACAATCAATCTCACCTAAGCAAATATGCTCCTTTAAAGGAAAATCTAAGTAACTTGAAGAACTCAAAATAACTGTCAGTCGAGGATTTGGCTTTAAAGAAAAACCGCTTTTTCCCAAGATATATTCCACACATATAGGACCTCACAAAGTATTTTACATATGTTCTAATGCTAAAAATAATTTTTAAAACCTTAGTCAGGTGCTGAAACAACCTTTGATAAAACTCAACATAAACTTTTATGCAGATGTTGTACATTCTAATGACATTCCTAAACAATTCAAAGTTCACTCAATGCCACCCAAGAAAAGAAAGTATTATGTGCCATTTGTCAACTGGATACTTTTTCTCTGTGCAAGTAGTATACATACTAAATTATCACATAAAGTCTTTACAAAATGGTTGATTCAGGCACATGACAGGAAATAAGTGTTTTCTTTGAGGATCTACATTCTTTAATGGAGTTTTTGCCTTCTTTGAGAAAATGACTTTTATTTTAGTACAAAATGTCTTTAACTTCTAATTTTCAGTACTAAATACATTTACTACTGAAAACAAATCTTCGGTAGTTTACTATCAAAAAACTGAAAAATTTGCGACAACAGATTTTGAGGGAAATTTGTCGGAATTGGCCGTTAGCGACAAGCTTCCGACAAAAAGTGTTTGTTGGAAAAATCCCGTAGGAAATATTTTTTCCGACAAACTCTCGACTAATTTTCAGACAAATTAGCGACAAAGCCTTTCGTCGGTAATTTCCGACAACATTCCGACAATTATATTAAATATATAAGTTAACTTATTTAATAAAAGGTCTATCCAAGAATGAAAAGGCTCAAAAATTGGAAAAAGCGTTTGTTGGAAAAACCCCGTAGGAAATGTTTTTTTTCCGACAAAGTCCCGACTAATTTTCTGACGAATTAGCGACAAAGCCTTTCGTCGGTAATTTCCGACGATTATATTAAATATATAAGTGAACATTTGTCGGAAAATTGTAGGAAACCTTATGGTTACTTTTTTATTTTTGTTTTGTTGGAAAGTTGTCGCTAACTTGTGGGAAATTTATTTTGTTTGTAACTTGTCGAAAACTTTTGTAGAAAATATACATGTTTTCTAGTAGCTAGTGGTTTCTACCGATGATGTTTCCTAAAATAATTGAATTTGTGTCTCTTTATTAGTAAAGGTGATTAGCATGAACCTAATTTAAAATCTAAGTAGTAACTTAGTTAGTACTAAAGAAAGTTTCTTCAACACAAATTTAGTTCCCACTAAAAAGGCTTTTGCAAAATATCATGGTGTATCATAATATATTCTAAAATGATTATTACAAGTCATTGCTGCTAGAAATGAAACGATAATTACTTCTTCAAAAAATGTGATGCATTAGCCGTCTATCATCTCAAGTATTGATTCTATCAACTCATGTCGCGTATAGAACGACCCTTAGCTTCATCACTAACACATAGAATTACGATTAAACTTCAACACTACTATCTCTTTGTTGGGCGAAACTGTTAGTTTCGCTCACATTGTTCCAGCGAATTTGTTAGTTTCGCTTGATTAGCTTAGTTTCGCTTTTGTTTCCTTTGTGTATATAAGAAATTTTGTAATAATTATTTGAGTTATCAATCAAAGTCATTTTCCTCCCAATTGTTTCTCTCTCTTTTCAGTCTAATTTCACTATCACAACATGGTATAAGAGTATTTGTTTCTCGATTCTGCGATTTCATCTTCGTTTCCGCACTCATTGACGAGATATCAACTTGATTCTTCTTGTTTTAGTGATTTCTTGTCTCTTTTTCCGTCACTTCTTCTTGCTTTTCACGTCTTTCGGTTCTTTTTACTATTTTTCTTCTCGATTTCACCTAGAAATCGATCTCTTTTCTTGTCTTTTGGGGTTTTAATCATTCCTATCGGAGGATTTCTTCTTTTTCGATTCGTTTTGCTTGTTTGGACGATTTCTGGACTTCAACCTTTGAGTTTGGGGTTTTGAGTTCGTTCAGGCGAAACTGTTAGTTTCAGTTCAGGCGAAACTATTCTTGCACAGGCGAACCTAGTCAGTTTCGCTCCTGTATAATTTCGCTTTCCATTAGTTTCGCTTGTGACTACAACAAGAGAGAAAGGGCTCGTGAGCTTCATCTCATGATCAATTTTCTTCAGTCGTGCCACATTAATTTCCTACACTATTAACAATACAATTTACGAAAATCTCATACAAGAATTCTGGCAAGTTGCTTATGTTGTTATCTCCAACTCACATGAGGTTTTTATTCATGCACATGTAACCACCTTGATATAATTATCACATAGGAAAAAGATTAGATTTGCTTTACGATTGAATGATTACTCAAGCATCATTAAGTATCCCATTGATAATGTTCATAACATCTTTAGAAAATTAGGTATATGGGTAAGTTCACAAAGGGTCAAGTATCCAAGAGTCATATTGTGATATCCTTGTCAAGTAAATCAGATACCTATGATCTTATTTCAGTGAAGTTGCAGCATTTGATGCATGGATTAGTTAAAAATCAAAGGTTCAATGTCTCAAACTTAATCCTGGCTGGACTTCAATCAAAACAATTAAACTCCATCCATAAACCTCTTACTTTACCCAAGATATGTGATGTGTTTTCTTGATCAGATGCCTACGACTCACTTTGACAAATATGTTCCCGTCAATTTCTCAAAGTTCAAGGACCTAATACCTTAAGTAACTTAAAGAAAAGGACAGGAATAAGATGGAACCATTTTCTAGTTTTTAGGCTCATTAGTAGTGGGGCTAAGGGTGAATAGAAAAGATCAGCCGGCCCTAATATATTTTCGGCAAAGATCTTTCTTAGTTTCTAAGATAAGTAGGGAAACCGTAATTTGTTAGCCTATAAATATAAAATCCCTGAAATTGTAATCATCAACCCCTCGGATAATAAAATTGACTTGCTAGTGCAGCCGTTAATGTATGTCTATTAATCGAACCACGCAAAATCTCGTGTCCTATAATTTTTCTAGTTTTTTGTGTTGCGATTTGAGTGTGTGTGTTTGATTTACTATTTACGCAAATCACTACTAGTCACTATCACTGTTTGTTGTTGCTTCCATTGTCCGTCAATTGATGGTCAGTGCAAATCACCTATGCTATTACTATGAACAATATAGTGGGATGTTTAAAACTTGAAGTTTGACTTCATGTGGGTTTAAAACTTGAAGCTTGGCTTCATGTGTGTTAAAAACTTGAATTTTGACTTCATGAGTGTTAAAACTTGAAGCTTTGACTTCATGGGTGACTTCTTGAAGCTTTGAGCTTCATGGGTGTTGATCAAGACTTATAGTCTTATAAATTGTTGGGTGTTTGTATATTGGAAGTTTGTTTTGAATGGGGAACAAATATGGGATGGCTAAATACATCTTGTGAGTTAGAATTTGAAGGAAGTAGCAAATTTTCGGATGTTTGGGTTTGGCTTGGCAAGGAATCAGCCAAACGACTGACTTGTGCAGGACGTGGCATAGGCTACGCCAACCGGAGCGTAGCTTACGCCCTGTTCCACTGACCTTACGTTGAATTTTGGGTTTTGGGTGTTTTTCATGGGTTTACTCCTTGGGGTCTTTGGGAATGTTGATACCAATACTAACTTGATATTTGGTGATGTTTGTGTTGTAGGTAAAGCTCTCGTTTGAACTCGGGTTCTCAAGAAGCTTGGATTGGATATTCTCATTTGAACTTTGAACTTGTCTTGGGATGTTTGAATGATACCTCCTCGTGAGGGTTTAATCATGTATTCACCCTTTGTCTTTCGTATGGTGAATTATGATTTGCAAGTATCTTACTTAAATTAGATTTTAAAAGTAAATATGGGATTCTAAATTGTTTTGTTATCAAACATGTTAAAACTTGTTTAAATTGTTACTGGGACCATCTTCCGCATGAACCAAAAGTTTAAATAAACTTTGAAGCAAATCGGAGTAGCAGAATTTGTGCCAAAGTGCGATTCAACAAAAGTTTTCAAAAGTTTAAATATCTTGAGAAGTAGAATCGTAACTTTTACCTCGACTGAAGGGCAATCGAAGCAAATAGGAGAAACAAAATTAGTGGATAAATCCTAGAAACAAAATCTCAAATTTTTTATAAAAGATTAAAAACTTATAATAAAATTATAACATCCCGAAAATAATAAAGAAAAGAATAATAAAAGTGATGGCTCACGGGCTCGCGGGTTTGTGCTTTGGGCCGAAAGAATGGTGTGCGGGGGGAGAGTAAAACCCACCTCAAACCTCACCATTTTACTATTCATCATTTTCATCGCACCACCTAGAGAGAGAAAGCTCCAAAACCTGCAACCGAGACCGTCACCTTTGCTCGAGATCGTTGTTGGAGCTTACTAAAGATCGTGGAAGGAAGAATCACGCGAAAAACCTGGTAAGAAACCTTCAAGAATCTGAGTTTTGATTAGAAATGGGTTTTCTATGGTTTTAAGTGGGTTTCTTAAAAAGATAAGATTTTTACGTAAGAAACGGATTAAAAAGGGTGGATCTAGCTTCATGGTAGCTAGATAAGAGTTTTGGACGTAAAAAGATTTAAACTTGGATAAAAAAACGTGATGAATGGTTCGAAAACTCTGCCCCGTCCGAAAAGAATACTTTCAAACGAAATAGTTTTCGGTCGAAAAAGATTTCGACCGAAATAGTTTTCCGACATAATGTTTTCGAATGAAATAGTTTTCGGTCGAAATAGATTTCGGCCGAAATAGTTTTCAGACAAGTTGATTTCAAACGAAATAATCAGGGGGAGTGAGACATTTCGAACGATTGGTTTTTGGCCGAAATAGATTTCGAAAAAGGAGTTTTCGGATGAAATAACTTAGTATTAATTTATCTAGTTCGTGACTCTTTGACAGATCGTTTAACCCTCACCTAGCTCGAAGTCTCGTTGCTGGGTGCTTTAACTTCTAATAGAATCAGGTGAGTTCAGGAATCTCTATTTTCACGATTTTAGGGTGGTGTGCATACTCAAGAATTAAATGTTTATAATAAATGTAGTTTGTTATTCAAACGTTTGTAAAGAAAGACAAGAAAGAATGGTTTATTTAACTATGTGTTTTATAAACAGAAAGAATGGTTTATTTAACTATATGTTTTATAAACTGAAAGATAACAAAGAATGGTTTATTTAACTATATGTTTTACAAACAGAAAGATAAGGAAGAATGGTTTATTTAACTATATGTTTTATAAACAGAAAGATAAGAATAAATGGTTTATCTAACTACATGTTTTATAAACAAAGAAAAGAAGAATAAGTCAAATACATTATCTAATATGTCAGAGTATGAGACCTAGAAAAGAAAAAACTTGGGTAGTAGCGTAGTCCTAGAGGGTAGTGCTACCTTAAGCATAGTAGCAAGTCTTAAGGTAGTAGTATAGTCCTTGAGACTAGTGCTACCCGAAGCCGATGTTGCGTCATGGACCGAGACCATGACGTACCATGAGAAAAATCGGGACAGTGTTCGACAAGTCACTGTAACGAGGATGTTGAACAACTGGAGACGACGATTACCCGAAAAGTCCCTAGTGGACACAAGTTGTGAGTATCGGCCTTTGGACGTTGAGCCTTAGGGAAAAATACCCGCTGAGAAAGAAAGAAGTCATTTGAGGACACGAGAAGTCCCTTGCGGACAAAAAGAGAACGATACAGATTGTAGACTAATAATGTATGAATTAATAGAAAAAAGCACAGAATAACTAAGTATTTATCTATATGTTATAATGTGATTTATATACTTAGTATTACAAAGAATGGTTTTCATTTAAACGCGATTATTATGATTAACATGAGAAAGAAATGTTTTATGCTAAAAGTTTTGTGAATTTGAATTTACCAGCGTTGGCTGACTATTTTAGTATGCACATTAGGTAAGAAAGGTAAAGAGAGGATATGAAGCCGCGAGGCTTAGAAAAAGATGGTTGGATGGCTACTGCTGATGAAAACTGACATCCCCATTTGCTAGTTTTATGAATGTTGAACAATACTATGTTAAAGTTTTAATTGACTTTGAATTATGTAAAGACTTCCACTGTTTTAATTCATGTTTATTCGAAGTTTAAGAACTATGTTTAATTTTGTTTGTGCCAACTATAAGAGGTACCCGGTTTGGGTCATTTCAAAAATATTATTAAATTAATATAACGATAAAATTATCATAGCCAGACTTGTAGCTCAAGGCTACACTCAGGAAGAGGGAATTGACTATGATGAAGTCTTTGCTCCTGTTGCAAGGCTGGAGGCCATCAGAATCTTCCTGGCATATGCAAGAACAAAGCCAGAATCTTCTTGGCATATGCAAGAACAAAGTCTGGCTTTGCAAGGGAATTGGCTATAATAAAATTATAAGAGGTACCCGGTTCTTACTTCCTGCAAGAACAAAGCCAGACTTGTAGCTCAAGGCTACACTCAAGAAGAGGGAATTGACTATGATGAAGTCTTTGCTCCTGTTGCTAGGCTGGAGGCCATCAAAATCTTCCTGGCATATGCTGCATCCAAGAATTTCATGGTCTATCAAATGGATGTCAAGAGTGACTTTCTATATAGGAAGATTGGTGAAGAAGTATATGTCAAATAGCCTCCAGGCTTTGTAGATCCCGCACATCCTAACCAAATGTTCAAACTAGACAAAGCTCTTTATGGCTTACATCAAGCCCCAAGAGCCTTGTATGGAACTTTGTTTGGATATCTACTAAGCAACAACTTTAGAAGAGGTGCCATTGACCAGACCTTGTTTATCAAAGATGAAGGGGGAAAAATCTTACTGGTACAAATCTACGTTGAGATCCTGATGCACTCAAAGTTTGAAATAAGTTCAATGGGTGAACTAAATTTCTTTCTGGGTCTTCAAGTCAAACAAGTTCCAAATGGAATCTTCATCAGCCAATCCAAATATGTCAAGAGCATTTTGGAAAGATTCAAGATGGCTGACTGCTCTGCTGCAAGAACCCCTATGCAAGTGCACCATCAACTGACTCTAGATAAAGATGGTCAAGACACTGATCAACATCAGTACCGTGCAATGATAGGGTCTCTCATGTATCTCACTGCCTCAATGCAAGATATCATGTTTGCAGTATGTCTCTGTGCAAGATTCCAAGCAGCTCCAAAGAATTCACATCTTCAAGCTGTCAAGAGAATTTTTAGATACCTAAAGGGAGCCCAAAACTTGGGCTATGGTACTCTAAAAATGATAAGTTCAATCTTTATGCATACACTGAGAGTGATTATGGGGGATGCAACTTGGATAATAAGTCCACATCAGGAGGATGTCAGTTTCTGGGAGGGAGACCGATTTCATGGCAGTGTAAGAAGCAAACATGTGTTTCAACTTCTACAGCAGAAGCAGAATACATTACAGCTTCAAGTTGTTGTGCACATGTCATCTGGATACAAAATCAAATGCTGGATTATGGGATGACTTTCATGGCAACTCCCATTCACATTGACAACATGAGTGCTATATCAATCACAAACAATCCGGTGCAGCACTCCAAGACAAAGCACATTGACATCAGGTATCACTTCATAAGAGATCAAGCTGAGAAAAAGAGAATTATTTTAACCAAAGTTCATACCAATGAGCAATATGCTGATTTGTTTACAAAACCATTTGATGAAGCTATATTTAGATATTTAGTTGAATCTATTGGTATTATGAACTTTGATTAAAATTTGTCTCTAAAATTTTGTTTTGTAAATGTGTTTGTCCCTTGTTGTAAATAAAAGTTATAAGTCAGCAACAATTTCATTTTTTAGCTACTGACAGGTTTAATCATCAGCAGCAAAGATTTTGCCACTTACTGCTTTAAGTTATCAACAGCAACAAGTTTCCTCCGGATAGCTTTAAGGCTGTCAGCAGCAATATCCTTGTTGCAGATCATTGCATCCATCAACAGCAATTGAGTTTGCTGCTGGCAGACTTAACCATCCGCAGCAACCAAGCTTGCAGCGGATTGGCTTAACCATCCACAGCAACCAAGTTTGCTGCTGATGGGTAAATCTAAGTCCAAATTAACCTTTACCCGCTGTAAAAAAAATTACCTTCAGTCTTTACCATGACTGCTTTAGTGTATTACAGCTTTAACAGTAAAATGTGAATAAGGTTGTACTGTACAAGTCATTTTGCTTTTTCCCTCCTCTGTCGTTATAACACAAATCAAATTTCTTCACCACCTCTTCACATTCAATTTAACCCTAACTCCCATCTCTTTCTCTTAAGCCTCCATAACATTCAAAGCTTTCCATCCTTAACCACCCTTCAAAAAACTTCCTCTTTCCCTCCAAACCCAATAAAATGGCAGAGGTCGACATAAACCATCCTAATGACAAGTTTTCTCCCTACCACAATCTCACTGCATACCTGGTTAAAGGAATGAAATCCGAAGGGTTCGATGATATGATCGATTTTCTTTTTCGATCAAAGATATATTTTGCACTAACCGTCAACCCTTCCATATACATCCCTCATATGGAGGATTTTTGGAACACCGCCGTCTACTCTACCGAACAGGGGATTCCCCAAATCCAAGCCACGGTAGACGGCAAAGATATCATCGTCATTGAAGCTACTCTCAGAAAACACCTCAAGCTTCAAGACGAGGGGGCCGTCATTTCATACTCAAAAGAAGAATACATGAGGACCTTTGTATCCATAGGGTACACTGGAAATCAGAACGAGTACACAATCGAAAAGGCGCTGATGGGCCCTCCAAGGAAGTTTCTATGCCACACTCTTCTACAATGCATATCCCAGAAGAGTAGTAGATGGCATCAAGTGAGTTCTGCTCTCGCCTCTACTGTTCATGGTATGGTTTCTGGCCAGGGTTTCAACTTTGCACATCTCATCTTTAAAGGTTTGAGATATAAACTTTAAGAAGGTGCAAAGCAATCATTTTTTATGTACCCAATATTTTTGCAGATTTTTAAAGATCTTTTAATTCGTTATTGAAAACTTCCTGTAAGAATCTAGGGGGAGTTTGTAGAGAGTTTTGGTAGCATCAGTCTAGGGGGAGTTTGTAGAAATAAATACTGATGGCTACAAAATTCTCTAAGTACAACTGCTGTGGACCTCAGAGTTTGCTGCAGATCGATAAACTGCTGCGGATAAGCTTATCTGCAGCGGATACTTGTTGTTCTGCTGAAAAACAAATCTGCTGCGGATAGCCTTTTCTGCTGAAGACCAAAGTTGCTGCTGATAGGCAAATCATCAGCAGCTGTGGACAGTTGTGTCTTGCTGCTGATCAACAACATTGCTGCTAATAGCCATTCCCTCTGAAGATCAAACGTTGCAGCTGACTGGCTTCGATAAAGCAACCATTACCACTGACAACTTTCTGCTGCAACACTGACACACTCCACACAGAAAGAATGTTACTGGTGCAAGACAATAAAAGACAACGACGCTCTTCTTCCAAGGACTCAAGCAATGATGCCTAAGAAGACGTTTGAGTAAAGATAACTTTTGTAGTTTTTATTGTCGTTACATGTAGAATAGCTTCAATACAAGATCAACGGCTTGTGTTAGATCTGATCCTTAGAATCAAGGGTCTGTCTTGATTCTAAGTTACTATATAAGTAGTACTTAGAGTCATTGTATATAGTGTTTTTTCTTAAGAGTTTTCTTTGTAATTTTGTATTCTTTGAAGCTTAATACAAATTGCATTTATCAGTATTCTTCTTGTTTACATTGCTTAGTTTTGACTGTTTCCGCCAATCTCAACTAGAATAGAACCATCTTGTATTCACCGATCTTACAAGTGGTATCTGAGATTTGGCTCATAGATTAAACAAACTCACACTTGTTTAATCATTCTCTGGTTATATTCAAAACTATCTCTTTGCTAAAGTCACCCATTATCACAAATCAAAAATGGCATAAAACAATGGACTTGAAGATATTGGAAGCATCAACAGACCACCAAGACTGGTGTCTGGAGAAGACTATGATATGTGGAAGAACAGAATGGAAAACTTCTTCTGCTATCAAGAATATGGGATGTGGAAATCCATTAAAAATGGACCATACATACCCATGGTGGCCTCCGCTGATTCCGGAGGTACACTGGTTCCCAAATAATCCTCCAAATACTCTGATGAAGACATCAAGAAAATGGAGGTAGATTTCAAGGCCTTGGGAGCCATCCAGATGTGCTTACCAAATGAAGTTTTTCACAACTTCAGAGTATACAAAACTGCAAAGGAGCTATGGGAGGATCTTGAGAAGATGTTTGCTGGTTCAGAGGAAGTAAAAGAAAACAGAAGAGACATCCTTAAGCAGCAATATGAAAACTTCGTCTGGAAGGAAGGTGAGTCTCTAATTGTTTTATATAACGGATATACTTATCTTGTAGGTGAGCTACAGTGCTCAAAAGTGAAGCTGGAGAATGAAGATATTCTCAAGAAGTTCATCAGGTCTCTACCCAGTTGCTGGACATTCTACACAATGTCCATAAGAAGAACTGAGAATCTGAAGACTCTACAGATGACTGAGCTTTTCGGTATGCTAAAGACCTATGAATTAGAGATGATTCAGGCCAAGGAAAGAAGCTTAAGCTACCAAACAGTCTCAACATCCACCACCACCTCTTCTGCCCTCCACTCTGACCACTCAGGTCCTAGTTCAAGCAACTATTATCCTCCCATCGTCACTCATCCCCAAACTCCAACCTATCAATCAAACAACTCACCATTTCTTCTTGAAGCCCCACCTCAAACATCAACCTCTGCTACTTTTATCTCTGAAAACTCAAGCAATATGTCCTTTATCAACGAAGATCTGGAATGTTTTCATCTAGATGATCTAGAAGAAATGGATATACAGCACTCCTATGTCATGCTCTCTCTAAGAGCAAAAAGGTTCTATTCAAGAACAGGAAGACCCGTTCCAAGCAACAACTCTAACACCAGGGTTGGCTTGGAAAAAAGCAAATTGAGGTGTTACAACTGTAACCAACTTAGTCATTTTGCTAGAGAATGCAAGGCACCAAAGGCAAACCCAGCTGCTGCTCATACCAGACAAGCTCAGCCAAGACAGCAACAACAACAACAGGCCACTCCTCCTGCACAAACTGCAGCTTGTGCAGCAGCTGGAACTGCTGACTTTGACTGGAGCTTCCAGTATGAGGATATTCCTGGCAACAATCAAGCTCTCATGGCAGACACATCAGAGGTACCACCTCAGGTATATGAAAATCTTTGTACTCAAGCTTGTATTGATAAGGTCCTTAGATACAGGAAACATAACCAGAATCTCATAGATCAAAATGAAGAATTTCACCAAATGAAATCTGAATTTAAAAAGGTTGAAACAGTTACAAAGAAAAGATTGATTGTTTAAATAAAGAAATTTCATCATTAAAACATGAACAAACAAACCTTGAAACTCAAATTAATGATCTTCTAGTTAAGTTAAAAGCTACAAGGGCCGAATTAGCAGACCAAAAGGTCCATGTGGAAAAATATGAGTTTGCAACCAAAAAGCTGTAAAGACTTTTGGATGCTTAAATTCATGAAAAGGTAACTGCTGGTCTTGGATTCCAAGCTGATCAGCCCTACAATGTTGTTCCTCCACCTGCTGACTATGTAGTCATTCATGAACCAAGTTTCAATCTTTCCAACCTTGACATGACCAACTGAAAACTTGACCCTGTTGTCCAAGAAACCTCTGTGCAAGAATGCACTACTTCATCCGAGTCTGAGTCAACATGCTCAGACTCCACTGAAACCAATAAAGTTTCATCACCACCTACCTGTGAAGTTATTAAAGCCAACAATCAAAGCCCTTTCATCCCTTCAAAAACAGTACCAGTATCTCAACCAACCAAACAAATCAGAATCAGCTATCCTCTAGAAGGAAGAAAGCTAACAGTTGAAAAAGGACAGTCTTCAACCTCCACCAACTCAAAGCCTCAATCCAAATCACAACAAAGGAAGGTGTTTAACATATGTTATACGCCTGGAGAGAGGGCTCCATATGTTCAAAAGACATTGGAAGAATCCACCTTTGAGCACAACAAAGCTCACCCCTGGAACTTCAAAGACTTGTTCAAAAGAAAGGACTATGTGTACTTTCAAAGGGATGAACTAGTGAAATCATGCTTTGTGTGTGGGAAATACAATCATACTGCCAGCACCTGCTTCTATTACCTTCAACAACAAAGACACCTAAAGCAACACGCTTTTGAGAAAACAAACAAAAACAAAAAGGTAAGAAGTTTTGAAGCCAAAGCAACTCAATTCAGAAACTCTCTATCCACATCAAGAAAGCATCTGCCAAAACCTCAACAATCTTGCATCATCTGTGGTGAATCAAACCACTTTGCTGCAAATTGTAAGTTTAATCATCTCAAACAGTTTCTTCATCAAATTCCTCTTCAACAAAAGCCTATTAAAAAGATGAAGAAGGGTAGGCATACTTCGGAGATTAAACCATTAGCAGCAAACAAAACTGCTGCTGATCAAGTAAGACTCAAGCAACCAAAGGAAAAGCCTTCATCAGCAACCAAGATTGCTGCTGCCAAGTTAAACCATCAGCAGCCAACAAAAATGTTGCTGATCAATTAAAGCCCAAGCGACCCAAAGACAAGTCTTCAGCAGCAACCAAGATTGCTGCTGCTCAAGTAAAACCATTAGTAGCAACAAAATCTGCTGCTGATAAGCCAAAGTCCTCAGTTGCAACATCTGTTGCTGACAAAGCAAAGAGAGCTGAAAAACCACCAATTCAGCATTGGAAAGCCAAAATTCCTCCATGAATCATCATTTGTTCCGTTGAATGCACACATGCTGATACTGGTAATCCAAGAACCCTTTTTTTCAAGGATGCAAGCTCTTGGATTCCTCCCACTAACTAGATCTCTCTCATGTGCAGGGACAACCAGGTAACAAGAATAACACCTGTGTGGTAGACAGTGGGTGTTCCAGGCACATGATAGGCAACAGATCCATCATCTCCAACTTCAGACATTTCAATGGAGGATATGTCGCCTTTGGAAGTGACTCAAAAGGAGGATCTATTACTGGACAAGGAACTGTGTCCAATGAAAGAATGAGTATTAAAAAGGTAAACTATGTCAAAGAATTGGACTTCAATCTCATGAGTGTTTCCCAGGTCTGTGATCAAAAGCATTGGATGCTCTTCACAGATAAAGAATGTTTTGTACTGTCTCCTGGCTTATCCAAACCTCTTCAAGAAAAGATTTTATTAACTGCTCAGAGAAAATAAAATCTTTATGTGCTTGACATTAATGAGGTCACTCCATCCGGCAGTGTATCCTGTTTTCTGTCAAAAGCTTAAGTTGATGAATCAGCTCTCTGGCACAGGAGATTAAGCTATGTTAACATCAAAACTATCAACAAATTGGTGAAGGATAATCTTGTCAGAGGGCTTCCTGACAAAGAATTGCAGCTAGAAGATCATTGCATTGCCTGTTTGAATGGGAAGCAACACAAGAGTTCTCACAAGCCCAAGACTTTGAATACAAATGACACTCCACTACAGCTACTGCATATGGATCTCTTTAGTCCTTCAATTATTATGTCAATGGGTAAGAAGTCATAATGTCTAGTGATAACTGATGACTACACCAGATTCTCATATGTATACTTCTTGAGAACTAAAGATGAAACTGCTGAAATTCTCAAATCCTACATTCTTAGGATAGAGAATCAAAGCAATCAGAAGGTAAAAATCATAAGGTGTGATCAGGGCACAGAGTTCAAGAACCACACTTTGAACTGTTTTCGTGAGAGCAAGGGAATAGAAAGACAATACAGTGCTCCAAAAACTCCTCAACAAAATGGAGTTGCTGAATGAAGAAAAAGAACTCTAATTGAGTCAGTAAGATCTATGTTGGCTGACTCAAAACTGCCTCTCACATTCTGGACAGAAGCAGTAAGCACAACCTGCTATGTGCAAAATAAAGTTCTCATAGTCAAGCCTCTCAACAAGACACCTTATGAGCTATGGTTCCAAAGAGTTCCTTACATTGGATTTCTAAAACCTTTTGGATGTCCATGCACAAATTTGATCACACATGGGGTTCTTCCTAAGTTTGGTGCCAAATCTGATGAAGGATATTTTGTGGGCTATTCCTCTCAATACAAGGCCTACAGAGTATTCAACTAAAGAACAAGAATTGTGGAAGAATCAGCCAATGTGGAATGTAGAGAACACATTGTCTGTGAACAGGGAAAAGGCCCAAACTGGCTCTTTGACATAGACTCCTTCACCCAAATATTTGAGCCTCTCGTCTTCTCAAATTTGGAGTCTACCTCTTCACAAGCACCTGCTTCCACTTTGACATAGACTCCTTCACCCAAATATTTGAGCCTCTCGTCTTCTCAAATTTGGAGTCTACCTCTTCACAAGCACCTGCTTCCACTTTCTCCTCTGACTACAGACTGGATTTTCCAAAATCTTCTATCAGTCTGAAAAGACCATCCATTGATCCTCCATCTATTATGGAAGCCATTGAAGCAAGTGAAGCCGGAACCAGACTCTCCAATGTCACCAGCAGCAGTCTGTCTGAAAATGAAAATTTGAATGAAGACTCTTCGGTAAATGCTGTAGATGCTGCAAATACTATTGCTAATAATACTGATGTAGCTGTTGATATTGAAGACTCTTCAACCATGAATGAAGAAACCCCTGATCAAAATCAAAGCAATCTTGAGCAAGGGATACAGCTGGAGGTGGTACCAGCACAGAGGATCAACAAGGAACATCCTCGGGAAAATATTATTGTCCAAGTTCACCAAGGAGTTCTAACAAGAAGCAAATCTCATGAGGCCAATATATGTTTGTTTTCATGTTTTCTATCTCAGGTGGAACCCAAGAAGATAGATGAAGCTCTAAAACATAGCAGTTGGATTGAGGCAATGTAGGAAGAGTTGCTGCAATTCAAGAGACAGGATGTCTGAAAACTTGTTGATCTTCCACCTGGTCAATCTGCCATTGGCACAAGATGGGTATTCAGGAACAAACAAGATGAGAGAGGCATTGTAGTCAAGAACAAAGCCAGAGTTCCTGCAGTTTCTCAATTACAAGAAGATGAAGCCCTAGCTCTTCAGCTGCAGGAACAGTTTAATAAAGAAGAAGAAGAAAGGGAGAAGAAGAAAAGGGAAGAGGCTAAGTTCAGAATAACTGATTCTGAACTAGCCAAAGAAATGAGAGAAGAATGGATAGCGGCTCTGATTTCTCAAGGTGAGGATGCAGACTAACTTGAGAATATATCAAATAAAGAAATCTACAGAGCTTTCATGGGTCAGCAAGGTCAATTGGCAAATAAGAAAAGGGATGAAGAAGAAGAAGAAAAAGCCAAGCAAAAATCCAAGAAGACCATTGCATTCAACATAAGGACCCATGAAGAAAGGAAGGTCATGACTGACTTCCTGAAGGCCAGAGGAGAAAGTGGAAAAAGGCTAGGCCCCATGAGTTTCATGAACTTGCAAGCCTTGTACTCCAAAGTCAAGAAGGAAGAGGAAGAAAGATTGAGGAAGACAGACTCCAAGAAAAGGGTGATAACTTAAACTGCTGAACATAAATCAAAGAAACCCAATCCTTCTCCCTCATCCACTACTTCCTCCTCCCACCATACTTCTACTCTCCAGCCTAGACCTCATTCCTCTCTTCCCACAAAGTCCAAATCCCTCCACCCAGCTCCTCCTCATCAGCAGCCTTCCAAGAAGAAAACCAAACCTACCATCACCCTAGAAGACTCAAGAGAAATAGTTGTCTGGTTCTATAACAGTCAAGATAAATGGTTTGAATTTTTCAGGGGAAAGGAAGAACTGAAAAGATCTATCTATAAATCTGTTGATGTGGTACTGCAACTCCCATACTAAGTTCTAAGAAAAATATTAGAGTTGGGTGAAGCCCATGAGCCAGAGAATGAAGGTGGGAGACATATTTTGCTAGTGATCAAACATCACTTCAACCCTAGTAAAGATGTAATCATTGATGCCAAACCTCTTCAATCCCATTCTCCATTCACCAGTTGGTCCTTCAAGGCTGATACCAACGAGTTTATCCTGATTGATGTTAAAGGACAGAAGATGATATATTCAAGCAAGGCCATCTTCAAAATGCCAAGCAAAGACATAAAGACTCTAAATCCCAGCCAGGACCCAAGAGGCTATAAGGTAGAAAGGATAGTCTGCAACATGAAAAAGCTTCAGCAGCAAAAGCAGCAAGAGAGTTTTGGTAGCATCGGTCTAGGGGGAGTTTGTAGAAATAAAGACTGATGGCTACAAAATTCTCTAAGTACAGCTGTTGTGGACCTCAGAGTTTTCTGCAGATCGATAAACTGCTACGGATAAGCTTATCTGCAGCGGATACTTGTTCTTCTGCTGAAAAACAAATTTGCTGCGGATAGCCTTATCTACTTAAGACCAAAGTTGCTGCTGATAGGCAAATCATCAGCAGTTGTGGACAGTTGTATCTTGTTGCTGATCAACAACATTGATGCTGATAGCCATTCCCTCTAAAGATCAAACGTTGCAGCTGACTGGTGTAACATCCCGAGTTTTAGAGCACGAGAGAATTCACGAGGAATTAAAACTTAAATAAAAAGAAAGGAAGCGGGCTTGGGCCGGGGTGTATGGGCCGAAAGGGGCAAGGGTCGGGCCCTTATAAGCCTCAAGATCAGCCAAAAGCTCTCATTTCCATCATCATTTTCGTTTCTAGAGAGAGAAGGTGAGAGAGAGTCTAGAGAGAGAAAGTCCCGGTTTTCGGATTAGAGCTTCAAGGATCGTTAGCAAGAGTCTCGCGAGTGTTTAGCAACGAAAAGGAAGTGATTACAGGTAACCGATTCTCCTAGATCTGAGTTTTAGTTCATTTTTGGGTTTTTCGGGTTTTGGGTGAAACGGGAACGTTTTTACAGATGAAACTGAAAGAAAAGCATAGATTTGAGTTCTTAAACGAAAAACAAACGTTTTGAATGTAAAAAGTCCGGATCTTGACCAGGTCGGACCTGCATTGCGAAAGTTAGGGTTTTTCACGGGGAAGATAGCTGAGTTCTGCAGGTATCGAAACTAGAAGTTTCGAGCGGCCTGCAGGTATCGAAACTAGAAGTTTCGAGCGGCCTGCAGGTATCGAAACTAGAAGTTTCGATGGGCCTGCACCTGTCGAAACTAAGTAGTTTCGATAGGTCTGCATCAGTAAGTGAAGTCAGTGTATTCACCTGTAACAGAACGAGTAAACCGTTAGAGTCGGGATTAGGTCTGATATGTGTCAACTGTTATGATTGTTCAGATTGAGTGAGATCCAGTAGACCATTCCAGCTAAGATAAGAGGTGAGTTCTAATCCCCTTTTTGCCTTCTTTAGGGGTGGTATGCATACTTAGTGTAAAGTGTTTATTATATTTTATATATTATAAACTGAAGAGAAAAGCTATGTTTTAGTGAAAGGTTTAAAAGAGGCAAAAGTATGTTTTCAGTAAAGTAAGATATATCATTTGGCAAGCGTTTACTATATTTTTATATACATAAACAAAGGCATGATATATGTGCTAGTATGTTTTCAGTAAAGTAAGATATATCATTTGGCAAGCGTTTACTATATTTTCATATACATAAACAAAGGCATGATATATATGATAAGCTATGTTTCAGAAAGTAAGATGTATTTTATGATAAGCTATGTTTCAGTAAAAGCAAAGATATATCATTTGGCAAGCGTTTACTATATTTTTATATACATAAACAAAGGCATGATATATGTTAAGTTATGAGCAAGATTTACAGAAATATTTATGAACAGTAAAGTGAACAGTTTTCCTTCGGGAATATGTACCAGCTATAAAGGTCCTTGGGACAGATGTTACTTGTACAAGATGTCAGATATGGGTTCTACCCATTAGTAAGAACCTTTGGGTTCGTTAACGGTTGTACAACTGGGATGAGTGACGGCGGTTGCTCGGGAGGTCCACGCAACCTCCCCTTAGCGTTAAGCGGTATTGTCGGTTCATGGACGTGAGCCATGGGGGCATTGACCAGGGTATTGTCGGTTCATGGATGAATCCATGGGGGCATTGACCAGGTACTCGTCGGTTCATGGATGAATCCATGGGGGCGGTACAGTAGTGACAAGGAATTGACGGATAAGCGGTATTGTCGGTTCATGGTCGTTGATCATGGGGGCATTGACCAGGTACTCGTCGGTTCATGGATGAAAGCCATGGGGGCGGTACAGTAGTGACAAGGAATTGACGGATAAGCGGTATTGTCGGTTCATGGTCGTTGATCATGGGGGCATTGACCAGGTACTTGTCGGTTCATGGATGTAAGCCATGAGGGCAGTACAGTAAAGAGGAATTGACGGTTTATTATACGTTTTAAACTGTTTGAAAAGTAAAGTGTGTTAAGTTTAGCCTTAATGGCAGTATATATGTTTGAAAAGTAAAGTGTGTTAAGTTTAGCCTTAATGGCAGTATATATGTTTGAAAAGTAAAGTGTGTTAAGTTTAGCCTTATTGGCAGTATATGTGTTTTAGTAAATCTTTTGTAAAATTGATTTAAAGTAAACGTTAGAACTCACTCAGCGTTGCTGATTTTTAGTATGCATATCAGTTAAGTGCAGGTTTAGATGATGGATGTGGATGCTTGGGCTTAGAGAGAAGAGTTACCCGAAGATCAGTGTCTGGCATCCCGATTATGTTTATGTTATGTTTTAGCTTGATGTTGTTAAAGACAATTTGTATTAGACATGTTTATGTTTCCGCTGCGTATGTAAAGAAGATTAAATCGTTTCCGCTGTATTAATGAATGCCTTACGTTTAAAGTGCTATGTGTTGATGAGTAAATCCAATAAGTGAGGTCTCCCGGGATCGGGGCCTCACAACTGGCTTCGATAAAGCAACCATTACCACTGACAACTTTCTGCTGCAACACTGACACACTCCACGCAGAAAGAATGTTACTGGTGCAAGACAATAAAAGACAACGACGCTCTTCTTCCAAGGACTCAAGCAATGATGCCTAAGAAGACGTTTGAGTAAAGATAACTGTTATAGTTTTTATTGTCGTTACATGTAGAATAGCTTCAATACAAGATCAACGACTTGTGTTAGATCTGATCCTTAGAATCAAGGGTCTGTCTTGATTCTAAGTTACTATATAAGTAGTACTTAGATTCATTGTATACAGTGCTTTTCCTTAAGAGTTTTCTCTGTAATCTTTGAAGCTTAATACAAATTGCATTTATCAGTATTCTTCTTGTTTACATTGCTTAGCTGTGAATGTTTCCGCCAATCTCAACTAGAATAGAACCATGTTGTATTCACCGATTCTACATAAGAGGTACCCGGTTTGGGTCATTTCAAAAATATTAGTAAATTAATATAACGATAAAATTATCATAAACTGGAAAATCATTTACCTAAGGATATATAATATTTTAAGTTTAGGTTGGATAGATATATATATATATATGTGTGTGTGTGTGTGTAAGGAGAGAATCAAGAGAAAACTCATTGCATATAAGAAAACTAGGAAACTATTCCTCTTTAATTTGAAGGGTAGAGTTTTTTTTATTTTCTTATAAACCCAACCCTATATATATATATATATATATATATATATATATATAGGGGAGGGTTCCAGAGAAAAACCACTAAAAAAATCAATTTTAACCAATCATATAATAATATTTATTTTTTATTTTATTTTATTTTTATTTATTTATAAGCGTATCAATGTAATATTACACATATTTTCCAAAAAATCATTTAAGTATTGGCTTACGTATACGTAACACATAGTGTTACGTATACGTAAACAGAAAACAAAAAAATTGCGGTTATGTATACGTAAAACACAATACGTAAAATGATTTTTTGGTAAATTGTGTAATATTATATTAATACACTTAGAAATAAGTTAAAAAAATAAAAAAATCTATAAATTATTTTATTAGTTTTTAGTGGTTTTCTCGGTTTTCGTCTAAGTTTGTGGTTTTCTCTTGATGCCTTCCCTATATATATAGGGGACGGTTCCACTAAAAAGTGGTTTTTCGCTAAAAAATACTAAAAAGTGGGTCAACGAACTCCGATTGAACTCATTTCAGCGGCGTTACAACCGTGTCATCGAACCCTAACACGGACCCAAAAACCTAAACCCCCTGCACCCGCACCCCCAGAACCTAACCCCCCCAACCCTACCCCGAAAAGCCTAAAACCACCACCCCACCCCCCCAAAAACCTAAACCCCACCCCCCCCCCCCCAAAAAAAAAAAACCTAAACCCACCCCTAAAACCTAAACCCCCCACCCCCACAAAAAAAAACCTAAACCATAAAATCTAATCCCTAAGGCTAAAACATAAGGCTAAAATCCTAAAATTCAAACGTAAAATCTAAACCTTAAAAGCTAAACCCTAAAAGCTAAGATGGTAGAGTTCGACGAGACGGTTCCAACGTCACTGAAATTAGCTCAATCGGAGTTCGTTTGATATAGTTTTTTTAGTGTTTTTGTCATTTCTTATATTTGTTAGCGAAAAACTAATTCTTATTTGATCATCCCCTTATATATATATAGGGGTGGGTTATATCAAAAAGAAATTTTGTCTATAAAGTACATGTTTAGGCATGGTGTTATTTATTTTAGTCACGGCGTTTATGTTTTATTTTTGTGAACGTATTTAAAAACTGAAAAACACTATGCTTAAAATGAATGAACACCATGCATAAACATATACTTTTTATACATTTTAGGAAAAATCTTCTTTTTATTTTAACCCAACTCTCTATATATATATATGTGTGTGTGTGTGTGAATATATATATATATATATATATATATATATATATGTGTGTGTGTGTGTGTGTGTGTGTGTAAGGAGAGAATCAAGAGAAAACTCATTGCGCATAAAAAAACTAGGAAACTATTCCCCTTTAATTTGAAGGGTAGAGTTTTTTTTTATTTTCTCATAAACTCAACCCTATATATATATATACATATATATATATATATATTGGGAAGGGTTCTAGAGAAAATCATTAAAAAACCAATTTTAACCAATCATATAATAATATTTATTTTTTATTTTATTTTATTTTTATTTATTTATAAGCGTATCAATGTAATATTACACATTTTTTCCAAAAAATCATTTAAGTATTGGCTTACGTATACGTAACGCATAGTGTTACGTATACGTAAACAGAAAACAAAAAAATTGCGGTTATGTATACGTAAAACACAATACGTAAAATGATTTTTTGGTAAATTGTGTAATATTATATTAATACACTTAGAAATAAGTTAAAAAAATAAAAAAATCTATAAATTATTTGATTAGCTTTTAGTGGTTTTCTCGGTTTTCGTCTAAGTTTGTGGTTTTCTCTTGATGCCTTCCCTATATATATAGCGGACGGCTCCACTAAAAAGTGGTTTTTCGCTAAAAAATACTAAAAAGTGGGTCAACGAACTCCGATTGAGCTCATTTCAGCGGCGTTGCAACCGTGTCATCGAACCCTAACACGGACCCAAAAACCTAAACCCCCCTCCATCCGCACACCCAAAACCTAACCCCCCCAACCCTACCCCGAAAAGCCTAAAACCACCACCCCCGCCCCCCCAAAAACCTAAACCCCACGCCCCCCCCCCCCCCCAAAAAAAAAAAAAAAAAACGTAAACCCACCCCTAAAACCTAAACCCCCCACCCTCACAAAAAAAGACCTAAACCATAAAATCTAAACCCTAAAATCTAATCCCTAAGGCTAAACCATAAGGCTAAAATCCTAAAATTCAAACGTAAAATCTAAACCTTAAAATCTAAACCCTAAAAGCTAAGATGGTAGATTTCGACGAGACGGTTCTAACGTCACTGAAATTAGCTCAATCAGAGTTCGTTTGATATAGTTTTCTTAATGTTTTTGTCATTTCTTAGATTTGTTAGCGAAAAACTAATTCTTATTTGATCATCCCCCTATATATATATAGGGGTGGGTTATATCAAAAAGAAAATTTTGTCTATAAAGTACATGTTTAGGCATGGTGTTATTTATTTTAGTCACGGCGTTTATTTTTTATTTTTGTGAACGTATTTAAAAACTGAAAAACACTATGCTTAAAATGAATGAACACCATGCATAAACATATACTTTTTATACATTTTAGGAAAAATCTTCTTTTTATTTTAACCCAACTCTCTCTCTATATAGGGGGTGGTTCTAATAAAAACTCTCTTAAGTTGCAAAAACCCACTAAACCCTTTTTTGTATATGTTAAAAATCAAACAAAAAAACTTTTTATTTTTGAGATGGATTCTACATTCAGTTTTATCACTTTTGGTGGAAAAAAAAAAACCACGAGCGATTTTTTTTTAAATTTTTTTCAAAAAATCTGACTTTTTTTACATATGTAAATACTGATGTATTACATACGTAAGAAAAAAAACGCTAATTTTTGTTATTTTTTACATGTTTTTTATTTTTATTTTTATTCGGTGTTTTTTTAAATTTTTTTTTAGCGAATCTACTTTTTTTTTGGTAAATAATCAAATCCCAAATTTTATAAAAAAAAATTTGAATTTTTTTCAAAGGGTTTCGTGGGTTTTTCCAACTCAAGGGTTTTTATTCTATACCTCCCCTATAGATATATAGGGGAGGGTTCCAGAGAAAACTAAGAGTTAGGCGAAAACCAAGAACACCAACTTTTGATCATTGATTGAAACTGATCAATGGATGAAATTAATTAGTAGCAAATCTGTAAATATCTAATAGATAATTAATTTAATTGAAGGCTATAGGGGTATATTGGGTTGATTGCAATTTTTATATTTTGAAAACATTCAAAATCCCTTAAAAAAATTCTCTCTCTCTCTCTCTCCCTAATCTCCACCTAAAATCAGTTTCATTCAAAATCAAAACTCATGATTTACACAAATTATTGAAGAACAGTTGAACGACTGTTTTTTTTTTTTCTTATTTTCAATAACTACATATATGTTTATGTATATGTAAACGTGTGTCAACATAAATAAGTTAACATGGAAAGAGTAACTGAGTTATATATACATAACCTAAAGAAAAATACCCAGGTTTACATATTTACATATGGGTTAACAAAACATAAAAAATGGGAAGAAACCAGTTACATATACGTATCTCAAACGAGTTACGTATACGTATCTCAAACGAGTTACGTATACGTAGCTCAAACGAGTTACGTACACGTAGATCATACGAGTTACGTACACGTAGCTCATACGAACTGCCTTCAAGAACTGTCTGATTTGTGGGCCGCACCTCACCTCTTTGCTGGTTACAAAATGGATCCCATTTCCAGCCCTACAAACACAAAAGCAATACCACCTTTTAGCCAGATGAACCCTAAGCGGGTTTACATATTTACATATGTTAATATGGATTTTTGGTTTTGGTGTGGTATGTTTTTTTTACTAAAATTGGATGAAATTGATGTACCGTAAACATCCAAATACGGTTTTCTGGAAGTGCATTTGTGTTTAAAAATCGATTTGTTAGATTTGTTGTTTGATACGTATATGTATAAGAAGAAATCTTTTTTATAGTCTTAAGTTATTCATGTATTTAACCTGTAGTATTTTACTTTAGTAAATAGTTATGTAAAAACTGATACATATATGTAATTAGTGCTTTGGGCCATCAATTTAGTAAAAACTGATCATACAAATTAATTTAAAACCAAAAAGATCAATAAAATTTTTTAGTTTTACATTACAATCATACAAAAAAAAATACACTAGAACATAAAATTCAAGTCAGAGTTTGTTACATATACATACCAACTGTGTTTCATATACGTACCAACCGTGTTACATATACGTAGCACCCGTGTTACATATACGTATAAACAGTGTTATATACGTACCACCCATCTAAATTTTTCACTAAGGTCCGTGTTACTCCTTGCAGAAATGGTGCTGATTTGTTGCTTGTGTTCACTGCTATATTATATGTAGATGAATTCCAAAGGGGTTTCCTTTGCTCCTGCAAAATCAAACAATCATTAAAATACTACTGATCTTGGAAGCATTTGCATCATAATGAATTTTAAATCAAATTGAAACTACTGATCTTGGAAGCATTTGCATCAAAATGAATTTTAAATCAAAATCAACACAGAATATGTGGTCCCAAGTCCACTGCAAAATCATGATAAAGTTAATTTCACATATAACAAATAAACAATTTGTAATCAAAGCATGATCTTTTTTCAATCAATGTAAACCCTTCAATAAGCAAATTAGAGGTACCAACGGAGCACAACTCCGTAGTAGACGAATTCACGCTGGCAAACTCTGACCCCTATCCTCTCCATAAGCCACACCACTTGCAAATGGAATCACACCTTACCGTCTAAAATTGACCGGTCTGAAAAATGCAACCAACAAATCCTACTTATTCAAACCTTTACGCCCACCAATGTCACCACCTATACTACTCCAATTTCTCCTTGAAAAACCCTAACCCTTATCCTCTTCATCAGCCACACCACTTGCAAATCGAATCACACCTTACCGTCGCCGCTACCGATCCTGATCCGCCTGCCGTTGACCCCTATTTTCGGGCATATTCGATTGGCCACGCCTACAATGCTCATCACACCGGTGGCCTGACCTACCCTCACGCAATCGGTGTCGCGCTACCGTGGGAATGTGACGGAATATCAATTAGGGTTTCTGAGAGGTTTGAATGGATAGTGGGGAAGTAGGAGGAGGAAGAGGACGCTTGTTGGGGCTGAGGTCGACAATAAAGATATCAACGATGGCTGGAATGCTTTAATAAAAATAGTCAAATTGATATAGATAATCGAGGGACTACAAATCTCATTACCTAAAATAATGGGAGTGTTATTGTACCATAATACACTTTTAAGATTCAAAATAAAAAATTAATTATAAATTTTGTGATTGGTTGGATGTGGTTATCATGGTTATCACATAAAAATGTGGTTATCATTTGAACCCTACCCTATATATATATATGGGAAGGATATTCTAGGAAAACAAAAAACTGTAAAAAGTCTTTTAAAAACCACCACCCCTCAAAAGCCTAAAACCCCCACCCTACCCCCCAAAACCTAACCCCCACCCCACCCCACCCCAAAAAACCTAAAACCCCTCACCTCACCCCCCAAAAACCTAAATTCTAACAAAAACCTTAAAAAGCCGAAAAGGTCTTTTAAAAACACCACCACCACCCCCTAAAAGCCTAAACCCCCAACCTAACTCCACCAAAAACCTAACCCTCCACCCTATCCCCAAAAACCTAAAACCCTCACCCCCATAAGCCTAAATCCTTAAATCTAAACCCTAAGGAAAAAATTAAACTCTAAAATCTAAACCGTAAAAACTAAACCCTACAAGCTAATATCGTAGAGTTTGACGAGATGGTTCCAACGCCGCCAAAATGAGTAAAATCGGAGTTCGTATAAGCCGGTTATAAGCGTTTTAAAATCCTTTCTACATTTCTCACAGTTGTACGCCTTCCTAGCGGATCCCTATATATATATATATATATATATATATATATATATATATATATAAACGTTGGTATTGGTATTTGTGAAATAATCCCGATAAATAATATTTATCGAAATAGTGATATATTATTGTTAAAAACTTATAATATCAATTTGTGCATAATTTGATTAGTATGTATCATTGTTAAATACGCATGTTCATTGCCAATGAGCCGGTGGTGGAGTACTAAGGTAGAGACCTGGTGTTTCTTGTGACCCAGGTTCAATCCCTGCTCTCCTCATAAGTTTCTGAGGCATTCAAATGAGGTCTAGCTCTTAGGCTGATGAACCTGGGTTTACCCACGTCGATCCAGGGTTCGAGCCTTGGCTCCCCCTCAAGCCCGGGAAGGGCCGTATTGGGTGAGATTTTTCCTTGGATCCTCTCCAACTCTGACGCCATGTGGGCCCGGTTAAGACAACATATTAGCCGGAGTTGGACGAGACTCTCCCATGTGACGGGGGGTGCGACGTCACTATATTCAATGTTCGCCGTTAAAAAAAAATACGCATGCCCATTCTTATATTCTAACTCGTTTTAGTCTCCATTCGAATAAGTCTTAACGACTTAAATATTGTTGGTTTATTCTAGGTTTATTGTTTTATTATGGATGCGGTTATCTCACAAAAGCAATAGTAGCTTATACATCAAGTATGTACTTCTAAAAAGTGCGGATAACTTGAACCATAACTACAATAAATTAAAGGGTAACTTTATTCGATAGTATCTAAGTTTTAAAAGTGTTTCAATTAGGTCACTCAATACATATTTTACACGGTATACACTTTCGAGTATGCTATGATAAGTGACCTAATTGGAATACTTTTGAAACTTGGTTACTATTCTGTGATGTTTTCTCTAAATTAAATTAACTGAGAAATAGATGTTTTCGTTATGGTTTTTTTATAAATGATTGATGATTAGGTAATGGTTATATATGTAAAAGTAACAAAAATAACCGAACCAAATCAAAATTCATATTATTTTTGTTTCTAATAAATAGGGTTGTACTTGAGATTTCAGGTGCCCTATCCAACTTGAAAAAATGGGCCCTAAATATAAAGTTATATATGAAAAAAATCATTAATACGACGATCGGTTTTTTTGATCGATCGATTGAAGCCCTTACAAATCTAGTGATTGTTGATTGTCGATTGAAGTCCCCGACGACGTCTCTTCAAATTCTATTTCCTTGCCGCTAGTTTTTTTAATTAGGTAATCAATGTTTACATTTTTAACTGGGTTAAATAAGTTTACAGTTTTAGATGGGTTAAATGTAGGGTTGTTCAAAAAACTCGCGTCTCGCTCGAAAAATGTTTGAAAAAAGCTCGGCTTGAAAAAAACTTGGTTGTAAACGAGCCGAGCCGGCTCAACTCGGTTTGTAAACGAGCCAAGCCCGAGCCAGGGTAGGTTCGGCTCGTTGGCTCGTCTCAATAATATATATACACACACTTTAGTTACTTTATTAATTATTTAAAAAAATAACTCAAATAGTAAAAGTGTCGGACTCTATTTACTTAAAAATACTTTCAAAATTCTCATTTTCTAAATCCTAATTCAACTTTTATATTCTTAAATTCTAATTACACTTCAAAGTTCAAACCCTAATTGAATCTAGAAACTATTCGCCTCTCTTGCTTCCCAAAGTTTTTGGGTTGTTTATATTGAAACTTTTTTTTGTTTTTTATAAATCAATATGTGCAAAAAGAAATGGCTTGGCTTGACGAGCAACGAGCTGGCTCGAGCTTTTCACGAGCCGAGATCGATCTCAACTTTTCAGTTCGTTAAAATTTTAGAGCCAAGCCAGTTTGGCTCGAACTTTTCACGAGCCGAGCTTGAGCCCATCCTGGCTCGACTCAGCTCATTTACATCCCTAGTTAAATTAGTTTAGATGGGCTAAAACTAAAAAATACGTTAGGTTAGTTTTAAAAAAAAAGTTTACTGGGTTTTAAAATGTTATTGGTTTATAACTTTATTTGTTTTTGTTTTAAAATAAATTTAAATATTTAATATATAAAAAATTAAAATTTTAGACCCCAAAAAATCAGGCAGTGTGTGGTCGCACGTCTCGCACCCCTAAAGGGCCGGCAATGCAAATAAATCATATATTATATACTTGAAAAGTTTTATTACAATTTTCTTTTTTTCTAAAAAGATGTCAGTTACTTCTTATTTTTATTTTAAATCCAAATTTATAGACTTGTTGATGCTTTATTTTGGCCACAATCACATTGGATTTTTTAACTTTTTTTTTAAAGACAAATTTCTTTATTTCTATAGAAATGAGACTTGAACCCATGACCTTCTTAAACCTTAGTGTTCATAGAGGATTTTTCTCTATCAATAAGTCACCAACCCCATTGACGGATTTAACTGAAATGGGTTTAAACCGACTCATGCCTAAACCGGTAGTTAACTAAATTAACTGACCAACTTTTTTCAATAAGCAAATTAACTTAATCATTAATAAATGATAGTTTTCGGCTATAAATTTCTAAAAATTGAAACATTGGTCATTAATTTAGTTTTAACCTATAACCAAACTGAACCACGTCATATTCATCCTTGAGATTAAGTATAAAATCTTATAACTATATTATAAGTCATTAAAACATATTTCATGTGTCTTTAATAATTTCTTATTTATAAGAATCATCTTTCTTTTATTATGATTTTTTTATTTCTATTAATCATTCTTAATGTGTTACTATTTCATATTTTTCAATATATTTATGCATGTAACATGCAAAACTTAAAATCGAAATATATGATAAGTAGCAAATAAAATATCTGTCGGTTCTAAAACATCAATTTCACCCTTAGTGGAAAAGGAAGGAAAAATATTGTAAGTCAAATGAGAGAGAATTTATTAGAACAAGAATTGTCATGGTGGGTACTTTAAGTACATGTTATCCAATACATAAGAAAAAAAAAATCCAATACTTAAGAAATCATACCCTATTTTTAAAAAACAAAAAAAAAACTATTTATTACAATATTTACAAGTTATCATTAAAATATTATTATATTATTTTAAGACATTTTATCATTATCAAATAATTAAAATAAAGGTTGGCCCAATATAAACTAAAAGAGAATTAGGTGCACATGGGCCTATACCTAAAACTTTTCTTTTATCTTTCATTGGACTCCTACTTCAAAGGCAACATTCTTGAACAACCTATGAGTTCAAAGCTCTTTTCAAGAAAACTGGTATAGATATGACATATCCTTAACTTTTATTCTAATGGGACAAAATCACTTCTAATGCCTTTTATTCAACCTAATTTACTAATTTTATTACATGATTTATAAATTTTATTAGGGTGTGCTATATTAAAATACATTATAATTGTGTGATTGATTGATGGGGTTAAGATTAATAGATGTCTTTAAATATATCGAATTTTGTTAAGTTTACATATTATTTTTTTTAACGGCGTGAGCTCAACTGACACGTCCTATCAGGTGAGCCTCGTATATCAGTCTACCCCGAACATTCTCCAAGGAATTCGAAATCTACAGAGGGTGTTCCTAGTTTTTATGAAGTGCACCTTGCAAGATTTAAACACATGACTTTCACAGAGAGGAAACCATTTGGAAAAACATGTCTGACCACTAAGGCAGAAACTTGATGGCGTTTATGTATTGTTTAAGTGGGCCTCTTCTCTTTCTCTTTCTATCTCTAAATAATTATTGATTTTTTCCTCTCTTTTGTTTTAGATTTGTACCCATTTCTTAATTTTATTTAGAATTTAAAAGACTTCTAAATATATCATTGTTTCTGGTGTTATAACTTTAGCTTTGTAAAAATAACATAATCACATAAAATACAAAAAAAAATAATAATAATAAATAATAAATATAAATTAAATAAAATAATTTTAATTTGAATACTACTGTATTATAATTTTACAATTCAAGAAAAAGGAAAAGTGAGTAGAGATATATCTTTTCAAAACAAATGAAGGAATAATTTTATATATATATCTCTAAACTTAGAATATAAATGTTTAATGCATAAAAATATTTTTATTTTTATTTCTATAATTTAACTAAATATCATATTTTTTTAAATTTATCTTTAAATTTGGTTTAGCTTCTCAGAGTATTTACATCAGGATTGGTATATATACCATATCCTTAAATTATAAGGAAAAAAAATAAGATTTAAGTTAAAAGAGATTTATATTAGATTTTTAAACCTTATCTTTATCTTTAAAATTATAAAGAAATAACACTAGAATCTTAAATATACCAATTTTCTTAACCATTTATTTAAAACTATAAAGATAAGAAATGAGATGTGAGAGATATTTAAAAAATGAATATTTTTTTGTGGATTGATTGTTTTTAATTAAATTATAAAGATAAGAATAAACAACGAATGCTCTCATATCTCATTCTTTATATTTATCTTTATCTCACTCTCAAACAATTATTTTATTTTTTTCTTTCTAAACACTAATAAAAAATATAGAGATTGATGTAAAATGGATCTCTATATTTAGAGAAACTTTATTTACTAAAATCAAAAGTTTAAAGATGAAGATAGAGATCCTGATAGATGTACAACATAGAAGAAATCTCTGAATAATAAAGATGAAGATAAAGATAGAGATCCTGCTTAGAATTTTCTTATATATATAGAGAGAGATTTTAAAACATGATTCAATAAAATATTATATTTTACAAGTTTAAAGGAAATATATATGAAATTACCTCAAAAATATAAGGATAAAATACAGAAATCTCTTTTCCCCAATTTGTTATAGTGTAAATTCATACAATTCTGAAAATCTAAATGAGAATTGAGAATTCATTTCATCTTTATGCTTCTGTAGTCCAAAACACCAGTTTTCAAACCTAAGAAATCATAACCAGTGCTGCTACTGCTTGTACCATGGAGACTGGTGGTACAACTGCACTCCTTGCTATTTTCTATACCTAAACTGCATGCAAAGCATATAGTAGTACCACCACTAACACTTGAACTTCTTCCTCCTGTCTTTAATGGTTGATGTTGATGGTGGTGGTAATTCCCATGTTGACCTTGTGGATGTATGTACGATGATGATAATGATGAGCTGTTGTTTTGATGATGATGAGGTGGGCTGATTCTCAACTCCAAATTCAAATCCGGGCATCTTTCTAGAATTTCCGGCACCGTATTCTTGATTTTCCGGCGGTCGGTAACTCTATCGGAATTATGTTTTGTTTCATCATCCAGTATTTCTTCTTTAACTAGATGATGAGTAGTAGTTGGAGTAGGGTTTGCAAAAGATATAGTGGTGGTGGTGGTGACATCTAGTGATGAATTATTATTATTGTTGTTGATGTTGGTTGGGGTGGCGGTTGTGGTGGTGGGATGATTATTAGGGTTATCATTCACCGGCCGGTGAGTCGCCGGATCAATTCCCCGGTTTAAAAGTTTTCTTCGGATATGAGTGTTCCAGTAATTTTTTATCTCGTTATCTGTCCTTCCGGGCAATCTTCCAGCAATCAAAGACCACCTATTTTAAAAATAAATATATAAATAAACAACATAAATTACAATATTTTCAAATTCTACAAATTGGGTAGTATTTTTCTCTTAAAAAACAACTGGGAATTCTTTAAAATAACAATTAAACTTGTAAAAATTGGAAACTTTAAAGGAAAAAAAAGAGAAAACAAAACACCATTAATTAAAATATTTTCAAATTCTACAATTGGGTATGTATTTTTCTCTTAAAAAACAACTTGGAATTCTTTAAAATAGCAATTAAACTTATAAAAATTGGAAACTTTAAAGAAAAAAAGAAAGAGAAAACAAAACACCATTAATTAAAATATTTTCAAATTCTACAAATTGGGTATGTATTTTTCTCTTAAAAACAAATGGGAATTCTTTAAAATAGCAATTAAACTTACAAAAATTGGAAACTTTAAAGAAAAAAAGAAAGAGAAAACAAAACACTATTAATTAAAATATTTTCAAATTCTACAAATTGGGTATGTATTTTTCTCTTAAAAGACAACTGGGAATTCTTTAAAATAGCAATTAAACTTATAAAAATTGGAAACTTTAAAGAAAAAAAAAAAGAGAAAACAAAACACCATTAATTAAAATATTTTCAAATTCTACAAATTGGGTATGTATTTTTCTCTTAAAAAACAACTGGGAATTCTTTAAAATAGCAATTAAACTTATAAAAATGGAAACTTTAAAGAAATTTAAAGAAATCTTGATGAAATTAACTTACTTGTTACCAAGAAGGCTATGGAGTTTGATGATGAGTTCATCTTCTTCTTCGGTGAAGTTGCCACGTTTGAGGTCCGGGCGCAGGTAATTGATCCACCGGAGACGGCAGCTCTTGCCGCAGCGGAGGAGTCCGGCGGCCTTAGGAAGCGACCGCCAGCAGCCTTCGCCGTGAGTCCTTATATAAGCAATTAACCGATCATCTTCTTCTTTAGTCCATGCTCCTTTGTTAGTGTGTGCTTTTTCACAACAAGGTGATCTTCCCATTTTCTTTTCTTTTTCTCAATCTTTTTTCCTGATTTTTGTGGATTATTTTCTTTTCTTTTTGTGGGGTTGCAAGAAAAATTTAGCCTTTGGTTGATCTATGGATTGCAAAGGCCGGCCAATCTAAGAACTTGAAGTGGGGCTTTATAATCTTTTGACTATACGTATATACATATATGTGTGTATGTATATATTTCTTTATATATGGGAAAGGGTGGGGGTGGGGGTAGGGGTATGGGGTGGGGTGGGGGATGTGAGAGAAGAGTTACCCTATAATTGCTTCTAGATGAGAGTTGGTGAGACAGGTTTGAGGGAGTGGCTGGTGGCCTGTGTTATGATGATGATATTAGCAATCATATTATAAGATATAAATATGCTAATTAATATTACCCTTTTTGTTTTTACTTATACTTTGAAAAAGATTAATAAACTATAATATTTCCTTTTCAAGGCCATTGGGCATACATTTCTCGCTTCTCGCACTCAAGGAGTCGCGGTGTTCCCGTAACTCCATAGATGGCATGTCGATCCTGCAGCCAATGCAACACCGTTCTTTCTGCTTTGTCTTTATCATCGTGCGTGAAAGAGACGCAGAGCAAGACACCATTGCGACGCGGTTTGTATGTGTCGGACCCCGCAACCTTGTTGCAAGAGGATACCAGACGACCTAAGTTCAAGACGATAATAAAATCATTTAGATAACTCCACTTAACTTAAAAGTCTTTAATAATTTGAAATATTTAATAAATATAAATATTTATTTTCTCTAACTAGTTTTTAAAACAGATTTTAATTCATAAATATACTACGTTAGAATCCCGTGTATTACACATGTTGAATAAATATAATGTTATATACTTAGTAATAAAAAAAATTATGTTTTTAAAAACTCGTGTACTACACGGGTTGAATAAACCTATGTATTACACGGGTTGAATAAAATATATATGCTATATAATAAATAAAGGTTTTTCATGCCACGTTCCGCCCCCGTATTCATTCTTATCCTTTTTCTCGCGTCACTCTCTTATTAAATACACCTCTATCTTTTAATAATAAAAGAAAATACTAATATTTATATTACTAAATCTCCTGACATATTTTGACAAGTGTATATGTTAACAAATTATATTGTATTCCACGGGTTTATTCAACCCGTGTAAAACACGAGTTTTTAAAAAATAATTTTTTATTACTTAATATATAATATTATATTTATTTAACCCGTGTAATACACGAGATTTTAACCTAGTAATGTAATATGTTAACACATACACTCGTCAAAATATGTATTAAGTTAAAAGTATTTTAACGTGACAGTTATAAATTATGTTAAGTTAATTTTTAAAATATTTTTTTCAACTGAATATTAATTTTTTATGTAATTGATAAATGTTAATTCATATTAAATTAATTTGGTTAATGACATAATAACTATCCATAGTTAAATAATAAATATCCATAATTAGTTTTATATTCAATATTTAAAAATTTATTTTATTAATATTATTATTTAATAGGAGAGTAAGGCGGGAAAAACATGCTGAAAATGTATAGAAACTAATACGTGTTTTCTACAATTTTTATTTATTAGTATAAAGCTATGTATGTATTATGAATTTATATGTATATTAACGCAACATATTAGTAAAATTTGTAAAAGATTCATGTAAATTTTGTTGTAATAATATATCATACTATATACATAAAGACAAAAAAACAAGAATCAAGGAAATAGATTAATATAAAAGTGTTATATTTAAAACTAACTTATATGCAAAATTTGGTGATATTGTACTTGTCGATTTAAATTAAATTTTATTTATATTTGACAAAGTTTACACCAAGATGAGTAAATTTGAGGTGAAAAAATTTAGTCCATGAATAAAAACACCAAGAAAGCTTCACATTTATAGTAAGTGCTTTGTTTCAATAGTTTAAGTGTTGATATCACATTCTAAATTATATTTTATAAGTTTAAGTTCTAAAATATTTTTTTTCCTATTTTTATCATTTATAGAATTATTTAGTTAAATCAGATATAAGGGTAGTTTAAGAACCCAACAATGATAATTATCATAAGTTACTTGATGTAGGTTATTTTTTTAGCTTTTTTTAGTATGTTTTTTACATCAAAGCTATAGGTTATTATTTATATACTTTTTTTAAATTAAAGCTTTATTTTATTAAAGATGGCAGAAACTAAAGCTTTTAAAGATACTCACAAATGATTACTTGTCAAAAATACACACTTAGATAATATTTCAATATGGATTTATGCCATATTCATATAACAAAATATTAAAATATAAAAAACTATAACGTAATGAAGATGAGGGGCAGTAAATGTAAGTAGAGGTTCTTTTAGGTAGGTATAAAGTGAGGTGTAGTTAACTACTAGACTTTGGTCTAGTGGTTATTGGCAATGAAGGATCAACCTGTCCACGCAGGTTCGATCCCGAGCCAACCCGGGTTTTAGTCCGGAGTGCGTTACGCTAGCGGGTCTTGGTCCGTGTAGCGGCGCAACTGTTGTCAAGTGGCAGCAGGCTTCATGGTTTCCCGGTGATAGCCGAAGCCTCTCGTTCTGAACCCGCGGGCCCGGTTCAGACAACGTAGTGGTCAGGTTGAGAGGTGCGGGTCTCCGATTTGAAGATGCGACTGCCACTTAAAAATGAAAGTTGCCTATCAAAAAAAAAAGTGAGGTGTAGTTAATAAAGCAAGGATGACAAGGTGTGAGTTTTGCCATCTTTCTTGTGCATACTTGTAACAACTTTAGGTAATTCAATTGTGTTGGTGAGCTTTTCTTTATGACCCATATTATACAATTAACTTTTTTTCATTTTATTTAGTTAATTTTATGTAGTTTCCTTTTAAAATAGTATATGTATCCCTTGTTTAATTTATCTTATCTTCATGATACTATTAAAAAAATTTCAAGATATTTGGAATGAACATTCTTTATATCAAAAAAATAATATTAAAGATTCTAGCAAAAAGAAAGAAATAATTTTGTGGATGAATTATCTTGATGCATCATTTTTACACTTTGGTACACCAATTTTTATATGAATGTTACTCATTAAATTTTAGCATCCTTATAACTAATATTCAAATCCGGCCGTACATGTTATTTAGCATCAGGGCCGGATAAATTAGCATTTTGTTTGGGTTTTATTTCACATAGGTGGTACGTTAGGGTTTCACTTTTGACGACATTAATCCCAATGGTTTTTGTGGTGATGGTGGATTAAAAATCGAAGATGTATAGAAGTAAACATAAATAAGATTTGTGTTTTATTTTTATTTATTTTAAACTATGTCAGAATCCCGTGTATTACACGACTTGAATAAATGTAATATTATATGTTTAGTAATAAAAAATTTATGTCTTAAAAAACCCCTTTATTACACGGGTTGAATAAAATATAATATAATCTGTTAACACATGCACTCGTCAAAATATCTCTTTAAAAAATGTACTTTGACGTGACAATTATAAATTTTATCAAGTTAATTTAAAAAAAAAATATTCAACTACGTATTAATTTTTTTATGTAATTAATAAATGTTAATTTATATTAAATTCATTTGGTTAATGATATAATAGCTATCCATAATTAAATAATAACTATCCATAATTAAATTTATATTAAATATCTAAAAATATATTATTTTAATATCATTATTTAATAGCAAAGATGCGAGAAAAATGTGTTGAGGATACATTAGAAAGTGACACATGTTCTCTTATGATTTTTATTTATTAGTATAAAATTTTTTTTTTTGAATTTAGTTTTACTCTTTTCTTCTAATTTTAAATTCTGATTCTTAAAAAGCACGAAATATTTTTATTGAAAAAAATTGTTGAATGAATAATTAACTTACCTTGACTTTCTTGGTATCAAGACGCACAAGTCATTGATTCCAAGTTTCCAACAATATACCACTTAACTTTTTTCTGTTTTTTTATTTCCTTGTAATTTTTTATATCATGACTACTGACTTTCTCCAATTACCCTTACATTAACTATTTCTGACATTTGAAATAAATACTGAAGGTAATACTTCAACTCCTTAAATTAATTAGTAAATAAATTTAAGAATTTATTGCAGGACTTGTGTTTTCTATACAATAAGCATGGAACATGAAATTTACACGTTTGGTTTATTATAAATAGGTTTGGACCAGTTTCGAGTTAACATCGAATACGTTTAGGTATACAGATCATATTCACCAGTTGACCCATTTACTTTTATTTTCAAAAAATAGTTTATATCATAGCTTAAACTAGTCAAGTCTTTTACGTCAAAATTTAAAAAACTAAAAGATCAATGTTATGTGGATTACATTACACGTAGTTGTTTTATAGACGTTTGTGTTTTTTAGAGTAAAATTGTAATTTTAAAGCATGTAAAAACTATAAAAATCGTGTTAAACGGGTCTGTTCGTATCAACCCACGAACATGTGTCATGTTCGGGCTCGTATGTTTTACACAATTTTCATGTTCGTATAAAATTTCAGCGTTCATGTCCAGTTTAACATGTTGACCCGTGATCACGACTCATTTGACGTCCATAATTTGTTGATGCATGGATGGGTACAAATTCCCACATCTTAATAAAAATCTTAAACCAAACTTGCAACTCCATGAAACATGGTTGAAAAGAAATAAATCATAAGGGGTTCACAATTAGTGGTACTTGCAAAGCTTCAACCAATGTTTTGAAACCCGGACCGGACCGGCCGGTCGGACCGGGAACCGGTGGTCTGACCGGTCCGGTTACATGTGTTGAACCGTTTCTGCAGCGAACCGGTGGTCGGACCGGTTGAACCGGCGGCCGGACCGGAAACCGGGTGGTCGGACCGGTTGAACCGCTTGACTATTTTTTTATTTTTTATTTTTTTAAAAATCTTTTTTAAGTCTCTTGGCTTCTTATTTCGTAGGTAATTGTTAGTTTAAAATTATTGGAATTGACTTGTTGGTGGTTTTTGAAAGGATTAAAAGCTATTTAGACTGATATATTTTTATAATATTTATGACGTCGTCCGGTTCTTAAATCCGGTCGGACCGGTCCGACCAGTGGACCGGTAAGAAGACCGATTCGACGTCCGGTCCGGTTCTGAAAACATTGGCTTCAACAAACAAGAATCATAATGATTTTTTAGATAAACAATCCAGATAATGGCCACAAATAACAAATAATAAAAAGAAATCAAAATTATTCTGCGGGAACAGTTATAATTGGCGTAGGGTTATTTTAAAATTTTTAAATAGAATTCGATCCGGAAAAAAATTGAGATATAGTTGTTTAGAGTTTGTTCTCTCTAAAAATCCATTCATAAAACCTAGATTTCCGAAGGATAATTTAGAAAATGGAGAAAGGTATCTTGTTAATCATCAGTAGCGGATCCAGAAATTTTCGTTAGGACTGACAAAAAATGGGTCAGTCGAAAATTGGTCGGTTCGCAAATGGGTAGGGTCGAATAAAACAAGAAACTATACAAGTATTTTGACCGCATTATTAAGTTCATTTAACTTTAATAATCATTTTAAATTAGTTAACCAAATAAGTAATAAAATCAACATTGAGAAATAAACTAAATAAGAAAATTTAATTTCTCAACTAAATATTTAATCAACGTTTTGTGTAAAAAATTAAAAATAATAAAAATATCTAGTAGTTTTTCTTATTTACAGTGAATAAAATCAAAACTTGGGTTTTGATGTTTTATTTTGTTTTGTGAGTATGTTCTTACCCTTAATTTTGTTTTAGAGTGTGCCCCCTTACCCTTAATTTTGTTTTATAGTGTGCTCTTCCACCTTTCGAAATTAGCCTAAATTTGTCTTTACAAACAAAATTTAAATTTTTTTTAATGTAGGGTTGGCTGGCTTACGCGGTGCCTGTCCACCTCCTCCCAATAAAATGTATCTGCCCTTGTAATCATCATTAATACATACACACATGCATACGCTCAAACTATCCGTAGTGGGATGGTGAAAGTTGGCGTGATCCACCGTGGCGACCTGAAGGGGCGCAGAACACTGCCCTCTATGTAGTGAAAGTGAGCGTGAGGCAAATTACGGTGAAAGGGGCAAAACAAACAAAACCAACACCCAGTCACATTACTCCAACTTATAATTTCTTTTTTAATTAAATATTTAGTTTAAGATTGAATTTAGTTTTTCTAAATAACTCATGTTCGGTAATTATTTAAAAAAACGAAATACACGGGCTTGTTTATTTTATTTTCTGAACATCCACGTATAAATATTAACGAAAACAGAGTTGTTTTAAAAAAAAGTATTTTTCGTCACGTAAGTTGTTTTTAACGCGTCTGGATCAACATTACAAATGATAAGTAATTGTTTTAATAAAAAATATTAATTGTTTATAAAGATTAACTAAATGAAATAAAAAAATTACACATTAATGTTGGACGTGAAACCATTACGTAGGTTAGTGATTCTAACAAGTGATTGCCCATGTGCATATATGGCAGTGACGTGGCGGGACGTGATTCACTTTTTAGTGAAACCACTACGAATGGCTCTAGTGACGGACCCAAATTTTTTTTCATAGGTATCGGAATTTTACGGTGCTCGGATGAATATACAAGGAAGTTTTTGTTGGGTCTGGTCATTGAAATTTTTTTGTCGGATTGAGTCGGGTCATTGAACTTTTTTTACCGAATTGAGTTAGGTCACCGTAATTTTTCGAGCTTTTAAGTGTAGATCTAAATTTTTTGATTCGGTACATAAATTCATATAACTGAATTTTTTTTACCATATTCCTAAATTTAAAATAGCAAATCTATAAATTAAACATAAACATTCAAATACCAAATGACTAACAAGTCTAATTGGCACACCTCGTAAACTAGGGTAATTATTGTCCCAAAGTAGTACCTCCGACTGTTATGTTCCCAGGAAAGAATGACGGGTACAGGAGGGATTTATAGACCACTTTTTTCTTAGACAGAACATTCAGTTTGTCAGATAACTGTATACTGGTTAGACGGTTACCCTCTTATTACAGTGACGTTGATACCAAAAACACACAGCGAAAGGCTAAAACTATAAATATTGCATTTCATATTTATAACATTGTTTTACAATAAAGATTGATTGGAATTACAAAACTTGTTTCCTAAACTGAACACAACACTTGCCTTATAGTTCCTAAGAACATGCCGTCAACTCAGGCCTTACGGTTATATCAAAATCTGCCCACAGTCAATCCTAGCCATCAAACATGGCACATGTACATCTCCTGGAATGCCAAATACAGACTAGTGGTCACCTGTGCTAAAAACATTTGAAAATATTTGGAACAGCACAAAACTGGTGAGTTCATAAACAAAATCATGTTTTCATAATCATACAATATGAAACGACCATCCATCCCAATCCCCACCCAGTGGCCACACAAGGACCCTGAGCTTTATTATATATATACTGAGACCTTCCAGGCCACTTGCATCACAAGTACTAGTTAGTAACGAGAGGACCAGTCTCGCACCTCAGTCCCATCCCAACTCTATTGTAATACGCGCTATTCACAGGTATATATACAAGGAATTCAAATAGGGATCCGACTCGTTTCAATAAAACATTTAAAAACGTTTTACATTAAGCCATAGTTTAGAGGAACTCACCTTAATCAGAACCTCATTCTGAATTAATACAATAATCAACACCTCATGTATACCCTAAATTATATTATCATAATCAATACACCTATCTTAGGTTTACATAATGGAACCTTAGGGTATTCAGAAATCTTACCTCGGCACTATCTACGGCAATTTGCAGACAAATTGCGTGAAACCGGACTTTCAAGAGAGGACCGGAGCCTTGGTATTCGTGTCACAAGAGAGTGTGTGTGTAATCAGAAGTGTGGAGTGTGTGTTTGATGTGCAAAATGATCGAATCATGGTTTCTATTTATAAGCCATCTCTGGACCCGTAGCGGACCGCTATGCAGGGTGGTGGCAGTCCGCCACCATCCCTAGCCACAATTCTGCCTTAGAGACCAAGTAATGCACCGTTACTGGTCCCGTAGCGGACCGTTAAGGACACCTGGCTTCTGCCTTCAATCCTCTTTTGGCAAGTCATAGGACACGTGTCAATACACGGGCTTTTCCTTCCTATACACGTAGAAGACCCTTAGGACCTTTGGTAGCGGTCTGCTACCGTCTGACTTTCCAAATTTTACACTTTTATCTTCCGTCTTTGGTGAACTTACAATCTAATCCCTGAATTTTGACTTTTGACACTTTTAGCCCCTATATTACTTGGGAATTTTCAAGATGTTACAAATCTCCGTTCTTTAAAAGAATTTCTTCTTCGAAATTCAATGTTTTCCGAACAATTGAGGGTACTTAGCTTTCATTTGTTCTGTTAATTCCCAAGTTTGATCGACACCTTTTTGACCTTGCCACTGTACCAGAACCATCGGTGTAGTTTTCTTCCTTAACCTTCGATCTTGGGTTCCTAAGATCCTAACGGGTTTTTCGGTGAATTGGAGTTTATCATCAACATGCACATCATCTAATTTGAATACCTGATCGGAATCAGCTAAGCACTTGCGTAAACATGACACGTGAAACGTGTTATGTATACCTTTCAATGCTTTGGGCAATTCCAGTCTATACGCCACTGCTCCAACTCTTTCGATGATTTTGTAAGGCCTAATATACCTTGGCCCTAATTTCCCACGTTTCCTGAAACGTACAACACCTTCCAAGGTGAAACTTTCAACATTACATAATCACCTACTTGGAATTCTAACGGACATCGATGTCTATCTGCATAACTTTTATGTCTAGCTTGTGCTGCTTTTAGTCATTGTTTAATTTGAATTATCTTATCAGTGGTTTCCTGTAAGATTTCTGGTCCAGACAACAGACTGGATTTCTGCATTTTCTACCATATAAAGCCTCAAATGGCGCAACTTTTATGCTTGAATGGTAGCTGTTACTGTAGGAAAACTAAATTAGTGGTAGATGATTATCCCAACTACCTCCAAATTCAATTGCACAAGCCCTCATCATATCTTCTAGGGTTTGGATTGTTCTTTCACTTTGTCCGTCGGATTGAGGGTGATATGATGTACTCATATTAATTCGAGTTCCCAACTCCTTCTGGAAACTAGTCCGGAATCTAGATATGAACCGACTATCTCTATCAGAGATAATAGATAATGGTATACCATGGTGGCTTACGATTTCATTAATATAAAGTCTGGCTAGCTTATCCATTGAATAGTTTTCATTGATGAGAATAAAGTGTGCTGATTTGGTTAATCTATCAACCACAACCCAAATAGCATCATGCCCTTTCTGGGTTCTCGGTAACTTTGTAACAAAATCCATTGTAATCCTATCCCGTTTCCACATAGGTATCTCCAACTGTTGCAGTTGACCATCAGGTTTCTGATGTTCGATCTTAACTTGAAGACAAGTCAAATATTTCTCTATGTATTGGGCTATTGATCTTTTCATGTTTGGACACCAGTAATGAGTCTTCATGCCTTTATACATTTTATCTGCTCTAGGATGTATAGAGCATCTTGATTTATGAGCTTCATACATTACCTTTGTTTGAATTTCTCCGAGTTTAGGAATCCAGATTCTGCTTCCAAATCTTAGGATTTCGTCATCGCCTTTGGTTAGTAACTTTTCTTTACCAACCATGCGTTCCTTCTTGTGTTTGAGTTTCTTTAATTTGATCCATCCAATCTACCTTGATTTCAAATCTTAAGGCTCTTATTTTAATGGGTTTAATTCTTTCCTTTCGGCTTAAAGCGTATGCCACGACATTAGCTTTCCCGGGATGATATTTGATCTCACAATCATAATCATTAATGAGTTCCACCCATCTCCTCTGCCTCATATTCAATTCCTTCTGATTAGATATATGTTGGGTTTTATGGTTTGTATATATATCACACACTTAGTACTATACAAATAGTGTCTCCAAATATTTAGAGCAAACACTATGGCACTAAGTTCAAGGTCGTGTGTGGCATAGTTCTTCTCATGAACTTTAAGTTGTCGTGATGCGAAGGCTATCACCTTATCTCGGTGCATCAACACGCAATCCAGACTAATTTGGGAAGCATCACATTAGATGACGAAGTCATCGTTTCCTTCGGGAAATGTTAAGATAGGTGCACTACTAAGTTTCTGTTTAAAGGTATTAAATGATTCGTCTTGTTTTTGACTTCATTCGAATTTTACTGCTTTCTGGGTTAGGGTAGTCAATGGAGTGGCGATATTTGAAAAGTCTTGTATAAACCTTTGGTAGTATCCGGTTAATCCAAGAAAACTTCAAACCTCAGTTGGTGTTTTCGGTGTTTCCCATTTCCTTATTGCTTTGATCTTGGCTGGATCTACTTGGATTCCTTGCTTATTTATAACATGCCCTAGGAATTGTACTTCTTTTTTCAAAACTCGCATTTGGAAAACTTTGCGTATGTAACATCCCAAAAATAATAAACGAATAAATAATAACGCGAGCGCGGTTGAAATCGAGGATTTAAAACGAAAAGAACGAAAGAAAAGGAAACGAGCTTGGGCTGGACTCTAAAGGGCCGATGAAGCCCACCTATATAAGGATAGGAGCAACCCTCCTCTCTTCATTTCTCCTTGCATGCGCCACCTTTATAGAGAGAGAGATCGGGTTAGAGAGAGATCGGGTTAGAGAGAGAAAACTTCAGTTTCGACTCGAAAGCTCAAGGAATATCGATTATCATCTCTGGAAGGACTAGCAACGAGAAGGAGGCGAAACAGGTAACCACTATGCACGAATCTAAGTTTTGGTTAAGAAATGAGTTTTAGGGTTTCTAAGGTGGGTTTCACATAAAGATGGGATTTTTACGTACGAATTTGCATAAAAAAGTATGTATTTAGCTTCATGGAAGCTAGATACAAGTTTTGGATGTAAAAAGATCGAAGCTTGGATAAAAAACGACGAATTTGATCAAGAATAGATGAATCGTCCGAAAACTCGATGAATGGTCCGAAAACTATCGTTCGTCCGAAAAGTATTTTCGGACGGCATTTCGAAAGAAATATTAACTTAGTAAAGCATATTTTTTTTACTGGATAGTTTTCAGTCGAAAAATATTTCGACCGATATAGATTTCGACCGAGAAAGATTTCGACCGAAAGAGATTTCGGTCGAAGATGATTTCAGACAGATATATTTCTAATGAAACATATAGGTGATAACCTTGTTACATTCGTGACCCTTGACAGATCTGTTAGCATTCCACCTAGCTCGGAGTTCCCTTGCTAAGTGTGATAAATCCAACAGAAGTCAGGTGAGTTCTATGTGCCCCCTATATGTTACGTGCAAATCCTTTTCAAATGTTATGGGGCTTGAAGTGTATACATTAAACGAATGAATGTTATGAATGTCAATGTGATCATACATGATATATGAAAATGAATATTGAACAAAGAATGAAACGTATGTATGCAAAGAACGAAATAAACGAATGACATAACGTGTAAGAATAAAATCTTGCTTTATATCCATGTATGTATTGCTTGCCAAGTATGAAATGTATGACATAACGTGTAAGAATGAAATCTTGCTTTATATCTATGTATATATTGCTTGTTAAGTATGAACGAATGTTATGGACAGAACAATAATAAAGGCTACTTTCGGTAGACGGACGACCACTCGACTATTATACAGCTAGAAATGAAAGTCTAGAAAGGTAGACTAAAAAGGCAACGACGGTGGAGAAAGTCCCTCAATCGATGCACAGCTGTATAATTAGTTCGGTTGGGAGACGGATACCTTTGGGCAGTCGGACAAATATGAAGGACTACGATGGTAGGACAGTTGTAAGTTTGACGGACTACTTCGGTAGGACGGTTGTAAGATAATGACGGATGGACACTAGTTGCCGGACGGTTGTAAGTATGGCGGACTACGTGACGTTTGTCTTTGTGACTCATGTAATCTATGATGGGCTGGTCCCCCTTATGTGTAAGACCAGCAGAGGTACAAATGAATGTAAGAATGTACGTATCTATATACGTACTCACATATGAATGAAATATGAAAGAAAGAATTGAAATGGTAAATATATATACATATATATATATATATATATATATATATATACTTATGAAAATTATGACAAGAAATAATGTTTATGCCTACTTGCTTTAAACTAGAACTCACCAGCGTTAGCTGACTTTTAGTATGCACTTCAGGTAACAAGAGGAAAGGAAGGGCTAAGGCGTGAAGGCTATGTAGCTCAAGACTGACACCTCGTTAATCAAATTTATGTTAAGACAATGTTTTATGTTTAATGTTAAGACTTCCGCTGTCAATGTAATTGAATGATAAATGCTTCCGTTGTGTTTGGATGTTTTTAATTAAAAGTTCAGTGATTAATGACTATGTTTATGAGTAAATCCAACAACTGAGGCCCCCGGGAATGGGCGCTTACAAGTTGGTATCAGAGCAACTGTTTGAGAGATTCAGACATCACTAAATGTCTGGACTCAAGCTGATAATTGGATCAACGCACGGATATCAGTATGGGCAGCCAACACCAGCACCTTAAGTAAGTGATAAAGTTAATACCTGTAGATAGGAATAGACGCCTTAACTTAGAACACATAGAATTTACCTTGCTCGTACTGTTCTAAACTATGATATGAAGAAATGACATTGATGTATTCCCTTTGTACCTATCAGGAAATTAGAAATTATGGTTGGTAGAGGAAAAACTGGACGCCGAGGCGGTCGTACTGGCCGATTCGGTAGGACACCATTGAATCAAAGACATGAGGAAGAAGAGAGTGTGCACGTGGAACACACCGAGAGCGTGCATGAAACAAATGTAACCCCGCCGACAAATGACAATGAGGGGTCCCTACGACTGGAACCCGAAGTTAGGGATGCTATTGCCCGTGAGGTTGTACTAACTCTGAAGGACGTATTGCCTGATTTGTTATCTGATGCACTTAAGAAGAGAAAGGAGGAGGATAAGAACCATGAGGAGAAAGTGTATGATAGTGATGGAGACGAGGTGACCGTGGGACTGAACACCCGAGGGTGTACCTACAAGGGATTTAAGGACGGTGACCCACCCAAGTTTGATGGAAACAAGGATTCGGTGGCTACGTTTGAATGGATTGAGAGAATGAACGGTGTAATCAACATAAGCGAGTGTCGACCCGACCAGGCCATTAAGTATGTTGCTCACTCTTTCAGCAACGAAGCACTAAGCTGGTGGAGGAACATTCAGAGAACTAAGTCGCCAAACGCTCTCAGGAGAATGACCTGGGAAGATCTGAAGAAACTGATAATCAAAAAGTTATGTCCCTAGAACGAGATTGATCGGGTGGAGAATGAATTTTAGAACTTCAAGGTTGACAACAAGACTCATCGCCAGTTCACTTCTAGGTTCAACGAACTGGCTCCACTGGTACCTCATCTAGTTGAGACAGAAGAGCGATTGATTAAGTACTATGTCAAGGGCCTTTTATAGAGGGTCCGAGTTCATGTAAAAGCTAACCTACCCTCGACCTTCGAGTCGGTAGTGAACCAGAGTGGAATTTGAGACACAGAAGAGGAAATGGGAGAACTCGTCTAAGGGAACTGGAAATGGGAACTATACAGCTGATGCTAAGAAGCCAAGAACTGAAGAACACGAAGCTTGTAAGAAATGTTTGAAGAAACACCAAGGCAAGTGCCTAGTTGGTTCCACCATCTGTTATAGATGTGGGAAGGCGGGGCACTACTCTCGTGACTGTTTGAGAGACACTAAATGCCATGGTTGTAGACTGTTTGGCCACCTGACAAAGAACTGTAGGAAAACCGAACAATCTTGTTCGGGAAAGGAAAAGGAACTAGAACAGCTGAATGTTAGGACCCGAGCCTATACCTTAACTGAGGAGGAAGCCAGAGGAAATCATAATGTTGTGTCAGGTACGTTTCTAGTTAATAATGAACATGCTGCAATTTTATTTGACTCTGGTGCAAGCAAAAGCTTTATATCAAATGATTTTAGTCGCAAACTAAACTGCACAATCACCAACATTGTAATGGCATTTAGCGTAGAAACTGTTGTTGGTGGAAACTCAGTAGTCATCCGAATGACTGACGATTGCATGATAGAAATAGAGGGCCATAAGTTTCCTTCTATACTATACCTTCTAACCTTAGGAGGATTTGACATAGTATTGGGCATGGATTGGTTAGCTGTCAATGAAGCACAAATCATATGTAAGCGAAAGATGATACACCTCAAAGCCACTGACGGCAGTCCGATTACGGTTTATCGTGACTGGAACTGCACTATGCCAAAAGTCATTTCGATGATTAAGTCCCAAATTTATATGAGGCGCGGTGGCGAAGCCTATCTTGCGTATGTTATTGACGATAGAATGAAAATGAAAGAACTCAAAGATGTACCCATGGTGTGCAACTTCCCAGAAGTGTTTCCAGAGGACCTACCTGGCTTGCCGCCCGATTGGGAAATAGAATTTCAGATTGACTTACTGCCAGGGGCTCAGCCCGTTGCCAAAGCACCCTACCGATTGGCTCCGTCAGAAATGAAAGAATTAATGTCTCAACTTGGATAATTGACAGAGAAAGGATTTATCAGACCGAGCATCTCACCATGGGGCGCTCCGGTATTATTTATAAAGAAGAAAGACGGCAACATGCGCATGTGCATCGACTACCATGAATTGAACAAGCGAATAGTAAAGAATAAATACCCACTGCCTAGAATAGACGACCTTTTTGACCAACTACAAGGCGCGAGTTGGTTCTCAAAGATCGATCTCAGGTCGGGGTACCATTAATTAAAAGTAAGGGATGAAGATGTACCGAAAACCGTGTTTCGTACGTGTTATGGGTATTATGAATTCCTCGTGATGTCATTCAGACTAACCAACGCACCTGCAACGTTTATGTACTTAATGAATAGAGTATGCCGACCAATGTTGGACTCATCAGTGATAGTTTTCATACATGACATTCTCATCTATTTAAATAATCAAGGTGACCACCACTGTCACCTAAGGGAAGTTTTAGAGATTCTGAAGCAGGAGAAGTTGTACGTAAAATTCTCCAAATGCGCGTTCTGGCATAGGGAAGTCCAATTCCTAGGACATGTCATAAACCCAAACAGCATTATGTTAGATCCCGCAAAGATCGAGACAGTAAAATAATGGAACGTCCCAAAGACACCAACAGAGATACGCAGTTTTCTGGGATTGGCAGGTTACTATAGGAGATTCATCCAAGATTTCTCAAGAGTAGCCTCGCCATTAACAAAGCTAACGCGTAAGGAAGTAAAGTATGAATGGAGTCCAACCCAAAACAATGTATTTGAAGAACTAAAGACATGATTTACCCAAGCTCCAGTCTTAACCTTGTAGGAGGGAAATGAAGACTTCGTAGTCTACTCTGACGCTTCGGGCCAGGGATCGGGTTGTGTAGTTATGCAACGAGGAAAAGTGATTGCTGATGCCTCGCGACAGTTGAAGGTTCACGAGGTTAACTACCCGACTCACGATCTGGAATTGGCGGTGGTGGTTTTCGCGTTAAAGATATGGAGACACTATCTGTACGGGGTTAAATGCATCATTTACTCCTATCACAAGAGCCTAAAGTACTTTTTAGAACAAAAAGGAATTAAACATGAGACAAAAAAGGTGGTTGGAAATGCTAAAAGATTATGATTGTGAGATATTGTACCATCTAGGAAAGTCAAATGTAGTGGCTGACGCCTTAAGCAGAAAGGGAGAGACGACGCCTATCCGGATCAAAGCAAGTCAGTTGATTATAACCCCAGATCTGATGAATGAAATAGCAAAGGCACAAGATGGAGCACTATCAGAAAGTAATGTGAAACGGGAAAGAATAGTGGGACAATAGAGTAATCTGGAGACCAATGCGTACGGTGTACGGACCCGTTTTGGCCGGATGTGGATACCTAAGATTGGTACACTTAGGGCCAAAATCCTTGATGAAGCCCATAAGTCTCTCTACTCTATCCAGCCCGAAACGAACAAAATGTATCAAGACTTGAAGAAATAATACTGGTGGCCTGGCATGAAGAACGATGTGACAGAATATGTGAGTAAGTGCCTAACTTGTTCACTAGTCAAGACCGAGCACCAGAAACCATGCGGTAAAATGCAACCCTTGCCGATACCAGGATGGAAGTGGGAAGAGATCACGATGGACTTCATTACCAAGCTACCACGAACAGCTAAAGGCAATGATACCATTTGGGTGATCGTCGACCGCTTGACGAAAAGTGCTCACTTCTTACCAATACGTGAGGCTTTTTCACCGGAGAAGCTAGCAGAGTTATTTATCAATGAAATTGTGAGCAGACATGGTATGCCATTATCGATTGTGTCCGACAGGGACACTAGATTTACATCAAGGTTTTGGAAGAAATTCAACGAAGCAATGGGCACTAGACTGAACATTAGCACCGCTTACCACCCTCAAACCGACGGTCAATCAGAAAGGACCATTCAGACCTTGGAGGACATGCTCCAGGCCTGTATCATTGATTTTGGTGGGAGCTGGGATAGCCATCTGCCATTGGCAGAGTTTTCTTATAACAACAGCTATCACTCAACCATTGGCATGCCGCCATTTGAGATGCTGTATAGACGAAGATGCAGAACCCCAGTCTGTTGGGGGAAAATTAGACAGAAAGACTTTGCAAGTCTCGAAGTGGTAAAAGCTACTTCCGAGAAATTTAACCATATCAAAGCACGCATGGATGCCACTAAAGACAGACAAAAATCTTGTGTGGATAAGAGAATTATCCGATTCAGAAAACGTGGCAAAATAAGTCCAAGGTTTGTCGGACCTTTCAGAATCTTAGAAAGAGTTGGAAAAGTTTAGAGAGATTCACCCTACATTCCACGTGTCACACTTACGCAAATGTTTAGCTGATGACACTACTCACATACCCTACGACGAAATCGAAGTGGATAACAGTTTAAACTATGTAGAGGAACCAATAGCTATTCTTGAACGAGCTGAAAAACGACTTCGCAATAAGTGAATTCCTTTAGTCAAGGTGCAATGGAAACACAGAAAAGGGTCGGAAGCGACTTGGGAAAAAGAGGACGAAATGAAAGAACTGTACCCTCAACTGTTTAATGTATAACAGGTTTCGAGGACGAAACCTCTTTAAGGAGAGTAGACTTGTAACATCCTGAAAATAATAAACGAATAACTAATAACGCGAGCGGGGTTGAAATCAAGGTTTTAAAATGAAAAGAACGAAAGAAAAGGAAACGGGCTTGGGATCGACTCTAAAGGGCCGATGAAGCCCACCTATATAAGGATAGGATCAACCCTCTTCTCTTCATTTCTCCTTGCATGTGCCACCTTTAAAGAGAGAGAGATATCGGGTTAGAGAGAGAAAGCTCCGGTTTCAAATCAAAAGCTTAAGGAATCTCGATTATCATCTCTAGAAGGACTAGCAACGAGAATGAGGTGAAAATAGGTAACCACTATGCTCGAATCTGAGTTTTTGGTTAAGAAATGGGTTTTAGGGTTTCTAAGATGAGTTTCACATAAAGATGGGATTTTTACGTATGAATTTGCATAAAAAGTATGTATTTAGCTTCATAGAAGCAAGATACAAGTTTTGGACGTAAAAAGATCGAAGCTTGGATCAAAAACGAAGAATTTGATCAAGAACAGAGGAATCCTCTGAAACTCGATGAATGGTCTGAAAACAATCGTTCGTCTGAAAAGTCTGTTCGGACGGCATTTCGAATGAAATAGTAACTTACTAAAGAATATATATATATAACTGGATAATTTTCGGTCAAAAAATATTTCGACTCAGATAGATTTCGACCGAGAAAGATTTCGACCGAAAGAGATTTCGGTCGAAGATGATTTCGGACAGATAGATTTTGGATGAAACATATCGGTGATAACCTTGTTCCATTCGTGACCCTTGACACATCTGTTAGCATTCCACCTAGCTCGAAGTTCCCTTGCTAAGTGTGATAAATCCAACAGAAGTCAGGTGAGTTTTATGTGCCCCCTATATGTTACATGCAAATCCTTTTCAAATGTTTTGGTGCTGAAGTGTATACATTAAACGAATGAATGTTATGAATGCCAATTTGATCATACGTGATATATGAAAATGAATAATGAACAAAGAATGAAACGTATGTATGCAAAGAATGAAATAAACGAATGACAAAACGTGTAAGAATAAAATCTTGCTTTGTATCCATGTATATATTGCTTGCCAGGTATGAAATGTATGACATAACGTGTAAGAATGAAATCTTGCTTTATATCCATATATATATTGCTTGTTAACTATGAACGAACGTTATGGACAGAACAATGATAACGGCTACTTTCGGTAAATGGACGACCACTCGACTGTTATGCAGCCAGAAATGAAAGTCTGGAAAGGTAGACTGAAAAGGCCACGATGGTGGAGAAAGTCCCTCAATCGATGCACGGCTGTATAATTAGTTCGGGTGGGCGATGGATACCTTAGTCGGACAAATATGACGGACTACGACGAAAGGACGGTTGTAAGTATGACGAACTACTTCGGTTAGACGGTTGTAAGATAATGACGGACTACTTCGGTAGGATGGTTGTAAGATAATGATGAACTATTTCGGTTGAACGGTTGTAAGATAATGATGGACGGACACTAGTTGCCGGACGGTTGTAAGTATGGCGGACTACGACGGTAGAACGTTACGTTTGTCTTTGTAACTCACGTAATCAATGATGGGCTGATCCCCCATATGTGTAAGACCAGCGAACGTACAAATGAATGTAAGAATATACGTATCTATATACGTACTTACACATGAATGAAATATGAAAGAAAGAATTGAAATGGTAAATATATACATATATATATATATACTTATTAAAACAATGACAAGAAATAATGTTTATGCCTACGTGCATTAAACTAGAACTCACCAGCGTTAGCTGACTTTTAGTATGCACTTCAGGTAACAAGAGGAAAGGATGGGATAAGGCGTGAAGGCTACCTAGCTCAAGACTGACATCCCGTTAATCAAATTTATGTTAAGACAATGTTTTATGTTTAATGTTAAGACTTCCGCTGTCAATGTAATTGAATAATGAATGCTTCCGTTGTGTTTGAATGTTTTTAATTAAAAGTTTAGTGATTAATGACTATGCTTATGAGTAAATCCAACAAGTGAGGCCCCCGGGAATGGGGCCTTACAACATACAACTTCTCTTGTATGAGTGTTTCCAATACTACCTTAAGATGTTTGGCATGTTCCTCCTGAGTTCGGGAATAGATAAGGATTTGTCTATGAACACTATCAAGAATTTGTCAAGAAATGGTTTACAGGTTCAGTTCATTAAGTCCATAAATGCTGCAGGAGCATTCGTTAGACCGAATGACATAACCAGAAAATCGTATTGTTCATATCGGGTTCTAAAGGCAGTCTTAGGTACATCTTCTTCTTGTACCTTCAACTGGTGATATCCAGATCTAAGATCAATTTTCGCGAAGTATTTAGCTCCTTGCAACTGATTGAACAAATCATCTATTCTTGGCAATGGATATTTTTTCTTCACAGTGAGCTTGTTCAGTTCTCGATAATCTATGGGCATACGCATGATTCCGTCATTCTTCTTTACGAACAATAGGGTGAAGTACTTGGACGTATAAAGCCCTTGTCCAACAGTTCTTGGATTTGTTTCATCAACTCTTTCAGTTCTGAAGGCGCTAGACGGTACGGTGCTCGAGCTACAGGTTTGGCTCCAAGTATAAGGTTGATTCGGAATTCAAATTATCGATCTGGTGGAAGACCCGGTAATTCTTCCGAAAATACATTCGGGTGATCACATACTACATGAATGTCCGTAATTTGCCGTTCGGGTTTAGAGTCTAAAGCATAAACTATAAATACACTACATCCTGTATTCACACATTTCTTAGCCTTAGCTACATAAATAGTTTCAATATGATTTTTCATCACTATCGCATTGTATCCATATAGACTCTCCGTTAGGCCTACAAATCCTAACAGTCCGTTGACCACAATCGATTTGAGCCTGGCATTGGTTTAACCAATCCATTCCAATGATAACATCGTACTCGGTTATACTCATTGGCATTAATTCAATCACTGAATTCTCATTGCCTAGAGTCATCTTGCAATTTATGTACGATTCGATTATCTTAATATGTTCTCCACTTGCCGTCTCAACTATGTAAGCATGCTCAAGCGGGGTAGGTTTCATGCCTAAATGTAAAATAAAGGCATTCGAGACAAAACTTCTATTTGCTCCTGTATGAAAAAAAACTTTATCATAAATATCATTAACTAGGAACGTACCAGCCACCACTTTGGCATTATCATTCCTCCTTCCATCACCTATCACAAACACTCGACCCTTAGCCCCCCCGCCGGGCTTCTGTTGAACAGGTTTGGGGTAGTTCTTCTGTATATGTCCCATTTCATTAAAAGCGTAACATTTAAGGGATGGACAATACATTGCAATATGCCCCGTCTTTTGGCATTTCAATTCTTGGGAACCTCTAGTCCAATTATTTCCCTCTTTCCAAAGGAACTTAAAGTTTCTTGGTTTGAACCGATACATTACTTCCTCCTTCTTCCTCTTCACTTCCACAAGCTTCACTTCTGTTGCCTTATCAGCTTTTGCTTTTGCCTCTTGTGCTGCCACTTCATCCTACAAACTGGCACTGAAGAATAAGGCTACATCCAGGGTCTGAGGTGCAGAGGTTTTCACTAAGGTACGCACCTTTAGTGGTAAGCCTCAAATGAAATATTTACTCCTCCTTGACTCGGGTATCACCACATGTGGCACTAGTTTCGACATCTAGTCGAACTTTTTTGCATATTCCTAACGTGACATGTCTCCAGCCTCAAAACGCTGAAACTCTTCTTCAATCTTATCCAGCTTATTCTGCGGACAAAATCTTTGTTAAACCAGCTATTTTTTATTCCATCTCATGTTATCAATGGCCTGCTCCCCTCTAGCCTGCTTTACTGATTCCCATCAATCTAAGGCGGTGGTTTCAAAGGAATTGGCAGCAAACTTGACTGCCCGATCGCTTCTGCATTCACTAAGCTTTATTACTGCTTCCATCTTTTTGATCCATTAGGTGGAGTCAATGGCTCCCTTTTTTCCATTAAACGGCTTCAGTTTGCATCCTCCAAAGGATTTGTAGTTGCAACCTTCGTGGTTCTAATTTCTTGGTATGGAACTATGATTAGCGTTTTCGTTGTGCCTCAAATATTGTTGGTTCCTCCTCCAACAGTTCCAGTACTCATCCTCCTCGTGAGGACGTCATCTAATAATCCAGATAATGTTGTTCTTAGTGCCTTAGTTACCTCGCTGGCTACAGACTCTTGGAATTGTGTCTCAGACATGACTACATCTTCAGCATGAGGACCCGTATTGTTATCATTCTCATTTTTTTCATTATGAATGTTAGTGTCGTTGTCAGTATTAGTCTGCTTATGAGACCTAGTGACTGGAGTTCGACCTCTTCCCCTAACTCTTCCTCTTCTAGCCATTGATACCTAGACACACATATGTATGACATAAAAATTTGTATAACTGGTTATAATCCAAAAAATCAGAAATTAAAGACATTTGGCCAAAAATGCAGGTAATTATCTGTTTTCTTGATGTTACCCGTTATATTCATAATAATTATCAACATCTTAACCTATATCCTATGGCAATCCAACTATTTTCAAAGCTGTAGTTTAAGTCTAGGTACTAACTTCCTATTAGTATCTAAATCCCTTAAACTGCGGCTCTGATACCAACTTGTCACACCTCGTAAACTAGGGTAATTGTAGGTCCCCGGGTGTCTTGGATCGTCACATGCAAGTGTGTTGGCTAGTCAAACCGGGTGCGGAATGCCCGTGTCTAGATGGAGTATCGACAAAAACAACAAGTAAACCGATAACAAACAAGAGTCACTTTAAACTTAATCTATTATCAATATCAGCCGATTACAAGTTACAGAATGAGAGCGTACTTATTGTAGAAATAAAGAGTGATGGCTACAAAATTCTCTAAGTACAAACTGCTGCGGATAAGCTTATCTGCAGCGGATACTTGTTCTTCTACTGAAGAACAAATCTGCTGTGGATAGCCTTATCTGCTGAAGACCAAAGTTGCTGCTGATAGGCATATCATCAGTAGTTGTGGACATTTGTGTCTTGCTACTGATCAACAACATTGCTGCTGATAGCCATTCCCACTGAAGATCAAACGTTGCAGCTGACTGGATTCGATAAAGAAACCATTACCACTAACAACTTTCTGCTGCAACACTGACACACTCCACGCAGAAAGAATGTTACTGGTGCAAGAAAATAAAAGACAACGACGCTCTTCTTCCAAGGACTCAAGCAATGATGCCTAAGAAGACGTTTGAGTAAAGATAACTTTTGTAGTTTTTATTGTTGTAACATGTAGAATAGCTTCAATACAAGATCAACGGATTGTGTTAGATCTGATCCTTAGTATCAAGAGTCTGTCTTGATTCTAAGTTACTATATGAGTAGTACTTAGAGTCATTGTATACTAGTGCTGTTTGCTTAAGAGTTTTCTCTGTAATCTTGTAATCTTTGAAGCTTAATACAAATTGCATTTATTAGTATTCTTCTTGTTTACTTGTTTACATTGCTTAGTTGTGATTGTTTCCGCCAATCTCAACTAGAATAGAACCATCTTGTATTCACCAATCCTACAAGTGGTATCAGAGCTTTGGCTCACAGATTAAAAAACTCACACTTGTTTAATCATTCTTTGGTTCTACTCAAAACTATCTCTTTGCTAAAGTCACCCATTATCACAAATCAAAATGGCACAAAACAGTGGAGTTGAAGACACTGGAAGCATCAGCAGACCACCAAGACTGGTGTCTGGAGAAGACTATGATATGTGGAAGAACATAATGGAAAGCTTCTTCTGTTATCAAGAATATGGGATGTGGAAATCCATAAAAGATGGACCATACATACCCATAGTGGCCTCCGCTGATTCCGGAGGAACACTGGTTCCCAAAGAATCCTCCAAATACTCTGATGAAGACGTCAAGAAAATGGAGGTAGATTTCAAGGCTTTGGGAGCCATCCAGATGTGCTTACCAAATGAAGTTTTTCACAACTTCAGAGGATACAAAACTGCAAAGGAGCTATTGGAGGCTCTTGAGAAGATGTTTGCTGGTTCATAGGAAGTAAAAGAAAACAGAAAAGACATCCTGAAGCAGCAATATGAAAACTTCATCCGGAAGGAAGGTGAGTCTCTAACTGTTTTATTTAACATATATACTTATCTTGTAGGTGAGCTGCAATGCTCAAAAGTGAAGCTGGAGAATGGAGATATTCTCAAGAAGTTCATCAGGTCTCTACCAAGTTGCTGGACACTCTACACAGTGTCCATCAGAATAACTAAAAATCTGAAGACTCTTCAGATGACTGAGCTTTTCGGTATTCTAAAAACCTATGAATTAGAGATGATTCTGGCCAAGGAAAGAAGCTCAAGCTACCAAACAGCCTCAACTTCCACCACCACCTCTTCTGCCCTCCACTCCAACCACTCAGGTCCTAGTTCAAGCAACTATTATCCTCCCATCATCACTCATCCCCAAACTCCAACCTCTCAATCAAACAACTCACCATTTCTCCTTGAAGCCCCACCTTAAGCATCAACCTCTCTTCTTTTGTCTCTGAAAACTCAAGCAATATGTCTTTTATCAAGGAAGATCTGGAATGTTTTCATCCAGATGATCTAGAAGAAATGGATATACAGCACTCCTATGCCATGCTCTCTCTAAGAGCAAAAAGGTTCTACTCAAGAACAGGAAGACTCGTTCCAATCAACAACTCTAACACCAGGGTTGGCTTGGACAAAAGCAAACTGAAGTGTTACATCTGTAACCAACTTAGTCATTTTGCTAGGGAATGCAAGGCACTAAAGGCAAACCCAGCTGCTGCTCATACCAGACAAGCTCACCAAGCTCAACCAAGAATGCAACATGCCACTCCTCCTTCACAAACTGTAGCTTGTGCAGCTGTTGGAACTGCTGACTTTGACTGGAGCTGTCAGTATGAGGATATTCCTGCCAACAATCAAGCTCTCATGGCAGACACATCAAAGGTACCACCTTAGGTATATGAAAATCTGTGTACTCAGGCTTGTATTGATAAGGTCCTTGGATACAGGAAACATAACCAGAATCTTATAGATCAAAATGAAGAATTTCACCAAATGAAATCTGAATTTAAAAGGGTTGAAAATAGTTACAAGGAAAAGATTGATTGTTTAAAGAAAGAAATTTCATCATTAAAACATGAACAAACAAACCTTGAAACTCAAATTGATGACCTTCTGGTTAAGTTAAAAGCTACAAGGGCCAAATTAGCAGACCAAAAGGTCCATGTGGAAAAATATGAATTTGCATCCAAAAAGCTGCAAAGACTTTTGGATGCTCAAATTCATGAAAAGGTAACTGCTGGTCTTGGATTTCAAGCTGAACAACCCTACAATGATGTTCCTCCACCCGCTAACTATGTAGCTATCCATGAACCAAGTTTCAATCTTTCCAACCTTGACATGGCCAACCAAAATCTTGACCCTGTTGTCCAAGAAACCCCTGTGCAAGAATGCACTACTTCATCCGAGTCTGAGTCAACATGCTTAGACTCTACTGAAACCAATAAAGTTTCATCACCTCCTACCTGTGAAGCCATTAAAGCCAACAATCCAAGCCCTTTCATCCCTTTAAAAACATTACCAGTACCTCAACCAACCAAACAAATCAAGGCCTCAATTCAAATCCCAACAAAGGAAGGTGTTTGACACATGTCATGCGCGTGGAGAGAGGGATCCATATGTTCAAAAGACATTGGAAGAAGCCACTTTTGAGCACAACAAAGCTCACCCCTGGAACTTCAAAGACTTGTTCAAAAGAAAGGACTATGTGTATTTTCAAAGGGAAAAACTGGCTAAATCATGCTTTGTGTGTGGGAAATACAATCATACTGCCAGCACATGCTTCTACTACCTTCAACAACAAAGAAACCTCAAGCAACATGCTTTTGAAAAGACGAACAAGAACAAAAAGGTAAGAAGCTTTGAAGCCAAGGCAACTCATTTCAGAAACTCCCTCTCCCCACCAAGGAAGAAGCTGCCAAAACCTCAACAATCTTGCATCATCTGTGGTGAATCAGTCCACTTTACTGCAAATTGTAAATTTAATCCCTTCAACTAGATTAACCAAAAGCCTATCGACAAAAGAACTTCTACAGAGAAACCATCTAGTAACAAGGTAAATAAGGATGGGCATACATCTGTTGTTAAACCATCAACAACCAGCAAAAATGTTGTTGATCAAGTAAAGCCCAAGAAACCAAAGGACAAGTCTTCAGCAACAACCAAGTCTGCTTCTCAAGTAAAACAATCAACAGCAACAAAATCTGCTGCTGATAAGCCAAAGTCCTCAGTAGCAAAATCTGCTGCTGATGAAGCAAATCTGTCAGCAGCCAAAGCAACATCAGCTGCTGACAAAGCAAAGAGAGCTGGAAAACCACCAGTTCAGCATTGGAAAGCAAAAATTCCTCCAAGAATTATCATTGGTTCCGTTGAATGCACACATGCTGATACTGATAATCCGAGAACCCTTTTTTTCAAGGATGCAAGCTCTTGGATTTCTCCCACTAACTAGATCTCTCTCTTGTGCAGGGACAGCTAGGTCACTAAAATTTTGTTTTGTAAATGTGTTTCTCCCTTGTTGTAAATAAAAGTTATAGGTCAGCAGCAATTTCGTCTTTTAGTTGCTGACTGGTTTATTCATCAGCAGCAAAGAATTTGCCACTGACTGCTTTAAGTTATCAGCAGGAACAAGTTTCCTGCGGATAGCTTTAAGGCTGTCAGCAGCAACATCCTTGTTGCAGATTATTGCATCCATCAGCAGCAAAGAATTTGCCACTGACTGCTTTAAGTTATCAGTAGGAACAAGTTTCTAGCGGATAGCTTTAAGGCTGTCAGCAGCAACATCCTTGCTGCAGATCATTGCATCCATCAGCAGCAATTGAGTTTGCTGCTGACAGACTTAACCATCCGGCACAACCAAGCTTGCTGCGGATAGGCTTAACCATCCGCAGTAACCAAGTTTGATGCTGATGGGTAAAAGTAAGTCTAAATTAACTTTTACCCGCTGTAAAAATTACCTTCAGTCTTTACCATGACTACTATAGTGTATTACAGCTGTAACAGTAAAAAGTGAATGAGGTTGTACTGTACAAGTAAGTTTGCTTTTTCCATCCTCTTCCGTTATAACTTAAATCAATTTCTCCATAACCTCTTCACATTCAATTTTATCCTAACCCTCATCATTTTCTCTCAAACCTCCATAAGCATTAAAATCCTTCCATACTTAACCACCTTTCAAAACCTTCATCCTTCCCTCCAAACCCAACAAATGGCAGAGGTAGACATAAACCGTCCCGATGATAAGTTTTCTCCATACCACAACCTCACAGCATACTTAATAAAAGGGAAGAAGTTTGAGGGGTTCGATGATATGATCGATTTTCTTTGTCGATCAAAGATATATTTTGCCCTAACCGTCAACCCACCCATTTACGTTCCTCACATGGAGGATTTCTGGAAATCTGCCGTCTTCTCGACCGAACAAGGGATACCCCATATCAAAGCCTAGGTAGATGGCAAAGACATCACCATCTCTGAAGCTACTCTCCCCAAACACCTCAAGCTTCAAGACGAGGGGGCTGCCATTTCATACTCAAAAGAAGTCTATATGAGGACCTTTGTATCCATAGGGTACACTGGAAATCATAATGAGTACACAATAGAGAAGTCACTGATGGGCTCCCCTAGAAGTATATATGCCACACTCTTCTACAATGCATATCTCAGAAGAGAAGTGGATGGCATCAAGTGAGCTCTGCACTTGCCTCTGCTGTTCACGGTATGGTTACTGGCCAAGGATTCAACTTTGCACATCTCATCTTTGAAGGTTTAAGATACAACATTCAAGAGGGTGCAAAGCAGCAATTTTATACATACCCAAGGTTTTTGCAGGAGGTTTTTAACAATGAATTAAAAGAGGTTTCAAAACCTGCAAAAATCTATCTTATGCTGGGTAATAAAAGTAACATTTTTCAAATTATGAGAACTGTTTCCAAAAAGTTCTCAGGGGTCAATGTTCCATTGTTATCTACAATGATGAACATACAAAGTACCCAGGGTGACAGTTCAGCAATCCCAGCTGATACTGATCCCACACCCTCCTCTTCACATCCTGAACAACAATCTGCTTCCACTGTTTGAACCCCTGTGCATACTACTAAGGATGCACAGGCACATAAATTACTTACACCTGTTTTGGATGTTATTGTTCAACTGGAACAAAGGGCCCTAGTTTCAGCAAAATATACTAGAAAGAGGAGCAAGAAGACTCCTTCTCTTCTTGTCTCAAAGGCCCAATCCCAACCTAAAAGCCCTCATTTAGAATCCCAAAATTCTGATGAGAATATCAAAAGGGATAGCCACATCATTAGAGAGACTTCCTTGGAAGCTTCTCTATTAGGATCAGGATCACATCCCGGATCCATAGAACAACCCACTGAGCCATTCCATTATATTTATTCTCTGAACTTAAGTACAGAGGCACCTTGTCAATATGATATACCTTCTCCAACAACCACTATCTCGGAGATATTGATTGACTTGGCTGCTAGTGCACCTAACCCAAGTTCTTCACCCAAGAAGGTTCACTCTGGAAGTACTGATAGAGTGAATGTGGAAAGGGCTGTCACTACTCCTGGTACTTCAACTGATTAGGAGGACAATGATAACATCATTAAGACCCTAACCATGACAACTCACACTGAGGATGTTTCCTTTGAAACACTCTTCACTGAGAGTAATCCTAGGTGCCAAGAAAACTAGGGTGATGGGGATGTAGAGGCTAGGCCTAAGGTCCCATCTGTATCCAAGGATTCCATAATTGTGGATGAGGATAGACTGAAACTTCATAACTTGGAATTGACGGCCAGGGTGGAAATGCTAGAGGCCGAAGTGTCAAAACCAAGGCACCAAGTCTTTATGCAAGAAGCCCATCAATGCCCTCCAGTGACTACTCCCTCTTTTGTCTCAGTGGGCACTCAAACTGACCAGACTCTATGCACTGATGCAACCAAAAAGGGGGAGACAGCTGCTGTGGAAGACGATGCTGACAGCCTCGACGAATGGATACAAGAGAAGACAGCCTTTCAAAATTCTCTATTCAGACCTGCTTTCGTTCAAGTTCATGACTTTCCAAACTCAGTAGATGAAGAAGAAGACATCACTGAGGATTGGAAGTTAGTTGTCCGAGCTGTTGATGAGGTGTTAAAGAATGAAAGTCAAAGTGAAGACACACCTTCATCATTCAGCATACTTCCCTCTGTTGCAGCCATATCAAGACAGACCATTGCCCCTCAATTCACACTGTCTTCAAATAAGCTGGAATTTGACTCCATACTAGCTTGGGGGTATGATGGTTCAACTGAGAGATTCTAGATCGGAAAGGAGTTCAGTGGGGTAGAAGAGCTGAACTGGAATGCACTAAATCCACTCTAAGTGCTTGAACTGTACCTATCCAACTGCACCAACAACTCTACAGATCTCTCAACAGAACTTGCAATCGACAGGTTCTTCGTCTTGATGGAGGATAATCTTCCCTGGTTTGAAAGGCTCCTAGAAGAAGAAAATAGGGTGGTCTATCCTAAACACCATGCAGAATCTTCAACAACATCAGAACAAATACTGGCTCCAAGACTTGCCTTGATCAGGAGCAGTGCTTTAACAGAAGAAGAAGTTCTATGTTGGAGAAGATTTCTCTACAACATAGTGGTCAGTGACTTGGAAGTGCTAGGATGGTCAAACAATGGGTCTTCTGACTTCACATTCTTCCTAAGTAATGCATCATCTCTCTCAATCAACATCAATGAGATCCTACTCTTAAATTCAGACTTCCTGCACAAGGTCTTCGAGCTCAGAACACACACATGCAATGTAAATTCCTTAGAGAGTCAAGCAATGATAAAAACCATCAAAGCTAAGCTTGAAAAGGAAGGACGACTTGCAACGAATGACTCTAACTCTGACTCAGACCTATCCTTTCTTTCCTCTCCAACTATCAGATTAAACATAACAGAAGAATCCAGAAGAAGAGAAAAGGAAAAAAATGAAGAAAGAATGGAAAGCAGTGACAGGTCTTGAATGGGAAAAAGATGAAGAAAGTGTCCTTCCCTTTTCCTTTCCACAAAAATGCCAATGAAGCTGAAGCTAAGATCCCAGCAGGATCTCTTACATCTGCTGTTGCGGTCCATGAAGCTGAAGTAGAGGCATCCAGCAAAGACAAGGGGAAGAGACCTATGACAGAAGAAGATGAAGAGAGGTTATTGAAAGAAAAGAAGGAAAAGGAGGAAAGAAGTAGAAGAAGAGAAGAAGAGGAGATGGTTGAATTAAGAAAAGCACAAGAAAGAAAAATTGCCATACTCCTTAGAGAACAATAGATCCACCTCTATGCTAAGCAGCTAGATGATCTGAAAGTCAAGATTCCTACAGCTTCTCAAATTCAAGAAGATGAAGCTCTAGCTCTTCAACTGCAGGAACAATTCAATAAAGAAGAAGAAGAAAGAGAGAAGAATAAAAAGGAAGAGACTAAGTTCCGAATAACTGATTCTGAACTAGCCAAAGAAATGAGAGAGGAGTGGATAGAGGCTCTGATTTCTCATGGTGAGGATGCAGACTACCTTGAGAAACTATCAAATAAAGAAATCTATAGAGCCTTCATGGGTCAGCAAGGTCAATTAGCAACTAAGAAAAGGGCTGAAGAAGAAAAAGTCAAACAGAAATCCAAGAAGACCATTGCCTTTAACAGAAGAACCCATGGATAAAGGAAGGTCATGATTGACTTCCTAAAGGCTAGAGGAGAGAGTGGAAAGAGGCTGGGTCCCATGAGTTTCATGAAACTGCAAACCCTTTACTTTAAAGTCAAGAAGGAAGAGGAGAAAGACTGGGGAAGAAAGGCTCAAAGAAGAGGGAAATTAATCAAGAAGATGAAAAGAAACAAAAGAAACCCAAGCCTTCTCCTTCATACACCACTTCCTCCATTCAACAACCATCCACTCTCAATCCTAGACCTCCCTCCTCTCCACCCACAAAGTCCAAATCCTTCCACCCAGCTCCTCCTCATCAGCAGCCTTCCAAAAAGAAAACAAAACCTACCATCATACCAGAAGACTCAAGAGAAATAATTGTCTGGTTCTATAACAGTCAAGATAAATGGTTTGAAGTTTTCAGGGGAAAGGAAGAACTGAAAAGTTCAGTCTATAAATCTGTTGATGAGGTAATGCAACTTCCAGACTCAGATCTAAGAAAAATGATGAAGTTGGGTGAAGCCCATAAGCCAGAGAATGAAGGTGGGAGACATCTTTTGCTAGTGATCAAACATCACTTCAACCCTAGTAAAGATGTAATCATTGATGCCAAACCTCTTCAAACCCATTCTCCATTCACTAGTTGGTCCTTCAAGGCTGATACCAACAAGTTTATCCTGATTGATGTTAAAAGACAGAAGATGATATGTTCAAGCAAGGCCATCTTCAAAATGCCAAGCAAAGACATAAAGACTCTATCTGAGCTTCCTCTAAACAATCCCAGCCAGGACCCAAGAGGCTATGAGGTAGAAAGGATAGTCTGCAACATGGAAAAGCTTAAGCAGCAAAAGCAGTAAGAGAGTTTTGGTAGCATCAGTCTAAGAGGAGTTTGTAGAAATAAAGACTGATGGCTACAAAATTCTCTAAGTACAAACTACTGCGGATAAGCTTATCTGCAGCGGATACTTGTTCTTCTGCTGAAGAAAAAATCTACCGTAGATAACCTTATCTGCTGAAGACCAAAGTTGTTGCTGATAGGCATATAATCAGCAGCTGTGGACAGTTGTGTCTTGCTGCTGATCAACAACATTGTTGCTAATAGCCATTCCTACTGAAGATCAAACGTTGCACCTGACTGGCTTCGATAAAGCAACCATTACCACTGACAACTTTCTGCTGCAACACTGACACACTCCACGTAGAAAGAATGTTACTGGTGCAAGAAAATAAAAGACAACGACGCTCTTCTTTCAAGGACTCAAGCAATGATGCCTAAGAATACGTTTGAGTAAATATAACTTTTGTAGTTTTTATTGTCGTTACATGTAGAATAGCTTCAATACAAGATCAACGGTTTGTGTTAGATCTGATCCTTAGAATCAAGGGTCTGTCTTGATTCTAAGTTACTATATAAGTAGTACTTAGAGTCATTGTATACTAGTGCTTTTTGCTTAAGAGTTTTCTCTGTAATCTTGTAATCTTTGAAGCATAATACAAATTGCATTTATCAGTATTATTCTTGTTTACTTGTTTACATTGCTTAGTTGTTATTGTTTCCACCAATCTCAACTAGAATAGAACCATCTTGTATTCACCGATCCTACACTTATCAATTTCTACAATCAGCTATATATACTAACAGACCTGATGCCTGCGTACTTAACAAGTGCGCAGGGCTTTGTTCCTGCGTACTTAGCAAGTACGCGGTCTTATTCTTGTGTACTTACTAAGTACGCAGATTATACAACCTGCGCACTTACTAAGTGCGCACAACACTTTACAAAGACGATTACAAAGACAAGTACATATAGATACGATTATAACTCGATAACCAATACATACAAAGTCAGAAGTACAAGTACAAATACATAAAGAACAGTTACAAAATCAGAGATAACATCCAGAGTGCTTGTCACACAAACGTGCTCCATTAAATTCCCCCTTGACAACAACTCTGGATTGTCTTCGGTCTTCAAGCTCCTTCAGCTTCAGCTTCCCATCTTCATCTTGTAGTCAAGATAGAACTTGAGTAATCTGTTGTATCTTGATGCTAGAAGCTTTGTCCATTCGTCAGTGGATATGCAGTACTTGTCATTTAGAACCGCCAGATCTTTCGCAGAGAAATTGATGAAACAGATCTCATCAAAAACCCTGATCAGTTATCTTGGTTTCGTATTACCGTCATTGGACCTTATCTTTCCCATCACCACTGCCTCGCCCGTCTTCGGATCTTCGTACCAGTACCACATGTTACCAAGGATATCCTGAGATAACTTGCTCAAGGGAATCCTGGTCTCACATAACACTGGGTCGTTGACCAACTTCCTTAAGCTTCTGTTCGTCACGGGATGTCTAACATTCTTGTCCCAGAGCCTCTTGGGAATTTGAGGATTGAACATTTCAAAGTTCCCAGATCTAACTTCCCGTTGTAGTGTTCCCCACAAACCCTTCGCTACCGCGTGATTTGTATCACTAAGTAGTTCACGATTTTCCAGGTTAACCAAGTCGTATCTAGGCAGAAAACTGAATGCCTCGCTGATTGGTTTCAAGTATTGAACCCCTCCAATGCGTTTGATGGCAAAAAATTTCTTGTCATCGTCGAAACGAACCGATAGGATCATCCCTGTTGCTCCATGCTTGTCTCTGATAGAAGAATTTTGCCAAGCAGGAGGCTGACTCTTTGTGAACCATCCCAGAGGATACTTATTCATCCAGGCGTCAGCATCAGTAGGTTGGGGATCGGTAGGAGAGGTTGTAGTTAAGGTTGCTGCTCCACTAGCCACAACAACATTCTCAGGCTCGACTGAACCTGTAGTAGCAGCTTCAAAGGTTGGAGCCTCAAAAATCTCTCCATTCTCAAGCTCATAAACTCCTTCACCGTCACCCTTTGGGAACTCCACTACCACATCTTCATCATCCACATCCCAGTCATCGTCAGACTCGATCTCTACTTCCTCAAGATTGTTGAGAGCATCGATCTGAACCTCTTTGGAGTAGTCCGGCTCAATCAACAGGGAGTAGTCCGGCTCAATCATCAGGATAACATCAACAGATAAATCATATAGAACCTCGGCCGCCGACTTTCCTTTATCATTCCCATCACCACCACCAGAGGTATCACCGTAGTGCTGAGTAGACTCCCTCTCAGCCATAGACACAACAAAGATAGGAATAATAGCCAAGGCATGTTGCTCACTACCACTAGGACCGGCTTCAGGATCCTTGTCTTTGTCATCATCCTTTGTCAGATCGACAGGATGACAAGCCTCATCACTAGACAGCTTCGCTTTCTCATTTTCTTTCTCTTTCTCCCCTTGAGTACCAAGCCTGGAGACCAAATCTGTCACCAGTTTAACCATAACTTGGTGCTCCTTTCTTTGGATGAGCATATGCCCTTCCAATGCTTGCCTATGAGCCAGAACGGCCTCATTTGTTTTGTATAACATTTCATTTTGATCCACCAAGCTCTTTAGCCGCTCCTGGGTGCCCTGACCTTGGTGCCTTAACGTAGTAACTTCATCCACCAAGGAGTTTATCTGAGCTTGCTGAGCATCTAACTCACTCGTTGATTTCTGAACTGTTTCAAGTAAACTAGCCACCTGAGTCTCTAAAGTGGTAATTCTTGCATCACGGGGATCAGGATCCCTGGATGTAGAGACTTCAGCAGTGGTATGGGTGGGAAAGGAGAATATTTTATCAAAATCAAACCATTGGGTAAAGTCCCCATAATTGAAGGGTTGACTGATGGGCTGAAGGGTGGTAGTTGGGATTGATGATGAGTTTGTGGAGAAGTTTCTTGATTCTCTGCCACCAAAATTTGATATGTATACCACACTCTTGAGAGAGAACCCGAAGTTTTATGAGATAAGAATTGATGAGACAATTGGAAAGGTTCAAACACACGACATGAACCTGAAAAAGAAAGAAAGCACTAGAAGACCTCAAATTCAAGATCCTTCTATGTATTATGGGGTGTCTTCCACAACCACGTCATCGGGTTCTGGAATTGCTTTATTCTCTAGGACTCCTTAGGAAGAAGATAATTCTAATGGTTGTGGTGTTCATGCTTGTTTGGCTGCATCAGGATTTGTTTCATTCCACCAACATTCCTCAAGAAGCCCTATCTCTACCCCTTCAACAAACCAATCTACTATTGCCAAGATAGCCGAAGATCATGTGGGAATGTTCTCATCCTGCATGTTTGCCTACAAGAACTTCATAGGTGGGAAGCTAACGGATCCTAAAACCATTGAGGAAGATTTTAATCAGATGGATCCAGATGACATGGAGGACATGGATATTCAATGGAATATGGCCATGATCTTAAGGAGGGCTAAGCATTTCTTGAGCAGAACTGGTAGAAAGTTCATTGGTGGGCAGTGTAATGCCAAAGTTGGTTTTGACAAATCTAAAGCCAAGTGCTACAAGTGTCAGAACTTTGGACACTTTGCTCGTGAATGTCAAAAGGATAAGGCACCACCTTCAGGTTTTACAAGACCAAGCCAGGGAAACAACCAAAGCTACAACAATCAGAACAACCGCAGTCAGAGCCAAGTTGGAACGTCCAGTGCATTAGTTGTTCAACAAGATGATAGCTTTGACTGGGGAGTACACTTGGAAGATGCCATTATTTCACAAACCCAGCTCGGTTTATTGGCAGAGATTGTTGAGTTGATGGAAGCATCTATTGCTGACCAACCACAATCTGCATCTGCATTTTCTCTCATGGCTATTAGAGAAGCATCCAGTTCGTCAATTGAGGTAGATTCTAATTCTTTTACTGTTATTTCTTGTTCCAAATGTTTTATCTTGAAGGACGAGAATGATCGAATCCATGATCAACTGGAAACCCCTACGTAGTGCAGCTCTAAACTACAAAGAAAATGAAAAACGTTTTAAAGACTCAATCGAAAACCTTAAGAAGGAAAGACGTGAGTTTTCAATTAAAATCAGTGAACAACAGTTTCATATAGACGTTGCCTACAAGGGGTTAGAGAAAAGAAATGTTGAGATCGCCCGACTGTAAAATGAGATCCTGCAGTTAAGTGGCAAACTTGAGAAGTTGAGAAACTCTCACTTTGTGGTGGAACACTACGAGTCAGTAGTGAGAAAAGTGAGTGGCAAAGGTTTAGGTACTAATGCCATTCCTCCACCAGTAAGCGACAAGTTTGTGAACAGGCCGGTCGACATTGATTTGTCCTTTTTGGATGATTTCTCAAGTAAGGTGAGTCAGCTTCTGATGAGGAGTTCTTCTCGGATGAAGGCTCTGAGAACACCAAGGTCGAGGGTGTTGTCTCAGAAGAGTTGATTGATGAACATAAAATTGAGAAAAACATTCTCACTAATCGTGACAATTGCATTTTAACGAAACCTGATACAATTGAGTCTAATGATAAACTGAAAATGATGCTTTATGGAGGTTTCAAATCCATAAAGCAAGTAAACAAAGAAGCTTTTGTAAACAATTTGGGGAAGAATTTTCAAGAAAACATGGACAAACATTACACCCCAATGAGTCAACTAAAATCAGGTCAAGCACAAGATGCTGTTAATGTTCATCAAACAACTCCCATTGCTCATCAAGCTGATTCACCCGCTTCCAAAATCCAAGAGCCTTACAGGAGGATTTACAAAGAAAAAAGAGTTTGCTTTCACTGTGGTACAGTCGGTCACATTCTGGTGAACTGTCCTGATAAGAACCAAGGGAAACAGCTAGTTATTTCACAACAAGCTGCTGTCCCTAAGACACCAACAGTGAAGCAACCCAAGAGTCCTAAATCTAATATGGTGAAACCACCAGTGAACCCAATGGTAAAGCCATCAGCCAAACGTGCGGCTGAACCATCTGTTCCAAAACGGGTAAGGCAATCTGCTAAACCTAGTGTATCTACCTCTGGTAGTACACAATCTGGTGAGAAGCATGTGGACAAGGCGGAACAAGAGATTGAGGAAACTTGAACAACGGTTAGCCGACTGTCGACCAGGGGAATCTTCTTCTAGTTCACCTGTCGTTAACAAAGGCAAGCCTACCGTTCAAAGGAAACAAGTTTGGAGAAAGAAACTCGATATTTCTCAATTCTCAATTTCTGACTCTCCAAAAGATTCACCAATTTTTGACAGTCATGATTGCGAGTTAATTGAGGTTGTATATTTTGAGAAAAACGGACGACCCAAGACCACAATGGCTTAGGTCTCCAAAACTAATTAATTTCATTTGACTCGTGCAGGGACATCCGAAGGGAACTACTGCTAACCGTTGGTATGTGGATAGTGAATGCTCCTAGCACATGACAGGAAACATGGCCTTACTTCAAGATGTCAAACCATTCAGAGGTGGCTATGTGGCCTTTGCTTGCGAGAAGTGCGGTAGTATAACTTGTCAAGGCGTGGTTTCTAATAGATGTATTAGCTTCGACAACGTTAACTTTTGCGAGCAGCTGAAGCATAACTTGTTGAGTGTTTCTCAAATGTGCGACAAGGAATACTCGGTTATGTTTAACAAGTGTGAATGCTTGGTTCTCAAGCCTGGTTTTGAGGTTCCAGATGATTGGATTCTGATGCAAGCATCAAGAACAAACGACACCTATCAGATTGATATGAGCGTGGCAACAACCACCTCATCAGTTGCTACCTGTTTACTTACCAAAGTGACAGAACTTTACTCAATCTCGTGTCATAGGAAACTCAGACACATTTTAATCGTAAAATGAATCATCTTGTTTGGTAACCGGAATTCCTAAGCTGAGGTTTGCCGTTGCAGATGACTGTATGTCTTGTAAAAAGGGCAAACATCAACAGAAATTTCACAAGCCCAAGACCCAAAACTCCATCGATAACCCTTTGGAGCTCCTACCTATGGACTTGTTCGGGCCCATAAGTATCAGGAGTATTGGAGGTAAGTCATACTGTCTGGTCGTAACTGATGATTTCTCACGTTTTTCTTGGGTGCATTTTTTAGGTACAAAGGATAAGACTACTGAAATTCTTCAATACCTGATCTTAAATATGGAATCTTTATGCAAGTTGAAGGTTAGAAAAATAAGGAGTAATAACGATACAGAGTTCAAGAACAACATGATGGAGCTTTTCTATCTCAAGAAGGGTATTCATCATGAATTTAATGCTCCGTACACGCCTCAGCAGAATGGAGTCACAGAAAGGAAGAACAAAACTTTGATTGAAATTGAAAGGACCATGCTGTCAGATGCCAAGCTTCCAATCACATTTTGGGCGGAAGCCGTTAATACAGCTTGTTACGTTTTGAATAGAGTTCTGGTGGTGAAAAGACACAACAAAACATGTTACAAGCTGATCAACAATCGAACTGCCAATCTTGACTACCTAGTCCCATTCGGTAGTCCCTATTCATTATTGTTACACCACAAGGATCGCAAATCCAAATTTCATGCAAAAGCAGTGGAAGGCATCTTCTTAGGATATGTTGCTAATTCACCATGCAAAAGGGAGTATAATATTGAAACTCGTTCAGTTGAAGAGTGGTTTGAAGTGATTGCAGTAAACACAGCGTTCGACCAGAACCAAAAGGTCCAGCTTGGGGATTCGATTATGATGCTCTTTTCAAATCTATCAACCTTCCAGATTTATCTGCTGGAGATGCTGCCAATTTGTATCAGTTTTGTAGTGGCGGCGACGACTCAAATTTCTCAACCAGAGCAACTGTACCTATCCCTTCTTTCTATTCCAATGCTGCATCTGCATCTGGGACGCATGTCAGTGACACTGTAAAGGATACTAATGTTGAAGGAAACGACGCTCGGCCGATCCTGACATTCAGGAAGGAAATGAAGCTCTGGTTGATCCAATCAACATTGAATCTTCTTCTGGTACACTTGATATGGGGGAGTTAAGCACAAATCTTGAATCAGATATCCAAGAACCGAATGTACCAGAGACGAGAGTGCATAAGAATCATCCAATTGACAACATCATTGGTGATCCTGATGCCGGTGTTCAAACTCGTCACAGTACCATTACCGAGAACACCAGTTTGTACGTGGAGATACTTGACACAGGTATCATGGAAACATGTTTGCATGCTGCATTCGTATTCCAACTAGAGCCGAAGAATGTGAAGGAGGCTCTCGCAGAAAACTGCTGGATAGAGGCAATGCAAGATGAGTTGTCTCAATTCCAAAAGTTACATGTGTGGGATCTGGTTGACCTACCGAGAGGTGTACATCCAATAGGTACCAGATCGGTGTTCAAGTGTAAAACAGATGATCGACATGTTGTGGTGAAAAACAAAGGAAGGTTGGTTGTTCAGGGTTTTTATCAGCAAGAGGGTTTGGATTACACTGAGTTGTATGCCCCAGTTGCTAGACTTGAAGCCATCCGACTATTTCTGGCTTATGCCTCCTTTGTCGACTTCAAAGTCTATCAACTCGATGTGAAGAGTGCTTTCCTATACAAAAAGGTCCATGAAGAGGTCTATGTCACTCAACCACCAGGTTTTGAAGACCCGCATAATCTGAATAAAGTGTACAAGATGGATAAAGCACTTTATGGTCTTCATCAAGCACCTAGGGCATGGTATGAGAATCTTTCAAAGCACTTACGGTCTAATGGTTTCGATCGAGGACAAATCGACTCGACTCTCTTCAGATGGAAAACAGGAGGTGATATTCTACTTGTGCAAGTGTACGTCGATGACATTATCTTTGGGTCTACCAATGATGAGATGTGTAGGGAATTCAAGCAGGTGATGAAGTCTAAGTTTGAAAAGAGCAACATGGGTGAATTGTCTTTTTTCCTGGGTCTGCAAGTCAGTCAAAAGGAGGATGACATTTATCTACATCAAACTAAGTATGTACAGGACATTTTTTCAAAATACAAAATTAATGATTGTACTACTTATGGCTCACCGATCCCAGTCAATCATGGTCTGCATCCAGACAAAGATGGAAAGGATGTGGATTGTAAATTGTACCGTGGGATGATCGGATCTCTTATGTATCTCACAGCTTCAAGACCTGACATAATGTTTGTTGTCTGCTTGTGCTCGAGGTTTCAGTCACAACCAAAGGAATCTCATCTAATAGCTGTAAAGAGGATCTTCAGATACCTGAAAGGGAAACCCCGACTGGGTCTTTGGTACTCCAAGCAGCAGTCTTTTGAATTCAAAGCATATACTGATTCTGATTATGGCGGTTGTAACCTCTATAGAAAATCAACCTCAGGTGGATGTCAGTTCTTTGGAGACAGGCTGGTCTCCTGGCAGTGTAAGAAGCAGTCAACGGTTTCTGTGTCAACATGTGAAGAAGAGTACATTGCTGCTGCTAGCTGTTCTCAGATTCTGTGGATTCAACAACAGCTGAGAGACTACGACTTGAACTACACTAGAACTCCACTGTTCCTTGACAACAATGCCACTATGTCCATCACGAATAACCCGGTGAAACATTCAAAAACTAAGCATATTGAAATTCGCCACCATTTCATCCGTGACTGTGCTGAAAAACACTTGGTTGAACTTGTAAAAGTTCACACGGATGACAACTTTGCTGACCTTTTCACCAAGGCTTTTGATCGTACCCGTTTTGAACATCTTGTCAACTTGATAGGAATGTTCAATCCTGAGTGAGAAAACTCTTTTTCAAATCAAAATATCTTCGTGGAAGTTAAATTTTATTTCTTTTTAATTACGTATAGTTTGTTTCTACTTTCAAATATTTCAGAAAAATCCAAACAAAATAGAAAATTAAGAAAAGTTTCAAAGTCATTTAAGAATATGAGAAAATGATAGTACATCAGTAAATGATCTAAACGTCTTGGACTGCTCATGTGGGAAATGATTGCGTCATGATTACTTGAGTTTTATTATTTGATTTTAATTTGAATACATGCAAGTAATTTGAATTGTCAGTAAGCTATAAGCGTTTTTGAATCATTAGTAGTGTGAAAACTAATTCAATATACTACAACTGTGATTTGAACCCATGTTTTGCAAGTGTGTGTGTGTGTGTAAAAGAATGCAAAAAGATCATTATCAGATAAAGTATGTAAGATTTTGGCAAGTATTTTCTTATGAGACCAGTTTCGGGTTATGTCTTTAGCATAATTTTTTGGTTCTCTTCACTGCCCATACTCACAAGTATGCAATGAGAAATTGAGCTAAGATATGTCTTGACAGCAACCGTCAAGCTTATGCTACCCCTTGGATCACATCTGATTCATTGAAGACATATCCAGATAACAGTTGGATCCCCTTACCCAAATTCACAGACTCCATATCTATTAACCTGAATCATTATCTGATATTCACAGAAGAAAAACCTATCAAACCAAGACAAATGAATCACTCGATTCTGAATCTTATGATTCTTGATAATCCTTATGGATTCTGCTTGATTTTTTTTGTGCTAAACGATGTAACTTCATTCTGGAGATTTGGAAATCATTGGGAAAATCTTGGATGCCTTGATATAGTGTAATTTAAATTTCTGTAGCATAACCGTGGGGTACAAGTTGTATGTCTATAATTAATATCTTAACTCACAAGAACGTGATACAAAGATACTTATGGTTTCAACTCTTATAATATTGCCAACTTAATTTGACTTGCTTGTGTTACATATTATGTATGAATAAGTAGTAATTCATGACATGATCCCAAATTCCTTGATGTTTATCTTGTGTCACTTATTGCAAAATTCTTAGCCTGATATGATTCTCTGCTTATGACTTTGACCAAAAATACCTTGTGTGTATATTTCTGTGTATCCGGATTTGTATCTTGTGCATATTATATTTCTGTATTTCCGGATTTTTAGTTTGTTAACAGTACAATTATTATAAAAAATTATAAAAAGATTTAAGTACAGTGTATCAAAATTTAAGAAAAGCCAAAAATATTTGTGTTTAACTTCCGTGAATTGTTTTTGAAAGTCTCGTGATTGAATATTCATATCAGGTTTGCTACTTGACATGACAATCTTCATAATTTGAGTTGATTTCGGAGTAGGCAAGGTTTCTGCGTACTTACCAAGTGCGCAAGAGATAAACCATGCGTACTTAATAAGTACGCAAGATTTAAGCCATGCGTACTTAATAAGTACGCAGGAGTTAACTCCTGCGCACTTAACAAGTGCGCAAGACCATCTTGTGTAGGGTATATAAGCAGGTGTTAGAAAAATTAGTTTCATTTTATTCAAACCTCAGACACTATTGAATACTCTCATACTCGAAATTACTCAAAACCTTGTGTGTTCCTTTGAGATTTTTCATCCCTCTACTAGTTTCAACATCATTCAACTAACACTTGGTGAGAATCTTAGACTATTCCATCCACAAATCATCGCGTTAGGACCGATTCTTGACTGTTCTCGGTCACAGGGTTTGATGACAAAAATTCGACGAATTTTACATGTTTCTAAGTGAAATTGAGACCTAAAACATGTTTGTATTCATCAAAGGACCTTTAATAATACATAATCCGTTCTTAACATGCATTATTTTTTGTTTTGACCCCTTGTATAGTCGTAGCTTGCGTCAAACCAAGGCTTAGTCAAAATGACCGGGTTTTAGCATGATGGTTGTGATGGGTTTTGGTTCCACATGTCATCAGTGTGTTTTTTCAACATTGTGGTGACTACAATTCATCACCAAATCACACGGGTTTGATTTTGGATTTTGAAACCTTTCTAAGTGCAAGTCCTGCGTACTTAGTAAGTACGCAGGAAGGGCAACTCAGAAAAATTTCTAAGTCTGGAAATCAGTTCATTGTGCAAGTGCTATACCATGTCATGTTTGTTCCATTCCATTGATTCTATTTGTCTAATGTTGTTTATCTTGTGTTTTTGCAGTGATAGCTCGTGCGTTCACTAATGAGTTTAATCTGTTAGCTCTTACTCATCCAGAATGGAAGGGTGCTACACTTGAGTATAGAGGGATTGTGGACTTCCTGAACTGATCAAAGATCAGTTATGCCATCTCTACTGATCCAGTTGTTTCTCGACCTTACATGGAGCAGTTCTGGAATACTGCTGATCATGACTGCACGGTAACCCCGCATGTCATTAGGGCTACTGTGGCAGGTCACGAGATAGCCATTTCGGAAGATACCATCAGGAGAGTGCTACAGTTCAGGGATTTACCTGTTGATCCGGTGGCCTACCTTGACTACTTCGTTGACGGATGCTGGAGACAACGTATGGGTTACGTTGGGAAGACTGACTATGCTTCCTACAAAAAGATGCGGGTACTTGATCAGTGGCGTTACTTTGCACACATCATGATCATGTGCCTATGCGCAAGAAAGGCAGGTAAGGATGATATGGGTCACGACTTGGCATCCGCTATGGTTGGCCTATCTCTGAACAAAGGTTACAACTTCTACAAGTCTATGACTGATCAGATTAATGCAACGGAGAGGTTCAGATTTCTTTTGTACCCAAGGTTCGTACAACTGTTGATCAATGATGTTGTGCCTAATCTACCTTAGATTGGAGAGAGATTACAAGTCAAGCAAGTGGATAAGAGGGTGTTCATCCAATTCCTAAAGCCAGGCAGTGTAGAACCTACCCCTGAGCACACACCCTCTTTGGCCATCTCATAAATGAAGCGTATGTGGCCCCTCCCAATGACAGATGGTTTAGTGTCGAGTCTGAGCCGGAGCTAAGTGAACGCTCAGATGAACATGTAGAGGAACATATAGAGGAGGAAGAGGAAGAAGGAAATGAGTCTGATGATAGTGAATCTGGAGATGGAGGAGATGAAATTGAAGGAGGGGATGGTGCTGCAGAGTCAGATGCTGAGGTGACTGAATCTGATTCATCTGATTCTGATGATACACTAGACCAAACACAACCAAGGAGAACGGCGAAGGTTTCCCTTCCTGAGTCGTCCTTTAAACGAGGACGAAAAGATAGTACTGAAAGTGAATATGAACCTTACTCAGAGACTGAAGTACAGAGATAGAGGATAGAAAGATGAGTTAAACAGAAAAATGATAGGCTGTCGGACATCATAATGAGAGAAATGGAAGCAAGAGCCCATGGCCAATCAAGTACTCAAGCCAAGGATACTTGAGTTCATAAGAGTTCAGCTATGTTTTCAGGTGATAGAATCTAGAAATGAGTTCATCGATAGATTCATTCTCTAAATATCTGAAGCACTCATATTGCTTCCTCAGTAGCTCTCTCTTGCTCTTGTTGACATCATTGTTTCCCTCGAACCTCTTCGGCAAAGCCTTCCAAAGATCCTTAGAAGTATCATAACCTCTGAAACTATGAAATAGATCCCTAGTCAAGGCCATAGTTATAGAACCATGTGCCTTCTTTTCTCGGTCAAAAGCCTTCTTCTCTTCTTCATCTAGCTTGGAGATAGGTTTGGGAACGGTTTCTTCAAGAAACAAATATGTTGGATGTTTATATCTCTCAAGGATGGGTATCCATAATGAAGAATCAGTGTACGAGATATACTCATCAAACGTGCTTTCTAGTTAGAATAATCATTTACATTAAGCAGCTTTGGTGGTTTCTGTGGAGTCCCTACCTCGTTGTCATAGTTCAACGAACTACTAATGTTCTGAATATTTGACATGGTGATTAACTTAGTCAAAAATCAGAAATTTCAGTACAATCTGCGCACTTGAGAAATGGCCTTGCACACTTAAAAATTTGGTCTTGCGCACTTGTGATATGCTCTTGCGTACTTAGTAAGTACGGATGAGTAAATGTTAAGTACGCAGGAACAAAAATCAAATATGCAGATAGTTGGTCTTGCGTACTAGTCAAGTACGCAGGAACAACTGAGATTTTTCCAAATATGGTAAGTACGCAGTTCACTTCATCCACCTGCTCCACCAACCTTTTTTGATCATCGGAAAATGCTCAAATCTTGAAGTTTTGAACGAATTGATCAAGCCAAAAGGTTAGAAACTTGTTTCTAACAAACCCTTGATGATCAAAACACTCAAACAAACAACAAAAAGGTTGAATTTTGAAGGATTTTTGCTTCTAAAACAGCGCTCAAGAGCTACCTCTGTTTTATCACAAAAATCAGCAAAATCGGTCACTTCTTCTTGAATAAAGGCTAAAACTTGTGTCGAAAATGCTCCTAACACACTCACAACACTCGGAATCAAGAGTAAGTGCTCTGATACCACTTGTAGGCCCCCATGTGTCTTGGATCGTCACATGCAAGTGTGTTGGCTATCGAACCGGGTGCGGAATGCCCGTGACTAGATGGAGTATCGACAACAACAAGTAAACCGACAACAAACAAGAGTCACTTTAAACTTCATCTATTCTCAATATCAGCCGATTAAAACTTACAGAATGAGAGCGTACTTATCAATTTCTACAATCAGCTATATATACTAACAGACCTGATGCATGCGTACTTAACAAGTGCGCAGGGCTTTGTTCCTGCGTACTTAGCAAGTACGCAGTCTTGTTCTTGCGTACTTGCTAAGTACGCAGGTTATACAACCCGCGCACTTACTAAGTGCGCACAACACTTTGCAAAGACGATTACAAAGATTAGTACATACAGATACGATTACAACTCGATAACCAATACATACAAAGTCAAAAGTACAAGTACAAATACATAAAGAACAGTTACAAAATCAGAGACAACATCCAGAGTGCTTGTCACACAAACATGCTCCAACAATAAATATTGTCCCAGAGTAGTACCTCCAACTGTTATGTTCCTAGGAAAGAATGACGGGTCTAGGAGGGATTTATACACCATACTTTCCTTAGACAGAACATTCAGTTTGTCAGCTAACTACATGCTGGTTAGACGGTTACCCTCTTATTACAGTGACGTTGATACCAAAAACACAAAGCGGGAGGCTAAAACTATAAATATTGCATTTCATATATATAACATTGTTTTACAATAAAGATAGACTGGAATTACAAAACTTGGTTCCTAAACGGAACACAACACTGGACTTATAGTTCCTAAGAACATGTCGTCAACTCAGGCCTTACGGTTATATCAAAACCTGCCCTCAGTCAATCCTAGCCATCAAACTTGGCACCTGCACATCTCCTGGAATGCCAACTACAGACTAGTGGTCACCTGTGCTGAAAAACATTTGAAAATATTTGGATTAGCACAATGCTGGTGAGTTCATAAACAAAATCATATTTTCATAATCATACAATATGAAACGTCCATCCATCCCAATCCCCATCCAGTGGCCACACAAGGACCCTGAGCTTTTACAATATATAGTGAGATCTTCCAGGCCACTGGCATCACAAGTACCAGTCAGTAACGAGAGGATCAGTCTTGCCCCTCAGTCCAATCCCAACACAACTGTAATAAGCGCTATTCATAGGTATATATACATGGAATTCAAATAGGGATCTGACTCGTTTCAATAAAACATTTAAAAACATTTTACATTAGAGCATCGTTTAGAGGAACTCACCTTAATCAGAACCTCCTTCTGAATTAATACAATAAACAACACCTCATGTATACCCTAAATTGTATTATCATAATCAATACACCTATCTTAGGTTTACATAATGGAACCTTAGGGTATTCAGAAATCTTACCTCGACACAATCTACGGCAATTTGCGGTGAATTACGGGAAACCGGACTTTCGAGAGTGGACCGGAGCCTTGGGATTCGTGTCACTAGAGTGTGTGTGTGTGTGTAATCAGAAGTGTGGAGTGTGTGTTTGATGTGCAAAATGATCGAATCATGGTTTCTATTTATAGGCCATCTCTTGACCCGTAGCGGCCCGCTACGCAGGGTGGTGGCAGTCCGCCACCGTCCCTAGCCGTAATTCTGCCTTAAGGACCAAGTAACGGACCGCTACTGGTCCCGTAGCGGACCGTTAAGCACACCTGGCTTCTGGCGGACCGTTACGGACTCGCTAGCGGTTCGCCACCAGTGCTACTTTTGGCGAGTCACATGACACGTGTCAATATACGATGTTTTCCTTCCTCTACACGTAGCGGACCGTTAGGACCTTTGGTAGCGGTCCACCACCGTCTGACTCTCTAAATTTTACAATTTTAGTCTTCCGTCTTTGGAGAACTTACAGTCCAATCCCTAAACTTTGACTTTTGACACTTTTAGCCCCAATATTACTTGGGAATTTTCAAGGTGTTACACTAATATAGTAACATTCAAATAATAATCTATAAACTAAATATGAAACATTCAATTATATAAACAATATTTATATAATCATAAATAATGTAATATTTTAATAAATAATCTAGCAAATAATCAAATAATAAAGTAAAATTTAGAGTAAAAGTTATAAAAAAACAAACACTTAATTTATTAGAGAAAAAGTTCAAAAAATTAAAATATAGGTGACCTGACTCTCGCAGGCGGCAGTGGCAGGTGATCGTTGATTGGGTAGTGGGGGCGACACTTATTAATCAATAGTCGCTTGTTTATGTTTCACTGAATCATGTTCGATGCAGAGGGGGAGGGTTTGACAAGGCCGGTTAATTGTTTAGAAATGAATAATAGATGGGCTTAGGGTAAAAAGTTATTTTTATAAAGGGTTAGTCGCGTTGTGGGCTTATTTATTTATAAGGATTACGTGTAGATCTGTAACCCCCGAAAACCTTTAAAAGGGAGAAAGAAGAAAACAAAAGATCGGGGACTAGTCTGGGTATTCTTGAAAGATGGAAACAAGGGGGAGAAGGGTATAACCCTAGCAACCTCCATCTTGAACCCTCATTCCCCCCAAAGTTTCATCAAATTCGTAGAGAGAGAGAGGGGAGTTCTAGAGAGAGAGAAAATCCAAGAAACACCCCATGTTTGCTCAAGATCTCCTCTAACACTGTAAGGCCCCAAACCAGGCACCCTACAGTTGGGTCTCATTATTGGGTATTCTCTTTAAAAACACCCAATTCTTATATAAAACATACAATAGAAGTCTTACTCAAAATAGTAATCATCTTGTATAACTCATTATCCTTATCAATGTTACCGTATGAATATATGCGCACCAACCCGAGTAGCACCGCTCCCAAGCCAAGATACTTTGTCAATTGAACCCACCTGCAAAACAATCTAACGTACATACAAAGTCAGCTACGCTGAGTGAGTTCTAATAGTTTGTTTTAAGTAGAAACAACCACCTTTCAAAATCATTTATATAAACTCAGGACACCTCGGTCCTTATAAAATGGTTTGTTGTTTACTAACACATAGGTAACCCACTTACCGACCCATTCCCAAAAGAGTCCACCACCCAAGTCTCCTCCACACCCAAAGCCCAGTAAGTTTCACCAACGTGGTTCGAGCTTACCCAATATCGAATCAAGATCTAACACACGTGTCAACCCGAAGTCCGGTTAGCATGACCCGACTCTTAATCTTAGACCCAGCTAGCCCTAACTACGACACACACAAAAGGGCTTTCACACAATAGTCGTAGACACGACCTCATTCTCACACAACACAGTAAATCAGTTGCTTGATTAATAAAGCAATAACATCACGACACACCATTAATAATAAACACTCGTATGCAGATAAAATACATATATTCACAAAAACACATACCTCATCACCATCACCCTCGTCCGGGTTACCCTCATCAGGGCTTTCGATAAACCCAGAACTCATCACTGTCTCCATGGAAATTGTCTGGCTATTACCGTCAGAGGTGCGACAATTTCTGGGATTGGCTGGCTATTACCGTCGTTTCATTAAGGGATTATCCAAGATTGATCAACCCCCTCACTGCTCTAACTCAAAAGAGTAAACCCTATAACTGGGTGACACCCAAGAGTCAACGTTTCAACTGCTTAAACAGAAACTCTGCAGTACACCTATCCTATCTCTTCCGGAGGGAACGGACAACTTTATAGTGTACCGTGATGCATCCATTCAAGGTATTGGTTGTGTACTCATGACTTAGAGTTGGGATCCCTGGTATTTACACTAAAGACATGGAGACATTACTTGTACGGTACCAAGTGCACTATCTACACCGATCACAAGATTCTTCAACATATCTTTGAACAGAAAGAGTTGAACATGCGACAACGTCGTTGGGTCGAACTCTTAAATGACTATGATTGTGCAATCGGATACCATCCGGGCAAGGCTAATGTGATAGCCGATGCCCTAAGCCGAAAGGACACCAAACCCAAACGAGTTCGAGCATTACAACTTACTATTCACACCAGATTACCTGACAAAATCCGTAGTGCTCAACTCGAAGCCCTTAAAGAGAAGAATCTATCGTTGGAAGCCACACGCGGTATGGAGGAGCATTCGCTACTTCGAAGAGCGAATATGGGTTACAATGCATGGGAAATTAAGAGAACTGGTTATGAATGAAGCTCATAAATCTCGGTACTCTATTCATCCAAGGTCTGACAAAATGTACCATGACCTAAAGGTGCTGTATTGGTGGCCGAAGATGAAAGCCAATATAGCCACCTATGTGAGCAAGTGCTTGACTTGCGCAAAGGTCAAAGTGGAATACCAAAAGCCTTCTAGCTTAGTTCAACAGCCAAGGATCCCAATTTGGATATGGGAACAAATCTCTATGGACTTCATAACCAAATTACCCCGAACCCCTAGCGGATGTGACACCATCTGGGTGATCGTCGATCGGCTGACTAAATCCACTCCCTTCCTAGCAATCAAAGAAACCGACAAAATGGAGAAACTTACTCATATCTACTTGAAGTAAGTAGTCTCTCGGCACGAAGTGCCAATTTCTATCATTTCGGATCGTGAAGCTCGATTCACATCACGTTTCTGGCAATCTTTACAAAAAGCTTTAGGCACGCGTCTAGGTATAAGCACGGCATACCATCCTCAAACAGATGGCCAAACGGAACGTACCACCCAAACCTTAGAAGATAGGCTACAAGCTTGTGTGATCGATTTCGTTAACACTTGGGAATCTCACCTGCCTCTGGTGGAGTTCTCGTATTATAATAGTTATCACACTAGCATCAAGGCAGCACCATTCGAGGCATTATACGGACGTAAATGCCGATCTCCTATCTGTTGGGCTGAATTTGGGGATAGCCAACTTATAGGTCCCGAACTTGTATTCGAAACCTCCGAAAAGATCGTTCAAATCCGAAACCGTATGGCGGCAGCTTGTGATCGTCAAAAAAGGTATGCCGATAAGCGTCGTAAATCGTTAGAATTTCAAGTAGGTGATATGGTCCTATTGAAAGTCTCACTTTGGAAAAGGTGTAATTCTCTTCGGTAAACGAGGCAAACTGAATCCTCGTTATATTGGACCGTTCAAAATAGTGAAGAGAATTGTCCCAGTAGCGTTTCAACTGGACCTAGCTGAAGGACTTAGTTGTGTACACGACGTCTTTCATGTCTCGAACTTGAAGAAATGTCTAGCAGACGATACACTCATTGTTCCCCTTGAGGAACTACACATCGATGAAAAATTGTGGTTCGTTGAAGAACCGGTAGAAATCATGGATAGGGAAGTCAAAACGCTCAAAACGCAGTAAAATCCCTATTGTCAGAGTTCGTTGGAACTCGAAACGTGGACCGGAATTCACTTGGGAGCGCGAGGATCAGATGATGCACAAGTATCCTCATCTGTTCAAGCAATCCACATCAAACTCTTAAGGTGTTATTCTAATTTTCGAGATGAAAATTCTTTCAACTAGGGGATGATGTGACAATCCGGACTTTTCAGGTTAACTCTGTTAACCAAATCCAGTTAAATATTAACCTATTTAACCTCAACCCAAACTCTAGGGACTGTTTCTATCAATATTCAAACTCAAACCACAAGAACTAATTATGTAATTAACCTAAACCCAATTCTATTTGACTTTGTAAAGTCAAAATCCAATATTTAAGTCATGTTGACTTTTGAAAGTCAACTAACCATGTGTTTAACTCGATTAAAACCTCAAGAACTATTTCTGCCCTTTTCTAAACTCCAACACAGAAAACTAGAGGGTCCAATTCTGTAATTAAACCAATGTCAATTTCGTTGACCTTAGAAATTCAAACCAGTGTTCATGAGCCATAATCCGTAGGCTTCACGATCGATTTCAGTTGGAATTGTAACTGTTAACGCTTGATTAATGTCATTAACGGTCTTAAACATCAGTTAAAACATCATCATTATCGAATTAAACTGATTAATGGCCATTAAACCCATAACCGTCGTCCCTATCATCAACGATTATCAAATTCGCTCAAATCTCCTATTATTCTCACGAATTGAACGCCTGCACACCTCATTCGACTCCACTCAAGGTTTTGCACACATCAGTATCACCGGAGACACAGCAGGGGACGTCGGGGACTAACCCATCATTATCGCGACTGTGTTTTAGTCGGGAACCATCAATTCGTCATCGAATCTGGTAATTTAACCTACCCTTAGCTTCGTATGAGTCTGCTTATTGAAAACCCTATGCCAATTTGGGCATATATCATCGATTTGATTAAAACCCAGAATCTAGGGTTCATACAATTTCAGTTTAATCGAACCCTACTCCTAACATGTTTTAAATCCAATTAAAATAAATGAATAGTTTCGCAATCCTCTGTATAGTAAAAGCCCTATGTTTATTGAATCAAACAATATCGAATTGTGTAAGATCCGATAACTAGGGTTTGTTCTAAATCTGTTTTGGGGCTTTTGATCTTGAACACATCCTTAATTAAATTAAACCACATCCACAGATTCGCAATGTTTTAATTAGTAAAAGCCCCATGATTTCATTAATTTCTACCATCAAATTCGGTCGAATCAATTATGTGTTCATAACTAGGGTTTTCGGCTTTTATTTCAGTAATTAAACTATCTTTAACTTGTTAGTTTTGCAATTAAACTGTCACACAAACTCGTAATGACTCGATTAACAAAACCCCTATGCTCCTGTGTTTAATCGAAGTCGAAATTGTGGGTTTTGGGACGGGATTCGATCGCAGGTGTTTTTGGGAGGGATGCCTCAGGGACTTGTTTGATAAAACCAATAGGAACCGGGTTCTAATGCGATTACCCTAGCGGGTGGAGTGGTAAGGCAGTGTGTTGGTGGGGAGGGGACCCGGGTTCGAGTCCCTCCACCCTCGATTCTTTTTAAATCAATTTTTAAATGTTATTTTCAATATACAAACTATCCCAATATTAATATATTATTATATTAATATATTTTGTACCCGAAAAATACCCGTAGGTTCGGGTCTAGTTTTATAACCCATATTTTGTATTAATAACCATTTATAAAATAATATATATATATTATTTGCAACTCGTGACTCCGATTTAAAAATAATATATTTATATATATTATTTTCACCACGTTTATAAACAATGTGTAATGGTCAAACCAATAAATAATATAGTTATTTATTATCCACGTTATTATGATTCGAATAAAAATAATAGTTTTATTATTTTTGTCACACAATTAATTATCGTGTTATTTCTATAAGTTTAAAATAATATAATAACTTATATTATTTTCCTAAACCATTATTAAATGGTACAAACACATGAATATATTTATTAAATATTATTGTTCGTAATTAGAGACGTTCGACACGTAACACATTTATCTTAATTATTATATTAAGAAACCTATATTCCCGTGGACACGTTCGTCTACTCTTTAGTACTTAGAATATTTTAAGACGTTCTAATCTTCCGTGTCGTCATCAAAAATCCCATGTGTCCCTAATTGTTATGTTTATAATTCTAGGGCATACGTAAGCCGTTGCAGGCTAACACTTGTGCACCAAATCTCATACTTGTGTGATGCTACCAACTACGCAACGCAGGTGAGTTTCACGGCTCTTTTTTTGTTTTAAATTGGGAGAGAAAACATGCATAGAAACAAACAACATCTATACTTGTTTTCCCATTAGGGGAGAGACATGCACGCAAGCAATCATACTCTTGTTTTCCCGTGGGGGAGAAACAAGTACACAAACAAACATTATTTTACAGGTTTTTTTCATGGGGGGAGAAAACATGACGCAAACTATTTTGATTATTGTAATTCATATGTTATCATTGTTGAGGCTAAGCGTAACATACTATCATGAAAGTCCTCACACACATCGGACCATTAATATGGATTTAGCGAAGGAAAATTTGGTAGTACTACTGGGTTTGACAAGCCCCACCCGCTTTAGTCACGCTAGCTCGTTTGGAGGTCGAACGGGTGAAATGTTAGCCTTAACACATTAGTCAGTGTTGATAGACCTGGCTGGAGGCAAACAAACAAACACATTGTCAGCTTCGGTTGCGAGCGCTTTAGTAAGACATGAACATAGGTTAGCTACTTATTGATAAACATATTAAAGGTACATAATCTGGCACACGCTACTTACAAACTGAAACCTGTGAACTCACCAACCTAGTGTTGACACTTTTCTTACATGTTTTCTCAGGTCGCTAAAGAGGGGATTAGAAACTCACAGTCGTGAAGATCCGAACCTTGCCCAGTAGTCGTCCTCTTGCTCGAACTCCAAACCTGCCAACGTATGATCACATGATTAGATACGTTTTAAAGATACGTCGACTAACACATAAAATAATAAAAATCTCGACAATTGGTCTCAAATGCTCGTCCTTCCGACTTACCAAACCCTTACCTCCACTAACACATGCATCAGATCGTCCTTGCCCCGTATAGGAATCAAGTACCCGAACCGGTTTTATGCATGCATGCACGTCTCATGCCATGCAAACCCTAATTGTCCCGTTCGCGTCCGGCTCGTCCACAGACCTATACGCGCCACCGCGCGTATTCCGTACTATCGCCACCGTGTCCGAACGGCATAAGCCAAGTCGGGTCTATTACACGTCATAAGATACATCAGACTATCAATGATCCTTAAGTAATCTAACTAAGCAACAACCGCACTTCTATTTTTACTTAGATGTGTGGTAGTATCTACCAGAGTCTTAGCTATACTTGTGTGCTCCGAATTAAAATTTTCAAGAATCTTGTTGACATAGTGAGATTGACTTAACACAAGACCATTTTGGGTTCTAGTAATCTTTACTCCAAGAATTACATCCACAAGACCCATGTCTTTCATCTCAAACCTCCCTTTCAACATGTCTTTAGTAGCTTTGATTATATTATCATTACTTTCAATGCTAAGCATATCATGTACATAAAGGCATAATTTCACGTAACCTTCACTTGTGTCTTTCACATAGACACATTTGTCGTACTCATTTATTTTGAATCCATTATCAATCATGACATTTTCAAATTTCTTGTGCCATTGTTTTGGAACTTGCTTCAAGCCATACAAATACTTGACTAATTTACATACTTTTCCCTCATGACCGGGAGCGGAGAACCCTCAGGGTTGCTCCATGTAAATGTCTTCTTCTAAATCTCCATTTAGAAAAGCGGGTTTTACATCCATTTGGTGAACTTCCAAATTTCTCAATGCCGCTATTGCAAGCACCAACCTTATAGAGGTTATTCTTGTCACAGGTGAGTAAGTATCAAAGTAATCTAGACATTCTTTTTGTCTAATACCTTTTATTACTAACCTTGCCTTGTATTTTTCAATACTACCATCGGGTTTCATCTTCCTTTTGAATATCTAACGATACCCAAGTAGTTTACAACCTAGACACGAATAACCGAGTAAAGGTCAAAAACATTTTTTACCGAGTAAAGGTCAAAAACATTAAAACATTGAAGGAAAATGTTATTGCACGACTTGGATCATGCTCCTCGTCAACTTTGAATATCCAACGACACCCAAGTGGTTTACAACCTGGACACGAATAACCGAGTAAAGGTCAAAAACATTAAAACATTGAATCAAAATGTTCTAACAGATCCTTAGCACTTTGACCGATACCCGTGAAAAGGACTTTGGTTAACTTGCCACTTAAACATGACTTATAATCATGAAAAGACTTTTGACTAGTGGAATTCAAAATTCCTACAGTCTGGAGTTTCTTTATGCGATTCTTGTTTATATGCCAAAGTAGACAATGCCATAGATACGCATCATTGAAATCTAATTTCTTACGTTTAGAGGAGATGTTGTATAAGACGTTATTATCATGGACCTCTATCTCATAGATTCCATTGTGAGCCTTTGCAGTAAAATAAAACAAATCATTCAAATATGTAGAAACGAAATCACCATCAAAAACATATTTAAATCCTTGTTCTCGCAAAGCGAAGACAGAAACAATATTCCTAGTTAAACTAGGAATGAAATAAACTTTGTTCAAAACAAGTTCAAGACCAGAAGGAAGTAAAAGAACATAATATCCTACAGCCTTCACCGAGATCTTTTGCCCAATTCTCACATGGAGCTCCAAGTCGCCATGCTTCAGTTTCCTAACTTTCTTTAGTCCCTGCAAATCAATACAAATGTGAAAACCACATACAGTTTCAAACACCCAAGATTTTCCAGACGAAGAGAAGATCTCAATAATGAATATACCTGAAGAGCCCGCTTCTGAAGCTTTGGTCTTCTTAGCAATGTATGATGGACAGGTACTCTTCCAATGCCTAATTTATCCACAATAATGACAAACGTTGTCACTTCGGAAAACAACTCTCTTCATGTCACGCTTTCTTGGTTTAGATATCAGAGTGTTCCTGTATCCCATTTTCATCTCGACAGCCATAAGCGACCCTCGTAGTTCAGAAAAAGGTCCCTCCAACTAAATTTTCCTTGTAGTGACTTACGAACTCTTCGTACTCAACCGAGAAAGACATCAAGATGAAGTCTATTGCCATATCTTGATTGATGGGGGAACCAAGATCTTTCAGGCTGTCAATGTCTCTCATCATTTTATAAAAATGTCATCCCTATTCCTCTTTCCATACAACTTGATAAGGACTTAAGCATTTTAAAATGCCCATTGTTATTTTGATGATACTTTTTCTTCAATTCACAATCCATATCGTATGCAGGATAATATTCTAGCTCAAGAAGAAGTTCGTCACACATTGTTGATAGCATCACAAATGAATCCTCTTTTGAATCCTCAACGTGTTGTCTAGAAAGAACTTTGGAGCCGCTAGTGGGTGGAATCGAGGGAAATGGAATTTCCATAACATACGATCTCCCTTCCTCCTTAAGAACACTTCTCAAGATACGGAACCACACAGAGAAGTTTCCTCCTTCGAGCATTTTTTGATAAAGTTTAGGCTTTAGAGTGAATGCGGAGTCGGAATGGATTTCGTTAGACATCTACAAAATTCAAAATAAATTTTTAGTATTTTCATGCATAACGTCCTAATTAAATTTATAACCCAATTGCAATAATATATAATTAGGAGCGAGATCCCGCTTCACCATAGCTCAGTGAATGGCAGAGAACTCTCCACTGACATGGCTAGGCAGGTAGGTAACGATTACCAATTGTGTCAACTACATAATTCTCGGTTTGAGGTGCATAACAAGTATTGTCAAGCTTGGATATGTTTCCCTCAACTACGCCCACTTTAACGACTTAAGTGATATTTGTCCTTCAATCGTAACCGTAGAGCTGGCCTAAGTAACTCAGGAATCACGGATGTACCTTCAACCAAAACCGTAAGGCCTGATGCAGGTAATTCACTAACACCGGGGGGGTCGGATAGATCTGTTGAAATGTCACAATTTAGGGTGACACAAAAATATTGATTTTAATTCGGGATTTGCTTCAATGTTTTAATTTACCAAGTAAACATCAAAAACAATTTTTACCAAGTAAACATTTTATTTAACGCGGTACGGTGACGGTGGTTGGGTTACTTCCGGCGACGGCAACGACTGCGTGGGAGGACGAGGCTGGTGAACGGCGGCGGCTCGCGGTGGCGCACGATGACGCACGGTGGTGGTGCCAAGTGGCGGGCGGTGGTGGTGCCAAGTGCCAAGTGGTGGTGCCAAGTGGTGATGACGCACGGAAGGGAAGGGGGTCTCCCTTGCGCAGGTTTCAAGTGGAGGCAGAAAAACTGATTAGGATTTTCAGTTTAAGGTTATATTTATAACCTCGCTAATTGTAGACTGCACCCCTGGGTATTAACATTTAATCCCCGACTAATTAACTGTTAATTAATGCTAACCCTTGTAGTTTAACTACTTACAAATAATTAGTAAAACATATTCTTTTAAATGTTTAACACTTAAACATTAATTCATTCGTATTTAATTATTTCTCTAAATAATTAATCACCGAATAAACCAATAAATATTTCATTAAATATTTATTTTTCGAATAATAAAACCGTGTTTTGTGAACTATAATATTTATGACTAAATATTGTCAATTGCTCGTTGTACAAAGTGTAACTCTTTTGATCGTAACTCGATAGTAACGTTGACTTAATTGAAGATCGGACATCCTATATCCAAAAAATATTGATGGTCGCGATGTCGTGTTTACGATGGTGGTGTTAGTAGACCTTGTGAGAATCTTGTCTAGGGCTTGTCAGGTCTATGTCTAGGAGTCGGTTATGTTAACCGGTCTTCAAGTTGATATGGGTGGTAGGTCACAGGTTTGTTGGACCCATAGGGGAGTTGGAATGTTTTATGAATGGTGAATTATTTTATAACTGAAGTGAAGTTCTGAGTTTTAAAAAAAGATGTTTATAACAAGAAGGTCTCTTTTTTTAAGATAAACTGTTAGAACTCCTCAGAGTAGCTGACTTTGTATGTATGTTAGACTGTTTTGCAGGTATGGTCATAACACGATGTCTCTTGGCTTGGGGGCGGGGCTACTCGGGTCGGTGTGTATGCATTCGTATGGTAATGAAGAGTAGAAAAATGATTTTAAAATACGAATACTATTTTGAGTTAGAAGTTCCCCTGTATGTTTTTATAAAGGGTTAAGTGTTTTCAAAGAATACACTGTGATATAACCCAACTGCAGGGTGCCTGGTTTGGGGCTTTACAGGTTGGTATCAGAGCCATGGATTAAGAGAAACTTGGTTTTTTTAAATACCTAAATTAGACCGTAAATGGGACGAAAGTAACAAATGTCACCATGAGTAACCGCGAGCTAAGAGGTACATTTTTCGTATTGAGTTTAATTGTTAGAGTTTCACTTGTGAAGTGTTACACTGTGTGAAGTTGTTTGGTGTGATTAGATGTTGGTGATGCCGTGTAGAATTATGTTATGTAAAGCTGCGTATTGTGGGAATTATATTATGTGTAACTGCGTGGTAGTTAGTGTTTTGTGTGAGATGCATGTGCTTACATTTTGTGGAAGGTAGAAAGCTAGTGTGAATATAATGGGAAACATTTAGAATCCGAGTAGTGACGTGGATAACTGATCACACTTGATCAACGTGATTTGGCGGTCTATTGTTACTCTTATGTTCTGAATTTGTTGCCTATAATAATCAGATAAAAGTTCTATTTTGTGTAGGATTAGATAGCTAAGATGAATTATACGAAGTTGGTCAGATGTGGAGCTCTTGCTAGGAGGAATGCAAGACGACAAGCCAAGATGATGGTTGCTGCAGACAGAAGTACTAGTGAGATGGGAGTAGTGTTGGCGCTTCCCGCGCCGATTGTGTGTAGAGCTTTGGTCGGCAACATGCCGCATGGTTCTATGGTTTGAAAAATCGGAACGGCGCCATTTTGATTAATATCATTTAGTCGGTCAAAAATTATGATTACATTAGTAATTGGGAAGTCAAGTCGTCTCCACGAGGAGTTTGTGGAAGATGCAGTTTAGTCATGACTATTAAAAAGCAACAATTTGCAAGAACTGATTTGAACTGGTTTTAACAATTATGAGAGAAGTAATCCTCTCCGGGGTTCAGGTTTGCAAACACAAGTTAATTCTAGTCTACTTAACAAGCAATCACATAGACATAATCGCACATGGTTCAATTGAATGCAGTGAAAATATTAGAACGAGCTATAAAGAAAACCTATTCAATTATAATCAATTTAGATTAACCAATCGAAACCCAACCCTCTCAATTTTCCTGATATAAAGAAACCTGAGACTGATGAGACTTGAACAACAATTCGAAATCAACCAAAACAGTTTAAAGCATTCAATCGATTAATGAAATCATATGGCTTAAGATTCCAATCAGGATTAGAAACCAAGTCTAAGTAAACCAGTTTAAAGCATTCAATCGATTAATGAAACCTGAGACTTATGAGACTTGAACAACAATTCGAAATCAACCAAAACAGTTTAAAGCATTCAATCGATTAATGAAATCATATGGCTTAAGATGCCAATCAAGATTACATACTGTCACACCCCTAAATTTATTTACTTAATAAATAAATACAGGTTGCAACGATTGGTTCATTACACGATAGCGGAAGCTGTAATAGTGATTTCTAAGACTTGAATACATACACAAATACTAAGACTAAGTAATACAATGATCTAAGTTCTTCTAGATCAACGACAGACTTGAGACCGGATAATCTATGTCCTTCCAACTAGTAGGAATTTATCCAATTATAGCTAGTCTATTCCAACCGTGCCATGGCTATGAATTACCTGAAAAACATACTTAAAAATGTCAACACAAAGGTTGGTGAGTTCACAGGTTTGATTGTTGCAATGTAAAGTGATTTTCCTTGAAAACATTGATATTGTGTACATGGCCATGATACGAAACTGTTTTCCTTGAAAACAATGAAAATATGTACACGGGTTTAATGTAAGGTTGTTTTCCTCGAAAACATGTGATGACTTCATAGTCATAAAACGAGTAGTTTTCCCAATGAAAACATGTGATGACTTCATAGTCATAAAACGAGTAGTTTTCCCAATGAAAACATGTGATAACGTCATAGTCATAAAATAAGTCGTTTTTCCTGAAAACATTGATACTGTGTACATGGCCATAATATGAAACTATTTTCCTTGAAAACTTTGATAAAAACATTTCCACGTAAACGAATGGCAAAACCATCGGTGTATAAGTGATTGGCAGATCCATCTGCATGAAAACGTTTCAATGAATATGATAAACAAAACAAGTAATGTTGACCCATTTGTAGACTAGCTAGGAATACAAATAATATGTACATACATGAGGCATAACCAAACCATGACACAGGTGTTTTGCCCCTCGCTCATACCTCACGAGCAATGTTTGAACACTATGCGGTCATTTGGCCAGAGGGACCCATGGTTAGCGCGACTAACCATGACCGGGGGTGTCAATCCCAATAGTACTATCCATAGAATCCCAGGCTAACCTATAGCTAATGGTTATAAATATGATGGTCAGGGGACTTCCAGCGCTCTATATGTGTTAACTCATGCAAACATAAAGGTCGGGTCTTGTTTTCTTGCTACCATATGAAAATGTTTGTAAGTACGTTTTATGTTTTCCCAAATGTATCAGGCAATGATGTTCCCAAATGTAGTAAACAATGATGTCTCATGTTTTCAAACTTGTAAGCAAGTATGTTTTCCCCCCGGTGTTTCTAAAACATTTAAAAGTCAAAAGGGGGTTGTGAAACTCACCTGAGATTAGCAATTAACTTCTAGCAAATAGGAACTCGAACACGAAACTGAAACTGAAACACGTCCTAAAGCAATAGGTACTTTCAGTTTAATAACATGGCGTCTAATCTGCAAGTTGTTCACCCAACTTACTAGACGTGATTGGAAGACACTTGTCTTAGAAAAATACTTAAGTTGACAACCCGTTGGTGATTTGGTGTTTATTATATGTCCTTATTATTAACAATAAGCAAATACTTGTAGTTACATGAAATCATAAGATGCTTCCAGCATTTGGTGAAAATCGTATAGAATAAAGCTACGTTTTAAAATACTAAGTGACCTCAATAAATTAAGGGCTTTCTGTAATAACTTAATATACATCTTAGGTAGTTATAATAGTATTCACCTTGCTTTAAAAGTAGGTTTAAGTTTGTCAAACAACTAGCAAATCAAGCAATGTTCAAAACAGTAAGTTTTCTGGAGTTACCTAAGGAAAACAGTTGGTTGAGGGTCCAAGACTTATCCTCAAGACATGATCTCCTAGGGATTTTAAAGCTAACACATAATACTAACTTTTAGAACAAGAATCAAGTCATTTGGATCATTTTTGAGCAAGTTATGCACTCTAGAAGTTGACGAAGACATTCTGTTTGAAAAGACAGTTTTGACCTTCTGTGTTGTATAAGACTTTTGACGTACCAAAACTTACTGAAAAATTATGAAACCAGTTGGGTTTGAAAGCTAACTCTTTAAACTTAGTTTTAGACTCAAGAATCGCTCATTTTCATTGAGTTTTGACGGAGTTATGGCCTCACAAAGTCGGGTTAATTTCCAGCACGAATCTGTTAAGAAAGTAACTTGTCCTAAACTTGATGTAAATGATCCAAAGCATGGTTTTTGTGACATAACACACTCAAACGACAAATGTAACATGGATTTGAAAGTATTTCCATAGGTAACACATTAACCCATACATCTTCATGTCTATGAACTTGTATAACTAGTTTAACAACTCAAAAACTCAACAAAACGTGTTCTTTCAAAATGAGCATCAATATCACAAAACCTATACTTTTTATGAACCAAACACACAACTAAACAAAATAATTCATAGTTTATGAATTTTTTATTTAAAATAGTTTATTTTTATGTGTGGTTTCAAAAGTATATGTATTTTCAAGAAGATCTTCCAATCATGGGTGAAAAACGCGGATCTAATAAGAAATCGTAAGTATGAAAGAAAAGATCTCGGATTTACCACTAGACCAAGTAGGGATGACGATTAGTAGAAGATGATGGATGTTCTTTTGCTATCAAGACCCGACTTCTAGCTCCAATCCTCCTTGAATCTCCAATCTTCTAACTTAACCCTTTCTAGATTTTTCTCTTGAATGACAAAGATGGTAATGTGAACGTGTGTGTATATGTATCGATATATGTAGGGAAAAAGAAGAGGTTGATTGAGTGTTGGTCACACTATCATCATAACAAGGTATAGAAGACTAGATGGATTTGATGCTTTCTTGTGATTACACTTGAAATAAATAAGATCTTGTATGACACAAGGCATGGGATGAGATAGGTTTGGTGGTGGATGGCCCCACTTGGGTGGGTTTCGGCCGAGATTGGGTATGGGGTGGGGGTTTGGGTGTTGTCAAGTCATTTAGTTGAAATCCAATGGCTAGTTAGGTCGGTTCTAGTTAGAATACACCCGGTAGGTGACACCGTGATATAATACTCGGGGTAGGAACTTTTAGTGATTAAAACTTTATATCTATATACCTAGATAAATATATATATATATATACATACATATATATATAATTATTAGATGAAACATGGGTTGAGTATAGATCTCAACAAGTCATAATCATTAAGATTTGATGCTGGAGTGGAGTACAAGCAAGGATATAATGATGGTGATGTGACCTTTATGTTGCTTGCATCTTTGGTCATAATCATGATGATTATGACTCTTGAGTGTTGTGTAAGCAAAGCAATCACGATGATGATGTGATCGATTTAGATGCGATATATTACCCGAAATTAATACCCGCTTTAATATCTTTATGGGTTATCACTGTTTATTTTCCTATTAATTCTTAAAAATTACTATTTTGATATAATTTCCTTTGTTAGACTCCTTGACTTTACTTGGTCAAAATAAAACTTCAGGAAGTATATGTTATGAACGTGCATTTATGTAATATGGACATTGACCTGAAATACTGGGTGTCACACATACCAAGTCTAAGTAAACCATATTCACAAGTGAAAACACAAAATCCTACACCCGGAAAAGATCACGGGTGGATTAGCTACTCATATTCATCACAAATCTCAAAACTATTGTTATGGAACTTACAAACATCAAACATAACGAACAATTGGCCAAGAAACAATGAAAATCACCTTCTTGGAGCTCTGGAAACGGCTGGAATCGAATGATGATCAATAATGGGGGCTGACATTGCTTATAACCTAAATTAGGTTAAAAAAAACCTGTAATTTTACTTTCTCGCGTACCGCGAAGCAATACTGGCTGGTCCTTCGCGTACCGCGAAGGATAAAATAGTCCGGCGGGCAGATTTGGCTTTCAAGATCGTCGCGTACCGTGAAGATGTGCTCCAAACTTTTCGCGTACCACGAAGAGTAGAATTTCCATTTTTCTTCTTTTGATCCTTTGATTCTTCCCGTGTGCTTCTCATTCTTGATTAAGCCTTGTTTCCCGCTCATTTAGCACATTAACATGAGAGGCACACTGAAACCAAATACAAACATAAAATGATTTAAAGTACAAAGCTAAAACACTTAAAACCATACAAAACTACACATTAACCAGGGGTTATTTAACACTACATCACATACTCGTGTCATTCCCAGATTCATTATCGTGCCGAGCCCGTAACGGACCTTTATGTCCTGTGACGGTCCATCACCACCGTAACGGACTGTTATCCCCTTGTGACGGTCTGTCACAGTCACAAATTTCCTTTTTGTCATTCTTGGCCCTTGAACTTTTAGAACTTTGCACTTTTACCCCTTGGGCTTTTCTTTAAACACTATTAGCCCTTATGATATTTAGGAATTATCCAGGTGTTACAAGCGGTGTACCGTTCACACATTTGTATTAGTCATACCATCGGATTAATCAACTTAACATTATCATATACCAAGCAGATTCAAACCCCAAAACAATACTCTTCGTGACCTGATCATCCTCGAGATATTTACTTTCCTGCTATATACTATTCTGCTATTTACTCTTCTGTTACACACTTCACACACATTTTTACTTTTCTATCATTTACTTTACTGTTATTTACTTTTCAGTCATGTACTTTTCTGCTTCACAAGCACACAAAACCCACTCACTAACTAAACCGGCTAAACGATAACAAAAGTTGAGTATTGGAACTCGACCGTGTCCATTGATTCGTTACTTGGTTCTTACCTAAACTATATTTAGCTACGATAGGTACACTTGCCTATTGTGTGTATTTTAAGTTAAAGTAATTATCATTTTATAAATTTCAAACCTGATCTCGTGAAATCAACAATATCTCTAAATATATTATTATATAATAATATATTTATCACATCTATACGCATGCTATCAGTGATGCCTTGAGTGCATAGGGTGTTATACATCTTATATATAGATGAACGTTCAGGACGATGTCTTGTGAGAGGTGATGGTTATGTACCTTATGTATGTATGACTGTTTAGGATGATGTCCGGTGTGCGACATCTGTGTTGTAACCCGTGGGAATGGTGTCTTTGTGTCTAGTCTGAGTAGTATGTGTTCTGAACCGTTGGTACGGTCTGTGTGGGGTACGACCGTGTGGACTATGTATGAGTACGGGGTGACGTGTCACAGGAGCCACCATAGTGATGAGTAAGTGATGGGGTTCGGAGGTTTGTGTATCTATGAATGACGTGGTCATTTCGTATGCATGTGGGTTTACTCATGTCTAGTAGTTTGTGTGTGCACAGGGTGCGACTTAGGAGTTTGGGTTACTAGTTACGTATGTAGAAAATTGTATGTTCTGTCATTTTTAAATGTCGTTAAGTGTTCTTTTAGTACACGATTAATCATGTGTAAGACGTGTAGTTTGTGTGCTCAGGTATAGTACTTCTTTCTTTGATATTTTTCTCGACGTCTGATGTATCGAGAAGATGCGTGATGTTTTGACGCTTTTCTAGACGATCGGCGAGGTGCTCTTATGAGATGCCTATACTTATATCTTGTAATTTCGGAGCGCGAAGCCAAGGGACGGAATTGTGGGAGTTGATGCTGAAAGCGTTTGCATGAACGCTTGATCCGTAGATATTTATGGTGTGTCAGAATGACGACGCTAGCGACTTCAGCGCGGAGTAACGAAGTGACATAATGGTCTTCATGGATGCATTCCATATGAAGGATTCGGTGGACATAGAATAAAGGAAGAGTCGTGACGTTCTCTCAGAACGAGGCGACGGATAATCGAGGCATATGCTAGGACGGACTTCATGTTCGTACTTGACGAATAAGACACAGTCGGTAATCGCGTGGTAATGATAAAGAAACGACGAGGAAAGGTCTACGCTGGTAAACATATGACTAGATAAAGGCGAGCTCTCGTGATGTATCGGCTGAGGCGGATACTTTGTTTTCGGAATGAACGTGATTGTGGTATGTGAACTCTTGGGAATCATCGAAAGACTGGACGGGTTTTGCACAAGCTCCTGAAGATTATCTGAGAAGGACGAACGAATGAACCTGATGAAATGGAACAAGGCAATTGTGCTTAAACTTCGGGAAAGCATCGTAGGATGGCGATCAGGGTATGAGACGAGAAGCATGACGATCTAATGTTGGTAAAGTAACGAAAGGTTCAATAGAGTAGCAAGACAATCAGGAATATGTAAGTGAAAACTACAAGTCCCAAAGTTGATAGCTGGCAATGGGGAAAACTTCTTTGAACACCAGGGATGGTGGCCGAGTTGGAAAGTAAAATAACAATGATGATATACACAAAAGTGAACGGATGGCACCTAAGGACTAGGATGCACCAGTCAAAGCAGAGGGATGTGTTGTGTTGATATGTGCCGACATAGGATTCGAGGATCAACAAGTAAACTTGTAACATCCCGAAAATCAACAAGTCAAAGCAGAAGGATAAGGGGGTAGACTTGTAACATCGCGATAATCGACAAGTAAATGAGTCGGGCTTATGGGAAACCCTAATCCCTTGTAAGTGAGGTGGTTAGTGAGGATTTTCACGTGAAGCATGATTTAGCATAAATTAGAGGACCCGGTTAGCCAATTAATGTATAGTTCGAGATCGAAACGCGTGAGATAGAAATTAAGGGACCTGGATGTAAATTATGGTGGTTTAAATACCACTTAAAGGGCAAACACTAGGGCCATATCGGCCCTAGGTGTGCGACGGTAGTAGAACGACGCAAGGAGGAGGGGACGCGAAGGAGAAAAGCTTCTTCGAGGTTTCTAACATTGGGTCATGATCGCATGACTTCTTAACTTTGAAAAGTTAATCCTCGTTCGTGTTTTGTTATGTTATACCTTCGTGTGTGCATGGATTGTTAGGGTTTCAGTTTGGTGATCAGTAATGACATGTGGTAGCCGTGATGGTGGCTGACCCGACGGCAAGTGCGGCTCGACGACGATGGTGAGGGTGCGTATGGTGGGCATCGGTGATCAGCTAATACGGCGGTCATGGTGGTGTTCGACGGTGACGGTTCTAGGGGATGGAAGTGGTGCCGATGATGATGACGATGTTGAAGCGCAACCGGCATTGGTAGTTGGGAATTGTGAGGTCGAGATGGCATGATGGTGGTGCTAGGGTGATCGACATTCGAGAAGAGAGAGAGATGGTTATGGTGTCCTAGCCGGAACGGGTGATGGCGACGGTGGTGCTAGGTGGCGGCCGTAGGCGAAGACGGTGATGGCCACGGGTGAAGCGTGAAGGGACATGGTGGTGCACGGTCAAGTTAGGGTTTGCATGGCGGTGTTACGTGTAGGCATGGGACCCAGTTCGAGTATTCGGGTTCTAAATGGGTCAAGAACGATCCGATTCACGTGAACTCGTGAAACTAGGATTTTGTGAGGAAGGAATGACGAGCCGATGAGACCGATTGTCGGGATTTAATTATATATTTTGCGTTATTCGGCGTACGATTAGAATGTATTCTGATCATGTGATCATATTTTTGACAGGTTCGATTTCGTGCATGGACGGACGGGTTTCAAAGCATGGTTTTGATCTTCGTAACCAGTGAGTTTCTAATCCCCTTTTTACTTGTTTTTGGGGCTATCGTACATACTTACATGTTTTATTGCATATATAAAGGCGTTACGAGAAATGGGTTAAACCGTTGAGTTTTACGAGTCAACTATATCCTTTTTAAAATAATTCTAAGGGTCATTGTGGTGTCCCTAGGTTGTGTGGGTTAGATGTCGGTATGACACTAGTATGTCGTATAATGTCTATTGGGATAAGTCTGATGATGAATCTAGGAGTTATGTGGGTGCGTATAGGGTATGTGTTTAGTCACACACGTAAGTGATCCGTGTAAGGATGGTGAGTTGTAGTACATGTACATCTAGTGTCATGTGTGTATAACTTGTTTGTTTTGTGTGCTAGCATTGTTGTTCGTGTCTACGGCCAACGATGATGTGAAGGAGTTGGTCCTTCGAGGTTGTCACCATGCAGGAGGATTAGGGGGTAGGCTTGTAACATCCCAAAAATCAACAAGTCAACGTAGAAGGATAAGGGGGTAGACTTGTAACATCCCGATAATCGACAAGTAAATGACTCAGGCTAATGGGCAACTCGAATCCCTAGTAAGTGAGGTGATTAGTGAGGATTTTCATGTGAAGCTTGATTTAGCTGAAATTAGAGGACCCGGTTAGCCATTTAATGTATAGTTCGAGATCGAAGCGCGTGAGATAGAAACTAAGGGACCCGGATGTAAATTATGGTGGTTTAAATACCACTTAAAGGGCAAACACTAGGGCCATATCGTCCCTAGGTGTGCGACGGTAGGAGAACGACGCAAGGAGGAGAGGACGCGAAGGAGAAAGGCTTCGACGAGGTGTCTGACGTCGGGTCATGATCGCATGACTTCTGAACTTCGAAAATGTAATCCTCATTCGTGTTTTGTTATGTTATACCTTCATGTGTGCATGGATTGTTAAGGTTGCAGTTTGGTGATCGGTAATGGCATGTGGAAGCCGTGATGGTGACTGACCCGGCGGCAAGTGCGGCTCGACGGCGGTGATGAGGGTGATCATGATTTGTGTCGGTGATCATCTAAAACGGAGGTCACGGTGGTGTTCGACGGTGATGGTGCTTGGGGATGGAAGTGGTGCCCGATGATGATGACGATGTTGAAGCGCAACCAGCATTGGTAGTTGAGAATTGTGAGGACGAGACGGCATGATGGTAGTGCCGGGTGATCGACGGCCGGGAAAAGAGAGAAATGGTGATGGTGTCCTAGCCGGAACGGGTTACGGCAACAGTGGTGCCCGGTGGTAGTCGTAGGCGACGACGGTGATGGCCACGGGTGAAGCGTGAAGGGACATGGTGGTGCACGGTCGAGTTAGGGTTTACATGGCGGTGTTACGTGTAGGAATGGGACCCGGTTCGAGTATTCGGGTTCTAAACAGGTCAAGAACGATCCGATTCACGTGAACTCGTGAAACTAGGATTTTATGAGGAAGGAATGACGAGCCGATGAGACCAATTGTCGGGGTTTAATTATATTTTATGCGTTATTCGGCGTACGATTAGAACGTATTCCGATCATGTGATTATATTTTTGATAGGTTCGGTTTCGTGCATGGACGGACTGGTTTTGATCATGTAATCAGTGGTTTTGATCATCCCCTTTATACACGTTTTATTGCATATATAAAGGCGTTACGTGACATGGGTTAAACCGTTGAGTTTTATGAGTCAATTATATCCTTTTTAAAATAAATCTAACGGTCAATGTAGTGTCCCTAGGCTGTGTGGGTTAGATGTCGGTATGACACTGGTATGTCGTATAATGACTTTTGGGATAAGTCCGATGATGAATCTAGGAGTTATGTGGGTGCGTCTAGGGTATGCGTTTAGTCACACACGTAAGTGATCCGTATAAGGATGGTGAGTGGTAGTACATGTCCATGTAGTGTCATGTGTGTATAACTTGTTTGTTTTGTGTGCTAGCATTGTTGTCCGTGTATACGGCCAACGATGATGTGAAGGAGTTGGTCCTTCGAGGTTGTCACCATGCAGGAGATCTGGAAAACATCGTGTGGGTGACGTTTCAGTCATTGTGTAGATCACCAGGTTGTCATTTTTTGATGTGACGAGCATGAAAGTCGGCGGACTCGAAAGGGAGTGTCGCGCGTCCATTGATGGGCCTTGTAGGGGAAAAATTGAGACCCGAACGGGGGTGCTCTGAGATGATGAATATCCCAATGGGGATAACTCTGATGAGGGTGATGATGATGAGACAGGTGAAACCCTTCGAAGGTATATCTCATGTCTATGATTTATTGTATATTAAATCTTGCTTGGCCTTAGTGATAATGATGTGATAGTAATATTAGTTTGTGTGCTTAATATTGATAGTCGCGATGTCGTGTTTACGATGGAGGTGTTAGTAGACCTTGTGAGAGTCTTGTCTAGGGCTTGTCAGGTCTATGTCTAGGATTCGGTTATGTTAACTGGTCTTCAGGTTGATATGGGTGGTAGGTCACAGGTTTGTGTTTTGGTAAGTTCGATCTAAATCGGTGAGACTTATAGGTTATGGTTATGGGTTGAGTCAGGGTTTGTTGGACCCCTGGGGGATTTGGTATGTGTTAGGTAACATGGGTTACCGATATGAATGATGAATTATATTATAACTGAAGTGAAGGTCTGAGTTTTATTAAAAATACGTTTATAACGAGAAGGTCTGTTTTTAAGATAAACTGTTAGAACTCACTCAGCTTAGCTGATTTTGTATGTATGTTACACTATTTTGCAGGTATGGTCGTATGACGATGTATCTTGGCTTGGGAGCGGTGTTACTCGGGTCGGTGTGTATGCATTCGTACGGTAATAAAGAGTAAAAAAATGATTTCAAAATACAAATACTATTTTGAGTTAAGAGTTTCGGTGTATGTTTTTATAAAGAGTTAAGTGTTTTCAAAGAATACACTGTGATGTAACCCAACTGTAGGGTGTCTGGTTTGAGGTTTTACAACAACGCCATTTTTTTGTGGAGAATAAGGGGTGGTACATTGATGCATAATTCCATTTTGTGCACATAAAGATGCAAAAGGTGAGACATATTCACCTCCCCTATTACTTCTCACAACCTTGATTTTCTAGTTGAGTTGACGCTCAACCTCATTCTTGTACAAGATGAACTTGTTTATTGCTTCATCCTTACTCTAAAGTAAGTATATATAGCAATATCTTGTACTATCGTCAATAAATGTGATGAAGTACTTATTTCCACCTCTTGTGGGTACCGCTTTTAAATCACACACATCAGTGTGAATTATATCAAGGGGTTCGGTAGTTCTAACAACCGATTTTTGTGGATTTTTAGTAAATTTGGATTTTGCACATGTAGTGCATTTTAACTTTGAATCGATATGGATTTCGGAATGCTATTTAAATTAATTAAGCGTTTAACAGTTTGAAAATTTACATGACCAAGACGCGCATGTGAATCAATAGAATTAGACAACTCAAGCATATAAGTAGAAGTACTAGGCTTGTCATTCATTTTGTTTTTCACAACCATTACACTTAATTTAAACATGGCATTAAGGGCATACCCTTTGCCAACAAACATTCCCTTCTTGGTCAACACAACCTGATCGGATTCAATACAAAGTTTAAAACCAAACTTATTGAGCAACCATCCCGAAACAAGATTGTTGTGAATCTCAGGAACATACAAAGTGTTGCACAAGGTGAGTTCTTTTCTCGAAGTCATCTTCAAGATCACATCCGCTTCACCCTTGATGTCGGCGGTTGCTTGATTCCCCATGTAGAGCTTTGGATCACCCGTCACCTCCTTAAACGTATTAAAGAGACTTTTGTCACCACAAACATGGTGGGTAGTTCCCGTGTCAATGCACCATCCTTGCGGTTTGTCACCCGCAATATTAACCTCGGTGATCATTGTTGATGCCTCGGTGATCATGGCAATAAGAGGCATGTCTTCATCCTCAACCATGTGCGCCCTCTCACGCTTTGGAGCCTTGCAATTTCCGTCTAGGTGACCATTTTCACTACAATTGTAGCACTTTCCTTTGAAAGCACCATTTTTCATCTTCTTCATGCCCCCCTTTTTGGGACCAAGGTTCACAACCTTTTCCTTGCCTTTCCCCCTTTTTGTAGCCTTCGTTGCTTTTAGAGGATTAGCCATGTTCCACCATGTTGGCCTTAGCCGAAATTTGCACTTGACCCACTTTAAGAGCCAATCTATTGTCTTCTTCAATACGAAAACGAACCACAATGTCTTCAATTGGCATCTCCTTTGTTTTATGTTTTAGGAAGTTTTTAAACTCCACCCAACTAGGAGATAATTTTTCAACCATTGAAGCGACTTGAAAGGTCTCACTAAGGACCATCCCTCAGCATGAAGGTTACTAAGTATAACTTGTAACTCTTGGACTTGGCTAATCACAGTTTTCTCAACAACCATTTTATAGTGCAAGAAATGGGCGACCACAAATTTCTTTTGCCGGCATCCTCCGTTTTATATTTGCTTTCTAACGACTCCCGTAATTCTTTGGCGGTCGTTATCTTGCAATACACATTATACAAAGCGTCCACAAGGTCATTCAACACATAGTTGCGGCACAAGAACTCGTAATATTTCCAAGCATCCACGGTGCTCACATGTTGAGCGTCGGCCTCACCCTCAACGGGTTTTGGAGGGGACTCAATCAAAAACCTTGCTAGGTTCAATGTGGTCAAGTAGAAAAACATTTTCTGTTGCCACCTTTTGAAGTGCAACCCCGAAAACTTTTCGGGTTTTTCCGCATGGTTCGCAATCGTTGTTGTGATTTGGTTACCAACCAATGGTAACATGGAAGAAGAAGCGTTTGGTGTAGCCATTTTCTTAAACTTGAACACAAGTTAGAAAATAATAAAGGTAAACAAAATTAGGAAGGTTTAAAATCTACAGAAGGTTTAAGTCAAAAAAATAAAACCACTTTCTTTAAAAAAAGATAAAACCAACAGAAGGTTTAAGTCAAAATATAAAACCACTTTCTTAAAAAAAGAAGAAGAAGATAAAATCTACAGAAGGTTCCAATCATAATATTTTTTTTAAACGTAACGTTGTTTTTTAAAAATTTGTTTAAGATTGTAGGAATCATCCGCCAAAAATATAAGACTTACACTTGTATAAAATCCAACTTACAATACAAGAAATAAAGAAAGTAGTAAATTACAATACTTTTACAATTGCAATAAAGAAAATTACAAAACAGAAATCGAAAACTAGTTTCGTAATCGAGGCTTCGTGTTTAACACGGGTCCCTTAAAACAAATTCAGTGTCTCCCAGGAGAACTCAAATGTTTCTCAGGGTACACCGGCCGAACCTGAGTGTATAGCCGGGGAGGACACTAAACCTGTAAGAATACATTGAGAAGAAGAGAGTAACAGTAGAGAGTTTTTGCAAGTTTACTGTTATGTTCTATGATTTTCAGTGTGTTGAAATGCCAAGCAAGTCTTGGTATTTATACTGAAATAAGAATCGTAACAGCTGATCAGATTTAAAAAACGAAAATAAAGATAATTAAACGTCTTCAATGCTCTGTATTTGGTTTTTGAATTCTGATTCGTAACTATCAAATACTTAAGTCTGAAGAGTTGGTCCACATGAAACTGTTCAGCAAAGTGCGAAGTGCAAATTGCACCATCAAAACGCCACATTACGCCCATTGCCCTCGTCCCGAACCCGACGTGGGCGCGTCGGGTGCTCCGCACCCTCTTGTCTCCCACTGAGTGTCATTACTTATAAGGTAACAATTCTAAAGGAGTGTTCCTACTTATATCCCACTCAAAGGTTTGTCATCCTACCTATGTGGATACAAGTTTCCCCACTTTTCTACTCGAGAAAAACTGAATTTTCACAGCTCTAAATACCCAACTTTGAGCATCGATATCGTATTTATCTTAGCTCCGTTTTGAACATGGTTTGTTTCCTAGCGAAGGTCTCAGGTAAGAAAACACAAACCCAGAAAGACATAAGAATATTAACATCAGTTACATATATTTATTTATGTCCAAAGTTGACAAAAAGTCATTTTGCAACTTAATGAAAACATTTATTTTTCAACCAAAACTTCGACAAAACATAGGGCTAATAATACACGCATCCTAAATTCACCTCTTATTTTAATGATAATAAATATATAAACATGAAATGCAAATTATATAAGTATATAATATATAGTTATACACATATACACACATGTGTACATACATACATACTTACGTGAACATAAAAACCTACGCACACATGTACGTATATACATATATGCATACATACATGCACATATACATATGCATGAACATAAAAATAAATACATAAATATATATATGCAAGTACATGCGTACATATCTAAACCTATACACATAATACACGCATATACGTCCATACATACATACATACGCATATGTGATATGTATATGGAGATAGGCGATGACTGTGGTTCTAAAACTGGGAAATTGGTTGTAAAATATCACATTGAAAAACGCCAAAGAACAAAGCAATGTAGGTCCAATCAACGACCTGTTTTTTTAATATTTTAAAGGTTGATATAACATTTTGGACTTGGTTCACTCTCCAATTCTTTTCTTTTCCTTCCCCACCATGTGGTGAACACAAGTTAAGATTTTAGTGTAATATTAAGGAAGTTAATTCACCTTTTCGTTGTTACTCTCCCCCCACACCACATGACAATCTCTTTCAACGTGTCACCTTTTTATGTTGCTTTTCTACCTTAATTTAATATCCTTTATAATTATAAGGTAATATTATTTGAAAAAAAAAATCTCTCTTCTTGATTTATACATATGTATACATATATATATAGACCGGAGAGTAATGTGTTAAACGTAAGAAGCTACCAGAATGACACGTGAGATAAAGGGTATTGTGTCAACATAAGTTCCGCTATAAATCATAATATTCACACTATAATCATACTATTCAGGGGCGGATCTTATAAGGGGCGGGAGGGGGTCCCGGCCCCCTGATTTTGGATTTATAAGTTCTAATTTTAGCCTATTACGTGTAGATAATTTAGATAGATTGTGATTGGGCCCATCTTATCCAATAGTCCAATTTCAATTTTATTTTTCTAGCCCAAAAACAAATCTCACAACCTCAAATACCTTAAAGGTCGTCGGGCTGAGTTGTAATTCTTCTTCATTTGTCGTTTATGTGTAAGAACTGGATGTTTTTTTATTTATTTATGGTCTTTATTTGGTGAAAAAAATTAATTTTTTATGTGTAATCTTTTCGGCCCCCTACTTTAATTGTCCAAGTTCCGCCACTAACACTATTAAGTTATTCATATTATAATCATGTTATAATAATACTAAAATCACGTTATAAAATCATGTTAGTTATGTACAACACGCTATAATCGATGTTTTTTTAAAAAATCATTTTTTCTAATATATATATATATATATACTATACTCGGATTAAAGATAATAAAATTCTCGATTTTATTGTGTAACTCTTTTAAAATATAATTAAATATGTAAAAGTTATTTGAGTTTAACAATAACAAAGGAACTAGATCAAAGTCAATAATTGTGGTTTTCTCAGTTTGCCCCTCCAAACTATCTAATACGTTTACTTCAAACGGTGCGGCACCCCATAAATCTCAACTAACAGTTGCGATTACTTCTTACACTTCTCACCTTAAAATTACTTTGTATTTAAACATTTCTATATATATATATATATATATATATATATATATATATATATATATATATATATGGGTGTGTTCATGTAACACCCTAAAAATAATGGAAATAAATTAATAAAGATGCCTTATGAAGATTTTAGTAAAGGAGGGATTGATTTGGTATTTACCTTAAACTGGGCACTCCACATATAAAAGCCCTTTCCACTACACAAAACCTTTAACACCTATAGCTCCAAGTTCTCACCATTTTAGTTTTCAGAGGAGGTTCTCAGCTAAGGGAAAGAAAGAAAGGACCGGTTTTTTGGGAGCTTTATTACGTACCAAGGTTGTCAAGGGAAGAAGCAAATGTCATAGGACAGAAACTACGTAAGCTTTTCAGGTAAAACACGATCCGAAAGCTATAGTTTTGGTGTTTTCGGGATTACTGAGCAAATGGAACTATAATCCATAAAGTTCCAAACTTTAAGTGTGATTTACCCTAAAAATTCATAGATTTGGTATCATGGGGGTGTAAAAAGTACTCTTAATGATTAAAGTTAGAAACTTTACGTTAATTTTGAACCAGATCTAAACCATGCAAACAAGGGTTTTGGGGGGGTTAGTTCTCGGCCCTATAGTTATCGTGGCCATGAAATGCCGAAAAAGGTTGCAAGTTCATGGCCTATGGATTCTCGGCATCATGATCCTTATGAACAAAGTACTCGGCTCATGTTCATGATTCTAGTGCTTGGTATCTAGTTCTCGTGACCTAGAACACACCTAGTTCTCGGGCCTAGACATACGGGACGAGAACTTCAGAGTTCTCGGGAATTTGATCAACAAGTACTTTCTAAGTTCTCGTTGTAGAATGCGGGACAAGTTCATTATAGGAATGTTCAAATGGGTAAGGTCTTAAGATTTCTTAAATACTTACATACAGGTGGTGTGTATGCAATAAATTCTACGGACCCGACCTAAGCGTTAGTATACGTACCACGTACCTCAGGTGAGTCAAAAATCCCTATTTACTTGTTTCTAGGGTGATGTGCATACTTAATGAACGTTTATGAAATGACGAATGAAATGAAATGTAATGTAATGTTTACAAAAGAACAGTTTACGAAAGAAACGATGTTTGAAACAAGAACGCTTATGAAAGAATGTTATGAAACGGAATGTTATTAAGGAATGGTTTTAAATTAATGAAAAGGGTTTTGTAAATGAGTGGAACGTTTTATGAAAAGAAATGGGCAAAGGATTTAAAGAGTCATGACATGTCTAATAAAGATAAAGAAAAAATTGACGAATGAAGTCGGGGGATGTAAGTCCCTAACATTATGGCACGTTTTGCCATAAGTATAGCAGGGTTAGCGCTTATGTGGCCTATCAATGGGTATGACGGTTGTGCAACTGGCAAAGGAAAGGTGACGACGGTCACTCGGGGTTAACGTGGCCCGTGAATGGTGAATGTTATTACATTATCGACCTATGAGTCGTAAGGGCGATGAAAGGAAACGAAACGAAATGGAAGGAACGGTAACACAGATTTAGACAAATAAATGTATGACATAAACGAATGGTAAATGTTGAATGTTAAAGATTAAAAGATGAATGAATGATAAGCCCTATTTTCTTATAAATGATTTTAAACCCTAATGACTGATTGAATTATAAAACCATTTTCTTAAAATGAATGAAAGACTTGAACTCACCAACGTTAGCTGACTTTTAGTATGCATGTCAGGTTAAGGATAGAGAAGTGATGAATGGATGCTGCTTGGCTACTCGAGGAGTTACCCGACGATATGAGACTGGCATCCCCTATGTTTGTTTAATCGCTGAATGTTAAAGACAAAGTTTTAATTTATCGCTATTTGGAAATGATGTAATGACATTTATTCCGCAACTTAATGTTATTCGAAGTTTAAGAACTGTTTGTGAATGAGTAAATCCAACACGTAAGGCCTCCCGAGTTGGGGCTTTACATTTCATGAGAAAACCACATAGTTATGCGAAACCACTAAGAAAACTAATTCTAACCAATCATATAACAGTAATTATTTTTTATTTTATTTTATTTATAAGAGTATCAATGTAATATTACATATTTTTATCAAAAATATTATTTTATGTATACGTAACTGCAATTTTTTTGTTACCTGTTTACATATATGTAACACTATGTGTTACGTATACGTAACCCAATACTGAAAATTATTTTTTGGTGAAAATGTGTCTTATTACATTGATACTCTTATAAATAAAATAAAATAAAAAATTATTATTATATGATTGGTTAGAATTTGTTTTTAGTGACTTTCACGTAACTATATGGTTTTCTCATGAACCCTTATAATATATATATATATATGGTTATAAGATGATGACAATACTCCAACTATGTATGGATGTATCATGAACATATAGCCTACTAGTTTAGAATCTCGTGTATTACACGAGTTGAATAAAATATAACGTAATATGTTAACACGTAAATTCGTCAAAATATGTTTTAAATAAATGTACTTTGACGTGACAGTTATAAATTCTGTTAAGTTAATTTGTAAAACATTTTTTTAACTGAATATTATTTTTTTATGTAATTAATAAATGTAATTCATAATAAATTCATTTGGTTAATGATATAATAACTATCCATAATTAAATAATAAGTATCCATAATTAGATTTATATTAAGTATATAAAAATATATTCTTTAATATAATTATTTAATATGGTCCACGTGTTATTTAATTCGGGTAAATGGTTTGGGAGGAAGAAAAGAAAGTGAGATTGAAGGATAGAGTGACACGTGATAAAAAAATATAATTATTTATTAGGTTAAAGATTTGTAATGAATAAAATCATGAAATCATTGAAGCATGTCTCAAACATCTTACATACAAAAGAGAAATTTGCAATCTATGTTCATTCTTATAAACCAAAAGGGAAAAGAAACTATAAAGTTATGGTTTCTATCTACTTCCTATCCTTATCTAATAGAAATAAAGGTGCATAATATAATAATAATATTATTATTATTAGTACTTTCTTACTCTAAAATCCCTAAATCATGCTCTTACATAAATCTGAAGATAGAACCATCGAAAACCCCAGCCTAATTGGTTTTAAGGTTTTTAATAGGAAGTCATGAAAATTATATGGTAATTTTACGGCATGGTTTGGTTAACGATGTATGGCCACTTATGAATTGAAGTGTTTATGTTTATGTCAATTTTTGAGGCTTCAACATGATATGCTACAAACGAAAACGGCTCCCACCAAATTGATGTTGAAACTCCATGGTATGGTTTGTTTTGTATGGTCTTTACACATCCTCCATACTTGTCCACGACTTAATCTTATCATATATGTATGAGTAAATTTCGGTTTTTAGTTCATGTGGTTTGCTCAAAATAACGTTTTGAGTCCAATAGTTTTAATTTCACTTTTTGAGTCCTCATCATTTGTCAATTGTCTCAATCAACTAGACGTCTCTAACACCATCCATTAGTACCATTAAATATTGTGTGATATGATCATAATACCCTTCTCTCTCTATAACCATAAATACAGGAACACCCCCCCCCCCTCCCTCCCCCTCCCCCTCCCCCTCCCCCTCCCTCCATCCCCCTCTCTCTCTCTCTCTCTCAAATTAAAAACACCCAAAATAACCATAAAGAGACATCAAGAGCCATAGATTCAATCTAGATTTCATAAAAGCAATAAAGAGTGATTTTGGATCTTTTTTGCTTATGAATACAAACAAGTAAAACAAAAAGTATAAACCACAGTAGAACGAAAAGGATCAAAGCAAGAAACTTTGGGATGATAAAGTTGGTGGGTGCTCTTCGGAGATCTGATTAAGTTGGTGGGTGCTCGTCGGAGATCTAATTAGGTGGTAGTGGTGGGTTTGGCCGGAGATGGTCAGACTTGTTGATGGTTGTGTTAGGTGGTCGATGGTAGCTGTGAAGTGGTGGTGGTTGATAGTTTTTTAAGAAATTTTGTGGGTGGGAGATGACATGGAGATCTGACCAAGTTTGTGGGTGCTCGTCGGAGACACATCAGGCGGTGGTGGTGGTGGGTTTGGCCGTAGATGGTCAGATCTGTTGATGTTTGTGTTAGGTGACCGATGGTGGATGTGGAATGGTGGTGGTGGACGGTTTTTCAAGAAGGTTTGTGGGTGGGTAAGGATGGCAAAATAACCCGAGCCCGACGGGTATACCCGAAACCTGAAACATTTGGGACGGGTATCCCGAAACCCGACGGGTACGGGACCGGGTATGGGATTAGTTTTAAAAAATTTCGCGGGTATGGGATTAGGTGATACGCTGCCCGATTACCCGACACCACATACCCGTTTACCAGAACCATATACCTGAAAATTTTTAATTTTTATTTTCCCTTAACTCATGTCTATGAATGCTTAATTTTAGTAGGTTATTATGTGTAAAAATAATTTTTCTTTTGAAATATGTATTTATAAATATAAAAAATAGGGTCACAGAAAAGCACACGACACATACCCGACAGGTATTGGCCAATACATACAAGTATGCTCGATACACGATACCTGATACTCACGTGTAATATCCCGAAAATAAAGACAAATAATAAACGGGTTTTTATTGTGAGATAGACGGAATAAATGAACGAAGATACGCGGGCCGAGGATGGGCCGAGTGGGTTGCGAAAATGGGCTTAAGGAAGGAAAGCCCTCTCCCTTAGATACCCTAAGCCGAGTGGGCTGCACAAATGGCGGTCGTTGGGACAGTCACCTGCCATTGGCCGAGTTCTCCTACGACCATAGTTATCACACGACTATAGGTATGCCGCCTTATGAGAAGATGTATGGGAGAAGATACAGGACCCCGGTCTGTAGGGTGAAATAGGATAGAATGAATTAGGAAGTCTCGAAGTTGTTAAAGAGACATCTGAATGATTTGATCAAATCAAAAAATGAATGAAGACCGCACAAGATCGCCAAAAATCCTATGCAGATAAGAGACGAAGGTCTATTGAATTTAACGTGGGGGACTGAGTGATGTTGAAAGTGTCGCCATGGAAAGGAACCATACGATTCAGGAAAAGAGTAAAATTAACTCCGAGGTTTGTCGGACCATTTTGAATATCGGCACGGGTTGGGGACAGAGACGGATGGAGTTGTCTGATGAGTAAGTGGGATTCATCCTACGTTCCATGTGTCACACTTGCGAAAGTGTTTAGCGGATGAATCGGCTTACGTATCGCTTACTGATATCGAGGTCGACAATAGCCTTAACTATATTGAAGAACCCGTGGCCATCTTAGACGGAAAGGAGAAGCATTTACGTAATAAAGTCATCTAATTGGTTAAGGTACAGTACTAAAAGCATCGAAAAGAACTGGAAGCCACTTGGGAGACAGAGACGGATATGAGGGAGTCGTACCCTCAGTTGTTTAACTTATGACAGGTTTCGAGGACGAAACCTATTGTAAGGGGGGTAGACTTGTAACATTACAAAAATAACGACAAATAATAAACGGGTTTTTAATGTGAGACAGAAGGATTAAATGAACAAGGATACGCGGGCCGAGGATAGGGCTAGTGGGCTGCGCAAATGGGCTTAAGGGAGGAAAGCCCTCTCCCTTAAATACCCTAAGCTAAGCCATTTCTTTCATTTTCACCAACTTAAAGAGAGAAAACCGTAGAGAGAGAGTGATGGATCGGCTCGAGATCATAGCAGCGTGTTACTCCATTGCTCGTGTGAAGGTTCTCCAAATCAGAAACTCGATCCAGGTAACAACCCGTTCAGAATCTATGATTTAGTTCATTTTGGGGTTTTCAGGTTTTGGGTAAAAAGATGACACTTTTACATATGAAACTTCGAAATAATCATAGAGCTAGCTTCTTGAATGTTAAGCAAACGTTTTGAACGTATATAGTTTGGGTCTTGACGAAATTAGATTCGCATGCAAGAACTTAGGGTTCTTGGGGAAGAAGACAGCCTCGCAGGCGAACTTGGGCAGTGGGAGCGAACTTGCGGCATCGAACATGTTAAGTTCGTTGGCAGTCACTTGGCGAACTTGAGGCAAGCGAACCTAGTAAGTTCGTTGGGCTTGGTTGTAGCGAACTTGTTAAGTTCGCTAAGGGCATGTTCGTTGGATAATAGTGTAAGCGAACTTGTTAAGTTCGCTGGGTTTTGTCCACCTGTTCCTATAAAGCGAACTTAGCCCTAAGTTCGCCTAGCCAGAAATAGTAAACCGTTAGAGTCGGGATAGGTCTGATGTTTATTAACTAATTAATTCAGATCATGTGTGACGCCTGTTGGACTTTTGGTAGGACCCCCGAGGTAGCTTATCAGGTGAGTTCTAGAGCCGTCTTTTAAATGTTTTCAATAATGTTTTGGTTTGATGTGCATACGTAACGAAACATCCAGGACGGGAATCTCCGAAACCCGACGGGTATGAGACCAGGTATGTGATTAATTTTAAAAATTTTAGCGGGTATGGGATTAGGTGATACCGTGCCCGATTACCCGACACCACATACATGTTTACCCGAACCATATACCCGTATCATATACCCGAAAATTTTTTATTTTTATTTTTATTTTCCCTTAATTCATGTCTATTAATGCTTAATTTTAGTAGGTTATTATGTGAAAAAATATTTTTTCTTTTGAAATATGTATTTATAAGTATAAAAAATAGGGTCACAGAAAATCACACGACACATACCCGACAGGTATTGGCCGATACATACGAGTATGCTCAATACACGATACCTGATACCCGATACTAACTTGTAACATCCTGAAAATAACGACAAATATTAAACGGGATTTTAATGTGAGACAAACGGAATAAATGAACGAGGAAACGCAGGCCGAGGATGGGCCGAGTGGGCTGCGCAAATGAGCTTAAGGAAGGAAAGCCCTCTTCCTTAATACCCTAAGCCGAGTTGGCTGCACAAATGGCGGTAGTTGGGACAGTCATCTTCCATTGGCCGAGTTCTCCTACAACAATAGTTATCATGTGACTATAGGCATGCCACCTTATGATATTTTGTATGGGAGAATATGCAGGACCCCGGTCTGTTGGGTGAAATAGGACAGATGGAATTGGGAAGTCCCAAAGTTGTTAAAGAGACATCGAAAAGATTTCATCAGATCAAAACACAAATGAAGGCAGCAAAAGAACGCAAGAAATCCTATGCAGATAAGCGGCGACGGCCTATTGAATTTAACGTGGGGGACCGAGTGATGTTGAAAGTGTCACCTTAGAAAGGAATCATACGATTCAGGAAAAAAGGAAAGTAACGTCCGAGGTTTGTCAGGCCATTTTGAATATCGGCACGGGTTGGGGAAGTCGCCTATCGTTTGGAGTTGCCTGATGAGTTAAGTGGGATTCATCCTACATTCCATGTGTCATACTTGAGAAAGTGTTTAGCGGATGAATCGGCTTACGTATCACTTACTGATATCGAGGTCGACAACAGCCTTAACTATATCGAAGAACCCGTGGCCATCTTAGATAGAAAGGAGAAGCATTTACGTAATAAAGTCATCCAATTGGTTAAGGTACAGTACTGGAAGCATCGAAAAGGATCGGAAGCTACTTGGGAGACAGAGACGGATATGAGGAAGTCGTACCATCAGTTGTTTGACTTATGACAGGTTTCGAGGATGAAACCTATTGTAAGGGGGTATACTTGTAACATTCCAAAAATAACGACAAATAATAAACGGGTTTTTAATGTGAGACAGACGGAAAAAATGAACAAGGATGCGCGGGCCGAGGATAAGCCGAGTGGGCTACGCAAATGGGCTTAAGGGAGGAAAGCCCTCTCCTTAAATACGCTAAGCTAAGCCATTTCTTTCATTTTCACAAACTTAAAGATAGAAACCCATAGAGAAAGTGATTGATCGACTCGAGATCGCAGCAACATGTTACTCCATTGCTCGTGTGAAGGTTCTCCAAATCAGAAACTTGATCCAGGCAACAACCCGTTTTGAATCTGTGATTTAGTTCATTTCGGGGTTTTCAGGTTTTCGGTAAAAAGACGACACTTTTACGTATGAAACTTTGAAATAATCACAGATCTAGCTTCTGGAATGTTAAGCAAACGTTTTGAACGTATAAAGTTTGAATCTTAACGAAATCAGATTCACATGCAAGAACTTAGGGTTCTTGGGGAAGAAGAAAGCCTCGCAGGCGAACTTGTCAAGTTTGCCTGGGCAGTGGGAGCGAACTTGCGGCATCGAACATGTTAAGTTCGTTGGCAGTCACTTGGTGAACTTGAGGCAAGCGAACCTAGTAAGTTCGTTAGGTATGTTCGCTGGGCTTGGTTGTCGCGAACTTGTTAAATTCGCTAAGGGCATGTTCGCTGGATAATAGTGTAAGCGAACTTGGTAAGTTTGTTGGGTTATGTCCGCCTGTTCTTATAAAGCGAACTTAGCCCTAAGTTCGCCTAGCCAGAAATAGTAAATCGTTAGAGTTGGGATAGGCCAGAAATACTAATCAATTCAGATCGTGTGACACGCCTGTTGGACTTTTGGTAGAACCTCCGATGCTAGCTTATCATGTGAGTTCTAGAGCCCTATTTTAAATGTTTTAAATAATGTTTTGCGTTGATGTGCATACGTAACGAAATGATGTTTTACGAAAAGAGGTTTACGAAAGATGTTTTAGAAAGTGAAGTTATGAAATGTGTTTACGAAATGTTTGCCAAAGAAGTTTACGAACTGTTTACGAATGAAATGTTATTTAATAAATCGTGCTAATGCTTTAACTGAAGTTTGAAGTAAAGAAAGTGAATGTTATATGAAAAGTCACAAATGCACGAATCTGTCATGGTTCCCTCAGGAATCGAAGTTATGTGTGTTATTTATGTTACGTATGGGCAATACCTTTCTAGGGGCCTTTGTGGCTGGCCAACTGTTGTGCAGCTGGGGTGACGACGATCACCAAGGGGATTACCGTGATCCTTGAAGTTTGGTACTTGTGTTCTGCGGGGTACGGTGCTTGATTTTTGGTACGTGCTATCCTTGTGATGACGTGCTTGAAGTTTTGGTATGGGTGCCCTACGAGGTACCGTACTTGAAGTATGGAATTGACGGTTACGAGAAGGCGCATATTCGATATATTGTTGACTTATGTTTTATGTTATGTTATTGCATGTTTACGTACGCTTTTATTAAATGAATTTTGAATGCTATATTTTAGCAAATATTTGAAGTTAATGTTTGATGTGAAGCTAGAACTCACCAGCGTAGCTGACTTTTAGTATGCACATTCAGGTTAAGAACAAGTATGGACGTAGGACGGTGATGCTTGGCAATCGAGAAGATTTACCCGGCTGATCATGAAGACTGGCATCCCATTTATGTTGATGATTATGTTATGGATTTGTTAAGACAATGTTTATGTTTTTTGAAAGCTGAACAGGTTCATGTTATGTTTTTAAATGAAAGTTTCTGTTGCATTATGTGATATTCAAGTTTAAGAACTGTTTGTTTATGAGTAAATCCAACACGTGAGGTCTCCCAGGTTTGGGGCCTTACAAGTTGGTATCAGAACAATAGTTTGAGAGATTTGGACACTCCCTGTGTCTAAACTTACACTGTGAATGGGACCAAGAGCGGATGCCAGTACAAGTAACTCGAGCCACATCATCAGTCACAAAGGTAGTATGTATAGTTATACCTTAGAAAGTAATAGAATAGGACATGAGTTCTGATGAAATCATAAAGGTGGTCAAATAGAAGCCAAGAAGTAGTGTAATGGTTAATTGCAGATGGCCAGTATAGAACGAAATGGCTGTAAGAAGAGGCGGAAGGCGTGGTGGGGGTTGTACCAGACGACACGGTAGGGCACTCGCTCGCCAAGTGTACAGCGAGGAGTCAAGTGTCCATGTAGACCCAGAGGTTAGCCTGCACGAGGCTGAACGGACCCCGGTGAACGAAGAACAGTTCACCTTTGAACCTGAGGTGAAAGTGGCCCTGGCACGAGAATTTACTGAAATGATGAAAGCCTCCTTGCCAGAACTGTTGGCTCAAGCTATGAGGAAGGCTAGCGGGGTGGGTGGGTCAAACCTGCAACTGATGCCCCGATCATTGAGGCAAATAATGCGCCGCATGTTCGCGGTTGTGACTATAAGTCCTTTAAGGCATGTCACCCACCGATACTGACTGGAAAGAATGACGCAGTGGCTACTTTTGATTGGATGATTTGTATAGAGGTCGTCATCCGTCTCAGCGAATGCCGAGCGGATCAGGTCGTGAAGTTTGTTGCTAACTCTTTAAGGGAGGAAGCATTATTTTGAGCAAACCATAGGGACTAAAACCGAAATTTACTCTATAGGTAAGTATATAAAGAAATGTTTAAATATAAAGGGTTCTTATCGTACGAATGTACGAAGGAATATGGATCATTGATCTAGGAAATTAAATGTTAAGATCAAAGGTGTGCTTAGTCAGCTCTTTTCATTGCGTGAAAAAAGTCTGGAAGGATAAAGTTGGAATGTCCTACCATTGTTGACTTTTTTTTTTCAAGTTCCCCCATTTTTTTTAATTACATATAACTTTTTTATATGACATTATTTTTTTAAAAAAATTACACAATAAAATCTAACATTTTATTCTCTTTAACTTGATTATAGTCTTGCTATATTTTTAATATAAAAAACCCGACTTTTTTTTAAGAAAATGTTGATGTGCTATGCATATAACAAGCGTCATTATTCGTATAACATATATTATTATTATTATCAATTTAAAACATTCGTTATTATCATTTTAGAACAAGCGTTATTGTTATTATTCTTATAACACGTGTTATTATCATTTTAAAATACGCGTTATTAACATTTTAGAACAATCGTTATTATAAAGCACGCGTTATTATTATATAACTTGCATTATTATTATTACGTGGGCGGCTTTACCCACGCCCCAAGGACCCGTGTTGCGTCCTGGTGGCTTTGTACGCTAATCAACCTTTGTACGATAATTGGCACCTATATATATACACATAAATATAGGATCCGGTTCAAATTATAACCAATATTTATGTGATAACTGTGATAACCACTCCTAAATATAGTGTTACATATATGTAACAATTATCATTCTGTTAGTGTTAAATATACGTAACACTATGTGTCACGTACATGTAACATTATGTGGTACGTATATGTAATACTCCTCATTTTCGTATTTATGTTCAAGATATATGCAATTAAAAGAAAAAATAATTTACAAATTATATCATTATTTGATAGTGGTTATCACATAAAAATCTGGTTATCATTTGAACCCTTTCCTATATATGTATATATATACATACATATATAAATATATATACATATACATATATATAGGAAAGATCTCTTGATAACCCATAAATATTTGAGAACCGCGAGAACTCGCGTAAAAGCCAATCAAAACCATTTTTTTTTCTTTTTCCTACCTTTATTATTAAATTACAAATAAAAATGATTTATCTCTTCAATTAATTCATCACTCATCTCTAAAATATTCTTAAAAAAGTTTGTACAAATGTGTAAATGGTAAAAACATACACATGTGTAAATGGTGAACTTACACATGTGTATATTTTTTTAATATACGAATACATGTAAATTTACATATATAAATTCATTTTTTTATGTTGTATTCTAATAATAAAGTTATAAAATAATAAAAAAAATGATTTTTATTGGTTTTGTAGTGAATTCTCGCGAGTTCTCGCAATATTTAGGAGTTCTCAAATGGTCCATCCACCATAGGGAAAGTATAATTTGAAAACCCACTTTAGTTGAGAAAACCCGCCAAAACCTTGTGTAACAATCAATTTTTTTTTCTTTTTTCTCATACATAATATATGTTATTATTTTCCCGTTAACCAAAAATTAAAAAAATAATGTCTAACGTGTTGTTACACATATGTAACAAACTGGGAACTGCTACAGTGCAACATGTGTAACATTTAGAACAGTAACATTTTGTTACATATGTGTAACAACACGTTAGACAAACTTTTTTTCTTAATTTTTTTGTTACCGGGAATATAATAACATATATTACGTGTGTAATTTTTTTTTGTTACGTTTTCATATGTTTTCTCAATTCAAGTGGGTTTTCAAAATTTTCTTCCCCTATATATATATATATATATATACATATATATATATAGGGGAGGGTTCTAGAGAAAACCACATAGTTAGGTAAAAACCAAGAAAATCACTGAAAAAACAATTTTAACCAATCATATAATAATATGTATTTTTTATTTTATTTTATTATTATTTATTTATAAGAGTATCAATGTAATATAACACATTTTTACCAAAAAAATATTTAAGTATTGGCTTTGTAAACAGAAAACAAAAAAATTGCGGTTACGTATACGTAAAACACAATACGTAAAATGATTTTTTGATAAATTGTGTAATATTATATTATTACACTTAGAAATAAATTAAAAAAATATAAAATATATAAATTACTTGATTGACTTTTAGTGGTTTTTTCGGTTTTCGCCTAACTTTGTGGTTTTCTCTTGATCCTTTCACTATATATATATATATATATATATATATATATATATATATATATATATATATATATATAGGAGGAGGATCAACTAAGAAGCCATATTAGGCTAAGAAGGCTAAGAAACAATTTGAGCTTGACATGTGGCAATCTCCTTATTTTATGAGGAAGGGTATTTTGGAAGTTTGTAAAAGAACAATCTTCAAATTCACGATCTTCAACTAATATCCAGAGGCAACCATCTTCAAATCCAGACGCAACCATCTTCAAATCTATGATCGCAATCTTCTTCAATCAGATCCAGAGTCACGATCTCAATCATTTAAACATCATCGTCTTCATTCTGCTTTGGGATATTGAGTTAGGGTTTTTTTTTTTTTGCAGGATTTTAGAAGATGCAGTTAACTCTTGAATTCGGGTAATTCCATAGTCTTCTTTTTATACCGTTTGCAATAGAGTGATCCATGTATTTCAATTTCTGTTCAATCTATTGTTTGAGTGCTTGTGTTAGAAATCATTGATACTTGAAATACATATTTTATCTATACTTGTAGGTGCTCTGTAATTGCAACAAAATCCAAACAAATTACAAAGGTTGTTTTTGGTGTTGATTCCTAGAATGCAGACGGTGCTGGTTCTGGTTCACTTGTTGCTGGTTCTGCTGTTGGTGGTTCACCTAATGCTAATTCTCATACAGCTCCTAATGCTAATTCTCATACAGCACCTGGTGCTGTTTTATGAGAGCAACTGGTGCTGTTTCTAGAAGAGCAGTTGTTGCTGGTTCACTTGGTACTAGTTTTAGAAGAGCAGTTGGTGCTGGTTCTAAGACATCAACTGGTGTTGTTTCCAAGAATTTATAAGATTTACTTATTTGATTTTTACGTTACATTTTTTTACATACAATTTTAGATGTTTATAAGATTTACATGATTTACTTGGATGTTTATAAGATTTACATGATTTACATATACTTGGATGTTTAAAAGATTTACATATACTTGGTGGTTTGTGGTACTTTTTATTGCATTATCTTGATGCTTTGATGGTGTTGATGTTACAATCGAGTACTTTAAAATTTTCCATCTCCTTATGTTTATTATAAACTACCATTATGTATAAAAACCAATACAGTTTTAACAATGATTGTACTGTTTCTTTACAACTCCAATATATTTGAACCAATATATTATAAAACACACCATTATGTATAAAAACCCAGCACCGTTTTAACACTAATTATGTAAGCCAACTATTAAAAAATAAGCACAATTATTATCATAACCCCGCACAATTTTAATAATGATTAAACCAATTTGTTTAAACACCATATATTCATACCATAATAACATCAAATTGTACTGTTTCATACCATACCAAATAAACATCAAATTGTATCTTCCCCACTAAATAGACGACCATAATAAACATAAAATGTATTGTTTTTTTCCAAACTCAACAACCCACTAAGTAAACCGCACATACACATTTCATTTCAACCCACAGCTTTTCAATCTTTCATTAAATCTGGTTTCAGCATCTTTCTTCAACTCTTCTCTTTTAGATTTCTCTAAATCTTCATACTTTTCCAACATTTCTAGCACTTCATCTTTACGAATTTTGATGTCGGATAAAAGTATTTTTGTCAAATACTTGTATCTTGGGACATTCAGTTCTTGCTTTTGTCCTTCCGATTCTTCTAACAATCCACTGACCCATTGATTTATAGGCAGACCAATGTAAGTTTCCATGTGCCTCGTTGCAAATATACCACAATCCTCAAAATTATCTAAGTCCTCCATGGCATGTTTAGCACAACTGGTGTTTTTTTATAATCTTTGTATACATGGATGGTTCTTCTGTTTTAAGGAATTCACATAGTATGTCTTTCTAAAATCAAAACATTCCAAAATCAGTAAACAGCACATACACATTTATGTGTTGTTATTAAAGTTTATACAAACATCACAAATATAGATTATTATTAGGGATATATTACAACTATTTTGTCCTGGTCCATCTTTCTTGACTTCAATTTGCCACTCATGTTGTCCATAACCTCAATGGAGCTTCTTTTAAAATCAAAACATATCACATAGAAGTGTATATCTTGCAGCATCGGTATAAACAACATGTCTACCTTCTTTATGCTATCAAATTCTGAATTAATTAGATTTTCTTTGAGGTTCATTTCAAAATTCTCCAAATGAGTTTCTTTTTTTGTTCTTCTTTTGAAATTGTTTTCTCCCTGTACACAAAGAAACAGTACATACTCATTTGTATGACAACCATGTAACAAGTGTATAATGAGATAACATTATACTATGAGTTATAAAAGCACCTAAAAACATGTGGAGACTAAAAACATAGCATATAAGCACATAACCACATATGAACATAGCACAATATTAGCACATAACAAGTGTATAATGAGATCTATAAAACATCAGCACATAACAAGTGTATAATGAGATGATAACTCAAAACATCAAAACAATGTCAGAACAGCACATCATCAAAACCATGTCAAAAATCAAAGTCATGTTAAAAACATCAAAAAATGAGAACATAAGTATGTGTTCGACAAGCCATCACATAATCAGCACATCATCAAAACATGTCAGAACAGCACACTGAACACTTAAAACTATAACAACATATTATGAGTTATAAAAGCACCTAAAACATAGCATAGCACAATATAGTAGATCCGTATGAACATAACACAATATAATAGACCTGTACAAAATGAGATCCACATATATATAGTACACCAGTACAAAATAAGATCTATAAAATATCAGCACATAAACATTAAAACCAGCACAATATTGAAAACCATTACAAAAATTAGAACATCATGAATATTTTAATGAATATTATCAGTACATTGTGAAGATAATATGAAAACACAGCACACGAACTTAATTTTAGGGTTTTTTGTGTTTAATATCGATTTTGCATTCGTGAACAATATTATCCACCACATACCTTTCTGTTGTTTCTTCGATTCCAACGCCTTATCCTTCGATGACACTTTTAAGTACTTTTTCCTGCTAAGCAGCTCTTTACCTGTAAAAGCATGTAAAACAAACGATTTATAACAAGATTGTAAAATAGCAGCACAATGTAGATTAAGAACTCACGATTGGCGTCGTTCGTAGTTGTTTTCGGGTTTTTCGCCTTAGTTTTTGGGATTCCTTCCATCGATTCTTTTTTTTTCTACACTATATTCGCGTTTGAAACCTTAGGAGGAAGGGGGACTGTATTTGCGTTTGAAACCCTAGGAAGAAGAGGAAGGGGTAAAGACGGGGGAGGTAAGAGCTGGTGAATGTGTTTAATTTGTATTTTGTCAATAATACCCCTAAATTTAGGTATTTGTCATTAAAATTAACAAGGGGAATCTCATCCATTGATTAAAGAAATAAAAGGCTTAGATTATTTCTTAGGTTTCTTAGCCTAATAGGGCTTCTTAGGGGAACCGGCCCCTATATATATATATATATGTATATATATATATATATATATATATATATATATATGTATATATATATATGTATATATATATATATGTATATATATGTATATGTATATATATGTATATATATGTATATGTATGTATATATATGTATATATATATATATATGTATACATATATATATATATGGAAAGTATAAAAAGAAAACCAACTTGAGTTGAAAAAACCCGTGAAAACCCTATGTAACTTTTTTTTAAAGTGTAGTTTTTATACACATTTTATTCACTTTAAAAAAAAATTCGCCGACTATTTTTTTTTTAAATCAGGAAAAATTCACTAAAATCAGCGTTTTTTGTGTAAATCCAGCATGTTACATATGTAAATCAGGATGTTACATATGTAAATTTTGTATAAATTTTTTTTTTAAATGGCTTGGCATTTTTTTATTTTTTGTTTTAAAAAGTGTTGAAATTATATATAGAAGCTACCCTAAAAAGCATTTTAATTTTTGATAAGGTTTTCACGGGTTTTTCCAACTCAAGTGGGTTTTCATTATAACCAACCCCTATGTGTGTGTGTGTGTGTGTGTGTCACACCCAGTCCCAGGCACTAGTTAGTCGTGACGAATGGTACAGAAACACACAGCGGAAGCTAGAACAACAAGATCTTTCTTATTGGTAAAATAATTGTTTACAAACTCTCACAAAAGACTATTACATTGAGCAACTAGTTACTCATAATAACAAGACAAACAAGCCGTATTGCTCCAATTGTTTGACCTGGAATGCCAAACCTACAAGCTATCAACGAATAACCCGCACTTACTGAGCACATAAGATGCGCCCAAAACAAGAAGGGTCAAGTTTATGGTTGTGAGTTCATAAACAGACATATTTTCCAAATCCAGTTTAAAACAACAATCTTGAATATCGGATATCAAAGCTAGATAACAAGCATATCATGCAATTTCACAAACATCTGCCCTATAACTGAAACAGATGATAAACCGACCTTACTGCCGAAACTGAACATTAGTCTATTGCCGAAATTGAACATTAGACAGCCCCAAAACTAAAGGCTTAGTCATACCACAAGAATTACAATCATGATAAATGTAAGGCCCCAAACCCGGGAGGCCTCACTTGTTGGATTTACTCATTCACAAACAGTTCTTAAACATGAATATCAAATAACGCAGCGAAAAATTTCATTTAAACATAACGTCATCATTGTTCATACATGCGGAAGCGTAAACATTGTTTAAAACATAAATACATCATAACTAAAACATAACGGGATGCCAGTCTAAACAGTCAGCTACGCTGGTGAGTTCTAGCATTTCATAAAAACTTTAACATCAACATTTGCCAAAAACATATCATTCATTCATTTAGTAAAACATTTCACAAAAGCATGTAATAATCTAACATCTTTAAAAAAAAAGGTTTCGTACCCATATCATCATCAACATCATTATCATAAACACCGTTGAACGGATCGTTCGTTAAAACTTTTAACATTTATTTAAGTCATACATTATCGTTATCTAATTATGTGTCTTACTTTACGCGTCACAGTGTCCCCGAAGGAACCTTTGGTGTTGTGGGCAACCGCTACGTATCGCCGTCATTGCCACAACCATACACTACGTGGGGTCAACCGTTACGTATCGCCGTCATTGCCCAACCATTCACTACGTGGGGTCAACCGTTACGTTTCGTCGTCATTGCTCAACACGCATCTTGTCACACCCCCATATTTTATTTACTTATTAAATAAATACAGGTTGTAACGATTGGTTCATTACACGATAGCGGAAGCTGTAATAATGATTTCTAAGACTTGATTACATATACAATTACTAAAACTAAGAAATACTATGATCTAAGTTCTTCTAGATCAACGACAGACTTGAGACTTGATATTCTACGTCCTTCCAGCTACTAGGAATTGGTCCAACATAGCTAGCCTATTCCAACCGCGCCATGGCTAGAGGTCACCTGAGAAACATACTTGAAAGTGTCAACACAAAGGTTGGTGAGTTCACAGAGTTAGTTATATTAGTGCTTATAGTTTTTTCCCGAAAACCTGTTCATGACTTTACCATCATAAAACTAAGTAGTTTTCATTTGAAAACATTATCATGACTTAACCGTCATAAAATATGTTTAAACCTGATCATTTTAACTAATCAGAACCCTTTTGTATAAACATGATCACTTTATCCGGATCAAAACTCTTTTGTTTAAACCTGATCACTTTAACCTGATCAGAACCCTTTGTTTATACCTGATCACTTTAACCTGATCAGAACCCTTTGTTTAAATTCAATTGTTCGTAAATAGTTTCAGGTGTACGTGATAAACAGAATAAGAATTGTTGACCCATTTGTAAACTAGCTAGGAATACAAATAATATGTTCATACATGAGGCGTAACCAAACCATGACAATTTGTACTCGCCCCTAATTTCGTTATCCGGTTCTATGCGGCCATAAATCCTCCAGATTGTGGTTAGCGCGACTAACCATGACCGGGAGACGTCACTCTCTATAGTACTATTCATAGGACCCTAGGCTACAGTTAATGGTTACTACATTGTTCCAGGGGACTTTAGCTCAACTCGTTGTTCTCATCTCATGTAAACATAAAAGTCATGCCTTATTCTCTTGTTATCCCATAAAATAATTGTAAGTATGTGTTTCCCCCAATCGTTGAGTGTTGTTCATCCGAACAATCGTTGTGTGTTGTTCATCCGAACAATCGTTGTGTGTTGTTCATCCGAACAATCGTTGTGTGTTCTTGTGTCCAGCTCTTTAGTTGAGCAAGTTTTCTCCCCGTTTGTTTAAAAACAATTTAAAAACTAGTAGTAAAAATGGGGCTGGGAGACTCACAAGAAGTTAAACCAAAACGTTCATATTGTCAAACGTATAAACAATGTAATTCATGTTTTCAAAACATAACAAGTAAGTATGTTTCTCCCCCGATGTTTACAAAACAGTAAAGAGTTAAAAGGGGGCCGTGAACTCACCTTGAGTTTGTGTATGCTTGCAATGATAATTGTTCTAGTCAACTGACCATTCGTACCCTAATTTCAAAAAGGGTAATTCGTGTTATGACCGAATGTCTTATATTGCAAATTGTTCACCGACTTTGTAAATCTGGTTGCTTTTGTTTAAAATATCCTCTTAGTTGTTCAATACTTGTTTTGTTATAAAACAGATCTTAGTTACTGCCCAATGTGACTGATGAACAGATGTCGAAACTTCCTAGTTTCGATTGGGCAATTGAGTATCGAAACTTCATAGTTTCGATTGAGTAGTTGGGTATCGAAACTACCTAGTTTCGATTGAGTAGTTGGGTATCGAAACTACCAAGTTTCGATTGAACAACTAGTATCGAAACTCCTAGTTTCGATTAGGTAAATTGGTATCGAAACTCCTAGTTTCGATTGAATAGGTATCGAAACTCCTAGTTTCGATTGAATAACAGGTATCGAAACTCTTAGTTTCGATTGAACAGGTATCGAAACTCCTAGTTTCGATTACTGCACTTTGATTAACAGAATTCTTCCTGTATATTTTTATGTTCAAATCTTGAATTTGACACATTTTTCTTGTTATCTTACTTGCGATTGAACCTTTTGTAGGCTTAGATACGGTTTTAAAGAAAATAAAGTGGATAATATCGAGTTTTTACCTTCAAACCGAGATGAAGATGATGAAAGAAAACAGAGAAGAGTCTTGAATCTTCTGTTAAACTTTCTTTAGAACACTTGAAATCTTCTTAAAATACCGAATTGTGGTGGATTTCTGCCTTAAACTGGACTTCGACTAGAAGGAGAATTGGGAAATTGCCGTATGAAAATGAGAAGTATGGAAGGGATTGTGGGATTTCGACTGAGGAGGTATGGTTTTTATCTGAATTTGAGTGTATTAGCAAGTGGGAGAATGGCTCCCCTGACTTTCGGCCGAGAAAGTCAAGCAAGTGGGTTGGATTGTTTGATTTATCAAACAATTAGTTTTAGGTATATATTATTTAGAGTTTCAAATGGTAATTAAATTCGGTTTATACTGGTATGTGAACCGGTAACTCCCAGAATTACCAAAGATTTAAAATGAGACCCTGTACGGTTTTTGTTAGACCTTAATGTCCTTGTTTGTGAAATTAAGTAAATCACAAAACAATTATAATGTAAACTTGTTTATAACATGTACGGATATTGACTTGAATTGTCGGGTGTCACATTCTCCCCATGTTAAAAGAATTTCGTCCCGAAATTTAATTTTTGTCCTCCTGAACTGTTGTATCCTTAAACAAGGATGGGTATTTTTGTTTTCATTTGATCCTCTCGTTCAAATGGTTCAACGCACTTAGAGTTAAGCTTGCCACGGTTGCCAAATCTTGCAACCCCTTTCCAATGTGAGACCTTTAACATGACTTTGTCTCCCACTTGGAATTCTAATGGTTTTCGTCTGTTGCTATCTCAACTCTGTTTCGTCTATCTTGAGTGACTTTCAGACGATCTTTTATTTCGACGATTTTTGTTAATGGTTCCCTAGTCAATATCAGGACCAGTCAAATGCTTTTCGCTAGCCTCCGCCCAATATAGCGATGAGTGACACTTAAAACTATACAAAGCCTCAACGGAGCGGCTTTAATGCTGGTATGGTAGTTGGTATTATATGAAAACTCATCCAACGGCGGTGTGTATCCCTATTTCCTCTTAAATCGATTACACACACACGGAGCACATCTTTTAAAGTTTGGATGGTCCTTTTACTTTGACCGTTCATCTAGGGATAATATGCAGTGGTCATGTAAAGGCGTGTGCTCAAGGCTTCTTGTACAGACTGCCAGGTTCTTGACATGAATCGACTGTCCCTTTTAGAGAAAATGGAAACTGGCATACCATGCCTAGCCTTAATTCCCTTAATATTTAGCCTTGCACGCTTCTTACTTTTATCTGTCTCCTTTATTAGTAAGGAATGCGCGGATTTCGTTAAACGACTGACGATTATCATATAGTATCATAGTTGCTAGGTGTTCTGGGTAACTTTGTAATGAAATCCATTAAAATTTGTTCCCATTTCCATTGAGGTATCTCGGGTTGTTATAACAATCCCGACGGTTTCTGATGTTCTGCCTTTACCTTTGAACATGTCAGGCATTTACCGATGTAAATAGCAATTTCTCTTTTCATGTTCGGCCACCAGTAGAGTTCTTTCAGATCCTTATACATTTTATCCGAACCTGGGTGAATGGGGTACCTGGACTTGTGGGCTTCGTCCATAACCAACTCCTGTAAGTTACCAAAACATGGCACCCAAATTCTATTTGTAAAGTATAAAGTATCATCTGATTTTGGCTCTAATTGTCTGATCATTCCTCGTATAGCTTCACTCTGAATGTTTTCTTCTTTGATTGCCTCCTGTTGTGCCATCCGGATTTGAATCGTGAGAGTCGCATGAATTGTCAATCCTAGGGCACGAACACGGAGAGTTTTAACCCGTTCTTTACGACTCAAGGCATCTGCTACGACATTTGCCTTACCAGGGTGATACTTGATATCACAGTCGTAATCATTCAGTAGTTCTACCCAACGAAGTTGACTCATGTTGAGTTCTTTCTGATTAAAGATGTACTGGAGACTCTTGTGGTTTGTAAAGATAGTACATTTTGTACCATATAAGAAATATCTCCAAATCTTGAGTGCAAACATGACAGCACCCAATTTCAGATCGTGAGTCGTATAATTTTAATTTTTTTTTTCTCATGTACTCTTAGCTGTCTGGATGCATACGCTATGACTTTTTCTCTTTGCATCAATACACATCCCAGACCTTGGTGTGATGCGTCGCAGTACACGATGGAATTGTCAGTTCCTTCGGGAAGAGATATGATTGGTGCACTGCAAAGTTTTTGCTTCAACAATTGAAACGTTGATTCTTGTTTATCAGTCCAATCAAACTTTTTGTCCTTCTGAGTTAACGTGGTCAAAGGCAAGGCTATCTTTGAAAAATTCTCGATAAATCGCCTGTAATATCCTGCCGAACCCAGAAATTGACGCACCTCAGTCGGAGTTCTTGGTGCTTCCCAGTTTTTGATAGCTTCAATCTTGGTTGGGATTACGTGAATACCCTTCTTATTGATGACGTGTCCGAGAAAGTGAACCTCTCGAATCCGAAACTCACACTTAGAGAATTTGGCATAACGCTTCTCATTCCGGAGTAGTTCTAAGATTGATTTCAAATGATGTTCATGTTCCTCATTGGTTTGTGAATATATTGATATGTCATCGATAAATACAATCACGAATTTATTCAAGTATGGCTTGCACACGCGGTTCATTAGGTCCATGAAAACGGCCGGTGCATTAGTCAAGCCAAATGGCATAACTAGGAACTCGTAGTGACCGTAACGAGTCCTAAAAGTCGTTTTTGGTATATCTTCTTCCTGAATTTTCAGTTGAGGATATCCTGATTGTAGATCAATTTTAGAATAGAAACTGGACCCTTGAAGTTGATCAAACAAATCGTCTACTCGAGGAAGAGGATACCGGTTTTTGATTGTCAGCTTGTTCAACTCCCGATAATTGATGCACCTTCTAAAGGTTCCATCCTTTTTCTTTACAAACAGGACCGGAACTCCCCATGGTGAGAAACTCGGTCTTATGAAAAAAAATTACTCGACGTGGTGTCCAAGTTTTTGTTGTATATTGGGTAGAAATGAAAAAGTATGAAAATGAAACTTTATGTTTGTCCCTCTTATGCTTTTCGAAAGCATTTTCCCGGACTAAGACTTTTCTCTTATTTCAGGTTTCATGTTTTCTATGATTTTCCTCTCCATGTGCCTTCATGGAGCTAGGAATTGATGTTCCTTAGGAGCTCTTATTTGCGAACTTCGAGTCTAATCACCACTTTACCCCTTTGCTCGCCCTACCTTTCGAGGCAGACTAGCCTTTGGGTTGTAGCGTCCTGATATGTAAACTCATGTCTCGACTACCATACCTTCAAAGTATGTAAGCCATACGAAGTTTGATGTTTGTTTGGGATATTCATATTCCGTCTAGCTGAGGGAATGAATAATAATACTGTAAGAATGGTCTCATCGAATTAGTGTTTTCCCCAAAATGGGCTATGGGTTTGTCAACTCATTAAGTTGGCAGAAAGAGTTGATAGTCAACTATTAGTCATACGGTGTGTATGCACTCCCTTAGTGTTTGAATGGTACTTTGGTGACTTACCATTACGTATTCCACTCATTCAGGTTATAGCCTTAAAATCCTTAGCACAAGGATAAACTTGAGGTAATGAGTGTTGAACGTCGAGACTTTTGTATTCTAACTGAGTCTACTCTAAGAGATCATTTCTTAACAATAGATGCTCTAGAGCTTCCTAATTATAGAAAACTAGGAGTGAAAGATGCAATCACACTTCTTTTCTAGGCTAAATCTGGGATCCATCCAACAAGATGAACTTTGAGGAAGTGCGAGTACAAAAGAGTAATAGATTATTCTTCTCAACTCTTTGTGGACAGTGGCCTGTTGTGAATAGCTCGAGCTTACATCCCTTATGCATATCATGAACTAAGGAGATTAGCATGAAATTTCGCATTTGGGACTCCTTTAAGAGTTTTGCATGTCGTTTTGGTTAATGCGACAATAGTCGTTAGTCCACACTTAGGTTTCTTTGGCATTCGCTCGAGCATCAAACCCGGCTTATCCATTACCGAGAGAATAGTTAGACTTAAAGGTATATTGAATGTCAATGGCTGCGAGAGCAATCCTGTTTGACCGACATTCTGAAATGTCCGATTTCCTACTTGTCTCATGACGAGCTTCCACAGTATCCATAAGTGCCATGTGTATGCGGGTCAGAATAATACCCTGCCCTATTACTGAAGTTAGTGCATAACACTCTTGGCGTAACTTTCAAGCAATTGTGAGATTGAACTGTATGATGGATCCTGAGATTATTCCATAATCTCCCACAATAGTTGTGCAATTACTGTAAGTGTTAGTTGTGGTAACGCTCAATTTGAAGCATTCCTGACAAGTAGAATATCAAAGAGTGAATGTGCGAATTTCTTCGTCGTTCAGGATTTACTAAGGATTGGTTGAATTCAATTTGAATTTCTCTCGTTCCTCCAAAACTAGGAGAATGCTTTGTGAGCACCAAATTGAGAAGTCTGATTTGTTGAGATCCAATCCTTAATCAAGTGATTGAGAACATGAGTTGATCATCAGCTTAGACAGCAAGACTCACTAAAGTTCCCATGCACTGCAAATTATGATTACGTGTGCACCCGTAATGATGATTTGCCTTGCCTGATCCCTATAGTGTTTCTTCTATCCCTAGCTTTTAATCAAAAGTGATTTGAAACGATCATTAGATTGCGTTTGCACATTTGTATAGGAGTGTGTATTGTTTTATCGGATTACTGTTAATTATGTGTACCAATACTCATGAATCTGCCGAATATGGCAATTGTCGGATGAGGCTAAGGGTAGAGAGGCACCACCAGTGTCTCTTAAAAAAATGTGCATGGTGAAATTCAGGCACTATGTGTTGGGCAGAGATCCTCAAACGAGTGTCGAGCAACTCATGCTCCAAGTCTGTATATATGCATGGATCCACATGATCCTGATGTATGTCTGGGTCTCTTGACCCTTGGAGTTCTCTCCCATTTAGTCCTGCTTACTCACCTTAAATTCCCTTTTTTTTTTTTTGGGCAATCATGCCTGTCATATAACATGGCGAGAGTCTAGGCATCCGATCCGACAACTCATGAAGGAGAGTATTTATACCGTAAATACGTTAGAAAGATAGTTGCCTCCATGGCTGGAGTAGTTGTGGTGCAGGTATAGGTACAGATTCTGGTACGAGTTCAACCTGTTGTGATACCAAGATCGGTAACTGACGATCGCCGCCGTCATCGTTCAAGCTCAGCTCTTAACTCGATCTTCTAAGGTTGCAGTATGCTGAGTACCCGTTATTCTTGACTCGTAACCCGAACAATAACATGTTGTTACTATTTATTATTTTCACATCGTTGTATGTGTTGAAGTGTTCATTACATGTGCTATGTAATTGTATTAGTGTAGCTAATGGTACCCTAGTGTAACTCCATACACTAATAGACTACACAAATTGTTCGGCAACGGTTGGAATTCCTATGCTCAAGTCTTGGGTGTTTTTAGTGTGATGCAAGTCTTAGAAATCTTGGTCCCTAAATGAGTCCGGTTAGAGCCTAGGTATCACTAAGGACACCTAATTCGCTAAAACCATTGCTCTGATACCAATCTGTCACACCCCCATATTTTATTTACTTATTAAATAAATACAGGTTGTAACGATTGGTTCATTACACGATAGCGGAAGCTGTAATAATGATTTCTAAGACTTGATTACATATACAATTACTAAAACTAAGAAATACTATGATCTAAGTTCTTCTAGATCAACGACAGACTTAAGACTTGATATTCTACGTCCTTCCAGCTACTAGGAATTGATCCAACATAGCTAGCCTATTCCAACCGCGCCATGGCTAGAGGTCACCTGAGAAACATACTTGAAAGTGTCAACACAAAGGTTGGTGAGTTCACAGAGTTAGTTATATTAGTGCTTATAGTTTTTCCCCGAAAACCTGTTCATGACTTTACCGTCATAAAACTAAGTAGTTTTCATTTGAAAACATTATCATGACTTAACCGTCATAAAATATGTTTAAACCTGATCATTTTAACTAATCAGAACCCTTTTGTATAAACATGATCACTTTATCCGGATCAAAACTCTTTTGTTTAAACCTGATCACTTTAACCTGATCAGAACCCTTTGTTTATACTTGATCACTTTAACCTGATCAGAACCCTTTGTTTAAATTCAATTGTTCGTAAATAGTTTCAGGTGTACGTGATAAACAGAATAAGAATTGTTGACCCATTTGTAAACTAGCTAGGAATACAAATAATATGTTCATACATGAGGCGTAACCAAACCATGACAATTTGTACACGCCCCTAATTTCGTTATCCGGTTCTATGCGGCCATAAATCCTCCAGATTGTGGTTAGCGCGACTAACCATGACCGGGAGACGTCACTCTCCATAGTACTATTCATAGGACCCTAGGCTACAGTTAATGGTTACTACATTGTTCCAGGGGACTTTAGCTCAACTCGTTGTTCTCATCTCATGTAAACATAAAAGTCATGCCTTATTCTCTTGTTATCCCATAAAATAATTGTAAGTATGTGTTTCCCCCAATCGTTGAGTGTTGTTCATCCGAACAATCGTTGTGTGTTGTTCATCCGAACAATCGTTGTGTGTTGTTCATCCGAACAATCGTTGTGTGTTGTTCATCCGAACAATCGTTGTGTGTTGTTCATCCGAACAATCGTTGTGTGTTCTTGTGTCCAGCTCTTTAGTTGAGCAAGTTTTCTCCCCGTTTGTTTAAAAACAATTTAAAAACTAGTAGTAAAAGTGGGGCTGGGAGACTCACAAGAAGTTAAACCAAAACGTTCATATTGTCAAACGTATAAACAATGTAATTCATGTTTTCAAAACATAACAAGTAAGTATGTTTCTCCCCCGATGTTTACAAAACAGTAAAGAGTTAAAAGGGGGCCGTGAACTCACCTTGAGTTTGTGTATGCTTGCAATGATAATTGTTCTAGTCAACTTGACCATTCGTACCCTAATTTCAAAAAGGGTAATTCGTGTTATGACCGAATGTCTTATATTGCAAATTGTTCACCGACTTTGTAAATCTGGTTGCTTTTGTTTAAAATATCCTCTTAGTTGTTCAATACTTGTTTTGTTATAAAACAGATCTTAGTTACTGCCCAATGTGACTGATGAACAGATGTCGAAACTTCCTAGTTTCGATTGGGCAATTGAGTATCGAAACTTCATAGTTTCGATTGAGTAGTTGGGTATCGAAACTACCAAGTTTCGATTGAACAACTAGTATCGAAACTCCTAGTTTCGATTGGGTAAATTGGTATCGAAACTCCTAGTTTCGATTGAATAGGTATCGAAACTCCTAGTTTCGATTGAATAACAGGTATCGAAACTCCTAGTTTCGATTGAACAGGTATCGAAACTCCTAGTTTCGATTACTGCACTTTGATTGACAGAATTCGTCCTGTATATTTTTATGTTCAAATCTTGAATTTGACACACTTTTCTTGTTATCTTACTTGCGATTGAACCTTTTGTAGGCTTAGATACGGTTTTAAAGAAAATAAAGTGGATAATATCGAGTTTTTACCTTCAAACCGAGATGAAGATGATGAAAGAAAACAGAGAAGAGTCTTGAATCTTCTGTTAAACTTTCTTTAGAACACTTGAAATCTTCTTAAAATACCGAATTGTGGTGGATTTCTGCCTTAAACTGGACTTCGACTAGAAGGAGAATTGGGAAATTGCCGTATGAAAATGAGAAGTATGGAAGGGATTGTGGGATTTCGACTGAGGAGGTATGGTTTTTATCTGAATTTGAGTGTATTAGCAAGTGGGAGAATGGCTCCCCTGACTTTCGGCCGAGAAAGTCAAGCAAGTGGGTTGGATTGTTTGATTTATCAAACAATTAGTTTTATGTATATATTATTTAGAGTTTAAAATGGTAATTAAATTCGGTTTATACTGGTATGTGAACCGGTAACTCCCAGAATTACCAAAGATTTAAAATGAGACCCTGTACGGTTTTTGTTAGACCTTAATGTCCTTGTTTGTGAAATTAAGTAAATCACAAAACAATTATAATGTAAACTTGTTTATAACATGTACGGATATTGACTTGAATTGTCGGGTGTCACACATCTTTCCTTTGGGAATCAACCGTTACGTATCGCCGTCATTGATTTCCCTTACCTTATTCACTTAGGATGATCGTCGTCACCCGAGTAACCGTCGTTACTCCCTTACCAGTTGTACAACATCAAAACCATCGACAGGCCACCAAGACACTGCCCTGTTGTTCTTATGGTAACTATGGCTCGCTGTCCATAATCTACCACAAGGTTGGGAATCACATTCCCAGACTTCATTCGTCAATTCAATTCATTCGACAGATTAGATTTGTAATGACTTCTTTAAACCTTTACCTCTTTCCCTTTTCATTAAACATTTCCTCATTTAGACCGTTCATAAACATTCGTAAACCTTTTTGGCAAAAACACTTCATAACCTTTCCTTTCGTAAACATCGTTTCGTTAAAACATCATTTCGTTAAAACATCATTTCGTAAGTATGCACACCAGCCCAAAACATTTAACAAAACATTTAAAAGAGGGCTCTAGAACTCACCTGATACACTAATATGGGTTGTCCTAAACGAAGGTCCAACAACGTCACTTCCGATCTGAATTGATTAGTTAAATACACATCAGACCAATCCCGACTCTAACGGTTTAACCATTCTAACATACTGACTTCACTTAACCAGTTCTGATGTCTGCGCACTTGGCAAGTGCGCAGACCCTGCTGCCTGCGCACTTAGCAAGTGCACAGACCCTGCTGCCTGCGCACTTATCAAGTGCGCAGGTCCCTCCTCCTGCGCACTTATCAAGTGCGCAGGACCTGCTCCGTGCGCACGACCTGTTCTTCGCGAAAAACCCTAACTTTCGTATTCGGGTCTGATCATGTCAAGATCCCGAACCTGTTTGCATTCAAAACGTTCGTTTTCCATTAAGGAACTCAAATCCATGATTATCTTTCAGTTTCATCCGTTCAAACCTTACCTTTTCACCCAAAACCCGAAAAACCCAAAAACGAACTAAAACTCAGATTTAGGTCGGATTGTTACCTGAATCGAGTTTCTGATCTGGAGGTTCTTCTCACGAGTTATGGAGTAACACTTTGCTGAAGTCTCGGGTCGATCCGCCAACTTTCTCTCTGTACGGTTTCTCTCTCTAAAAGTTGCAAATGAGAGAAAAGGGGTGGCATAGGCTATTTATAGCCCGCTGACCCATCCGACCCGACCCGTCATGCCTCGTTCATTTATTCCGTTATTATAACTGTCGTTTTATTTTTGGGATGTTACAAGTCTACCCCCCTTACAATAGGTTTCGTCCCCAAAACCTTATCATAAGTCAAATAGATGAGGGTACGACTCCCTCATTTCCTTCTCCATTTCCCAAGTGGCTTCCGATCCCTTTCGGTGTTTCCATTGGACTTTAACCAATTGGATAACTCTATTACGTAAACGTTTCTCCTTTCGGTCTAAGATGGCCACGGGTTCTTCGATGTAATTAAGGCTGTTGTCGACCTCTATGTCCATAAGTGGTACATGAGCTGATTCATTCGCCAAACACTTTCGCAAGTGTGATACATGGAAGGTAGGATGAATCCCACTTAACTCATCAGGCAACTCTAACCGATAAGCGACCTCACCAACCCGCGCCATTATCCTGAATGGTCCGACGAACCTTGGACTTAACTTTCCTCTCTTCCTGAATCGTATTATTCCCTTCCAGGGTGACACTTTCAACATTACTCTGTCCCCAACATCAAACTCAATAGGCCTTCGTCGTTTATCCGCATAGGATTTCTGACGATCTTGTGCGGCCTTCATTCGTGCTTTGATTTGCTCAAACCTTTCTGACGTTTCCCTTACTACTTCCAGACTCCCTAATTCCTTTTGTCCAATCTCACCCCAACAAATCGGGGTCCTGCATCTCCTTCCATACAACATTTCGTATGGCGGCATGCCTATAGTCGTGTGATGACTATTGTTGTATGAAAATTCGGCTAACGGCAGATGACTGTCCCAACTGCCGCCAAAATCGATAATACAAGCACGAAGCATATCCTCCAAGGTCTGAATGGTCCTTTCGGACTGACCATCCGTTTGTGGGTGGTATGCCGTGCTGATATTAAGCCTCGTGCCCATCGCCTCGTGAAATCTCTTCCAGAACCTCGATGTGAAGCGTGTGTCCCGGTCAGATACAATCGTCAAAGGCATCCCATGCCGTGCTACTACTTCGTTAATAAATACTTCCGCTAACCTTTCCGACGAGAACGTCTCGCGAATAGGTAGGAAATGAGCACTCTTCGTTAAACGGTCCACAATTACCCAAATGGTGTCATGACCTTTAGCTGTGCGAGGTAGCTTGGTTATGAAGTCCATGGTAATGTGTTCCCATTTCCATTCCGGTATATCAAGTGGTTGAATCTTTCCATACGGTTTCTGGTGTTCGGCCTTTACTTGTGAGCAAGTCAAGCACTTGCATACATACTTTGTCACTTCATGCTTCATTCCAGGCCACCAGTATTCCTTCCTTAGATATTGGTACATTTTATTGGTACCAGGATGGATAGAGTACCGAGACTTATGAGCCTCATCCAAGATTTTGGTTCTAAGCTCGCCACCCATAGGTATCCATACCCGTCCAAAACGTGTCCTAACACCAAGGGTGTTATATTCCAACTTGTCCTGTTGGCCAACCATCCTTTCCTTCTTTATGTTTTCTTCTTTAAGTGCCTCATCTTGAGCCTTTACGATTTCCCTCATCACATCCGATGTCACCACCAACTGGCAAGCTGTCACTCTAATAGGAGTAGGCACATCCTTTCGGCTTTAGAGCGTCAGCCACCACGTTTGCCTTTCCAGGATGGTATATTATGTCACAGTCATAGTCTTTCAATAGTTCCAACCATCGCCTCTGCCTCATATTAAGTTCCTTCTGTTCGAAGAAGTACTTCAAACTTTTGTGGTCAGAGTAAATAGTAAACTTCACCCCGTAAAGGTAGTGCCTCCAGATTTTCAATGCGAATACGACAGCAGCAAGTTCCAAATCGTGGGTTGGATAATTAGCTTCGTGAATCTTCAACTGTCGTGACGCATATGCGATCACTCTTCCGCGTTGCATCAACAGGCATCCCAATCCCTAACCCGAAGCGTCAGAGTATACCACTAAGTCTTCATTGCCCTCGGGAAGGGCCAAGACTGGAGCTTGGGTTAACCTCTTCTTCAATTCCTTAAACGCCTCATCTTGGGTCGAACCCCATTCATACTTAACCTCTTTCCGAGTCAACTTTGTCAACGGCGAAGCTATTTTCGAGAAATCCTGGATGAATCTCCGATAGTAGCCTGCCAATCCCAAGAAACTGCGGATTTCAGTTGGCGTCTTAGGAATATTCCATTCCTTTACCGTCACTATCTTTGATGGGTCAACCATAATGCCGTTCGGGTTAATGACGTGACCTAGGAATTGGACTTCCCTAAGCCAGAACGCGCATTTGGAGAACTTAGCATACAACTTTTCCTTCTTCAGAGCTTCCAATACCTCCTTCAAGTGACACGCGTGATCACCCTCATTCTTGGAGTAGATGAGGATATCATCGATGAACACGATCACCGATCGATCCAGCATTGGTCGACAAACTCTATTCATCAAATCCATGAACGCTGCAGGGGCGTTCGTCAATCCAAAAGACATTACGCGAAACTCAAAATGTCCATAACGTGTGCGAAATGCCGTTTTCGGTATGTCTTCTTCCCTCACCTTCAACTGATGGTACCCGGATCGAAGGTCGATCTTTGAGAACCAACTTGCACCGTGCAATTGATCGAACAAGTCATCGATCCTTGGTAACGGGTACTTGTTCTTCACGGTACGTTTGTTCAACTCGCGATAATCAATACACATTCTCATCGAACCGTCTTTCTTCTTTACGAACAACACCGGAGCACCCCAAGGCGAGATGCTCGGTTGGATAAATCCCTTCTCAAGTAGTTCGTCTAATTGGGTCATTAGTTCCTTCATTTCCACTGGTGCTAGTCGATATGGAGCCTTAGCCACAGGCTGGGCATCTGGTACTAAGTCGATTCGAAATTCGATCTCTCTGTCGCGTGATATCCCAGGCAAATCCTTTGGAAACACCTCCGGGTACTCGCGTACCACGGGTACATCATTTAGCTCCTTCACTTCCTTACACTCGTCAATTACGTACACCAGATAAGCCTCGCATCCGCGCCTCAAGTAATCTGTTGCCTTAATCATCGAGATGACGTTTGGCATCGGGGCGTCACGGTCTCCAAGAACCTCGACTTTGCTACCGTCCGGAGCCTTGAGTCGGATTATCTTTCGTTTGCATATAATTTGTGTTTCATTGGCAGTTAGCCAATCCATACCTAACACGACATCAAACCCACCCAAAACCATAACAAACAATCTGACAGGGAACCTATGACCTTCTATTTTTATCGTGGAGTTGTCAACTACATCGGTCACTCTCGCAGTTCTACCCTCAGCGGTTTCTACGCTAAAAGCCCTTTCTAGTTTACTGACAGTGTACTTCACTCGTTTACAGAAAGTCGCAGATATAAAACTCTTACTGGCACCCTAATCAAATAACACAGAAACAAAAGTGTTGTCAAGGATGAACGTACCTGACGCCACGTCGGGGTCTGCCCTGGCTTGGTCTTGCGTCAGTGCGTACGCACGAGTCTTTGCTCAGGGCCTCTCTTCTTTCCTTTCCGGGCCTTTCCCTTTCTCGGCTTCACCCATTTTCGGTTTCGGGCATTCCCTACTCAGATGATCGGCATCCCCACAATTATAGCACTTGAAGTGTTGTGGACACTCACGGGAGTAGTGCCCGGTCTTGCCACACTTGAAGCACAAGTTAGATCCCAGTCTACATTCACCAGTATGCTCCCTTCCACACTTCTTACAAACAGTCAGCTCATCTACCCGAGCCCTCTTATCACGAGTCCCAAACATCTTTCCACCAGTTCGCTTGTTTGAGAAGCTCGGTCTCTTCTTCGGTTCCTCAATGGCGACGACATTCAGCGCCAGATCATCAAATACCACGCCGCTCAGTTCTACTACCGAATCATAGGTAGTAGGGGCGTTTGCCTTAACATAGGTGCGGACCTGGTCCGGCAACCCTTGAATGTAGCAGGAAATTTTTCTTTCCTCCGTCGTCACAAGATGTGGCACCAGACGTGCCAGTTCATTGAATCGGGTTGTGTACTGCCGGTGCGTCATGCTCCCGGCCTTCAAACCCAGAAATTCCCTCTCTACCTTCTCAATCTCGTTCCTTGGACAGAAGTTCTTGATTACCAGAGTTTTCAAGTCATTCCCCATCATCGAGTCAACAACTTCATCCCCCTTAGCCTGGCGTACACCTTCCCACCAGTGGGATGCTTCCTCCCTCAAGGAGTTAGCAGCAAACTTCACTACTTGATTTGCTCGACACTCGCTCAGACGGATGGCGACTTCCATACGTATCACCCAATCAAAAGTAGCCACCGCGTCCTTCTTCCCAGTCAGGACCGGCGTGTCACATGCCTTAAATGACTTATAGTCGCACCCGCGAGCAGGCGGTGCGTTGTCGGTCTCGTTGTTCTAGGCACCAGTTGCCGCACTAGATCCGCCTTCCCCACTAACTTTCTTTAATGCTTCAGCCAACAGACTTGGCAGAGAATTCTTCATCAACTCGGAGAACTCTCGAGCTATGGCTGCTCTCACTTCTGGTTCAAAAGTGAAAGGTTGTTCTGCAACTTGTGTCTACTCAGTTCCATGCACACTTACCTCCGGTTCAGTTTGAACACTTCCTTCTTCACTGTGCTCTTGGCGCGCAGGAATCCTGCCACGCCTACCATTTCGACCGCCGGTACGACCACCGGTACGGCCACCACGCCTTCCGTTCCCTCTCCTCGCCATTTCGTTCTATAAGACAAGAAGTCCAATGTTATCACGCTAGTTAACAAATAAAATTCAATAAGTACTGTAAGATGTTAATATACAATGGCCATCTGCAATTAACCATTACATTACCTTTCGATTTCTATTTGACCACCTTTGTGATTCCATCAGAACACAAGTCATTTCCTAACCCTTCCTAAGGCATACTACATACACATACTCTACTTTTCATACCTGATGTTGTGGCTCGAGTTAGCCGTACTGGCATCCGCTTTCGGTCCCATTCACAGTTTAAGTTCAGACACTAGGAGTATCCGAATCTCTCAAACTATTGCTCTGATACCAACTTGTAAGGCCCCAAACCCGGGAGGCCTCACTTGTCGGATTTACTCATTCACAAACAGTTCTTAAACATGAATATCAAATAACGCAGCGAAAAATTTCATTTAAACATAACGTCATCATTGTTCATACATGCGGAAGCGTAAACATTGTTTAAAACATAAATACATCATAACTAAAACATAACGGGATGCCAGTCTTCATAGTCAGCCGGGTAACTCCTCTCGCTAGCCAAGCATCAGTGTACATCCTCATAACCTGCCTTAACCTGAATGTGCACACTAAAAAGTCAGCTACGCTGGTGAGTTCTAGCATTTCATAAAAACTTTAACATCAAAATTTGCTAAAAACATATCATTCATTCATTTAGTAAAACATTTCACAAAAGCATGTAATAATCTAACATCTTTAAAAAAAAGGTTTCGTACCCATATCATCATCAACATCATTATCATAAACACCGTTGAACGGATCGTTCGTTAAAACTTTTAACATTTATTTAGGTCATACATTATCGTTATCTAATTCTGTATCTTACTTTACGTGTCACAGTGTCCCCGAAGGAACCTTTGGTGTTGTGGGCAACCACTACGTATCGCCGTCATTGCCACAACCATACACTACGTGGGGTCAACCGTTACGTATCGCCGTCATTGCCCAACCATTCACTACGTGGGATCAACCGTTACGTATCGCCGTCATTGCCCAACACGCATCTTTACTTTGGGAATCAACCGTTACGTATCACTGTCATTGATTTCCCTTACCTTATTCACTTAGGATGATCGTCATCACCCGAGTAACCGTCGTTACTCCCTTACCAGTTGTACAACATCAAAACCATCGACAGGCCACCAAGACACTGCCCTGTTGTTCTTATGGTAACTATGGCTCGCTGTCCATAATCTACCACAAGGCTGGGAATCACATTCCCAGACTTCATTCGTCAATTCCATTCATTCGACAGATTAGATTTGTAATGACTTCTTTAAACCTTTACCTCTTTCCCTTTTCATTAAACATTTCCTCATTTAGACCGTTCATAAACATTCGTAAACCTTTTTGGCAAAAACACTTCATAACCTTTCCTTTCGTAAACATCGTTTCGTTAAAACATCATTTCGTGAAAACATCATTTCGTTAAAACATTATTTCGTAAGTATGCACACCAGCCCAAAACATTTAACAAAACATTTAAAAGAGGGCTCTAGAACTCACCTGATACTCTAATATGGGTTGTCCTAAACGAAGGTCCAACAACGTCACTTCCGATCTGAATTGATTAGTTAAATACACATCAGACCAATCCCGACTCTAACGGTTTAACCATTCTAACATACTGACTTCACTTAACCAGTTCTGATGTCTGCGCACTTGGCAAGTGCGCAGACCCTGCTGCCTGCGCACTTAGCAAGTGCACAGACCCTGCTGCCTGCGCACTTATCAAGTGCGCAGGTCCCTCCTCCTACGCACTTATCAAGTGCGCAGGACCTGCTCCGTGCGCACTTAGCAAGTGCGCACGACCTGTTCTTCGCGAAAAACCCTAACTTTCGCATTCGGGTCTGATCATGTCAAGATCCCGAACCTGTTTGCATTCAAAACGTTCGTTTTCTATTAAGGAACTCAAATCCATGATTATCTTTCAGTTTCATCCGTTCAAACCTTACCTTTTCACCCAAATCCTGAAAAACCCAAAAACGAACTAAAACTCAGATTTTGGTCGGATTGTTACCTGAATCGAGTTTCTGATCCGGAGGTTCTTCTCACGAGTTATGGAGTAACACTTTGCTGAAGTCTCGGGTCGATCCGCCAACTTTCTCTCTCTACGGTTTCTCTCTCTAAAAGTTGCAAATGAGATAAAAGGGGTGGCATAGGCTATTTATAGCCCGCTGACCCATCCGACCCGACCCGTCATACCTCGTTCGTTTATTCCGTTATTATAACTGTCGTTTTATTTTTGGGATGTTACAATAAACCCCACTACATGAATTGCAAAAAGTACAGTTTTATCTGACGCATTGATAAAAATTCTAGATAATTTCATGTACGTAAACAACTACCGGTTAGACCGGCACACATCCCGTTTTATACGTAAACATCTACCGGTTAGACCGGCACACATCTCATTTTATAAATGTTCAGAGGAACTCACCTTGATCAATTGTAATCTGCTCTCACATTGTCTGCTAACCGGTGTTATCCTATGGACAAGATAATACTATTTAGTTATCTTAGATAGTATAACCCCCTCAGGGACGCCTCGTCATCCCTACCCTAATACCCATCTTTGTTTGGCATTATTCAGGCATTTCCCCATGCCCATGCCAACCCTCAGGGTATAGCCTTTACTAGCTGAAACTTCCCGGGCATTTCCTATGCCCGTGCCAACCCTCGAGGCTACCCGATCCTAACTAAGGGAGATGACTTATCAAATGACTATTTATGGCACGTTGATGTTGAGTTTCCTCGCTCCTTATTCCTAAAATGACTTGCGCGTAACACCCAAAGGAGTATTTCAAGCTTGGGATTCTCATAATAGATCGTTCCCGAAGAAACTGGAATGGAATTCAAAGGAAAACACTTAATGCCCTATTTATTGGCTGATTCTGGGTCCGTCACGGACCATCATGGGTGGTTACGGTCCGTCACTGCGATAGGTTGGGTGAGTCATTGCTCCACGTGGCGATTTCCGGTGTTTTCTTGGAAATTACGGCGTGACGGACCGTTACGGTAGGTGACGGTCCGTAACGGATCGTTACACCTAGTGACGGTCTGTTATAGCAACTTTTTCAGATTCTTCTTGTCGAGGCACCCAGGTTTCATATATTATGATTTACATAACTCTTTTCCTATATCGAGATATGCCTATTGGAAGTTTTGGGCTATTGTCGGTCGAACCGTCTTTTTATTTTATGTCCAGTTACGTTCTAGAGTCGCGTTTCTTAACCGTCATTCATCCTAACTTATTGTTTGGTGTCTTATCAACCCTTAAACGTTTATGGTTTGAAATTTCAAGGTGTTACAATATATATATATATATATATATGAGTTAATTACACAAATAATCTATATGGTTTGCGAAAAATAACAGGTTTGGGTACTAAGAATTTAAAGTAATAGGTTTGGGTTTTATACTTTCAATTTTGTAAAGAGTTTGGGTATTAAGGCTAACTTCCGATAATTTTTCTATTAAGTTTGGTTAAAATAACTAAAATAACTTTTTGCGAAAAGTAACAGGTTTAGGTACTAAGTGTTAAAGTAAAAGGTTATTTTGGTCATTTCACCCCAAGTTAACATAAAAGTTAACGGAAGTTAGTCTTAACACCCAAACTCCTTACAAAATTGAAAGCATGAAACCCAAATATGTTACTTTTTAGTACTTAAACTCGTTATTTTTCATAAACCACATGGACTATCTGTGTAATTAACTATATATATATATATATATATATATATATATATAGGAGAGGGTTATGCTAGAAAGGACCTAAACCATAGAAAGTGTAGGAAGGCACCAAGGCGCAACACGTGACCAAGAGAGAAAATGGCAAATGCGAAAAGAAAAATGCTCTGCGCGCCTATAAAAACACGCGTGTAAAACGCCATGAACAAAATCTAAAACGTCATGCCCAGTTGTAAAACGTCATGTGGGAAAAAAGCTAAAACTCCATGTGTTACTAGGCGCCCAGATCCAGCTCGCTTGTCACTCCCTCGCCAGCCACCGCCTCCATCGTCTCTCTCTCTCTCATTTTTTTCTTTCTACGGATCTGAGAAAACCATGGTGAGAACTAGGGTTTTGTTGTTGGTGTATATAAATTACACAACTAGTCCCTGGATTAATTTGAGTATAGAGTTAATTACACGGATGGTCCCTGTGGTTAGCACTAAATGCAATTATGGTCCCCAAGTTTGAAAAACTACACCGATGGTCCACCAATTTGTCAAAACATAACACCAGTGGTCCTTGAAGTGCATGGGTGTCAAATTTTTAAAAAAATGACTAAAATACTCTTGTATTAAAAAATAATTAAAAAACATTATATATGTAAATACCTATTTACCCCCTCTGTTCTTCGATAACAACTCCTCTGCTTTCTGCAAAATTATAAACATAAGTCATGAGAGCTCCGGTGCTTGAGAAATTTTGTGAATTTGCTCTGGTGCAAATGTAGAAACATATCAGCCATACTTTGGGTCTTGAGATTTTGTTGCTGACGGCTAGCCAAATCATGAAGTAACTTCCGAAGTTCAGGGCGGAACCTAGTAAGAGCCCGAACCATGTCAGGGTGAGCTCAGTGACAAGGCCGAAGAGAACACCGACGTTGGAACCAAGGTCTTTGAAGAAGCCAAGAGATTGAGGGTGGTCTGGTCGTAGGCGAGGGAGGATTTGATTTCTTTGGAGTAGTCACCGAAGAGGTAATTGGCTCCGGCTCCGATCATGACCGGGAAGGAAGTGAAAAGTGAGAACCATCGGCCCCGAAGTAGATGGACAACAAAGGGAAGACCTTTGCCACCGTTGGTGACGGTACCAGAGATGGTGGCGACGGTGGAAGGAGATGGTGGGTGGCGATGGTGGTGGAGTGGCCGACGGGAAAGGGATGGAGGGTTGGGAAGAAGATGGAGGGTGAGGTGGGTTGGGTGGGTTAAGAGATGAAGGCTTTTTTTATTATTTTTTATAATTTTTTCTTTTAGTTTAAAAGTAAATATGTTATTTCATCCAAACTTACCCAGAAAACTTAATGCTCATCCATTATATGGATCATCGGTGTTACGTTTTGACAAACTTGTGGATAATCGGTGTAGTTTTTCATACTTGGGGACCATACTTCCAATTTTTGCAAAGCACATGGACCATCGTGTAATTAACTCTTGAGATTATTACATAACTAGTCCTTGTATGTGAAATGTCTAAAATACCCTTCTATTTAACAAAATAAATTAACGTTGTTAGTGGGTTGGAGTTAATTAAGACAAATTACATACCACAGAAAAGAAAAAAGTAAAATTAAAACTAATGGAATAAAAACGTTATTTGAACCAAACCACAGGTAACAAAAGTGAAGTTTACTCTTTTATTTATTAGTATAACGATTCATCATTTGATTGTACCTTTGTTTGGTTTTATCTTCTTACAAGTTTTATATTTTATATAATGTATATGCCTTTTCTCAACGGTTTTTTTATATAATATATGATTTTCGCCGTTAAAGAAAACCCCAAAGCTTTTGATTGTAGTATTCCACAACCGAAAAAAAAATTAAACGGTTTTTTTAGAGAATTAACACATGTTTTTCCCTTGTTTTTAAACTTTTAGTTTCCTAGCCCCGGAGGCTATAGATTTTCTGAACAGGGTTCAGTAGGTCGTGTATAGTAATTTTTCGGCCTCTAAGACCTAAACCTTTGTTTTTAGTAGAATCGGTTTTGCTATTCAAAAGCGGTTGTGGCACAGATTGTTGCTCGTTTACCTGTCACTTTATTGTAATTCTCATTCTTTGTTTGATGGAATTCAATTAATTTAAAAAAGAAAAAAACTAAATTATTGAAACTCCATACACCCCTCACATCTTCACTATATTAATCACATATTTATGAGTCGGTTACCAAGAACATGTAAAACGCATACAATCAAATTTCATAACTTTAAAAAACGAGTCATATCTTTTAAAAATGTTGATTATTATTTAAAATAGGCTAGCAAGTGGGTAGAGTCTAAATACCAACCACTGCCCTTATGGCTACCTAACTGAAAGCAACAATAAGTGTGTTGATGGAAACAAGGAGGGTGGTACTGATGGAACAAGCAATTAATGCATGAAGTTAGACGTCTATATCACTTTTCATTTTCCATTTCTTCTTCCACGTTTTCCCTCTCTTTTTTATCTTCAAAATATTTAAACATTTTTTATTATTAATAATATTGTAAATAGAAAATGGATATAAAGTTTTGTATGACATAATTTTAATAGAAACTAGTTAGTTGAACCCGCACGTTGCTGCGGGTACTAGATGTACTTAAATAAGCAAAGAGAAAAATACGTCTCGACGGTATATTTAAAAAAGTTATCAATTAAACCCGTGCGATAGAACCTACGAAATTAATGTAAAAACAAAATAAAAATAGGAAAAAGTAATTTTTAACGAAATTTTATGGGTAAATTTGAGAGTTTAGAAATTTTAGGAGTAGAGTTGAGAATTTTGTCCAGGGATAAACTTTAAACAGCTGAGGCGGTCAGACTAACGTGGCTAAGTACAAAAAAAACGTATAAAATTAACGTTGCGACGTAAACAAGACTTAAAATTGACACGCCAAACTCATTAAAAAATTAGTAACAAAGGCCGTTATATAATGGTACCGATTTATTCCAGTCGGTGTCGGTCTCATTCTGCTAGGTACCAGCACGTTACCAACAGTCGATATAACCAGTGATTCCTAAAATATATTTTTAACGATTTAAAAGAAAAAATGTTAAAGAAATAAAGTTATTAGAGAAAATAAAATTTAGTAAAAAAGGTAATAGGGTTAAAATAATATATTATATATAGTACAAGGGTCTAATGAAAGTTTTATAAAGTTGAAGGTTTAATTGGTAAATATATTAAAGTTGAAGGTTTAATTGGTAAATATATTAAAGTTGAGGGTTTAAATCGGATCGGTTGCAATTTAAGAGAATTAGGATAATGTTATATATTTTATTAAAAGCCCTAAATTTGTTTATAAAAAAAACATAAAAAATATTAATATTATTCATTAAAAAACATAAAAAAAATACAATAAAAAAAGATAAATAGAAACACTACTTTAATCATTACAATACTTCCGGATATGTTCAACCAAATCAACCTTAATGTTGTTATGAGTTTCTGAATTGCGGATCATCCGACGATTTGCTTGTTTCACTTTTTCGCTTATCTCTACAAAAGTCGGATCGTCATCTTCACGGTATTGGCAAATCGCTCGCCCTTTGTCCTCTAAAATCATGTTATGTAATATCACACAAGCATACATTGCATTTTGAATTTGCTTTTTATCCAAATACGTGCCGGATTTATCACCATATGCCATTTTTTTTAAGACGTCGAATGTCCGTTCGATATCCTTTCTAGCTGATTCTTAAGCTTTTTTTTTAAATTACATTGTCTTTCATTGTCTTCTTGTGGTCATGTAAATGATTTGACAAACGTAGCATATTCATGATAAATACCGTCAGCAAGATAATACTCTGCTTGTACTCTGTTCCATTGACAAAGAACGAAGACCCGGGTACAACTCCGTCTATGATGTCGTTGAATATAGGAAACTGATCTAAAACATCCCGGAAAATTGATGCTACTAAGCATCCCTGGAAAGCCGTTGACGGTTTTATGTACGTCATATATTTGTTGAATGTCAATCCACGTCGGTTTTCTTAAATATCTCTTTCCGTAAAGATGAATCACACATATACTCGTACAATAGTAGAACATGTAAATAATACGTTGGCAAAATAATATTTAACTGTAAACAAAGGTTTATTCACAAAAATAACAATTAATACCTTCACAAAAATCGTAAATACTATCTCGTGTGGTTTTTTCCGCCGTCTTCAAATAGTCATCCAATGAATCGCACCTAGTGCCGACACCAGTTGACGAATTGCGGATGCATACTTTTGTAAAGCGGTGAAACCTCGTCTACGTGTTGTGTCGTATCTTTATTGAAAATATTCAAACTTTTGTTCCATATCTTCAACTATTCGAACGAAGAGTGGACAACTCATGCGAAAACGGCGTCTAAAAGCTTTATCATCATACAATGGGTTCTCACAAAAATAATCTTGTATAAGACGATTGTTAACAGCCTCACGATCCTAGTTAATTGCTACTCATCCTAAAATTGGACGCGGAGGTTCAATATGATAAGTTACAAATTGGACCGTAGCTTGAACCGCACTAATGAAAATCTATTCGCCCTCGAATGAATACGAAGATGAAAAATCCATTTATAGAATGTGAGAAAAATAGAAGTTGTTTAAGGTTTTTGTATGTAGGATGTGACTTGTGGGAAAAAAATGGTTAATTGTTTATTGTATTTATAATTTTAATTTTAATTTTTTAAGAAATTAATCTTTTCAAGAGCTCTTTTGACCAATCCCCAATAGCTAAATCTTTCACATATCACCTCTCAGGCCGTTGTTGCACCAACGCGAGGCCACAAACACCCTTGGCAACGAGGGGGCGGCGCGGTATTCCGCGCTCCTCTCATGTTTGGTGGCTCATGCCCCCTCTCACGGCTACACTTTTCACATAGTCTTATGTAAACTCAAACGCAATCCTATATATATACATGTGGGTAGAGAGATAATTAATATTATTGGACGTTTAATAATCAATTTAGCAAGAAGCGGACACATCAACAAAATGGGTAACTTTGTATAATACTATCCTGTGGTGTTTTCCAAAAAAAAAAATGTAGGTAAAACAAGATTGAGTGAAATATGTCTAAGTTGTGTGTTAAACAAAGAAAAAGCATGCATACTTTAAGTTATTGTTTAGTCCTATCAATCATTAGTCATGCTGAAACGAAGCATAACGATACATATGTTTATAAAGTTTAAAAAGCATAACGATCATTTTAACGAATACTTGACACGAATCTATCCATTTAGAAAGGGTCATTTTCATCATCCTCTCCTGGTTTGATGTCGAGTATTCATTAAGAACATTTTTAAAACACAGTTTTGAATGATATATTATTTATCTACCATCCTTTGACGCCAGTGTTGCGGTGTTTAACGTTGGTTGAGGGTGAGGTGTACGTGGACGTTAGCCCACTACATTTAGTTTAATTGAACGTAATGTGGCTTACGGTGTTCTCAGGGAGGGACGGTGGACTTTTTTTTATTTTTTTAAACATTTAGTGAAACATTATATTATAATATTTACTTTTTTCTCTGATAAATTCCGTTCGTGAATTTCTTTTACAAAAATTTAATATGCGGCTGTGTTTATTTTTTTCTTAACATTCTGGTATAAATTTTGTTAAAATCGGATTCGTATTCGAAGTATGGTCTTCTTTTGTTATCGTATTAGTCGTGACAGACGAAACTGGTTCCAACCGAACAACATAGGTACCGTTATCGATATTATCGGAACTTGTACCGGTATTCGTTTTTATATTTTTCGATCGATGTAACGGATTTTTTTTTCAATTATAATGTTTTATAAAATTTTGAATATACCGTTCCGACGCGCTAATTTTTATCTATATTTCGATACAAATTTTATTTAAAACTAAATCGCTACGCGGATATAACTTGTCGGAAACAAAAACAACACACATTGTACTTTTACGTCATATTAGCAGCAAAAAAGTCACATCATCAAGTTTAAGATTTATGAGATGGATAAAAACTTTAGGAAATAATAAAAAAAATAAAGTACATATTACACTAAATAAAAATACAAATGTGTTGTTTTTCTTTAACACTAATTAATAAATTTAACCTTAATAAAATTTATAAATGACAAATAAGATATTGTTTCAATATTACCATGAAAAGCAAAAATAATCATCAAAAGATAGGAAGATTAGTGTCATTTGCGAGGTTTAACGTGCAAGGAAATTTGTTTTTTTTTTAACTATAATATAAATTAAAGGATACGCTCGTGAAACAGTGTTAGTCCCATTGAATTTTTGACGTATGGTGTTTTTTTTTTCACCTTTATACTATATATAATATACGGTTTTAACCTATTTAATCTTCTAATAATTTCGTTTTTATCAATAACTTCCATTTGTTTACTTAAAAAAAACCGAAACGTGTGACTGTTTTTAGTTTTTTTTGTCGACGTTCCAATATATATTTTTTTGAAAACGGTGTTATATTTATAATCGACCTTTTTTTTGTATCGTACCCTTAGCGAGTGTCGTAACCGTTGTAGTACTGTGACGAACCTAACCTATTATTACGTTTTCATTTAGATTTTATATTACATGAATCTATTTTATGTTGGAAATTTAGTGAAAATGTGGTTTTCACTAACTTATATAAATAAGATATCGAATTAATAGTTGGAATAAAAAGTTCTATGTCACTAATCATGTCATGTCATACTAACTTGTTTTAGTTAAAATGAATGTCACTTTTGATCACATTCATATAGATAGTTCATATGGCCTTTTAAGATGTTTCTTGAGATCTCAAGAGTCCATTTTATTAATATCAATTTAGTATTACATTTAGCTCCTGATTAGTGCATGATTAATGGATATGAATGTTATAGTTTGTGTAATTAAAATAATGAACATGTAGGTTCATTGTGTTTTAGAGAGAAAAGTAGCAAAAATAGAAAAACTATATATCTTTGTTGTAAAGTTTCATAGAATTGAGAGTTTAGTTCTCTCTAACTTTTCCACCATTAACATTTTCGTATTTTTCCTACATTTCTAAATACACAAATTACCCAGTGATACCTCGGGTGCGTGGACATCTCCGGCAGTACACATAATGTTCCGGTTGTTTTACCCTGGGAGACAGACGCGTTCGTCTTAGAGGAGGCACGGAATCTGTTTTAAGGGACCCGTGTTGAACACGAATCCTCAACCACAGCCGTCAACGTCGTTTGCTCAATCTTGTAGTTAATAAAGTTGGAGTCAAGAACGCGGATCTTTAGCTCAAGGAAAAAACAGAGACAAAGCCAAGGAGACTGTAAGAAGACCTTGTTCAAGAACAAAGTTAAAGACTCTACCTATTGAAGATATTGGTTTGAATCAGTTTACATTTATGTAAAGTTTATTTCATAGTTTACATGTTTCTTTTGTTATTGTATCACGGTAATTGCTACTATTTATTTTCCCATGTTAATAACGAGAGTATCGTTATTATGTTTTATTTTATTTTAATAAAAAGTGACCCGCTATTCTTATATTTTACACAAATTAAAAATATAATCTTAAAAAATGAGAAATTTTAAAGACATATATATCGGGTTTATCCACCAACACGTACCAGAGGTATCACATGGGAGGAAGAGAAAGAAAGAGAGGGCCAAAAGAGGTTGGTAAAGAAGGAGTTGTACCCCCACGAGTCTTGTTCTGTACCAAAGCACATGCTATGCACATGCTACTTAGTTGGCTTTCATCTATCAATTAATTAGGAATAATAATAATAATAATAATAATAATAATAGTAATAATGATAATAATTTAGAAATGTTTGTATAAAATCTCTAAAAGAATTCATAACAAAGTCTTTCTATCCATCTTTATCTTTATTATTTAGAGTTTTTTTTTAATTTTATATCAGCATTTTCATCTTTAAATTTTAGAGCTTTATAAATAAAGATTCTCTAAATATAAAAATCTAATATTATGAATCTTTATATTTTTTGTAAGTGTCTAAGAAAGAAAAAAAATAATAAAGTAAGTGTATGTGAGTGAGATAGAGATGGAGAAAGAGAAATGAGATGTTAAACCAAATTTAAAGATAAATTTAAAAAAAATATAATATTTAGTTAAATTATAGAAATAGAGATAAATATGCTACTTTTAGAGCATTCAAATCAGGTTCTTTATCCTCATCTTTATAATTTAATAAAAACCATTATTCCATAAAAAATTGTTCATTTTTTAAAATCTCTCACATCTCATTGTTTATCCTTATAATTTTAAAGAAATTGTTAAAGAATTGGTATATTTAAGATTTTAATGTACATTTTCTTATAATTTTAATAATAAAGATAAGGTTTAAAGAAGCTGATATAAGACTCTTTTAATTTAAAATTTATTTTTTTCCATTATAATTTAAGGATAATGTATATATATCAATCTTGATGTGAATGCTCTTAAATGACTTTATCTAATTAATAATATTTTATTTCTTTAACAAAATCATTAAATTGTTTCAAAGTCGTATGATTATAAATGCGTCCGACAATAAAGGTCATTTTATAGAAAGAATTAAAATTTTGAGCGAGGCTATGCCGGTTAGGTATCTAACCTAATGCGAAAAATAAATCATGACCAAATTCATAATAACGTGTCTTTTCTGATGTATGAAGTATCCAAAATCTACCCAATTTTAAATACACAGTTCGATAATACCTTATCCTTGGCTAATATCACCTAGAGTTCATGTTTTAAAGAGTCGCAAACTAAAACAAGACTCGACGATCTCAAAGTCATAAAAAATGAAAACGATAGATTTTTAGGGGAGGTTGGTCTAACTAGGCTTAACATGATCCCAGCATGTATCGGTTACGATTAATCGATAACCGCCATGTGGTACCGTATATTTGTGGTTTCGGTTTAATCAAATTTGACATGAACATAAACCAACCTAGAATTCAAATGGGGTTTATGAGACCTAATTTAGTTAAATTAGAATAGGAAAAATGAGGTATAAAAACAATTATATGTTAAAAATAAAAATATAAAAAAATTAGTGGCAATAATTAAGTAATTATTACAAAAACCGTTCACACTCATGTAACGAACCAATTTTCGAGTTTGTCCTATAATATATTATGTATATTGTAGGGGATGTATTTAAATAAAAGAAAGTTGGAGGTTAATATCTATAAGGTGAAAATACCTAGTTTTGGGTTCTAGGAGTCATTTTGATAGATGGAGGGACTGTTTTGTAATTAATACAAACTTAATTTGTGTTAAATGAAATGATCAGGCAAAACACACACTTTTGTGTGTGTGTTTGCGATTTATTCAAGGGGAGAACAAGAAGGAAGAGCCAAGAACTTGAAATCTGGAGTTACATGCTCGGAATTGAAGGATTTTGTTAGCACAACTCCTTCCAAACATCAAGTAAGCTCCTCTTTATCTCTTGAATTCACCATATATGGTGTTCTTGGTGGGTTTTATAAAATCTAAGTTAGGAGCTGAATTGGTGGTTAAATATGGTTAATAACTTGTTTAAAGTTAAAACCTAGCTTGATTAGTATTAAAGAGTGGTTAATAACAACCTTTTAACACCCAATTCAAGAATCATAAAGTTAGGGTTCTTGAGGGTGATTTGGAGGTTTTATAATTGGGGATGTTTAATTGATGGATTGATGGTTGGTAAGTGTTTATGGGAGTGATAGACACTTTAATTGATAAGAAACCTCAATCAATTTGATGATTTCAAAATTAGGGTTCTTGGAACCCAATTTAGGGGTTTTATATTTGGAGGCTTTTAAATGGTGAATTGAGTATAGATAAGTGTTTATGGTGTAATATAAACACATTTTCAAGTATAAAACTCAATTGAATTGGTGAATCATGAAATTTTAAAAATTGGGTGAAAACCTTAACTGGTCAAAATGGGTAGTATTGGATTCATAATGGTTAAAAGCTAGTATGGGGCTTGATAAACCAAGATTAGATGATAGTAAAGATCATAAGATCTTGGGGGATTTAAACTTCAATTGGTGAATGTTTTAGGGTAACTTAGATTACTAAAACATGTGACATGTTTAGGTGATCAAGGCGATAAAGGTGTTAGCTTTGAAGATGGATTGGAATCTTCATTGGCTAAGGTAAGTGCTTTGCACTTACTTAGTATTAGACAAGTAGTTTTGTGTATATAGTATGTGTGGTATGCTATTTACATGTTATTGTATGTTTGACTCAATATGGATATTTAGTCAAACTAAGACATGGATGTGTGATAATTTGGTAAATGGTCAAAGTAAAGTGTGAATGTGGTAGGTTTGTTGTAAATTGACTTAGCATGGTATAAGTCAAACCATTTGTGGATAAATGGTGAACTTGATATAAAATTGACTTAGTGTGGTATAAGTCAAACCATTATGGATAATGGTGAAATTGGTGTAATTTGACCTTAATGGTATATGGTCAAACTATTATGTTGAAATAGGTGTAATTAGACTATGTGGTTAATAGTCAAACTTGAATGTGCAAATGTGGTAAATAGGTGTAATTAGACTATGTGGTTAATAGTCAAACTCGAATGTGCAATTGTGATAAATGTGTGTAATTAGACTATGTGGTTAATAGTTAAACTTGAATGTGCAAATGTGGTAAATAGATGTAAATTGACTTATGTGGTTATTGGTTAAACTAATGGGTGATATGTGGTTAAATGATGTAAATGACTCAATGTGGTCAAGAGTCAACTAAAATGTATAATGTGGTAACATTAGACTAAAATTAACTTAATGTGGTGAAAGTCAACCGTTGTTAGTAAAACGGTAAATTGGTTGATTACATCAAGTGTGGATACTTCATGGGGGTATAACGTGAAGTGTGAATACTTCACGGGTGGTAGTGAGGTCAAGTACTTCACGGGTGAAAGTGAAGTCAAATACTTCACAGGTGACATGAAGTTTGGATACTTCATGGGTTGGCATGGAGTCAAATACTACATGCGAGAAAGCGAGTGGTGTTTCTCGCAATAGACATGTGGATATGCCAATTTGATGAATGGTGAAACGTTAGGACTTGTATGGGTCAATACACGTCTAAGTTATAGGTCTTTGTATGCCTAAACAATTAAATGATTGAACTTGAAGTCAAACAGTTCTAGGGTAAAATACGAGTCGTGGTACTCGGGTTTGGGGGTTGATAACTAACAATTATATGTTAGAACATGTAGGTGATCATAAATGTAGTTTAAACATTAGTTTTTGATGGATAACAGCTTAAATATGAAAACGGGTCAGTCGACGGGGGGTTGCATAGGCTGAAAAACTGAATTTGGGCCACTTTGACCTGGTGGGGGCGTACCATACGCCCAACTGGCGTCCCATACGCCCACTGGCGTATGATACGTCCAGTTGGGTCTGGTAAACGCTGGAAAATACGCGTTTTCGGGATTTTGGCATGTCGTTGTTGTAGGGACTTGTGGGGGGGTTCCTAGGACTACCTATCTATACTAACCATGTTTAAATTGATGTTTTGAATGTAAGGAAAGCTCCGGAGTGATCTCGGGTCTCGCATCAAGTGGATTGGATTCTCGTGGTCATGTTTTGTAATTGGTTTTGTTAATCTTCTCGTATAGAGTCTTTACAAACTATTTGGGGTTGTTACAAGTTGTGGATAACTTGTTGGTATCTTTGTTTAAACTAATTTTGTGGAAAATTATGTTAGTTTAATTCGTGTTGTACAACTTAACGTGTGGATACGTTAAATGTCGTTTTGGGACCTAACTTCCGCGTTGTTTTAGAAGCTTAATTTGGGTTGGATTTTTGGGTGTTACAACTTGGTATCAGAGCAATGGTTTGAGGGATTTGGTGTGCGAGACACCAAACTCAAACCTATAATGCTTTTGATATGGTCGAGAAATGAGAATCCAATGATGGCGTGACCGAGACACGGAGCTTAAAGGGCGAGGTTAGTATTGATTATGTGTTGTTTGTTTTAATTGGTGTCCAATGTGATCTAATTGTACCGAAAGTTGTTAAGGGATTCGTTATATGGAGATAGTTAATGTAATTTATTACATTATCGATCATGCCTGGCCAGTATGATTCTTAATGTAACATGTCCGAATACCTTCTCGATAACCATATGATGATTAACACCGACAATGAGGAAGTGAAGGTGGTTAAATGTGTATATGTATATATTATGTGTTTGTGCATAGATGATTATGCAGGAGTAATTAATATACATATAGGAAGAAGTAGAGCCTTATAGAGTAAGACTAGAGACCTATAAGTAGGTAGAACACCTACAAACTTATTACTTCACGGTCGGGATGACTGGGGGGAAAACATAATTTAGTGGACGGAATATGTATATAGAAGTTGATTTTAAGGCTCATGTATGAAGGAGTCTATGTGGATATCACCTCGAAGATGGGGACGAACTTGGGATTAGTTGGGAGAAATGGAAAGTAACCATTATGGAAGATGGTTAAAGCTTTCTATTACGTTGTGCCAATTTTCCTTCAAGGAAGATAGGAGCTCATTGAGGCGGTACTTTGAAGAACCGCATGAAGCCTTAAGGGCAGGAGGATCAAACGTAGTCGAATACGTGGAGGAAGGAAACCTTGTCTTCATAAGGGGTTCGTGGTGTGCGAGCCAAAGGAGTAAAAATTGGTGGGAGTTTAACTCGTTGATTAATCAACGATACATCACTATCATGGTATTAGCTTGAAGCAATCCATTGTGATGGGCGGATGAGTACTACTCGCATAGATTCAACTCCCGAAAATGGTGGATATTTGACTGGGAGTTATCCATTTAGAGAAAGGCTTAAAGGAGTGAAGATAATGCAATAGGGTGAACTCGAGAGACATTCTTGAGTTAGCTTTGTCCACAAGCCGATGTGGATCTTGCAATTTGGAGTTTTCTTCACGTACATTAGACTGGTGGATTAATCAAAAGATTGTGGGCTTGTCGTATGATTATGTGTGGTCTTGCCCGAATCTTGGATTAACGGAGTGAATGAGGATAGATCGGCTTTCTCGATGCTATTGGTTGACTTATAGAGTGGATTCTCCTTTATGGTGTACAGCTCAGGTGGAGTTGATTATTATGTGATACAAGGAAATCAAACTCGGGGAACTAGTGGGGTGTGAGGAGGAACTAGTGATGGCTTCAAGAAAGCCAAACATTCTAGCCGAGCTAGAAATCCCTTTGGGAAGGCAACTTGCTATTGCCATATGTGTGGAAGTTACACAAGTGGAATGATGGGACACACTACGCCATAGTGTTCTAGTCCTAATAATAGGTGCTACAGTTGTTACAAGTCGGGACTCATTCGAAGTGAATGTCCCGAGTTAAAGCACACGAGTGAATGGGGGGAGAAAATAGAAATTTTAAGGTTGTCAGGCCGAACATTCTATCTACCGAAGACAGAACTGAAGTCTTTTGGTATAATTGTTAGATGAGAATTTATGTGAATTATTAATCAAAGGATGTGGGTGAAACAATCACATGGAATGGAGTCCTACGATTGTAGTTAAAGTTGTGTGGCTACTTAGTAACCATATCAACGTCGTGTATGACTAAAGGGTGACGTGTCGATCTGTTCTCACCTAGAGATGGTGAAACACATGGCGCATGAATTGGTGTATGCCTGACTTATGCCATTGACACCAACCGGGGCGATGGAATACTTGATGTTCCAGTTGTGAATAAGTTCATGAGGGTTCTATACCCGAATGTCTCTTCTTGGGGTATAACCATTCTCTTGAGGAAAAGAATAATGGAAGATTGTATTCGTGCATTAACCTTTGGGTTTGAGCATGTGACTAAAAGTCTTAGTTTCAACAAACCAAAGTAAAGGTGGGTGATATCCCATGAATGGTATCATTTCCGTTATGAATACTATGGGATTGCGGATGTAACTTTCTGGCTTATTAAAAGTTCCATGGTTTATGTGAATCATTGTGAAAGGTGTGTAGACCCATGAATGCTTATATGGTGGTCGTTTATTCGATGACAGTCGTTTTTATCTTCGAAGCAAAGTCGTTCAAACTCATTATCTTCGTGAGTTTCCTGAATTCCCTGAAAGGAGAGGCCTTTCTTTGGAATGATTTGGTGTGCCATTTTGGCTTTGGTGGAAATCCATTATTGGATGAGGTGGTGAATTATAAAGACATATATGTTGACCCGTCAGTGATTGAAGTAATTAAGGGGTAAATGGTGTTTGGAGTCCTAGAACTTCATAAGTGGCGTTTAAAGTCTTAGAGCTTCATAAGCGGTGATTGAAAATGAAGTCTTAGAACTTCAAAAAGGGTATTGTATGGTTGAGATCCTTAAATCTCAAAGGATGAATTTCGATTAGGTCGTTGGAAATTAATATGGTGTTTGGATCGGATAAGGATCCACCCTTTAAATTATGAAAGAGGATTTTCCTATGGCATTTGACCCGTCTTTCCTTAGGAAGACCGTATGCCTTGTATGTTTTTTTGGTGCCTCCTGGATTAGACTCGATTTGTCACTATGCAACGAGACAGGATTATCGCATATTCTCCTAGTCAATTGTGAGCTTGATTGTAGCAACTAAAGGAGAGAACTTGGAGAGGGAACTGATGAATCTATACGCGGGCGAGCGTTAGAAGGTTGAATTGAAGTACTCGAACTTCATCGGTGTTCTTGAAGTCCTTGTACTTCATGGGTGATGTCTGAGAATTAAAAGTCTCATGGGTTATTGTATGTTTGTTTTAGAGTTTAACTTTTGATGGCTGGGGATGAAAATAGACACAATCTAGTGTGTGGTTATAAGTGTCTCATTTGCCTACGGGTTAAGGCCGAATACCAAAAGGGAACCTACTCTTCCGTGTGGTCGGAGAACTTTGGTTCAAGAAGTGTGTGATGCGACATCGTACATCTGTACCCGTTGAGTCGGATTGAGGTGTTAGTTTCTTCTTCAATTTGGAAGAAACCAGGTGACTTTTTACCATTAGCTGAAAGATGGTGTCATCTTATCTATCATTTGAGTATTCATATTCGATTGAATGAATTACTAAATGGTGAATGGTGTCGAATACCGTTTGGTTGGGTGGTATTGGTTGTCATGAAACTAAGAATCATGTTGTGATTCAAGACTTAGCATGTAAGATCTTGTTTATTGAGTGTTATTCAGAAATCCACTCAAGGTGGATAGAAAACCCTAAGTGGATTTAGGGAGGAGGTGTATTGAAATTCAAATGGGAACTTTGGCGATATAAAAGTTCCCCTTATAAAGGGGGTGTATCGGGTTCAAAAACGAGGGAGGCTAAGTCCTTGTTTTGTGGGACCGTTCAGACTTCACTTTAGTTTGTAAAGTGGTATGTCATTAGGAGTTACTCGGGGGATCGTGTAGTCTCCATGATACATTCCTCGTGGTTCATCCACGGGAATGTGTGGCGAAAGAAGTGGATGTTGCTTCTCTTAGCGGCGTTGTGATAGATGATGGATGTTCCATCTAGAGGAACCGGTGGCTATCTTAGATAGAAAGGTGAAACGCTTGTGGTATAAGTGGATTAACCAAGTATTAGTTCTGTGGGATCATTAGATAAGGGACGGAAACTACTCGGGAATCTGAGGATAGACACTCGAGTGCTACCCTAATCTTTTGGTGGATTGGGTTTCGGGGACGAAACCCAAATTCAGGGGGTGTAATTTGTAACGAACCAATTTTCGGATTTGTCCTATAATATATTATTTATATTGTAGGGGATGTATTTAAATAAAAGAAAGTTGGAGGTTAATATCTATAAGGTGAAAATACCTAGTTTTGGGTTCTAGGAGTCATTTTGATAGATGGAGGCTGTTTTGTAATTAACACAAACTTAATTTGTGTTAAATGAAAGGATCAGGCAAAACACACACTTTTGTGTGTGTGTTTGTGATTTATTCAAGGGGAGAACAAGGAGGAAGATCCAAGAACTTGAAATCTGGAGTTGCATGCTCGGAATTGAAGGATTTGGTTAGCACAACTCCTTCCAAACATCAAGTAAGCTCCTATTTATCTTTTGAATTCACCATATATGGTGTTCTTGGTGGGTTTTTATAAAATCTAAGTTAGGAGCTGAATTGGTGGTTGAATATGGTTAATAACTTGTTTAAAGTTAAAACCTAGCTTGATTAGTATTAAAGAGTGGTTAATAACAACCTTTTAACACCCAATTCAAGAATCATAAAATTAGGGTTCTTGAGGGTGATTGGGGGGTTTTATAATTGGGGATGTTTAATTGATTGATTGATGGTTGGTAAGTGCTTACAGGAGTGATAGACAATTTAATTGATAAGAAACCTCAATCAATTTGATGATTTCAAAATTAGGGTTCTTGGGACCCAATTTGAGGGTTTTATATTTGGAGGTGTTTTAATGGTGAATTGAGTATAGATAAGTGTTTATGGTGTAATTTAAACACATTTTCAAGTATAAAACTCAATTGAATTGTTGAATCATGAATTGATGAAATTGTAGAAATTGGGTGAAAACCTTAACGGGTCAAAATGGGTAGTATTGGATTCATGATGGTTAAAAGCTAGTATGTGGCTTGATAAACCAAGATTAGACGATAGTAAAGATCATAAGATCATGGGGGAGTTAAACTTCAATTGGTGAATGTTTTAGGGTAACTTAGATTATTAAAACATGTGAAATGTTTAGGTGATAAAGGTGTTAGCTTTGAAGACGGACTGGAATCTTCATTGGCCAAGGTAAGTGCTTTGCACTTACTTAGTATTAGATAAGTAGTTTTGTGTAAGTAGTATGTGTGGTATGTTATTTACATGTTATTGTATGTTTGACTCAATGTGAATATTTAGTCAAACTAAGCCATTGATGTGTGACAATTTGGTAAATGGTCAAAGTAAAGTTTGAATGTGGTAGGTTTGTTGTAAATTGACTTAGCGTGGTATAAGTCAAACCATTTGTGGATAAATGGTGAACTTGATATAAATTGACTTAGTGTGTTATAAGTCAAACCATTGTGGATAATGGTGAAATTGGTGTAATTTGACCTTAGTGGTATAGGGTCAAACTATTATGTTGAAATAGGTGTAATTAGACTATGTGGTTAATAGTCAAACTTGAATGTGCAAATGTGGTAAATAGGTGTAATTAGACTATGTGGTTAATAGTCAAACCCGAATGTGCAATTGTGGTAAATGTGTGTAATTAGACTATGTGGTTAATAGTCAAACTTGAATGTGAAAATGTGGTAAATAGATGTAAACTGACTTATGTGGTTATTGGTCAAACTAATGGGTGATATGTGGTTAAATGATGTAAATGACTCAATGTGGTCAAGATTAAACTAAAATGTATAATGTGGTAATATTAGACTAAAATTAACTTAATGTGGTGAAAGTCAACCGTTGTTAGTAAAACGGTAAATTGGCTGATTACATGAAGTGTGGATACTTTATAGGGGTATAACGTGAAGTGTGAATACTTCACGGGTGACGTGAAGTGTGAATACTTCATGGGTCGGCATGGAGTCAAATACTACATACGAGAAATCGAGTGGTGGTTCTCGCAATAGATATGTGCATATGTCAATTTGATGAATGGTAAAACGTTAGGACTTGTATGGGTCAATACACGTCTAAGTATAGGTCTTTGTATGCCTAAACAATTAAATGATTAAACTTGAAGTCAAACACGTCAAGGGTAAAATACGAGTAGTGGTACTCGGGTGTGGGGGTTGATAACTAACAATTATATGTTTGAACATGTAGGTGATCATAAATGTAGTTTAAACATGAGGTTTTGAAGGATAACAGCTTTAATATGCAAACGGGTCAGTCGACAGGGGGTTGCATAGGCCGAAAAACTGAATTTGGGCCACTTTGACCTGGTGGTGGCGTACCATACGCCCACTGGCGTATGATACGTCCAGTTGGGTCTGGTAGACGCTGGAAAATACGAGTTTTCGGGATTTTGGCATGTCGTTGTTGTAGGGACTTATGGGGGGGGGGGGGGGGGTTCCTAGTACTACCTATCTATACTAACCATGTTCAAATTGATGTTTTGAATGTATGGAAAGCTCCGGAGTGATCTCGGGTCTCGCATCAAGTGAATTGGATTCTTGTGGTCATGTTTTGTAATTGGTTTTGTTAATCTTCTCGTATAGAGTCTTTACAAACTATTTGGAGTTGTTACAAGTTGTGGATAACTTGTTGGTATCTTTGTTTAAACTAATTTTGTGGAAAATTATGTTAGTTTAATTCGTGTTGTACAACTTAACGTGTGGATACGTTAAATGTCATTTTGGGACCTAACTTCCGCGTTGTTTTAAAAGCTTAAATTGGGTTGGATTTTTGGGTGTTACAACTCACTAACCACTGCACACATTAGTGAGTGTAAGTGTGACCAAAGTCACAGCCTCAGTGGCGCCTACGTGGTAGAACATTTTACTCACACTTCAAGACCACTATACATAGCCAAAGAGCTACCGAAAACTTTAGGACCATTTGGAAAACAATTAAAATCACTTTTTAGTCGTACGATGTGCTTGATGAAAAGTTATTTACAGGGTGTGATCTTCGTAACCAACAAAAACACATAAGAATTTGATTCACGAGCGAATACATGTATTCACCAGTGAATGCACAAGTGTTTACTTGCATTGGTTCCCAAAAGTTTGATTCCTTTAAGTCTATAACTTTAATTTATAATTTTGTACTTGTAGGAATACCTATATGAAACAAATAATACACAAATTATTGTACAAGACAAAATATACAGAAGTTATGGTTCACCACATAACACAAAACATGTCACCGGATGTGGTGAAAATGAGAAAGTGGAAAAAGTTGTTTTTATTTAAAAATGTGACTGTGAAAAAGGTTTGTGGATACAAAACAAAGGATGCCAATCAAGGAAAAAAAAACAAAAACTCAAGTACAAAGGGTTAGGTGAATAAGAGAAGTTGGCAGCTTCAATTATTTGCACATGGGATTGGATGAGGGCCAAATTATTAATTCTTACTTCTAATTTACATAATATACATTTTTATATTAAATACTAATTTATGTTTAAAAATAATTTTCTTATAATTGTTTTTTAAGGAAACCATATATTGTAAAGAAGTGGAAGAGGAATAAAATTGAAACAAGGAAACGGCTAACATGCGATCAGATCTACACCTTATTGTTTAACAAAAATAAAATTCAACTTGGCTAGAACACTTGTATGGTGTGAACCTTTAAGTGTTTATCACTTCATTATTAATGTAGTGTTTACAGATCCAATGGTGAATTTCTTACACGTTACAAATTTAACATGAAATTTGTGAGTTTGGATTTACTCTAAACAAGTTCGGCTCAGTTTCGTGCCGAAACGACCCAAATGTGTAGTTAAACGCGTCACATTCGTGTTAACCTCGTGTGTTCGTTGGTTGAACCCTTTTACTTTTTATTTCTATAATTTAAAGTTATTAGGTTTTTCATGACCATATTTAAAAGACAACAAATAAATGGGCTTACTATTCAAATGTAATTTTTTTGTTACATATTTGTATTTTTTTTATAAAATTGTAATTTTAGAGTATTTATTTTTCAGGTTAAATGGCGTGTTCAACTCATATATGATATGATTTTTAGATTTGTATAAAATTTTCACGTTCTAGTCAGATTTACCCGTCAACCTGATAACACGACCCATTTATCCTTACTCAGCAGATATATGTGGAAGCCATTTGATGTCCTTTTGTGTTGCATGCCTTTGTCAATTACCGAGAGGGGCATTCATCCCATTGACAACCAATTAAGTGCAAACAGATATGAGTCCCACACTGTTTACTCATTCACATTTTTAATATTAAATATAATTTTGCCTAAAATATACTTGACGAATAACTACGTGGATTTATTATTAATATTTAAAATCTGTGGTAACAAGTGTTCCAATATTAAAGATGCTTTTTTTTTCGAATGTAAGATTTTTTATAATATAACTAGACTAGCAAGTCACTAGTCGATAAAGAAATAATTACATGAATAAAAAGAGTTTTATAACCATTCTATCCAAGTACGATTAAACTTATTCTTGCTACTCAAATACCAATAAAACAAAAATAAACCACCTCATCAAATAACATAAAATTTTTTGAGCGTATCTTCAAGAAAACTGTATCGCTCCGAAGCTTCCAAATAGCCCACCAAGTGACAAAGAAAATCACCCCACCCACTCTTTTTCCGCGACAGTAAATTGCGAATTATCTAACCAATCCATTAAATCCACTGGAAATCGCAAAACCGGTAACTGAATATTAAAGATGCTTTTAGTACTATAATTAAACTTAGCTATTATTCTAAGTGTAAATTTAAACTTTGGTTATGGTCATAAAAACTTGTTTGTGGGTCTTTCGTTTCTCGATTTTCAGTAATTGTATGTACGCTACGGAGAGAAGAAAACCGCAACACTAACCGTAGTTTTATGCGGTTAAAGATGCTCTCGCTCGCTTTCACGTGATACTTGAATTTAGATTATCTTGTGTTATAGTGCCTAATTTACTCTACCTTAATTTGCAATCTCGGTGGACTTTTTCACCGACAAAATCTTCCCTCAACTTTGTAAGTTGTCAAAACTTACCCCTCAAGTTTCACTTTGACCCCTTCAAGTTTATAAAATTTCGAGTTTACCCCTTGCATTATATATAATCTGATTTTTCCAAAATAACTTTCGTTCGATATGAAACTTTGAGTATTCATGGATACTCTTGTTATTCCCTCTGTATTGTCTTCTTGACCTTTGCTTCGAGTGCTTGGTCGAACACACAGAAACATATTTCTCGATTCAATAGAAGCCTAAAGAGGTGAATAGGATCTCAAATAATGAGAGATATATGTTGATTGAACAAGTGACCCTGCTTTTACAGGGGCAAGGAGTGCCCAACAATGATATACGGTTGTTGTGTTTAATCTTTTTTCTTGACGTCCCAGTATAAATTTTATTATACTCATTTACAAGTGTCGACCACAATTCCCCCTCAACTTTGTAAAATGTCAAAACTAGATGTTTTTCCCAACCGTTATGCCACATGTCACCTATCTGTTGGTCCATCATAATTTTTTTTGGGTTTTTGTCTTTTGGTTTTTTTACATTTCTTTTTATTGGGCAAACCGAGTCGCCGTAATTCTATACGTTTCTTTTATATACTTAACTACGTTTCTTTTTTGTGCTTAGCCAAGTTAATGTCACCACCTCAACCGTTTTAAGGTCCGCTTCCCACCGCAGAGGGCGGGGTGCTAATTTTCTAGTTTGAATTAAAAAGCATCTCCATTTATAAATTTAATGGCAATAATTCAGCATAACATGGGTGCAACGTAAAATTAGGACAAATAATATTTAAACACGTTATAATCAAATAAAAATGAAAGGTACCTGCAAGCATATCATTCCTAACCCAATGTAACGAGACATTGCATGTTATATTCCATTGCTTTATGTTGTGTTTCTTTGTTTTAGTTAGGGGAAAGTTTATAGAAATGTAAATAACTTTTTAAACTATTCTAATTAAATTACTTAAACTTTTTTTGTCCTGGTTTAGTCACTCAACTTTCAGGTAACTTGTTAATCAAATATTTTTTACCTGTTTAACAGGTTTCTATGCCGACGTGGCATGTATTTTTCGTTTTTTTTAATATGATAGCGTGTAATTAATATATATTTTTTTATTATAAAATTAAAAAAATTCTTTGTAAAAAGATTTTTTTTGAACATCACGTGAATCGTGAGTGTATGAAAGAATAAGATTTTTTTTTAATTTTAAAATTAAAAATATTTATATATTAATTCCACGCTGGTGTATTAAAAAATGAAAAATAAATGTCACGTCAGCATGTTAAATGCCACATCAGCATTAAAACCAGTTAAATAGATAAAAAGTATATTATTAGCAGGTTACCTGAAAGTTGAGTGATTAAATCGGGACAAAAAAAATTTGAGTTACTTAATTAGAACAGTTTGAAAAATTGGTTACATTTATATGAAGTTTTCCCTTTTACTTATCATATTATCATAGGTTATAAATAAGGCCATTTTTACTTATTTTTCTATAAATCGAGTTAAAATTTGTTGTTTATTTTAATCTTTAATAGCTCAAATGGTTAACCTAAAAGATTTAGTTGAAAAGAAAACATATTAGTCATATGAAATGTATTCAATTGAATAAAAACCCCTATACGGTTTTGCTAAAAGTTTTATCTTATGAAAATCTTCTAATGTATACTATATAATAGATAAAGGTTTTTTCATGTAACTTGTCAACTCCATATTTATTCTAATCATTTTTTTCTCGTCTCTCTCTAATATTAATTACACCTTTATCTTTTAATAATAATATATTTTTAAAGAAAATACTAATTATACTAATAAAACACATTTATTTTAAATTATCCCTTATTATAAGAAACTTTGAAATCTAAATATGTAACTTTTATTTTCAATCAAATAGTAAATGAATGACAAATTACATTAAATAGTAATTAACGTATTTTCGAAACCCAATTATATATTAATTTTACAAATTTTAAATTTTATTTTCTATCATTAGTATATGTAATACATTTCTTGTAATATATATATATATATATATAAAGATTTAACAATTTTATATATTGATATTTTTCGCTTCGTGTGTATTACACGGATTATAAACTAGTCATATATATATCTAACACATTAAACCTCATCCAATCAAGAAAATTCTTACCGGGTCAGCCTTCAGAATGTTTTGTTGAATCAATGTATTGTCATATACGTATATAACATATAAATGAGATACTAATCTATACTAATAAATAAAGGTTTAAGGTGGACACTTGTCACTTTATCATGCCTTCTCACATTGATTTTCCCGCTTCTCTCTCCTAATAAATGCGCATCTATCTTATTAAATAATAATGATATTATAAATATATTATTAAAGAAGAATAATAATTATATTAAATAAGAATATATAATAGGAAATCAAAATATAACTAATTGAAGAAAAATACTAATTTGTTATACACACACACATTTCCATCTGATATATCTCGAGATGATCATAATAGTCTGACAAGTTAGTACGTATTTACAAATTTATAAGTTTTATGTTTTTTAATATATAATATCGTGTAATACACGGGATTCTAACCTAGTATACTATATAACAAAAGAATTTACCAGTGTCATGTGACATTGATAGCTCCTTAGTGGATTCGTCCGTGCTTATGGGTTGGGCCAGCATGACCCAATCCACTTTGACATATCTAGTCTTATCTTCGTATCTCATCGCATAATTAAGTAGATAAAACCTAAAACCATGTATTTAATCTTTTTCTCGTGTCATATAAATGGAAGGCTCAGGTTATGCGGACACCACCCGTTGTTCTTTGGACACCACTGACATCTATATGACCCGTATAGGTGTCAGTTCCCGTATTGGTGTCAGTTTGTCGTATGTTATCTGGCGGCTGTCCTATACGAGTCATATAAGTTATACAATTATTTTTTCTTGAACTTTGATGAGTATTATAGAAATTATAATCAAGTTTTAAGAATTTTCTGTAGAATTTATACGTCGTGTCAAATATAACGATTTATATAGTAAGTTTTAGACGAAATCTTAGGTCGCATCAAATAGTTTGCAAGTTATAACTTTTTTTTATATTTATATTTTTAATTATAAACAGTAGACTGGTTTTCATTATAATATACAATTAACAACCAAGATAAGTAATGAACCAAGAGAAAGTAAAAGATAAATAAACATAAAAACACCCAAAAGTTTATACCTCAAAATAACATGTTCATACACCAAAAGTACAAAAAAAGTACAATAGTCCGAAATACTAGGCCTCGTCATCTGGATCTGCCTCCTAATCCACGTCCTGTCGGGGCGGTAGTAGTGGAGCAAGCACGAAATCCATAGCCCTCGCCATATCTATCAAGGCCCGAGTCTGCCACTGCGTCAAATACTCGATCTGCTACAAACGACAACTATGATCCCATGCCAACTCCTCGGCTCATGCAACACCGTGATCTCTTATAACAACTAGACGTGCTCACGGAGGCGACCGCTGCTGGGGATGCTACTATAGCGACTGAGGCTCCCAAGGCACTCCCTGCTGTAGAGAGAAACGAAGACCAATGCCGGGAATATCTGCAGCGATGGGCATGGATATGAGTGTCCCGCGACCTACTTCATAGGCTGATAACGTGCCATCATAGTCGCCCGAATGTCGGATAGCTTCTGTCCCAAAACGACATCACTAACGACTTTTATAAAGAAATTAAGAAAATTGAAAAAATGAAGTAATGAAGAAACATATAGCGGTTTATATAGTAAGTTTTGACGGAACGTCGTGTCAAGTAATTACTGCGCATAACTATGAATCTTACATTGTTTCAAAGAATTCACATGCATATCGAGAAATCTTACATCGTGTCAATATAATTCACACACATATCAAGGAATCTTACATTGTTTCAATTAATTTGCAAATATAATGAGAAATCTTACGCCGTGTAAATAATACGCACACATTTCAAGGAAGAATTTTATCATCTTGACAAACTATACGACCCGTGTAGGCTCATACGAGTTTACCCCTGTAGTATATATAACCTTATTTTTCCTCAATAAATCTCAATCGTTACTTTTTTTTTCTTGACGTCCCGGTATAAATTTCGTTAAAAACGGAGTTGTATTCAAAATAGGGTACTTTTTAGGTGTCGTGGGTTGTATCGACTAACAATAACGTGAAGAATGAGACCGACACCGACTGAAAAACATTGGTACTGTTATATAACTATCTTTTATCTATGTTTCGATCTCCACAACTGAGTCGCCGTAACTTTATACGTTCTTCTATGTACTTAACCACGTTTCTTTTTGTGTTTAGCCACATTAATGACTAATGTCACCGCTTCAACCGTTTAAGGTCCGCCTCCCGCCACGAACCGTGGAGCTAATTTTCTCGTATTCTTTTAAATTTCATTGTATCTTATTATAAATAAGACTAAAACAAACTTCGGTTGAATAGTGTTCAATCCACTAAAAATTTTACACGTAAACTTTTTTTTGATATATTTAGTTTTTAACCCCTATACTATATATAATATACGTTTTTAACCCGTTTCATTTTCTATTAAATTCGTTTTCCTTTAATAACTTTCGTCCCTTAACTTTTTTCAAAATACGGAGGGCACAACCATTTTTAGTTTTTTTTTGTCAACGTTCCGATATAATTTTTTTTTAAAACGGAGTTGTATTCAAAATCGAGTTTTTTTTTGTATCGTTGCCTATAGCGAGTGTCGTTACCGTTGTGGTACCGTTACTAGCCGAACCTATTAATTATGAGCGAACAACATCATTGTCTTTATTGGTATTATCGGAACCCGTATCGATATCCGTTTTTGTGGTTTTCGACGACCCGAACCGGTAATTTTTTTATTTTGTTTTTTTTTTCCTTTTTTATTATTTAGTTTTATGTTTATCTTTTATTAACATTATTTCTACTATTGCGCCAACATTTCATTTAAATTTTATTAACGATGGACCGACACACGCCGTGAAGCGGGTATTATCATGAAAACATAATTATGGAGGTGTTATTCCGTAAAAAAAATATAGTAAAAGTTAGAAATATAGTTAGAAAAATAAAAATATGAATTGAAACAAAAAATTCAAGGTCAGATAAAGATTCTCTACAGTAATTGTATCACAAAAGTTGTATAATTTGAAGCAGATTATAGTTTCACCTGAATAAAAGCAATTATCTGTAAGGTTGTTGGCAACAGGTAAGATTTTCCATATTTTCATTAGAGGATAAGAGCATTATTATAAATATATGTCAGAGTCAAGTGAGGGACCCAACTGTCAAAAACTAATAATTTAGGGGCCATGCATTAAATTATGTTATCAGTTTGGTAGTTATGGGTAGGTTCCTAACCCCATGAGGCATGAGGGAGGAGGGTAGACAAAAAGCAAGTAGATACGTAAAGCTGGATATTAATTATCAAATAAAGATGATCCACCTAAAAAAGTCAAAACATTCTTTAAATGTTAAAATTGCTGAATCCATAATTATTTACGGCTTATTCTTGTAGATTTGAACATTACTATGAAAGAAACAAAGTTTAGTAGACTGAATTATCCAAGTCAATTTTGAATTTTCAAAATTGGAAGTGGACTTGACTCATTGGTAAGGGAGTTCTAGATCTAATTGAGAAGGTTACCAAAATATTTATTTATATCAGATTTTTTTCCCACCAAAAGCGACTTAAATGTATAAGTTACCGGCCAAATTTTGGATAGATCGGAAAAAAATGGGTCGGGTAAGAAAAACAACTAATACTAAAAGAATTATACCGTTAAATATAATTCAACAAATATCGTTCATTAAATATAATAGAAAGGCTCTACATGTTTTCATCTTTTGAAAACGCTCAATTACATATTCATTAGTAACATTGGCAAGTTCAACTTTTTCTACGACACAAATTACGCAAGAGTTCAAGAAATCATCACCAATACGATTGCGCAAACTTGGATTTACACGCTTCATTGTTGAAAAACATCTTTCAACGATTGCAACACACAAAACCAGTACTAGCTTTAATAATAGATAGACCAAATGATAAGAAATATGTTTCCTTGTCACCATCAGTTTATCAAGTTTAGTAAATACCATTTAAGTTAGCAAAATTTTTATCGTTTAGCACAATATTATGATATGATCCATGTTGATACTCAAACGTAATCTTTTCCCCCATCATCACAATCATATGGATAAAATTCCCTCAACCAAAGTAACTTTGATACATTAAAGTTAAGGAAAGAGTCACGCGGACTCAAAGCCGGCATATTTTTAAGTAATTAACATTATTAAAACGATCACCAAACTCTTGAATCAATTTATCCACAACCATGCTAAAGTAGTCAAACTTAAAATAATGTTGATTGATGATTTTGTTCCTTTGTGCTCGAGGTCTTGAGTTAACGTAATCTTCTGTCATGTTCAATAGTTGTATATTATACTTTTCACAAAAGAAGATATTTTTCAAAAGTGGATCCAATCCACATTTTCTAAAATTTTGCAACATTTCTTTGGTTGACCAACCAATGAATCTGCTTCCAATATGTCATAATCTTTCTTTTGAAGTGTTATCAATAACATATCTCCGAGCCCTAAAATGTGTGACAATTCATCAAATAAAACACAAAGTCAAATGATTTGAAATATTCTAAATAGTAAATTGTGGTTTTAATCCTTATGGTTTTAATAAAATAACTCTTTTAGTCCAATAGTTTAAATTTAACTTTTTTAGTCTAATAGTTTCATTATCGTCTCAATTAAGTCCAACTGATTAACACAGTTTGTCTTTTTATGTTAAACTTTATTAATTGACCATAATACCCTTATTAAATAAAAAAACAAAAAAAGTATTCTAAATACAAAAACTCACTATCTCTACTTACTCTCTCTCATCCACTAGGCATGGACCCCCCCCCCCCTCTTTAACTGCACATTGCAAAACCCCCAAAATTGGAACCATCGGAGAGATCAAGAGCCATGGATTCAATCTTGAGTTTCATAGAAGCAAAAAAACGTGACTTTTATCCTTGTTGCTTCTGAATACAAACAAGTAGTGAGAAACATAGATTAATGTAACATCCCGAGTTTTGAAAAGGTAAAGAATAATCATTCACGAGGGTTAACCTAAGCAAAGGGAGGGAGCGGGCCTTGGGTTTGGGCTTGGGCCGAAATAGGGGAGAAGGTTGAGCTCCATAAATCCCCAACTTCATCCCTTCCACCCTCATTTCAACCATTTTCACAAGTTCTAGAGAGAGAAAAAAGAGAAAACTGATGAAAAAAGGAAAAAAAGTCCCGAAGAAAAAGAAAAAGAAATTGAGGAAAAAACGAGAAAAGTCTCGCAATTATCATGTAGAAGGACAAATAAATGGACTTAATAGCTATTGTGTCAAAATGGTGGTGCATGGTCAAGCCAGGTTGTGATCTACTGAATCCTCAAACAAACCTTGAGGTTGGGTAGGTGATGTTGCCCAGACGGTCTATATAAAACTCTACTAAACGTAACCTAGACTCCTAAGTAATAAATGGAAAACCTATGAACTAGACCGCAGTGACAGGCAAGTGTACCTATCAAGTGTAGCACAGCTTAACGGTAAATCGGATTATCGAACCCTAGAGACACTGTATAACTATACTAGACTCTGACTCGGACTAAAGATTGAATTGATTTGGGGGGTTTACTACACTAAAGATTAACTAAGAATGCAATAAACTAAAGTCGACTCAACTAACCAGACAAAGGACAAAGGTAATATCAAGAATAGGAAGAATATCACCTAGGTCGGAATCCTACTTGTAAAACACAACTTCTATCGGTTATGGAAACTATAATGGATCTGGGTTTCTAAAGAAACAACTCTAGACAGCCTAGTGGATCCCTAATCACTCTCAGGGCGTCACCAACTAAGGAACCTAAAGATGTACTAACTCACTAGATTGTTGGACCACTTCTCAAGTATTTCAAACTATGACCAAGTACCCTAATAGACAGATTACCTCTCAGTCTCTCCGTCCACTAATACACTCAAAGAATGCAAGGGGTAATCTCAAGACAACAACTTTGACACGAATAGCAACAATAACTAGACACCTAATACCGGCTTCCTCTCAGACAGCTGACACTCGGATTCCTAATAACGAAGACCAAACGACTAATTCTCACCTCTCAGGTATTGAACTAGGATACACATTCAATTCTAATCAGTAATCAATGACAACTCCTATGGCTACTACGTCTAGCAAACCACCCTAATCACAAATCCTAAGATTTATGACCAAGATACGCTAATCAAACTGGCAGACAACCACAATCAATGCAAGGAATTGAAGTCAAACACAAGATCAGATCTAAACATGCAAGAACATCACAATAATCAACTCAGGATCGCTTACAAAATCATTAATCCATTAATTAAAATCCAAAAACCGATAAAAATTGAAACTTTAACAAGTATTCATCATATGACCTAGGCAATATCAAAGTTTTAGCCTAGGATTATGTTCAAACAACTAAAAACAGAAGTACAAACAATCATCATGGTTTCAAATAAAGCAAACAAAGATAAAAATTGAATATTTAACATCTAGAACGCTTAAACAACGAACCCCGATTCAAAAGCTTCAAACTTTAACTCCACTTGACCTCCAATCACCCAATATCACCCTAATGCTCTCTCTGGACGGCTCAAAATCGAACTCCTCTCATAATGGCAATCAAAATCTTTTTAAATTGAAAATCTAGGGTTTTGCGGAATTACGGTTTCTCGCGTTCCGTGAGACAATGCTAGCCGGTCCTTCGCGTACCGCGAAGGACAGTATAGTCCGGCGCCCTCCTGGAGTTTCTCGCGTATCGCGACAGATGGTCCTCTCCTTTCTCGCGTACCGCGAAGACTTGAAATTCACCATTTTTGAACTTTTGAACTTTGGGCTTCACTCTCTAGCTCGGTTTCTTCACGTATTCACTTGTATTTCATACGAGTACCTGTAAACATAACAAAGACTCAATAGTATACAAAAATGACTCAAAACAAAGATAAAACTAATTAAAGACGCACTAAAACAACAAGAATAAAGATGTGTGTTTTGCACTACATCAAACATCCCCACACTTAGCCTTTTTTCGTACTCAAAAAAGCTGCAATGGAATCATAACTGACATCTAACTTAACACACATCAATTACCAATTAGCAAAATATACTCACGCGTTAAAAAACAATAATCAGTATTTCTGTCCGATTAAACCCAAGCACCAACTTTCAAGCCCCCGTGATGTGTTCTAATTCCATTTACCAAGTATATCAATCAATCTATGGGACTCATACTTAAAATTTATAGCTCTACCTAATCCCGTCTCACGGTCATGTCTAGGCACGGATGAAACCATATAGATTTACCCTACCACGTTAAACTAAAATTTACAGGTTTTTAGAAATCAGATGAAATATGAATGAATGGATGAAATATGAGCATTATTAAGCAAATTAAACTTCATCTAGAGGCGTTTCAACCAAGTCAATATCCCGGAAGGTAACATATAGACTAAGTCATAATCAATGAAGCACATAAGAATCAACAAGTGGTGTTTCAATCAGGCTGGAACCCGACGTATGACACGTAGGCGAAACTTAGATTTCAATTAAATAAGCTCAAGAATTATGGAATATGGATGCGGGCGCCACCGAAACTCGGATTTATTCTCACAAAAAGAGAGTGGTGTGCCAAATTTTTTTTTCAAAAACCTCTAAATTTTAACTTAACGTGGTACATATCACCATATGTTGACAGTTTCAGTATTACCGATACTCTAAGATGAATACCCACAAGATATCATGAATTAATTCAATTATTAATCTTATTTAACACAAACAGTATATTTAAGCTCTACTAGCTAGCTAGGTCTACCAAAACATCACTAATTAACCACGTTTTCAATTATTTATTCATTTAAACTCACAAGTAGATCCAGTTGTACTATCATTTTCCAAGTATATGCAATTATTTCCAAGGACATTTTTCAAAATTTTTTCATTTATTTTATTTTTGAATTTTTTATAAACAAGACAAACTAACTAAACTAAACACTCACATTCCTACACTTGAAAGACACATTGTCCTCAATATGAAGTAAGCCACAACTAAAAATAAAAATGCAAAAATAAAAACAAGAAACGACTTAGCTGGTAATGTAGATGCAAACAAATGTGCAGCTTCGTTCTTCCATTTGTGCACCGTATAGAATTTCGGTCGCGGTTGCAAAAACTGCTAGGCTGCCTTTACAAGATAGATAAGATGAGAATCAACCCCGCCCGAATGGAAATTGAGTACGGACATAATGATAAAACCTGCAAAATACACCTCACAACAAACCCGCAGCATTAAACTGACTCAAGATAAAATAAAGACTTAAACTCAAACTGACTCACTAACAAAATAAAGACTCAAGATAGATAGAATGCAGAGAAATGTACTCGATGGGTGGCAAACACATAGACATGAATGCCAAGGCAAGGTCGGTCATCGGATCGAAACGACTTCAAATTCCCATGGTAATGGTGGTTGGATGGTGATGATAAAGGTGTATGGTGAGGGATATGATAGGTGATGAATGATGATAAAGGTGTTTGATGATGGATGGTGTGATAGAACTGATGGATGAAGTGATAATGGAGGATGTGGTGTTCGATGGTGATGACGGGTGTGAGAAACCCCGGGAAAACAAGGAAGAAAAACGAATCCAGATAAACCCCGCGTACCGCGAGAGAGTGGCATTTAAGCCGGTTTAAACATTTGTCTCTCGCGTACCGCGAGAGATTTGTGTCCAAGCTTCGCGTACCGCGAAGAAGGGGTCATCACAAAAAGTTTTGAAAATTTTTCAATTTTATACTTAGAAAATTTTAATCCCCCTAAAATCCTTCTTCACCCTAATTCCTTAAAATCCCATCCCGAGCATAAAAACATATGTAAAAATACCTAGAATTTCTTTCCTAATGATTGCCTTCACCGAATCAAGCGCGGATCTCTGCAAAACATACACAAACAAAACACAAACACCGAAAAACAAAGGAAAAGACACAGACTCAAACTAAAGAAAGCATACAAATTCTACATCCCGGGCACTTGCCCGAGACTCAAGCAAGACTATCAGGAGGCTTCTCCTTGATCCTAGCCGGTACCGCCTTCATCCTACGCGGCCTACCGGTTCTCCACCGACTCAGAAAACTCCTACTTCTAGCAAACTCCAAATGTATATCATATGCACCAATCCAGTCTTTCCATCACAACTTAAATCTACCAGGTCTAAAGATCACCTAGTTCAAGTACTTCAACAGACTGTCACACCTAAACATCCCTACACTTGGAGTTTGTAGGATCGGTAAATACAAGATGGTTCTATTCCAGTTGAGATTGGCGGAAACAATTACAACTTAATCAATATAAATAAGTAAACACAAGAAGTACTGATAAATGCAATTTGTATTAAGCTTCAATGGTTACAAGATTACAGAGAAAACTCTAAGAAAAGTACTAAGATACAATGACTCTAAGTACTACTTATATAGTAACTTAGAATCAAGACAGACCCTTGATTCTAAGGATCAGATCTAACACAAACCGTTGATCTTGTATTGAAGCTATTCTACGTATAATGACAATAAACACTATAAAGGTTAACTTTACTCAAACGTCTTCTTAGGAATCATTGCGCATGCTTGGAGAAGAGCGTTGTAGTGCTTTATTGTCTGCACCAGTGACATTCTTTCTGCATGGAGTATGTCAGTGGTGTAGCCGAAAGTTGTCAGTGGTAATGGTTGCTTTATTGAAGTTAGTCAGCTGCAACGTTTGATCTTCAATGGATGAATAACTATCAGCAGCAGAGTTGTTGATCAGCATCAAGATGCAACCATCCAAAGCTGCTGATGATTTGCCTATCAGCAGCAACTCTGGTCTTCAGCAGATAAGGCTATCAGCAGCAGATTTGTTCTTCAGCAGAAGAACAAGTATCAGCAACAGATAAGCTTATCCGCAACAGTTTGTTGATCAGCATCAAACTCTGAGATCAGCAGCATTTGTTCTTAGAGAATTTTGTAGCCATCAGTCTTTATTTCTACAAACTCCCCCTAGACTGATGCTACCAAAACTCTCTTACTGCTTTTGTTGCAGAAGCTTTTGCATGTGGCTGACAATTCTTGCAACCTCATAGCCTCTTGGGTCCTTGCTGGGATTGTTAATAGGAAGCTCAGATAGAGTCTTGATATCTTTGCTTGGCATTTCGAAGATAGCCTAGCTTTGGCACCTCATCTTCTGTCCTTTAACGTCTGTCAAGGTGAACTCATTTTCTTCAGCATTATAGGACCAACTAATGAATGGAGAGTGGGATTGGAGAGGTTTTGCATCAATAATTTCATCTTTGCTGGGGTTGAAGTAATGTTTGATCACCAGCAACAGATGTATCCCATCTTCATTCTCAGACTCATTGGCTTCACCCAGCTCCATCATTCTTCTTAGATCAGAATCTGGAAGCTGCAATACCTCATCAACAGTTGTATAGATTGATCTTCTTTCTTCTGCTCTTCCCCTAAAGACTTCAAACCTTTGATCTTGAGTGCTGTAGAACCAGTTGACAATTTCTCTTGAGTCTTCTGGTGTAGTAGGTTTGCTTTTCTTCTTGGGAGGTTGTTGATGAGTAGGAGCTGGGTGGGAGGATTTGTACTTTGTGGGTGGAGAGGAGGGAGGTCTAGGATGGAGAGTGGGAGGTTGTTGGATAGTGGAAGTGTTGGATGAGGGAGAAGGCTTGGGTTTCTTTGGTTTCCTTTCTTCTTCTTGATTGATTACCCTCTTCTTTGAGCCTTTCTTCCCCAGTCTTTCTTCCTCTTCCTTTTTTACTTTAGAGTAAAGAGCTTGCAGGTTCACGAAGCTCATGGGACCCAGACTTTTTCCACTCTCCCCTCTAGCCTTTAGGAAGTCAATCATGACCTTCCTTTCTTCATGGGATCTTTTGTTGAAGGCAATGGTCTTCTTGGATTTCTGTTAGGCTTTTTCTTCTTCTTCAGCCCTTTTCTTATTTCCCAATTGACCCTGCTGACCCATGAAGGCTCTGTAGATTTCTTTATTTGATAGTTTCTCAAGGTAGTCTGAATCCTCACCTTGAGAAATCAGAGCTTCTATCCACTCCTCTCTCATTTCTTTGGCTAGTTCAGAATCAGTTATTCTGAACTTGGCCTCTTCCTTCTTCTTCTTCTTCTTCTCTCTTTCTTTTTCTTCTTTATTAAACTGTTCCTGCAGTTGAAGAGCAAGAGCTTAAACTTCTTGAATTTGATAGACTGCAGGAATCTTGACTTTCAGATCATCCAGCTGTTTGGTATACAGCTGGATCTGTTGTTCTCTGAGGAGAATGGCCACTTTTCTTTCTAGGGCTTTTCTTAGTTCAACCATCTCCTCTTCTTCTTCTCTTCTTCTTCTTCTTTCCTCCCTTTCCTTCTTCTCTTTCAATAACTTTTCTTCATCTTCTACTGTCATAGGTCTTTTCCCTTGTCTTTGCTGGATGCCTCTGCTTCAGCTTCATGGACCACAACAGCAGATGTAAGAGATGCTGTTGGGATCTCAGCTTCAGCTTCATTGGCATGATGAGGAGTAGACACAGAAGAAGGGACTGCTTCACTCTCTTCCTTTTCCCATTCATTCCCATATATAGCTTTAAAGGCCTCTTTGATATTCTGAGCAGCCACTTTTCTTGACCCTTCTGCTGCGTTCAGTATGACAGTTGGTGAGGAGGAAAGGGATAGATCTGAGTCAGAGTCATTCATTGCAGGCGATTCCTCCTTATAAAGAGAAGCCTTGATGAGTTTGATCATTTCTTGACTTTCTATGGAGTTGATGTTGTAGATGAGTGATCTGAGCTCAAAGACCTTGTGCAGGAAGTCTGAAGGTAGGAGTAAGATCTCTTTGATGTTGATTGAGAGAGAAGATCCATTACTTAGGAAGAAGGTGAAATTAGAGGACTCAGTGCTCACCCATCCTAGCACTTCCAAGTCTCTGACCATGATGTTGTACAGGAATCTTCGCCAGCAGATAACTTCTTCTTCAGTTAAAGCACTGCTCCTGATTAAGTCAAGTCTTCTTGGAGCCAATCTTTGTTCTGCTTTTGATGAAGATTCTGGATGAGCCACCCTATTTGCTTCTTTTAGTTGTCTTTCAAACCAGGGCATATTATCCTCCATTAAGTCATAGAACCTACTGATTGCAAGTTCTGCTGAGAGGTCTGATGAAGTGTTGATGCATCTTGTCAGATACAGATTAAGAACCTGGAGGGCATTAAGAGTATTCCAGTTTAGCTCTTCTACTCCACTAAACTCCCATCCAATCCAGAATCTCTCAGCTATGCCATCATACCACCAAGCTAGAATGGAGTCGAATTCTAGCTTGTTTGAAGTTAGTGAGAATTGGGGAGTAGATGTTTGACTTATTATGGCTGCAGCTTCAGGAAGTATGCTGAATGATGGAGGTGTGTCATCATGGAGAGTTTCATCTTGCAGCATCTCATCAACAGCTCGGACAACTAACTTCCAACCCTCAGTGATATCTTCCTCTTCATCTACTGAGTCTGGCAAGTCATGGATTTGAACAAAAGCAGGTTTGTATAGCGAACTTTGAAACACAGTCAGTGATATCTTCCTCCATTCTTCTAGGCGGTCCACATCATCTTCCTTGGTGATTACCTCCCCTTTTTTGGTTGCATCAGTGCATAAAGTGTTATCTGTTTGAGTGCCCACTGATATAAGGGAAGGAGAAGTTACCGGAGGGCATTGATGGGCTTCATGCATAGAGACTTGGTGTCTTAGTTTGGACACTTCATCCTCTAGCATAGCTACCCTAGCCGTCAATTCCATGTTATAAAGTTTCAGTCTGTCCTCATCCACAGTTGTGAAATCCTTGGAGCTAGATGGGGCCTTAGGCCTAGCCTCTGCACCCCCATCACCCTGCTTTTCTTGGCGCCTAGGATTCCTATCAGTGAAGAGTGTTTCAAAGGAAACATCTTCACTGTGAGTTGCCGTGGTTAGGGTCTTAGCTATGTTGTCACTGTCCTCCTGGGCAGTTGATGTACCATGAGTAGTGACAGCCCTTTCCACATTCACTCTATTAGTACCATGAGAGTGAACCTTCTTGGGTGAGGAACTTGGGTTGGGTGCACCAGCAGCCAGGTCAATCAATACCTCCAAGATAGTAGTTGTTGGAGAATGTATATCATCTTGACAAGGTGCCTCTGCACTTAAGTTCAGAGAAGAAAAATAATGGAATGGCTCAGAAGGTTGTTCTATGGATCCAGGATGTGATCCTGATCCTAATAGAGAGGCTTCCAAGGAAGACTCTCTAATGCTGTGTCTATCCCTTTTGAAATTCTCACCAGAATTTTGGGATTCTGAATGAGGGCTTTGAGGCTAGGATTGGGCCTTTGAGACAAGAAGAGAAGGAGTCTTCTTGCTCCTTTTTCTAGTGTATGTCGTTGCAACTGGGGCCCTTTGTTCCAGTTGAACGATAACATCCAAAAACAGATGTAAGTGATTTTTGTACCTGTGCATCCTTAGTAGTTTGCACAGGGGTTCGAGCAATGGAAGCAGCTTGTTGTTCAGGATTTGAAGTGGAGGGTGTGAGATCAGTAGCAGCTGGGATTGCTGAACTGTCACCCTGGGTACTTTGTATGTTCAGCATTGTAGATAACAATGGAACATTTACCCCTGAGAACTTTTTAGAAACAGTTCTCATACTTTGAAAAATATTATTTTTATGACCCAACATGATGTAGATTCTTACAGGTTTTGAGAGATCTTTTAGTTCCTGGTTGAAAACCTCCTGCAAGAATCTGGGGTACATAAAAAAATTGTTGCTTTGCACCCTCTTGAAGGTTATATCTCAAACCCTCAAAGATGAGGTGTGCAAAGTTGAAGTCTAAGCCAGCAACTATACCATGGAAAGTAGAGGCAAGTGCAGAGCTCACTTGATGCCATCCACTTCTCTTCTAAGATATGCATTGTAGAAGAGTGTGTCAGAGATACTTCCATGGAGGGCCCATCAGTGCCTTCTCTATTGTGTACTCATTTTGATTTCCAGTGTACCCTATGGATACAAAGGTCCTCATGTATTCTTCATTTGAGTATGAGATGGCTGCCCCCTCATCTTGAAGCTGAAGATGTTTTCGGAGAGTAGCTTCAGAGATGATGATGTCCTTGCCGTCTACCTTGGCTTTTATTTGGGGAATCCCCTGTTCGGTAGAGTAGACGGCGGTATTCCAAAAATCCTCCATATGAGGAATATAAATGGTAGGGTTGACTGTTAGTGCAAAATGTGTCTTTGATTGGCACAGAAAATCGATCATATCATCGAATCCCTCAGACTTCTTTCCTTTGGTTAAGTATGCTGTGAGGTTGTGATATGGGGAGAACTTATCATCAGGATTGTTTATGTCTGCCATTTTTTTTGGATTTTGGAGGGAAAGAGGAAGGTTTTGAAGGGTGGTTAGGAATGGAAGGCTTTGAATGTTGTGGGGGCTTGAGAGAAAGTGATGGGAGTTATAGCGAAATTGAATGTGAAGGGGTGGTGAAGAAATTTGATTTGTTTTTATAATGGCAGAGGAGGGAAAAGCAAAATGACTTGTACAGTACAACCGTATTCACCTTTTTACTGTTACAGCTGTAATACACTATAGCAGTCATGGTAAAGACTGAAAGGAATTTTACAACGGGTAAAAGTTAATTTAGACTTATTTTTACCCATCAGCAGCAAACTTGATTACTGTGGATGGTTAAGCCTATCCGCTGCAAGCTTGGTTGCAGCGGATAGTTAAGTCTGTCAGCAGCAAACACTATTGCTGTTGATGGATGCATTGATCTGCAGCAAAGGAGTTGCTGCTGACTGCCTTAAAGCTATCCGCAGGAAACTTGTTCCTGCTGATAACTTAAAGCAGTCAGTGGCAAAATCTTTGCTGCTGATTATTATACCTGTCAGCAGCAAAACTGGATGCTGCTGACTTGTAACTTTTATTTATAACAAAAGACAAACATATTTACAAAGACAAAATTTAGAGACATATTTTAATCAAAGTTCATCATACCAATAGATTCAACTAAATATCTAAATCTAGCTTCATCAAATGGCTTTGTAAACAAATCAGCATATTGCTCATTGGTATGAACTTTGGTTAAAGTAATTCTCTTTTTCTCAGCTTGATCTCTTATGAAGTGATACCTGATGTCAATGTGCTTTGTCTTGGAGTGCTGCACCGGATTGTTTGTGATTGATATAGCACTCATGTTGTCAATGTGAATGGGAGTTGCCATGAAAGTCATCCCATAATCCAACATTTGATTTTGTATCCAGATGACTTGTGCACAGCAACTTGAAGCTGCAATGTATTCTGCTTCTGCTGTAGAAGTTGAAACACATGTTTGCTTCTTGTACTGCCATGAAATCAGTCTCCCTCCCAGAAACTGACATCCCCCTGAAGTGGACTTTTTGTCCAAGTTGCATCCCCCATAATCACTGTTAGTGTATGCATACAGATTGAACTTATCATTTTTAGAGTACCATAGTCCAAGTCTTGGGGCTCCCTTTAGGTATCTGAAAATTCTCTTGACAGCTTGAAGATGTGAAATATTTGGAGCTGCTTGGAATCTTGCACAGAGACATACTGCAAACATGATATCTAGCCTTGAGGCAGTGAGATACATGAGAGACCCTATCATTGCACGGTACTGATGTTGATCAGTGTCTTGACCATCTTTGTCTGGAGTCAGCTGATGGTGCACTTTCATAAGGGTTCTTGCAGCAGAGCAGTCAGCCATCTTGAATCTTTCCAGAATACTTTTGACATATTTGGATTGGCTGATGAAGATTCCATTTGGGACTTGTTTGACTTGAAGACCCAGAAAGAAATTTAGCTCACCCGTTGAGCTCATTTCAAACTTTGAGTGCATCAGGATCTCGAAGTCTTTACACAGCTTCTTCCTTGTTGATCCAAAGATGATATCATCTACGTAGATTTGAACTAGTAAGATTTCTCCCCCTTCATCTTTGATAACAAGGTCTGGTTAATGACACCTCTTCTGAATTTGTTGCTTAGTAGATATCCAGACAAAGTTTCATACCAGGCTCTTGGGGCTTGATGTAAGCCATATAGAGCTTTGTCTAGTTTGAACACTTGGTTAGGATGTGCAGGATCTACAAAGCCTGGAGGCTGTTTTACATATACTTCTTCACCAATCTTCCCATACAGAAAGGCACTCTTGACATAATTTACCTTATCAATACTCATTCTTTCATTTGACACAGTCCCTTGTCCAGTAATAGATCCTCCTTTTGAGTCACTCCCAAAGGCAACTCCTCCATTGAAGTGTCTGAAGTTGGAGAGGATGGATCTCTTGCCTGTCATGTGCCTGGAACAACCACTGTCAACCACCCAGGTGTTATTCTTGTGACCTGGCTGCCCCTGGACATGAGAGAGATCTAGTTAGTGGGAGGAATCCAAGAGCTTGCATCCTTGAAGAAAAGGGTTCTTGGAATATCAGATTCAACATGTGTGCATTCAACCGAACCAATGATGATTCTTGAAGGGATAGAAGCTGAGATCTTGTCTTTCCATTGCTGAGGATATGGTTTTCCAGTTCTCTTTGGTCTGTATTCAGCTGATGTTGCCTTGGCTGTTGATAGATTTGCTTTATCAGCAGCAGATTTTGCTGCTGATGACTTTGGCTTATCAGCAGCCGATTTTGTTGTTGCTGAGGACTTCGGCTTATCAGCAGTAGATTTTGTTGCTGCTGATGGTTTTGCTTGAGCAGCAACAGACTTGGTTGCTGCTGAAGGCTTGTCCTTTGGTTTCTTGGGCTTGGCTTGATTACCACCATTTTTGCTGGCTGCTGATGGTTCAACAACCAATGTATGCTTATCCTTCTTTACCTTGTTGATCGAGGGCTTCTGTGTAGAGGTTCTCATGCTGATAGGCTTTTGTTTAGGAGGGGCTTGATGAAGGATCTGGTTGAAGGGATTAAAGTCACAATTTGCAGCAAAGTGGTCTGATTCACCACAGATGATGCAAGATTGTTAAGGCTTTGGCAGCTGCTTCCTTGGTGGGGAAAGAGAGTTTCTGACATGAGTTGCCTTGGCTTCAGAACTCCTTACCTTTCTGTTCTTATGTGTCTTCTCAAAAGCATGTTGTTAAGTGCCTAGCTGACGACACAGCGCACATACCTTACGATGAAATCGAGGTGGATAACAGTCTGAATTATGTCGAGGAACCAATAGCCATCCTTGACCGATCTGAGAAGCAACTACGCAACAAGTCAATCCCATTGGTCAAAGTTCAATGGAAGCACAGAAAGGGATCAGAAGCTATCTGGGAGAAAGAAGACGAGATGCGGGAACTATACCCTCAGTTGTTTAACGTGTAACTGGTTTCAAGGACGAAACCTTTTTAAGGGGGGTAGACTTGTAACATCCTAAAATGGCGAGAAATAAAGTTAACGAGTTCAAGCGGGCCGAAGTCGGACCGGGTCAGTCGCGAACCGGGCTTGGGGAGGTCTCCCCTATAAATAGCCCAAGGCCCTCATTCTTCTCCTCTCAGCAATTCTAGATAGAGAAAACCGTAGAGAGAGAAAGTGTCAGAATCGCACAAGATTGCACCCGCTCGTGTCTCTTGCACTCGTAAAGGAAACCTCCAAATCAGAATCGTCATCCAGGTAACCATTCGAGCTAAATCTGAGATTTTTGCTTAGGTTGGGTTTCCGGGTGAAAATAGGACGTTTTTACGGATGAAACTTGAGAATAAACTTAGGTTTAGTATCTGCAATGAAAACCGGTTGTTTTGAGCAAAGAAAGTCGAAGTTTTGACATAATCGAACCTAAATCCGTGAATTTCGGGACTGTTTGGGAAGATGACTGCTGGTGCAAGTTCGCCTGTCAAGTTCTCTTGGTGGAGGCGAACTTATCAAGTTCGCCTGATTATGTTCGCTTGGCCAAGGGTAAGCGAAATTATTATGTTCGCTTGGCAAGTTCGCTTGGCCAAGGGTAAGCGAACTTATTATGTTCGCCTGAGTTAAGTTCGCCTATAAGTTCGCCTAGGCCAGAGGAAGCGAACTTAGGCATTAAGTTCGCCTATGTCAGCTGTGTTAGGAATGTAACTTGGTTTAGATCTGATACGTGTATAATTAATTAATCCAGATCGTGTGCGGCGCTCATCGGACCGCAGTTAGGACAGAACAAGACTAGCCGATCAAGTGAGTTCTATGTGCCCCCTCTATGTTATGTGCAAATGATTTATAAATATTTTTGGGGCTGAAGTGTATACACTAAATGAATAAATGTTATAAATGCCAATGTGATCATACGTGATATATAAATATATGAAAATGAATTATGAACAAAGATTGAAACATATATTTACAAAGTATGAATGAAATCTTGCCTTATATTATATATACTGCATGTTATGAATATACGTGAATGTTATGGATGCTTCGATGCTAACGGCTACTACGGTAGACGGACGACCACGTGACTATCTTGCAATCGGGACAAAAACGTTCCTTCATCAGCAAGGAAATAAAAAGGGGCATAAATGGGCGGTCGAAGCAAATGCCAAATCATATGTAGAACGGTTGCAAACATGGTAGCACGTGGGAAACGGATACCTTCGGGTAGACGGGCGAAAAGGACGGCCTACGACGGTAGGACGGTATGACGGACGGCCGAAGGTTGGCCGGACGATTTTTTTGGCGGACGGTTTCTAGGACCGGACGAGTCAAAGGGCTACGACGGTAGCTTCATGGCGTATGTCTTTGTGACATACGTAGTAAAATACGGGTTGATCACCCTTATGTGTATGACCAAATGAATGTTTAGGAAAGTTAAAGGTGAATGCACATCAGTGTAGTCACTAAAGAATGATGAAAGAAAAGAAAAAGTTAAGAATACGTAATTATGTTCTTATGTAAAAACTTATGAATACTTTTAAGGAAATAATGTTTATATCTAATCATTTTAAACTAGAACTCACCAGCATTAGCTGACTTTTAGTATACATTTCAGGTAACAAAGAAAAGGGGCGTGCGAAGGCGTGAAGGTTACCCGGCTAGAGACTGACATCCCGATTTATGTTTTTATTAAACAATGGTGTATGTGTTAAATGTTAAGACTTCCGCTGTAATGTACTCAAACGTGAATGTTTTGGCTGTTAATAGAATATGTTAAATTTAAAGTTCAGTATTGATGACTTTGTTTATGAGTAAATCCAATAAGTGAGGTGACCCGGAAATAGGGGCCTTACAAGTTGGTATCATAGCAATAGTTTGAGAGATTCAAACATCCCTAAATGTCTGAACTCAAACTGATTATGGGACCAACGCACGGGTGTCAGTCTGGGTAGCCAACGCCGACGCCATCACTGTAAGTAAGTACTAAAGTTCATGTTTGTAGATAGGAATAGATGCCTTAACTTAGAACCAATAGATGTCAATGTCTTGACCAATTTGAAGAGTTTGGAACCTGAAAAGCAATGTAAATTTCTAATCACAAACCGGTCACTGTAATTAAAAATTTACCTTGTTCGTACTGTTCTAAAACTATGATCTGAAGAAATGGCATTGATGTATTCCCTTTATAACTATCAGGAAACTAGGAATTATGGCTGGTGGAGGAAGGACAGGACGCCGAGGCGGTCGTACGGGCCGAGTAGGTAGACCTCCACTGAATCCAAGACATCAAGAAGAAGAGGATGTGCACACAGAAAACACTGAGAGCGTGCACCAAACTAATGTCACCCCAACTGGGGGTGACCATCAAGGGTCTCTGCAGTTGGAACCCGAGGTCAGAGATGCTATCGCCCGTGAGGTCGTGCTCACTTTGAAGAATGTATTGCCTGACCTACTATCGGAGGCATTAAAGAAAATCAAGGAAGATGATGATGGGAACAATGAGGAAAAGGTAAATGTCAGCGATGGGGATGAAATAAAGGTGGGATCAAGTAAACGGGGGTGCACTTATAAAGGTTTCAAGGACGGAGACCCACCCAAGTTTGATGGGAACAAGGACTCGGTGGCCACCCTCGAGTGGATCGAGAGGATGAACGATGTCATTAACATCAGTGAGTGTCGACCCGACCAAGCTGTTAAGTACGTTGCCCATTCTTTCACTAACGAAGCACTAAGTTGGTGGAGGAATGTTCAAAGAACTAAGTCACCCAATGTTATCAACAGAATGACGTGGGAAGACTTGAAAAAGCTTATAATCCAAAAGTTCTGCCCACAGAATGAGATCGATCGTGTAGAGAACGAGTTCTTGAACTTCAAAGCTGGCAACAAGACTCATCGCCAGTATACTTCAAGATTCAATGAACTAGCTCAACTGGTACCCCACCTGGTAGAGACGGAAGAAAGACTGATTAAGTACTATGTGAAGGTCCTACCTCAAAGGGTCCGTGTTCATGTGAAAGCCAACCTACCCACGACCTTCGAGTCGGCAGTGAATCTGAGCGGAATCGTCTACGACGACTACGCCAATGAGGACCCGACACCTGAGACACAAAAGAGAAAGTGGGAGAACCCGCCTAGGGGCACCGGGAAAGGGAATGTGGTAGCTGAAATAAAGAAACCAAGGTTAGAGGAATATGAAACTTGCAAAAAGTGTGGAAAACGCCATTTTGGCGAGTGCCGAATCGGCACCACCATGTGTTATAAGTGCGGGAAGCCGGGGCACTTCTCTCGAGAGTGTTTAAAGGATGTCAAGTGCCAAAGTTGTGGAAAATATGGACACCATACTAAGGATTGCTGGAAAACCGGGCAGTCCAGTTCAGGAAAGGGAAATGAAATTGCAAAGGAACAACCGAAGGCTAGGACTCGAGCCTACGCCCTGACTGAGGAGGAAGCAAGGGGAAACCCTGATGTCGTATCAGGTATGTTTCCAGTAAATGATGAACCTGCTGCTATCTTATTCGACTCTGGTGCTAGTAAAAGCTTTATATCCAATGCATTTAGTCGTAAACTAGATTGCACTATCAACACCATAGTGAATGCCTTTAGCGTACAAACTGCCGTTGGTAAAAATTCGGAAGTATTCCAAGTAACCGATGATTGTATCATAGAAATAGAGGGCCATAAGTTCCCCTCTAGATTATTCCTTCTCACCTTAGGAGGATTCGATGTAGTACTGGGTATGGATTGGTTAGCTGCCAACGAAGCTCAGATCATATGTAAACGCAAGAGGATACACCTCAAGGCTCCAAGCGGCACTCCAATTACGGTTTATGGGGATTGGAATTGCACGATGCCTAACATCATCTCGATGATCAAGGCCGAAGGTTATATGAGGCGCGGTTGCGAAGCTTATCTGGCGTACGTTATTGACGAAAGGATGAAAACAAAGGAACTTAAGGATGTACCCGTGGTGTGCAACTTTCCGGAAGTATTCCCTGAGGATCTACCTAGATTACCACCCGATCGGGAAATAGAATTTCAGATTGACTTACTGTCAGGAGTTGAGCCCGTTGCCAAAGCCCCCTACCGATTGGCCCCGTCAGAAATGAAAGAATTGATGTCTCAACTACAGGAATTAACAGAAAAGGATTTATTAGACCGAGCATTTCGCCATGGGGCGCTCCGGTACTGTTTGTAAAGAAGAAGGACGGCAGCATGCGCATGTGCATTGACTACCGAGAACTGAACAAGAAGACAGTAAATAACAAATACCCACTTCCTAGAATACACGACCTCTTTGATCAACTACAAGGTGCGAGTTGGTTCTCAAAGATCGATCTTAGGTCGGGTTATCATCAGTTAAAGGTGAGAGAAGAAGATGTACCAAAGACCGCGTTTCGTACGCGTTACGGGCATTACGAGTTTCTGGTAATGTCATTCGGATTGACCAACGCACCAGCAGCGTTTATGGACTTGATGAATAGAATATGCCGACCGATGTTGGATCGCTCAGTGATAGTTTTCATTGACGGCATACTAGTTTATTCGAAGAACGAGGGTGATCACCACTGTCACCTAAGAGAAGTATTGGAAGTGTTAAAGCAGGAAAAGTTGTACGCAAAATTCTCCAAATGCGCTTTCTGGCTTAGGGAAGTCCAATTCCTAGGTCATGTGATAAACACGAAAGGCATCATGGTAGATCCTGCGAAGATTGAGACAGTAAAGGAGTGGAACATCCAGAAGACACCAACAGAGATACGAAGTTTTCTGGGATTGGCAGGCTACTATCGCAGGTTCATTCAAGATTTCTCAAGAATTGCCTCGCCACTAACCAAACTGACACGGAAGGAAGTAAAGTATGAATGGGGTCCAACCCAAAACAACGTGTTTGAGGAACTTAAGACATGATTAACTCAAGCTCCAGTCTTGACACTACCTGAGGGAAATGAAGACTTGGTAGTCTACTCTGACGCGTCAAGCCAAGGTCTAGGATGCGTACTTATGCAACGAGGAAAGGTAATTGCTTACGCCTCACGACAACTAAGAATTCACGAGGTTAACTACCCAACCCACGATCTAGAGTTAGCAGCAGTAGTCTTCGCCCTGAAAATATGGAGACACTACCTATATGGAGTTAAGTGCACCATTTACTCCGATCATAAAAGCTTGAAGTATTTTTTCGAGCAAAAGGAATTAAACATGAGGCAAAGGAGGTGGCTAGAACTACTAAAGGACTACGATTATGAGATACTGTACCATCCAGGCAAGGCAAACGTAGTAGCTGACGCCTTAAGCAGAAAGGAGCAATCTGATCCTATCCGGATCAAGGCGTGTCAGCTGATATTAACGCCAGATTTGATGAGTGAAATATCAAAGGCACAAGATGAAGCACTGTTAGAAAGAAATATAAAACGGGAAAGAATAATAGGACAACAAGGGAATTTGGATGCAAATGCATACGGTGTACGAAGTAGGTTTGGCCGGATGTGGATACCTAAGATTGCCGAGCTTAGAGCCAAAATACTCGATGAGGCCCATAAGTCTCGCTATTCTATCCACCCCGGGACAAACAAAATGTATCAAGACTTGAAGAAAGAGTACTAGTGGCCTGACATGAAGAATGATGTAACCAAGTACGTGAACAAGTGCCTAACGTGTTCACTAGTTAAGGCCGAGCACCAGAAACCATGCGGTAAAATGCAACCTCTACCAATACCGGAATGGAAGTGGGAGGAGATCATGATGGACTTCATTACCAAGCTACCGCGAACAGCTAAAGGCAATAATACCATTTGGGTGATCGTTGACCGCTTAACGTAGAGTGCTCACTTCTTGCCAATACGTGAGACTTCTTCATCGGAAAGACTAGCAGAAATATTTATTAATGAAATTGTGAGCAGGCATGGTATGCCGCTGTCGATTGTGTCCGACAGGGATACTAGATTCACGTCAAGGTTTTGGAAGAAATTCAATGAAGCGATGGGCACTAGACTGAACATAAGCACCGCTTACCATCCTCAAACCGATGGTCAAACTGAAAGGACCATACAGACCTTGGAGGATATGCTCCGGGCCTGTATCATTGACTTCGGTGGGAGCTGGGACAGCCATCTACCACTGGCAGAATTTTCATATAACAACAGCTATCACTCGACTATTGGCATGGCGCCATTTGAAATGTTGTATGGAAGGAGATGTAGAACCCCGGTCTGTTGGGGGGAAATTGGGCAGAAGGATTTTGCAAGTCTCGAAGTGGTCAAAGCTACTTCCGAGAAATTTGATCAAATCAAGGCTCGAATGAAAGCCGCAAAGGACAGACAAAAATCATACGCGGATAAGAGAAGAAGGGATTTAGAGTTTCAAGTGGGGGACATGGTACTGTTAAAGGTATCACCATGGAAAGGAATCATTCGATTCAGAAAACGTGGCAAACTAAGTCCAAGGTTTGTCGGACCTTTCAAGATTTTAGCGAGGGTGGGTCAAGTTGCTTACAGGCTTGACCTACCCGTTGAGCTTAGTGGAATACACCCTACGTTCCACGTGTCGCACTTACGCAAGTGCCTAGCTGACGACACAGCGCACATACCTTACGATGAAATCGAGGTGGAAAACAGTCTGAATTATGTCGAGGAACCAATAGCCATCCTTGACCAATCTGAGAAGCAACTACGCAACAAGTCAATCCCATTGGTCAAAGTTCAATTGAAGCACATAAAGGGATCAGAAGCTACCTGGGAGAAAGAAGACGAGATGCGGGAACTATACCCTCAGTTGTTTAACGTGTAACTGGTTTCGAGGACGAAACCTTTTTAAGGGGGGTAGACTTGTAACATCCTAAAATGGCGAGAAATAAAGTTAACGAGTTCAAGCGGGCCGAAGTCGAACCGGGTCAGTCGCGAACCGGGCTTGGGGAGGTCTCCCCTATAAATAGCCCAAGGCCCTCATTCTTCTCCTCTCAGCAATTCTAGAGAGAGAAAACCGTAGAGAGAGAAAGTGTCGGAATCGCACAAGATTGCACCCACTCGTGTCTCTTGCACTCGTAAAGGAAACCTCCAAATCAGAATCGTCATCCAGGTAACCATTCGAGCTAAATCTGAGATTTTTGCTTAGGTTGGGTTTCCGGGTTTTCGGGTGAAAATAGGACGTTTTTACGGATGAAACTTGAGAATAAGCTTAGGTTTAGTATCTGCAATGAAAACCGGTTGTTTTGAGCAAAGAAAGCCGAAGTTTTGACATAATCGAACCCAAATCCGTGAATTTCAGGACTGTTTGGGAAGATGACTGCTGGTGCAGGCGAACTTAGCAAGTTCGCCTGTCAAGTTCGCTTGGTGGAGGCGAACTTATCAAGTTCGCCTGATTATGTTCGCTTGGCCAAGGGTAAGCGAACTTATTATGTTCGCTTGGCAAGTTCGCTTGGCCAAGGGTAAGCGAACTTATTATGTTCGCCTGAGTTAAGTTCGCCTGGCCAAAGGTAAGCGAACTTATTAAGTTCGCCTAGGCCAGAGGAAGCGAACTTAGGCATTAAGTTCGCCTATGTCAGCTGTGTTAGTAATGTAAATTGGTTTAGATCTGATACATGTATAATTAATTAATCCAGATCGTGTGCGGCGCTCATCGGACCGCGGTTAGGACAGAACAAGACTAGCCGATCAAGTGAGTTCTATGTGCCCCCTCTATGTTATGTGCAAATGATTTATAAATATTTTTGGGGCTGAAGTGTATACACTAAATGAATAAATGTTATAAATGCCAATGTGATCATACGTGATATATAAATATATGAAAATGAATTATGAACAAAGATTGAAACATATATTTACAAAGTATGAATGAAATCTTGCCTTATATTATATATACTGCATGTTATGAATATACGTGAATGTTATGGACGCTTCGATGCTAACGGCTACTACGGTAGACGGACGACCACGTGACTATCTTGCAACCGGGACAAAAACGTTCCTTCATCAGCAAGGAAATAAAAAGGGGCATAAATGGGCGGTCGAAGCAAATGCCAAATCATATGTAGAACGGTTGCGAACATGGTAGCACGTGGGAAACGGATACCTTCGGGTAGACGGGCGAAAAGGACGGCCTACGACGTTAGGACGGTATGACGGACGGCCGAAGGTTGGCCGGACGGTTTTTATGGCGGACGGTTTCTAGGACCGGACGAGTCAAAGGGCTACGACGGTAGCTTCATGGCGTATGTCTTTGTGACATACGTAGTAAAATACGGGTTGATCACCCTTATGTGTATGACCAAATGAATGTTTAGGAAAGTTAAAGGTGAATGCACATCAGTGTAGTCACTAAAGAATGATGAAAGAAAAGAAAAAGTTAAGAATACGTAATTATGTTCTTATGTAAAAACTTATGAATACTTTTAAGGAAATAATGTTTATATCTAATAATTTAAACTAGAACTCACCAGCGTTAGCTGACTTTTAGTATACATTTCAGGTAACAAAGAAAAGGGGCGTGCGAAGGCGTGAAGGTTACCCGGCTAGAGACTGACATCCCGATTTATGTTTTTATTAAACAATGGTGTATGTGTTAAATGTTAAGACTTCTGCTGTAATGTACTCAAACGTGAATGTTTTGGCTGTTAATAGAATATGTTAAATTTAAAGTTCAGTATTGATAACTTTGTTTATGTGTAAATCCAATAAGTGAGGTGACCCGGAAATAGGGGCCTTACACAAAGCATGATTTGGCAAGTTTGTCCCTTAAAAGGTAAACATAGTCCTTTCTTTTGAATAGGTCTTTAAAGTTCCAGGGGTGAGCTTTGTTGTGCTCAAAGGTGGCCTCTTCCATTGTCTTTTGAACATATGGAATTCTTTCTCCAGGTGCATGACATATGTCAAACACCTTTCTTTGAGGCTTTAAGTTGTTGGAGGTTGAAGACTGCCCCCTTTCAACATTTAGCTTTCTTCCTTCTGGAGGATAGCTGATTTTGATTTGTTTGAAAGGCATAGGATTCGGAACAGCTGGTAAAGGGACAGGAGTACTTGTTTGAATGACTTCAAGAACAGGCGGTGCTGGTATTTGTACTGGTGATGAGGTCTCCTCAGTTTTAGTGGACTCTGAGCAAGTTGACTCAGATTCTGACGAGGTAGTGCATTCTTGTACCAACGGTTCATGCCTTGAAGGATCAAGATCTCGGTTGGCCTTTTCAAGAATTGAGAGATTGAAGCTTGGTTCATGGATGGCAACGTAGTCAGCAGGAGGTGCAACGGCTTGATATTGTTCAGCATGATACCCCAGACCAGTTTTTACCTTGTCATGAATTTGAGCATCCAAAAGTCTTTGCAGCTTTTTGGATGCAAATTCATATTTGTCAACATGAACTTTCTGTTCTGCCAATTCTGCTCTGGTAGCTTTTAATCTAGCCAGTAGATCATCAATCTAAGTTTCAAGATTGGTTTGTTCATGTTTTAGTAATGAAATCTCTTTCTTTAGGCAGTTAATTTTTTCTTTATAACTGTTTTCTACTTTTGTGAATTCAGATTTCATTTGGTGAAACTCTTCTTTTTGATCTATAAGGTTTTGATTATGCTTTCTGTAGCCTAACACCTTATCAATACAATCTTGGGAACAGAGATGTTCATATACCTGAGGCGGTATCTTAGTTGTGTCTGCCATAAGAGCTTGGTTGTTTGCAAGCAAATCTTCATTTTGGAAGCTCTAGTCAAAGTCAGAAGTTCCAACGGCTGCACAAGCTGCAGTTTGAGCTAGAGGAGTAGCTTGTTGCTGTTGTTGTCTTGGTTGGGCTTGGCGAGCTTGTCTTGATTGAGGAGCTGATGGGTTTGCCCTAGGTGCCTTGCATTCTCTAGCAAAATGACCCAGTTGGTTACAGTTGTAACATCTTAATTTGCTTTTATCCAAGCCAACTCTGGTGTTTTATTTGTTACTTGGAATGGGTCTTCCGGTTCTAGAGTAGAACCTTTTTGCTCTTATAGATAGCATGGCATACGAGTGCTGTATGTCCATTTCTTCTAAGTCATCTGGATGGAAGCATTCCAGATCCTCCTTGATAAAGGACATGTTGCTTGAGTTTTCAGAAACAAAAGCAGCAGTGGTTGAGGTTTGAGGAGGAGCTTCTAGGAGAAATGGTGATGTGTTTGTTTGAGAGGTTGGAGTTTGGGGATGAGTGATGATGGGAGGATAATAGTTGCTTGAACTAGGACCTGAGTGGTCAGATTGGAGGGCAGAGGAGGTGGTGGATGTTGAGGTTGTTTGGTGGCTTGAGCTTCTTTCTTTTGCCTGAATCATCTCTAGCTCATAGGTTTTTAGCATTCCAAAGAGCTCAGTCATCTGGAGAGTCTTTAGATTCTCAGTTCTTCTGATGGACACTGTGTAGAGTGTCCAGCAACTCGGTAGAGACCTGATAAATTTCTTGAGAATATCTTCATTCTCCAACTTCACCTTTGAGCACTGCAGCTCACTTACAAGATAGGTAAATCTGTTATATAAAACCGTTAGAGACTCACCTTCCTTCCAGACGAAGTTTTCATATTGCTGCTTCAGAATGTCTCTTCTGTTTTCTTTGACTTCTTCTGAACTAGCAAACATTTTTTCAAGAGCCTCCCGTAGCTCCTTTGTAGTTTTATAACCTCTGAAGTTATGAAAAACTTCATTTGGTAAGCACACCTGGATGGCTCCCAAGGCTTTGAAATCTACCTCCATTTTCTTGATGTCTTCATCAGAGTACTTGGAAGGTTCTTTGGGAACCAGTGTACCTCCGGAATCAGCTGAGGACACCATGGGTATGTATGGTCCATCTTTAATGGATTTCCACATCCCATATTCCTGATAGCAGAAGAAGCTTTCCATTATGTTCTTCCACATATCGTAGTCTTCCCCAGACACCAGTCTTGGTGGCCTGTTGATGCTTCCGATATCTTCAAATCCATTGTTTTGAGCCATTTTGTTTGATTTGTGATAGTGAGAGACTTTAACAAAGAGATAGTTTAGAATAGAACCGAAGAATGATTAAACAAGTGTGAGTTTGTTTAATATGTGAGCCAAAGCTCTGATACCACTTGTAGGATCGGTAAATACAAGATGGTTCTATTCCAGTTGAGATTGGCAGAAACAATCACAACTTAATTAAAGTAAACAAGTAAACACAAGAAGTACTGATAAATGCAATTTGTATTAAGCTTCAATGGTTACAAGATTACAGAGAAAACTCTAAGAAAAGCACTAAGATACAAGAACTCTAAGTACTACTTATATAGTAACTTAGAATCAAGACATACCCTTGATTCTAAGGATTAGATATAACATAAACCGTTGATCTTGTATTGAAGCTATTCTACGTATAATGGTAATAAACACTATAAAGGTTAAATTTACTCAAACATCTTCTTAGGCATCATTGCTTGCATGCTTGGAGAAGAGCGTTGTAGTGCTTTATTGTCTGCACCATTGACATTCTTTCTGCATGGAGTGTGTCAGTGGTGTAGCCGAAATTTGTCAGTGGTAATGGTTGCTTTATCGAAGTCAGTCAGCTGCAACGTTTGATCTTCAATGGATGAATAACTATCAGCAGCAGAGTTGTTGATCAGTAGCAAGATGCAACCATCCAAATCTGCTGATGATTTGCTTATCAGCAGCCTCAAGTGTTGATGCTGCTGAGAAGCCTATCCGCAGCAACTCTGGTCTTCAGCAGATAAGGCTATCAGCAGCAGATTTGTTCTTCAGCAGAAGAACAAGTATCAGCAGCAGATAAGCTTATCCGCATCAGTTTGTTGATCAGCAGCAAACTCTGAGATCAGCAGCATTTGTACTTAGAGAATTTTGTAGCCATCAATCTTTATTTCTACAGGGTTTGCAGCAGCCTAAAATCAGATGACTCTACGACGGGGCGGGTCCTCTTACGGGGCGGCCTAGACCTTGGAACACTAGAACTAGGGGTCGGATCAACGGTTCTCCCCTCAGAAAGCACAATGGTGATGGGTAACGGTTCAGGAATGGGATTTTCTATATGTGGGACCTCTAAACCTTCACCAGTATCTCTTGGATCCTCTATACTCGCCACTAACTTCCCCACACTTGGGGTTATGCCTATGACATCTTCAAATTCTGTAATCATCTCCAGTAGATCATCAGGCACCTCATCGCCGTAATCGTCCGGCTCATCTAACAACCTTTCTAAATCTAACGCCCAATCAGATATCTCTCCCAAGTTAGGGGCGGGTTCATCAATTTCTCTCTCTGGATCATAGTCCCGATGGTCGTCCATGAGGGCGTCAAGCATACACACGGAGTGGCTATGCTCGCCAACATGCTTCACGAACTTCATAGCATCGAATATAACCGACTCATCCACCGCACGAAGTGTGATTTTCCTGTCAAAGACATCGATTACTGCCTTGGCGATGCGCAAGAATGGGCGCCCGAGGATGAGTGAGACTCTATCATCCACTTCCATGTCTAAAATAACAAAATCCACGGGGAAGACAAACTTACCTACTTTCACTAGAAGATTTCCAACAATTCGCCATGGATACTTGACTGAACGGGCAGCCAAGGATATGCTCATGCACGTCGGCTGCAGTTCACCTAAGTCTAGCTGTTTATAGATAGAATACGACATCAGATTGATGCTAGCACCCAGATCAACCAACGCGTGGTTCAAGGGCAAACTGCCTAGAAGACACGGAATCGTGAAACGCCCTGAATCTCCCAATTTCTAGGGCAACTTGTTCTGCACCACCGCAGAGCATTGCTCACTAAGTGAGACTTTAGAGACCTCCTCGAGCTTCTTCTTGTTGGAAAGAAGATCTTTTAGAAACTTGCCATACTTCGGCATGCGCTGGAGGGTCTCTATCAGTGGAAGATTGACCTTGGGTTGTTTGAACATGTCAAGGAAGTGACCGTGTTCCATGGCTTACTTGAATGGCAGAAAACGTGCTCGGTAGGGAACACGAGCAGGTCAATCTCGGGGGTCTGCATCTCCGCCCCCTTCTTCTCCTCCTCTGACTTCTTGGAAGGCATCTCAGTTACTTCCTCCTCGTCCACCTGCTCCTCTGCCATCTTAGCATCGATCTCAGCAAATCGAGCTCTCCAGTCAATCTTCTTGACCTCCTCAGGTGACAGAATGTTATACGTCATCTAGTGGGAGTCATCCTCTACAACCTCTTTCTTCTCCACACTCCTGACTAACACGACCATCACTGAAGCGTTGGAGCTTGAAGATGGACCTCCCTGTCGATCTTTCAAGCTCTGAGTGATGTCTCCTACCGTGCGTTGTATATCCTGGAATTCCGACTGTTGATTCTTCAAGAGAGTGTCATGGCTATCCAATCTCTGCCTAGCATCCCTGTCATTTTGCACTAACTGAGTAAGCAACTGTGTCTGATTCTCTATCATCTCTTCTATCTTCTTTGTCTTGACACTGCTTCCCGAGCTTGCTCCTCCTTCAGCTCCTCCATACTGATACTGGCGGGTATTAAACTCAGATGGGTTGTTACCAGATCTCCATCCCGAGCCAAATGAATTGTAGTTTTTGTACCCTCAGTTCTGGTTTCCCGCAAAGCTCACATGCTCCTGATTATTTACGAGGCAATCTCGGGTGTCGTGGCCTCCCCTGCACACTTGACACCGCTGAGCACTGAGCTTCATCTCTTTAATCTCGTTAGCCATTGAGGCGAGTGCAGCAGCCACGCTAGAGTCATGAGTGACCTGATGCACACCTCTAGGAGACGAGGTGGGCGCTCTAGCACTAGGAATGGAAGTCCTAGTAGATGGATACTGTTTTTCGGCTTGAGCGAAGCTTTCAAACATTTCCTCGCACTCATCAGGCTCGAGTCTTTCCATAATATACCCTCCCACAGCTGTGTTGAACATTTGATGCTTCTCGAAAGTGAGGCCATTATAGAACTTTTCCACTAGCGCCTAGTCGAAAAGACCATGCTGAGGACATCGGCTCAACAGCGTGTTGAATCGCTCCCAGGCCATGTGATAAGGCTTGTCAGGGTCCATCCAAAACGAATGGATTTGGTCCCGAAGGCGAGCGGCCCTCGAAGGTGGATAGTACTTCTTGTAGAATTTGGCTTCAAGATCCTCCCATGTGGTAATAGAATTATCGGGGAGGGTGTCAAGCCAATTAGAAGCGCGACCAGAGAGTGAGAATGGGAAGAGACGCAAGTAGATAGCGTCCTTAGACACACCCGTGATATTGAAGGCATCACATATGCGCGCAAAGCGGGACAGGTGTCCGGGTGCATCCTCATCCTCAAGGCCATGAAATTGGGTGGCATGAGTGATCATGCTCATGATATGTGATGGGATCTGCCATGTATTGGTGTTAGGAATGGTGGGGCGTGTGATCGAAGATCTAGTCCCAGTGACCCCGTCACTGGCCCACTGGTGCACGGTACGTCTCGCTGGTGGGTCAGCGTCGCCCATAGTAGGAAATGGGATTGGGCTAGTAAAACGTACCTGGGATTTGTAAAGCTCTTTCAAATGCTCTCGGAAGTCACGGGTGCACTCATGAAGCTCTCGTTCGGGCTCTGGAAAAGCTGAATAAGGCGGTGACCCCTGCGAATGAGTATTGTGCATAAACTGACACAAGAACAAAAGAAAACAAATAAAGACTCACAAACAGAAGGACTCGACCCTATGTTAGACACTCAGATAGCACGCTGGACAAGCACAGAAGACAAGCAAACACACAAGACTCAAAAGATAAAGAAAATAAAATAAACCAAAAATCACTAAAAGAACTAGTCAAAGCTAATATTTCTATTGCCAAGTGTCCCCCGCAACGGCGCCAAAAACTTGATGTCGCCCAGACGGTCTATAAAAACTCTACTAAAACTAAACTAGACTCCTAAGTAATAAATGGAAAACCTATGAACTAGACGGCACTGACAGGCAAGTGTACCTATCGAGTGTAGCACAGCTTAACGGTAAACCGGTTTATCGAACCCTAGAGACACTGTATAACAATACTAGACTCTGACTCGGACTAAAGATTGAATTGATTTGGGGGGTTTACTACACTAAAGATTAACTAAGAATGCAATAAACTAAAGTCGACTCAACTAACCAGACAAAGGACAAAGGTAATATCAAGAATGGGAAGAATATCACCTAGGTCGGAATCCTACTTGCAAAACACAACTTCTATCGGTTATGGAAACTATAATGGATCTGGGTTTCTAAAGAAACAAATCTAGATAGCCTAGTGGATCCCTAATCACTCTCAGGGCGTCACCAACTAAGGAACCTAAAGGTGTACTAACTCACCAGATTGTTGGATCACTTCTTAGGTATTTCCAACTATGACCAAGTACCCTAATAGACAGATTACATCTCAGTCTCTCCATCCACCAATACACTCAAAGAATGCATGGGGCAATCTCAATATAACAACTATGACACGAATAGCAATAATCACTAGACACCTAATACCGGCTTCCTCTCAGACAGCTGACACTCGGATTCCTAATGACGATGACCAAACGACTAATTCTCACTTCTCGGGTATTGAACTAGGATACATATTCAATTCTAATCAACAATCAATGACAACTCCTGTGGCTACTACGTCTAGCAAACCACCCTAATCACAAATCCTAAGATCTATGACCAAGATACGCTAATCAAACTGGCAGACAACCACAACCAACGCAAGGAATTGAAATCAAACACAAGATCAGATCTAAACATGCAAGAACATCACAATAATCAACTCAGGATTGCTTACAAAATCATTAATCCATTAATTAAAATCCAAAAATCGATAAAAATCAAAACTTTAACAAGTATTCATCTTATGACCTAGGCAATATCAAAGTTTTAGCCTAGGATCATGTTCAAACAACTAAAAACAGAAGTATAAACAATCATCATGGTTTCAAACAAAGCAAACAAAGATAAAAATTGAATCTTTAACACCTAGAACGCTTAAACAACGAACCCGGATTCAAAAGCTTCAAACTTTAACTCAACTTGACATCCAATCACCCAAAATCTCCCTAATGCTCTCTCTGGACGGCTCAAAATCGAACTCCTCTCATAATGGCAATCAAAATCTTTTTAATTTGAAAATCTAGGGTTTTGCGGAATTACGGTTTCTCACGTACCGCGGGACAATTCTAGCCGGTCCTTCGCATACCGCGAAGGACAATATAGTCCGGCGCCCTCCTGGAGTTTCTCACGTATCGCGACAGATGGTCCTCTCCTTTCTCGCGTACCTCGAAGACTTGATATTCACCATTTTTGAACTTTGGGCTTCACTCTCTAGCTCGGTTTCTTCACGTATTCACTTGTATTTCATACGAGCACCTGTAAACATAACAAAGACTCAATAGTATACGAAAACGACTCAAAACAAAGATAAAACTAATTAAAGACATACTAAAACAATAGGAATAAAGATGTGTGTTTTGCACTACATCAATAGGTTTTTGTTATGGTATTGGGTGTAGGGACGACTGAATTATCATGGTAATAACTAGATATGTAATGAATGCATAAAACATTTGGTCGGCATTATCCAGGGTGTGAGTTTAAGTGGATAAACATATTGGCAATCACGATTAATGTATTATTCTGTTCTTGTTAGAAATGAAGTGCGATAAGATTAGCGTATCAATTGTGATTCAATTGCAACTCTTTTTCGGGATGAAAAATGTTTAAGTTGGGGAATCTGATGGGTGGTTGATTTTCATAGGTTAATTGTGTTTAATTATGTATTTTTTATCTTAATTAAATATCAAATACCTTTACTTGAAGTGGGTTTTGTGTATATATGTTAATGGTAAAGAATACGTGAGAACCGGGCCAAACTACACGTGAATTGGAGAAGATTGATATCGAAAACAAAGAGTTAATGAGGGGCCATAGTGGCCTAAGCCGGTAGCCGCCAGCATACGTTTTGGCATAATTTATAGAGTAGCACATGTGGTATTCGACGTAGAAGTCAAGATGGATGTAGCTTACGCTGGAAAGGGAGTAGTTTACGCTGGTAGCACGTGTTTTAGGGTTTTTTAAGTCGCTTTTGAATGTCTAATTAAACCCTTAACCTAGGGTTACGAGTATCATCCGCCCCTAGGGGTTGTGGGACGATCCGGTATGATAAAAAAACTACCATTCATCATTCGAAACATGAAATCATTCCCGAAATCATAATCTACGATCATCAATCATGAGCACGCGAGGCTAATCCACCCATGATCAACCCCAAGTGTAGGGTTTGTGTTAGCTTTTGTATTCAGTCTTGTTTTTGCTTATGTTGGACATGAATATTATCTGAATATTTATTCTTTTGATGTTTAAGTTTGATTATGTGTTTACATTTGATTTGAATTAAACGTTTTAGCTTTTATCTATTGACGCACACACAAACCCTAATCGGGTTCCATCACATTTCCTCTCTCTTCTTTCTCTCTATCGACACCCCCACCGTGAGCCACCCTAGCACCACCACTGAACCACCTATGGCCAGCCTTCGAACTACCTTGATCAACCACCATAACCTCTGGTCCGCTTGTTCTTGGTCATGCACACAACACACACACACACACACTATTCTCAGCTCTTTCTATCTCTCCCTCTCATCCTGATGATCACCACCTCCACAGCCATCGTAAGCGCCTTCACAACCACCACCACCGGCCTTCTGATCCATCATGGACCACCACACTGTCGTCCTTAGTTTCCACCGGTCATCGCCACTGACAGCATTCTCACCTCACTATCTCTCTTTTCTCTGAGTTCTCTCTCTAGAACTCTGTCCCTGTCTCTCTATAGTTTCTTGGTGAAGCCGTAGACTAAAATGAAGTGGAGAAGGGATAGAGATCGATCAAATATAGAAAAGAAGGATAGAGGGGAGTTTGTTACAAAGCCAAGTCAAACACATTCGAAATTCGACAATTGTGCTTATCTCTTAATCACACTTATCTCACTATTAATTAATTACTTAAAAATTAATTATTCACACCTTAATATATATATATAGCACACAAACTTGTATATATACATATACACGGCACACACATACTAGCACACTACACACAATTCACATGGTTCACAAGAGAATCACACCACACTACAAAGTCCCTAATCTTTCATTCTCGTTGCAATCAAGTCCACGCTTCTAACACCGTTTGTTTTTTTTCTGTTAATTTTTTTAAAAAAGACCAAAATACCCCTCTTAACAAAAATATAAAAAATAAGAAATAAAAGATAACATAAATTAAATAAAAAAAGAAAAAAAGAACTCAATTGACAGATCTTGATTGAGTTCATCGTCATCAAAGATCACAACTCGATCTGCAGACCTCAAACTTAACAGAACTCAATTTTGGCATCGAAAAGGCAGAATTGGATCAATCACTAGCTCGATATACCATCAACTCGATCGTAAGATTCACTGTAAACCGCATCATATCACTTAATCATTGAATAAAAATCACGAAGATGAATCAAAGAATGCATTTCAATGAAATACAACCAACGACGCATAAAGTTGATGATGAAAATTATCCGCTTGTGATAAATAAGGAGTTAAAATGAGAAGAATTACGTACCTAATTGAGTTCATCAACCAAAAAAGCCCAATCAAAGAAAATATTGTCGTCGGTTTTGAGTTCATCAACCAAAAAAAACCCCAAGATTGAGTTCATCAATTAAAAACCCCAAAATTCGGCAACCGAAAAACCCCAAATTAAACCATAACAACAAAAAACTTATTGAGTTCACTTGATTACTTGTTCCAACGAACTTCCCACCCCTTGATCGTGTCTTTTTTCGTTATCCAACAACCCACACAAGAACTCCGGTGATACCAAAACTCTAAATTCACCATTAATAGAACCCAATCGATACCCAAATTTGTTGTTTTAACCCATATCTAGGGTTTGTCGACCATTACAGACCCTGACGATAGTGGTCTGGTTGTTCACCTTCGCAGTCGGAAAAATGATGGTGGAACATGGTGGTGGTTTGTGAAATCGAAAATCGAGAGGGATGAAGATCGATCATTAATTTGATTCGAATTGTTGATTTCTTTGTTCATAAGGGTGGAGTTGCCCGGAGAAGGGGGTGGGATTGGCTGGCCACAGGTGATAGTGGTTGATCTTTGATCATAAATTAGATCGCATATAGGTTTACCCAGGATCGAATACCTAAATGTAAAATGTGGGTACATAGCTTTCAAGCCTATATACCTCTATAAGATAGTGGGTGTTGCCATGCACAAAGCCCTTCTCTAGACACCTAATACTTAAACACCTAGAATCTATCCATACGTCTTCTCATGTAAACATAAATATAATATGGCAACCACTCGAGTACATTAAGGAGGCATTGTGATCTCAGCTCAGTGTCATATCATTGTTGTCGTAATGCCATGTCCATCATCCCCAAAGGTAGGGATATACTCGGATACATAATATTGAAACAAAGAGGAACAAAGTATAGAAACAGAAAGTGACACAATACAAAAACAAAATAAGTAGTTTAACATATGCTCAAGTCACATCACATAAACATAATAGTAATGTAACATATACTAAGGACATATCTTTAAATCAAATCATATCATTTATAAAAATATGCACTAATGAGTGCAAGCACCATAAAACCATATTTCAAGCTAAATCATCAAGATATAAATCTAAGTATCAAACGATCATGAATAATATAATACTTCTAGGGTTCATCAACGTGTCAAATACGGGTATAAATGTCCCGAGTCGCTTGTAAGATACTCTAGATCGGCTCTCTGAAAACTCGAAACAAGGCGAGCTTAAACGAGCTTGAGCTCAGCTTAAGCTTAAACGATTTGGGGCTCCTTAAATAAACGAGCTCGGACCCAAGTTTCACATATCAATCTTGTTTACACCCCAAGTCTCAAAGGCCCGAAGGACAAAAGGTCGTGTGAAGGAGTTTAAAATATTTCTACCATAATGCTATCATCTCTTTCATCCCTAAGCTCTCTCTCTTCTCTACGTTAGCGCTACATAATATTTTTCCATCATTTCTCAATCCATTTTTAAAGCTATGTTATCTTTCCCTGTCATCCCTAAACCATTTTCAATTAATTAATTAAAATCAATAAAAACTAATATAATATTTATAAAATTAATTTATATGACATTTCTTTATAATAAAGCTTAAATAAGTTATATAATATTAATTGTTTTCATTATCCTCCAAAATGTTGATCCAATCAAGCACGTGAAAGCCGCTCACGAAACCAAAGAAATACTTTATTTTGAATACAACTCGATTTTCATTGAAACTTATGTCGGAATGTTAACAAAAAAAACTGAGTATTTAGATTTTTTTTTAAGTTAACGAGCACAAGTTATTTGAGAAAAATCAAATTAAATTTTAGATGAAATAATATAAAAAATCAAAAAAGAAAATCTAGGGATTAAGTGTACAACTTTATTGCATAGATTACAAACCATTGAACACCGGAATAATAACAATAAAATAAGATAATTCAAGCAATTCACTCGGAAAGACTTCGGCACACACTCACCGAGCGGAAGTGATTTTCTCGGTACCCATGGGGGCGGGGTGGTGTTCCCGCCGGTATCGCTTCCACGTCAACCCCGTCCTGACTCTTCCCGAATCCATACCCTCCGCCCTAAAGAGAGGTGGATCACTAAGCAAGCTAACACCTCCCTTAGTAATTGTGTATTCAAGATTAGTATAGTGTGTCCGGTTATATTGTGTAAGCTTGAATGCAAGTTGAAAGGTTTTCTATTTCTATGTGTTTATTCGTCAAAAGACTATAATTCGTATGATTATAAGGTTTGTACGTTATCAACATTATTATTAGTTTGATGTTAACCCTTTATACGAAAATTTTGATATTAATCCATTTTAAAAATAATGAACAAAACATTAACCCATATTTGTAGTTAATTTATTCAATTGGATAAAATGTTGTATGTTAACTTTAATGGAATTCGTATTTTATTCCAAAATCCATCAAAAGTATTTAGTTAGTTTAATATATTATAGAGTAAAGTGTCATTTTCGTCCCTGTGGTTTGACCATTTTAGTTACTTTCATCCAAATTTTTTTTTTTAGCTTTTCATCCCTGACTTTTCAAAATCTAGATATTTTCATCCAACTGACTAACTCTGTCTACATTTTAACGTTAAATCAGGGGCAATTTTGGATAAATCAGATGTAATTGGTTAGATTTTAACCTATGAATTTCAAACCGACCCCTGATTTAACGTTAAAATGTAGACGGAGTTAGTCAGTTGGATGAAAATGATTAGATTTTGAAAAGTCAGGGACGAAAAAGTTAAAAAAAAGTTTTTGAATGAAAGTGACTAAAATGGTCAAAGCATATGGGCGAAAATAACACTTTACTCTAGATTATAATTGAAAGAAAACTAAAATACCGGATTAAACAAACAAATATTCAGTTTTGTAAAGTATTAATTTATTTAATTTATAAAATTTTTAGATTATTCATTTAATTGAAGGTTTTTACTAATTATAGGGTTCTATTAACACTGGGCCTGATTAAAAGAAATCAAAGTTGTTGGGCCTGGGAATTAAATGGTCACGGGACAAAGGTCGTGGATTCGTGTTTATAGAAAGATCAAGTTCTACAAAAATCTTTCTAATCATTTATTATGTGTTGGAATATAGTATCGGATTCACGGAGTTAACTTAACCTCTTGACCGTGGAAACCAATCCATAATGTAACTGCATTAGGTAGTCGGTGTAGTAGTGGCGGATCCAGGATTTTCATCGACAGGGGCTAAAAATAGACCTACCAAAATGGGTCAAAGATGATGAAAATGGACCGGTCAAATTGATCATAAAATGATAATTTATTCGGCTACAATAAAAAAAATGTCACGTTTCACATTAGGCTCCTACAACCACTCTTATTTTCAGTAGTTAAGAATTAAAATACTCCCTACTTGCGATATAACTATTACATCTATATACTTTATAAGGACCTAAGTCGGGATAATTTGACTCATATAGGTATTGGTAAGCCAATCATTTGTTTTTCCTAAGTGGTCACTATTTTTGGTGCTTAGATTTCTAACAACTTATTGTCAGATTTTTAAGGTCGGGTCAATAACTAGAACAAGTAAAATTAATAACTAAAATCAATAACTATAGTTACTAAAGCTTCAACTAAAATCAACAACTTCAATCAACTTTCACAGCTAATTTCAATCAAGTTTTAAGTTTAATCTTGTCTAGACAAGTTTCAAGTTTCTTTCAGCATCAAGTTTCACATAATCACATCTAATTTCAACATTTTTGAAGTTGAGCAAGAAAAAAAGAAAGGAATTAACTTTAGTAACTAGGAAGTGCTTGGAGTTTCTACCTCTAGGACATGGATTACCGACAACCAACATAAAACATGCCAAGGTTTATATCGACAATTACCGACGGATTATCAAGAGACAACCGAGGCAGGAAAGTCTGAATTTTGTCAGGAACTCATCAACGACGGAGTAGCAGTCAAAAATCGATCGGTAATTGTGAGGGTAGGATTTTTGATAAGACTCCCACACAAGTTGTTAAGGAGTGGAGCGGAACGGTAGCGGCAAAGGTTGAGGTGGATGTTGATGTGGCAAGGAGAAAACTCCTGAAAGAAGCAATAGCAGGAGTACTCTGTTGAATTGGAGAAAACGTTAAGAAGAAACAACACTAGCGGGATGGAGAGGAGCGGGATGTGGAAAAACCTTTTTGTGGCTTTGGGACGGAGGAGGGGGACATGACAAGCGGAATGCATTCCGTCCACCCTAAGGGATGATATAGTTGTTGTCGTTGATGTGATGTACAAATAACATCCGTATGTAGTTTGTGTCTTGTGTCTTGAAGTTTTGATGTCACATGTACGTGAGTTGCTTTTTGAACTCTCGGGGAGAACATCTTGCTAGCACGATAGGAACCAAATCATGTGAACCATCATGGTAATAACATTGAGTATGCTAAAAAATTTGGTATCGTACATGTGAGATTTAAAATACAAAGTTTCCATTTATTTGGATGCATATGATCAGTTGTCCAAGGGAACACTCACCGTGCTAGCATGACGTTCACGACGAGAGTTCCAAAAGAGACTCTCGATCATATCTTATTTCCTTGCGTAGATACAGCCGATTGTACAAATGTTTTACGCCATCATGCCACTTACCCCTATGAACAATACGTATAATTGGAACATAAAATGGCCATGAGTAGCTAAATGACCCATGGTCTCGTAAGTGGAAGTTAAATGTGGTACAGATGTTGTAGTTTATGGTAATATTAAACATAGATTTTGTGATTAGAATTTGGAATCAACCGAGTTAACTCAATGTGGAGCTCATAGAAAATCCTTTCAAAATTAAAGTCATGATTTGTGGGGAGGAAAGGCGGGAAGGGTTGAGTGCATAATCAATCAGGGTCACTAGATTTTTAAGTTTTTTTTAACGGCAATTTGGATCACTGACGGGTCACTGACTCACCCGATCATCTCCACCTCCTTCATAAGGAAACTGTAGGTCCTGACGATAGGGTCCCTGTGCTATGATAATTCTAGTCAAGATCTGATCAACAAATCAACTATAGATCAGCTGTTATTTATGAAATCAATAGAAAAGCTAGAAAAAGAGCATGAAAAATAAGAACAAAAACTCTCAAATCTGATTATGATTCCATAAGGATGATTACAATAAGCTCCTGGAATGATTACAACGATCTACCAATGCCATCCACAACGGGTGAGCTCCCCCGTGGTGGTGGAACAAACAAAAACCAAAAACGCTCTCTAGCTAGCTAATCAAATGAAAATTACAGAGAAAAATGTGTAGAAGAAGGTCTGATTGCTATGAAAATGGTCAGGTATAAATAGGACACCCGAGAGAGTCGGCGTGCAGATTGCCGACTCTTGTTGAGATTCGGTTGTAACCGACCTAGCGACTCTCTGAGAGTCGGCTGAAGCCAGCCTAGCGACTATCTGAGAGTCGACTGAAGATAACCTAGCGACTCTCAGAGAGTCTGCTGAAACCAGCTAAACGACTCTCAGAGTGTCGCTAGCGACTCTCAGACCCATTTTCATACGCGAACCTAAACTACTCGTGATCGCATTAATTGATTAATATCATTCTCAAACTAGACCCAACAATCTCTCCCTGAGAATGACGTTATCAATTATATCCAAAGCTCGTCAACCGTCTTCTCAGCAGTTGATAATCCGTTGCCTCATCCTTTCTCTCTTCTTTCTTCTCCCTTGAAAAAAATTCTGTGATTTTGAGGGGGTCTATGTCAATAACTGACATTGTCTCGTATCTTCATGAGTCCATCGATAACCAAAAGTCTTTTATTGTCGATCTCCCTCGGAAATGTAGCTCCCCTATATATTTCAGTCAAAGTCCCGTATCTGTTCATTAGGATAATCTTGTAATAGGCTAGGATAAATGTTTAATCTTCCAATAATCAACTCCAAGTAACCGACTTCATCACAAACATCTTTGACTCAGTCAGACCGGGCTCATTATGATCATCACATAATCCAACAGTCTTCAATTTGGTTCTCGTTCATTGTGAAAACCTTCCATTTAGGATTAAGATGAGAAATCAAACCTAATTGACTAATGTTAAATCACATAATCCCGATCATGTTAAACATGGATGAGTTATCCCGTAAAGCAGCTCGATCTTCAACAACTCAGAAGATGAGAAAATCTATTCTTTGAATACTCTAATCAGCCCCCGATCTGATATTGCTGAAAACACAAAAAATCCAAAAAGTTGTTTCTAAGTTTTTGGACAATAAACCTCATGTTATTTGTAATACCCACCAAAAAATTCAACCAAGAAAATTTCTCCAAAATACTTTTTTTTGTGTGTGTATCAGAGAAATCAGAGAAAATGAGAGAATCGGCTCAAAGAGTCGGCTGGACCAAAGAGAGAGTCGGCTCGAGAGAGTCGACTGAACAAAGTGAGTAGCAACACTCACCTTGAAAAACTCACATAGAGAGTCGACCCAAGAGAGTCGGCCCTTACTCAAGTGAGTCGTAAACTTGCGTTTACTATAGAATCGGCAGTAAAATCAAGAGTTGGCCCGGACAGTCGACCCGATACAAGCAACAGTCGGCCCAAGCAAGAGAGTCGACTCTGGACAGTCGGCTCAAGAACAGACTCAGACCCTTTTTCTCAAAAACACACCAAATCAAACCAAAAACGCTCAGATCTAAGCCAAAATGCAAACCAGAGCTATTAAGCTTCTCAAAAGCAGGTTTCTGAATGAATTTCAACACCAATTTATGAACTTGATACAAATCTAATCCAGAAATGAAGAAATTCAAAACTTTTCCAAAACCACAAAAAACCCAAGTTTTTCCCTAAAATCAAAAGCACAGAAGGCTCTGATACCAAATTGTAGGTCCTAACGATACGGTCCCTATGCTATGATGATTCTAGTCAAGATCTGATCAATAAAACAGCTATAGATCAGCTGTTATTGATGAAATCAATAGAAAAGCTAGAAAAAGAACATGAAAAATAAGAACAAAAACTCTCAAATCTGATTATGATTCCACAAGGATGATTACAATAAGCTCCTGGAATGATTACAACGATCTACCACCGCCATCCACCATGGGTGAGCTCCCCCATGGTGGTGGAACAAACAAAAACAAAAAACGCTCTCTAGCTAGCTAATCAAATGAAAATCACAAAGAAAAATGTGTAGAAGAAGGTCTGATTGCTATAAAAACGGTCAGGTATAAATAGAAAACCTAAGAGAGTCGGCTGTAACCGACCTAGCGACTCTCTGAGAGTCGGCTGAAGCCAGCCTAGCGACTCTCTGAGAGTCGACTGAAGATAACCAAGCGACTCTCAGAGAGTCGCCTGAAACCAGTCAAGCGATTCTCAGAGTGTCGCTAGCGACTCTCAGACCCATTTTCACACTCGAACCTAAACCACTCTTGCTCGCATTAATTGATTAACATCATTCTCAAATTAGACCTAACAGAAACCCACCATAGGTGAGAAAACCCCTTGGCCCAAATTGGACCTTTTTTTTTGTCACAAGTGGGACTTGAAATCAAGACCTCTCCATTTTAGTGAAATCTTGGATATACACCTATGTTAATAGGCTAAGCTGGGTGTGGGATGAACAAGACAATTAAAAAGAGTGAATGAAGAGCATTGTTTCACGTGAATAGCAAATCATGATTTTAAGTCCTTTAAATGTATATATCTATACTCTGTAATAAATAAAGGTTTTGGTGGGATACTATTCACTCTTCTATGCATCCTTAACTTTTTTTCCCGTCTCTTTCTCCTATTAATTATACAAATTTCTTTTATTGTTTTTATAATTTTTGTTTCCCGCTTCTCTCTCTCTTGTTAAATAATAATGATTTATATAATTTCTTTTGAAAAAACGTTTTTTTATTTAAAAAAAATAGGTTTGTTCATAAAACCTTTTCATAAATTGAACGTTTTTTTTTTCATTTTTTTTAAAACATTTTAAAAAAATAACTATATAACGTTTCTAGAATTTATATTAAAAAACTATGTAATATGTCATAATTATGTAATATGTAAATCTTTATTACTAAGTATATATAATATTACATTTATTCAACTCGTGTAATATAAAATGTTTCTAGCCTAGTTACTGAAAAAAAAATATATTGATCAATTTCAAGCATCATTATTGTGCTACTCAATAAAATATACATTTATTCATTTAAATGAAAATCAATTTTTTTTTTTTGTAATTCTAAGAATCAAGAATAAATTTGCTTAATATCTTTAAATCAATTTATTTAAACGAGTTTTCAAGTTTGATTTAAATCTCTTTGAGGGTTATCATCTATACGATTGTTTAGACCCTTCATTTTCCGGAACCTATTTGTGCTTTTTCTTGGCCGGTTAAATTATTATCACAATGTAGGATGTTAGATTATCTTGTAATAATTAAAAGAGTTTATTTTAGTTTTAGTTTTAGTGTTAATTTTTGGTTGACTAGCCACAATTTGTTATATATATATTCTATGAAGTAACTTTCATTAGATAATTTTATTAATGAGTCAATCTAATAATTTAATCAATTCTAAATCATCTGAGATATTTTCAAAAACGAAATGTAGATAATTTCAAAAAAAAAAAAATACAACACTAATATATAATAATTTTCAAGATTTACAAATAGCTAATGTTAAGCTACATGTAATTGACGACACAGAAACTCAATTGATCGTGATTTATATGTAAATAACTCATTTACTTTTTATAGCATTACTAAACAAATGACTATAACCGAAGGACCACTACCGATGAAATGTTGCCATCGGTAATTACTGTTAACTAACAAACATGTACAGAGAAAGATGGAGACTCGATATTATTAAAATGAAGATTATGTTACAATGAAGAGAAAACAAACATTAAATAGATAAGTAAAGCCTTACAAGCTAAATGGGCTAAAGCCCATAAACTGACTTATTATGCTAACATCCCCCCTCAAACTTACAATGCAACAGAAATAAACATTGACAGTTTGTCACACAAAAAACGAAACCGAGATGCCGATTGAGCCTTGGTGAAAACATCTGCAATCTGCAAGGCTGATGGAACAAATGGAAGCGAGATGGTCCTGAGCTGAAGATGACGAGTAAAGTGACAATCTATCTCAATATGTTTTGTCCGTTCATGAAAGATAGAGTTCTTGGCGATCTGCATAGCACTTTAATTATCACAATGCAACGGGGTAGGCGAGGAAACGACGACCCACATGTCTGTCAGAAGCCATCGTAACCAAACAATTTCACATGTAGTCACAACCATAGCACGATATTCAGTCTCAGTAGAGGACCTAGAAACAACATCCTGTTTCTTACTTTTCCATTAGATTAAGGAATCACCAAGGAAAATACAGAAACCAGTAGTAGATTTACGATCATTAGGATCACTATCCCAATCAGCATCACTATAGGCATGCAATTCTAGAGAAGATGTTGAGGGAAACAAAAGACTTTGAAACTGAGTGCCACGAAGATATCTTAAAATACGAAGAACAACTCCCCAGTGAACAGAAGTAGGAGCGGTAACAAATTGACTAACCACATGAACATCATGAGCGATATCAGGGCGAGTAACTGTAAGATAAACCAAACCGCCTACAATGGTATGATATAGGCTTGGATCAGATAGAGGAACAACATTGGTGGGAGAGTAACGCGCGTTGGTTTCAAGATGAGTGTCTGTAATTTTGTTATTAGAGAGTCTCGCACGTTGAAATAGATCAGAAATATGCTTCATCTGAGAGAGAATATATCCCTTTTTAGATTGGGCTACCTCAATCCTTAAAAAATACCGTAATAATCCCAAATCTTTCATAGCAAAACGGTGAGCCAAGTCACGTTTCAAAGACTCAATGCCATCATAATCATCGCCTATAATAATCATATCATCCACATATAAAGACAAGAGAATGCGTCCACCATTCGTACATCGAACAAATAATGTTGAATCATGATTGCTAGGAACAAAACAAAGGGAAGTGATGACTATAGAGATTTCTCAAACCAGGCACGAGGAGCCTGTTTGAGCCCATATAAAGCTTTTCGAAGCCGACAAACTTCACCGAGCTGATGAGCTATTCCCGGGGGTGAGTCATGTAAACCTCTTCATGAAGATCACCATCCAGAAAGGCATTTTTGACATCCATTTGACAGATCTTCCATTTTCGAACGGACGCAACAGCTATTAAAGTACGGATTGTCGTCATTTTTTCCACTGGGTCAAAAGTCTACAACAGAAAAGCTTTATTTCGGGCAGCAGGTAGTTTCGGGCAAGTAGTTTCTACAGCAGAAAAAAATTAGGGTTACCTAGTTTCGATGACGGCGCGCAGATTCAGTAACCAGACAAATGTGAAGATGACGAACACGAAGACAACAAATCAACAAGCTAGCAAGAGCAGCAAAAAAGAGACATCAACAAATAACCCTTCAACAGCGAACAAACCAAACAATGAACGAATCAACAACGGAGCGGAAGCGACAACAAAGGTGTTCAATCAAGCATGGATCGAACCAGCTCTGATACCATGTTAACTAATAAACATGTACAGAGAAAGATGGAGGCTCAATGTTATTCAAATGAAGATTAGGTTACAATGAAGAGAAAACAAACATTAAATAGATAGGCAAAGCCTTACAAGCTAAATGGGCTCAAGCCCATAAACTTACTTATTATGCTAACAATTACCAACGGAGTCTATATGGACATCGACCAAAACCAAAAAAATTGGGAATGGTAGATTAAATAAAACGATCGGTAATAACTAACCGATTGCCAACATAAAACATGTCGAGGTTTATATCAACAGTTATCGAGAGACACATGGGGCGGAAAAGTCTTGATTTTGTCGGTTATGGTGGGAACTCATTATTGACGGACTAGCCATCAGAAATCCATCATTATTTTTGAGGATATGATTTCTTATAAGACTCCTGCATAAATGTTGTTCTTGCCTTCTTTTTCTTATCACTAGGAGACTTTCTCCTTGATCCCTTGGACTTGAGAATTTCATAATTTTCTTATAATGTTCAAAATAGTTCAATGGGTTATAAAAACATTCAATTCAATATGATTTGCTTTCCACAAATAAGACAAGTCCTTGCTTTTCTTCGATTTTGAGAAGAATGACCCTTTTGATTTGAAACCGGTGATTTTTAAATCTTTTGTTCATCACAGTTTTGACCCTTTTGCTTTGAAGAATGATCCCTTTGATTTTGAGAACATTTCTGAGTTGATTTAGATTTGAACATGAGGCTTTTGACTCTGATTTCAAAAATTCATTTGAAACACTAGTTAGATTAATTCAAACACCTTTGCTTACAAGTTTTGTTACTTTATTTGTAAGAATGTGATTTTCAGGTTTGATATTTTCTTCCTTCTTATTGATGTTTTCATGTGAAATATCTTTATCATCAATGAGTAATGTTTCCTTTTTAAGATCATCATTGAGGTCAACCTTACTCTTCTCATAGAGGTCATGTATAGTAGTGACGTCATTAGGTGGACTAACAATGTTATATCAAATCCCAGATGTAATTCTATTGTGAATTTGTGCATCTAAAAGTTTTTGAAGTTTTTCAGATGCACCTTGATATTTATCAACATGAACTTTTGTTTCTACAAGCTATGTTCTTGCATATTTCAGTCTAACAAGTGAATCATCAACCTGAGTTTCAAGGTTTGATTGTTCATGATTCAAAGATGATACTTCATTTTTCAAACATTTAATTTTCTCTTGATAAGACTTTTCAGCCTTTTGAAAATCATATTTTATTCGATGAAAAAACTTCTTTGATCAGTTAAACTTTGACTGTGGCATCTGTAAATTGTGGCTTTGTAAATGCAAGCTTGTGAACATAAGTGTTCTAATACATGTTGAGGGATCTCAGAAATATCATTCATGAGTACATGGTTTGTTGGAGCAAGCTCTTCTATCTGATAGCTACAATCAAATGGTTCATCTTAGGATCCTCCTTGCCAAGAAGAAACAACAGTAGTGCTTGTTTGGACTGGAGCAGGTTCGGGACTTGTACTTTGGTTATGATGAGTTGATCCCAATTTGACTTAGGTTCTTTACATTCTCTAGAAAAGTGTCCCATCTAATTACAGTTGTAACATCTGATTTTGCTCTTATCCAAACCAACCCTAGACTTCATATTGTTTCTAGGATATTGTCTTCCTGTTCTTGAATAGAATATTCTTACCCTCAAGGAAATACCCATTTCTTCAAGATCATCTGAATGAAAGCATTCAAGATCTTATTGGATAAACGAAAAATTGTTTAAGCATTCTGCTACAAAGGCTCCATGTGTGCTGCTTGATGTACTTTGTGCATTTAGAGTTACAGCGTATGTAATCGATGGAACTTGATAAATATGGGTAATTGGTGTAGTTTGAGAGGCACGAGTAATAGCAGCTTCAATGATAGGTAAATATAATGCATTTGAACCAGGAATGTAATTAGCTTTACCTCCAGTTAGGGTTTCATTTTCTTGTGCCATCTCTAATTCACAAGTCTTTAAAATCCCAAATAGTTCTCCCAACTGTAGTGTCTTTAGATTCTCAGTTCTTCTGATTGGAACTGTGTAAACCTTCACTATAGTTGGAAGAGATCTCAAGAACTTTCTCACAATATCACAGTTATCTTTGAATGCTCATTGAAGCTCACTAATCAAACAAGTGAATCTGTTAATTATGTGGTTGTAGTTTCACATTTGATATGAGTGAAAGCCTCATATTGTTGCTTGAGAACATCTCTCCTTTTTCCTTTGCTTCATATGTCCCTTTAAACCTTTCTTCAAGAGCATCCTATAGAGCTTTTGCACTTTTGTATCGCTTGAAACCATGATAGACCTCATTTGGCAGAGCCATTGAAATCTATCTCCACTATTTTGTTATCTTCATATGAGTATTTTGATAGCTCCTTAGGTACCGATGCTCATCGTGCATCAGCAAAAGCCACCATAGGAGTGTAAGGACTTTCCATGATGGATTTCAATAAATTGAACATTGGTAACAGATGAAGCTTTGCATCCGCTACTTCTGCATGGAATGGTCTTCGACTACTAGTCTTGGTGGTTTGTTGATGCTTTTGATTTCATTATCATAGTTTGTTAATGTAGAAATTCTTCTTATTTTGGTACTTAACAGAGAAATTCTTAACATATCTCAAAAATGGATCTAATGACAGTAAAATCACCAGATCTAGAGCTCAACAGCTCTGATATCACTTGTCAGGATCGATTCTATAAGACGATTTTGTATTTGCTAAGATTATCAAATACAATCTCAATCATCACACACAAACTCTAAGTGAATATATAATAAGTAATGAAGAACAGTAAGAACACAATATTCGCTTCAAGCTCCAAAGTATATTGCTCTCAATAATAATGGGTGCAAAAGTTATAATACAAAATGAAGAACAATACTACTTAAGGAATTATACACCAACTCAAACAATGCCAGCTACAATTAGAATCAATCTACACCATTGATTCTAGGGTTTTGCTATGTTTCACTAAGATCATCTCTAATTGGTTATAGATATTTACAAGGAAATACACGAAACAAGATTCTTAATAATAAAGAGGATATTCTTTCGAATCTTCATTTGATGCGGAATCTTGAACAACCTTACATCGGCACAAACTGATCTTCAGTAGCAAAATGTGCCTTGGTAGCAAACTTGGTAGTTATAGTGAAACATGTACATGGTAGGAACTTTATCTTCGACAGCAACAATGATATTGTTCATCGCCAGTAAAAGTAACTTAGCTTGGTTTTGGGAAACATGAGCCTTAAATACCCTTACATGTACACTAAAGAACGAGTAGGAACTTGGTGGCTTTAGAGTTAAGATGCTTAATCGTATAAAGGAAAGATCAAAGGAGAAGTCATCAACAACTAAGGTTCCTACTATTGTCTCATCAGCAATACATGAAGATGCTACTCACACCTTAACAACATTAACAGACGTTTCTGTCGATAAGCATTAAATTGAACAAACTCTAAACATGATGTTGCACAACAGTAAGTAGCATAAACTCAAGAGGATCCTATAATGAAGGATCCCCCAATACAAGTTCCACAACCTGCCTCTCCTTCATCTAACGCTAGTAACCAGCTGATCACATTACAAAGAATTTGTGGTTGAAAGATCATCTGATTAATAGTGTGATTAGTGATCTAAGTGCAAGAATTAGAACAAGGAGAGGCACTACTAATGAATGTTTATATTCTTGTTTTATTTCACACATAGGACCAAAGAAAATACCAAATATGTGAACGACAACAATTAGATCACAAACATGCAAGAGGATCTAGTATAATTTAAAAATCAAAAGGTATGGGCTTTGTGTGAACTGCCACTAAGTAAATACCCTATTAGCACTAGGTAGGTTTATACGAACAAGAGATATGGGAGTGGAATTATTGCGAGAAACAAGGCAAGATCAGTTGCACAAGAGGAAGGGATTGATTATGATTAGAACTTTAAACATGTTACAAGGTTAGAGGCCATCATATTTTTTTGAATTTGCAACATCTAAGACTTTAAATCTATTAAATGGATGTTAAGAGTGTATTCCTTAATGGAAAGTTGCAGGAAGAAGTGTGTATGTGTCAACCACCAAGTTTTGAGGACCCTCACCATCTTCGTTATATCTATAAGTTTGATAAATACGTGTATGGTCTTAAGAAAGCTCCTAGACCCTGGTATGACACCTTGTTTATGTTCCTTCTTGAAAATGAGTATACTAGAGGGACCATAGATAAGACGCTTTTCCTAAAAGAGTAGGCGGTGTCTTGCTTGTGTAAATCTATGCAGATGATATCATATTTGAGTTTACTAATCATAATCTTTGCACCAATACAAATGTCAAAGGATAGTTCCTTCGACATTAAGACCACTCCAAAGGTAATAGGCGATGAAGGTGCAACACCTAAGCCTAGCTACAAGATAACAAAGGCGGTGAGACATTCTACAACTTCCACTGGCAGGGATCTAGAGAAGTAATAAGGGCTCGTTTGGTTCGTAGAATGTTTTATGAAGGAATTGGAATTGGAATTTAAACGAAACCCCTTTGAAAAGTAGCGTGGTGTTTGGTTCGTATATTTGAGGAAGGAATTGGAAAGCTTTAAAAGTCAAATGACTAATTTAACCTTTATCGTATTCCACCCCCTTCCCTTCAGATTCTATCATGCCACCACATTCCATCGCGAGGTTTCTCTAGTCTCCATTAATCCCGATGGTTATTGTAGCCATTAATCTATTTTGGTCGCTTCTTAGAAAAGATATTCGTTAATTTCAGTTTCTTGAACATCGATCGAGAGGGTACGAAGACAGTACGGGAAGCCCTAAATCTAACAGAAATGATTTTTTATTCTTCAAGTTGATAGATTTCTTTGTTAATTTCAGTTTCTTCATACGATTTTGGATTTCTTCAAACGACAATATGGGAAGCCTTAAATATAACGGAGATGATTTTGGATTTCTTCATCGTTCCAAGATGATAGATTTCTTGTTTTTTTATTTTATATTTAGGTTGATTTATGTTGGTCTGATATACATCCTTTGTAATTTTGATCAACTACAATTTTGGATTTTTGGCTGTGATGATTATATTTCTCATAGAAAAGTGGGGCTTTGTGGTCAATTTTAAACATTCCATTGGAATGTTTAACTTTCCATCACTAGGCGGAAGGAATTTGAATTCCATTGATTGGATGTAAACTTTCCAATTCCAATTCCATCCGATGGGCAACCAAACATGATTTTGGAAGGAAAACTTTCCAATTCCAATTCAAGGGAATTCTGTTAACCAAACAGCCCCTAAGTTTACTAAGGGGTTAATTTTTTGTTGATTTGATGGCAAAATTGGACATTTTGATGATCTCTAGTCTTGAGTGATTGGAATCAAGGATTTCATCACCAAATTGACTAAGAGTAATGTCAACTTAACTTCTTTTTGCAACAACTTATGTTGACACAAACTCAATCAACACAAACTCAATTCACAGAAACACCTTTCGCACCAACACCATTCAGTACACCCCCCCCCCCAACATTGCCATCTTCATCTACTTCAACCCCTAACAACTTAAACATAATAAACCTTTAACATATCTAAGAAAACTCACATTTTTAGTGTTTCCAACATGGTTGACACTTTCTATAATGCCCTTGAGTTACTCAAAGTTTCCCCTGCCTCAAATTTTAATGAGCTTGGAAAAGAACCTATCTTCAAACCAACACCACTATTCCTCCTCATCATGAACCCATCTATACTTATGATGTAAGGTCCGGTTTTCTTTGTAGGATCTTCAATCAATGAATTCAACAAACTGTTGAATTTGGCGGAAACATAAACGACACATGACAAGCAAGAAATCAAAGGGACGAGAGTAGAAACACTCTTAAACACTTGTAAATTGATTGTATAACTCTGATTAAAAGTACAAAACGTAAACCAACTCGTCTAAACCAAATAATGAGACAAAACTAACTATTTATAGCTAACTACTCAAGTTCTCAGTTTCTATGGGCTTGGGCTTAGCGAGAACTTCGATGTACTCGGCCCATAAAATTCTCGGACCGAGAAATTTTACAATTTGAAGTTCTCGCAAGCTATAAACTATCTAATCTTCTATCTTCGATCTTCTAAACAACATGGTGATTCTTTAATGCTTCAGCCTATTAGATTTGGTCCTTACAATCTCCCCCTAGGCTGATGCACTCAAATCATTCAAAGTATTTCAATATCGGCTGAATGATCACCACCTCCCGCATAGAGGTCTTTAGCTAGTGCAGTCTCCAAAACCTTCACAAATGGTTTTATCTCTCTTTCGTTGGACTCTAGCACGGACAACCTCTTCTTTGATAACCTTAACATATCTTCCTTCCCAAATTTTAGCAAATCCATAGGATCGGTAATAGTAAACTGTAAGACCCCAACCTGGGCATCTTACAGTTGGTTCTCATAACTGGTTATTTTCTTTAAATAACTCATGTTATTAATCGAACTACAACGAAAGTCTTTCTAAAATAATACTTACTATTTAATATCGTTATCCTCATTAAGTTTACCTCACGAATGCCTACACACAAATCCGAGTAGCACCGCTCCCAAGCCAAGATACGCCGACCCCAAAGCTCACTTGTAAACACAATCTAACATACACACAAAGTCAGCTACGCTAAGTGAGTTCTAATGGTTTAATTTAAACAAAAACCAACTCATCACAATTATCATTTAACTTCACTCAGGACCCTCTGGTCCTTATAAAATAGTTTTATAAGTTATTATCATGTAGATAACCACTGTTATCTTATGATATTCCAAAAGGTTCACCACCCTAGACTCATCCCACAAATATAACCCAATAAAACCTCACTAACATGGATCAATCTTACTACACAATTTACTTGTAATCTACCACCCGTATTAATCCCAAAAACCTGGTGAACACAATAAATCCCTAGAGACCGACTTACTCAGCCTCGACCATGACTCTCACCAGTCAACTGACACAGTAGTTGTAAACAACACATCACAATGACACAACGGTCAATCTAACTCTACTCACCACATTAATACCATCTACACATCACATTAATATGATCTCATGCACAATAAATATAACTCATCACTTGCATGCAATTCAACACATATATATGTACAAAAACACATACCTCATCACATGCACCCTCGTAAGGGTGTTCAACACACCCCGAGCTCATCATTAACCTGCTCAATTGTCACACCCCGCCCCGGGCACCCCCGAGACGTTTCCAGGCTAAGACCCGTTGGCACCTTCGGTACCTGCTTTGATTTCAGAGTTTGTTTTTGAAGCAGAATAACATTTGAAAATGGATCGTTTCATCACAACCCCGAAGGTTGGTTTTGTAAATTCCAAAATCTCGTCGTGTAGACGAAGATTATCTTTATTTAAATAACTGGGCATGAAAACCTTATCGTTTGTACATTTAATTTCAAATCAAAACTCTGACGCAAAGTTAGTAGGTTTTGTAGGTCCCGGGAGCCTCGTCACGCAGCGGAAATACACGGATCTGTTCAGTGATTCATATGGGAACGAAGGAGACAAGACAGAGAGAAATACGAACATAAAGCAAGAGAATCAACACAAAAACGAAACGTAATCCATAACAAAGAAGTCATCTCACATTACATACTGAAGAAGTACACATCTCTCATCTAGTCCAGGGGCGGGAGAGCTCATCCCGCCCCGACACCTCTCAACCTTGTTCCAGAAGTTCCACCTACAAATGAGGCCATCATCTCAATTTATATGGGAGGGAACACTTCGTGCGTACTTAGCTAAGTACGCAGTGCATTGGTCATGCGTACTTGATAAGTACGCAGGGCAAAAGCCTTGCGTACTTACTAAGTACGCAGCATCAATCTGGTGTACAAGCTAAGTATGCAGGAACACCCTCATGCGTACTAGCCAAGTACACCGATACATAGAATTTTATCTATAGTTACTAAAACATTCTTCTACAGACTCCCTCTTAACTATATCATCAAATTATATCTATCACTAACACTGATAATCATCAGTTTACAAAGAATGTCCTAATAGACTCCCTCTAAACTAATGACATCACATGTCTTCTGGCGAGACTTGATCTTCTGGCATTCCACTTAAGATCTTCAAATCTTCAAACTACAGTCTTCAGTTGCCGAGTGATCTAACAAACCTGACTCCCTCTTAACTGTAGCTTTCATTGTAGACTGTTGAAGCACTTTCCTGCGACAAACACTCTGGATAGATAGAGTCTTAGTTTAGTACTTTCATGTATGTATTTGTCTTTGTTTGTATGTGTCTGTATGTATTAGTAATCGAGTTGTATTTACTTTTACATATTGACTGTTGCAGATTTCTCTAAGTGTTTTGCGCACTTGTATGTGCGCAGGAGATAGTTCCTACGCATGAACAAATTGCCCTGCGCACTTGCTAAGTGCGCAGGCATCAGGTCGTGTATAAATAGGAATGGTTGACAGTAGATAAGTACGCAATCTTAGACGCATTCAGATTAACAAATACGCAGAACTTTGTAATCTCAGAACTTCTCTCTGTAACCTTCAAGTGTTTATAATAGACGAACGTTTATAGTGATTATCTTGTCGGTTTACTTTGTTTCGTAAGACTCTCCACCTAGTCACGGGTATTCCGCACCCGGTCCGACTAGTAGACCCACTTGCATGTGACGATCCGCCACACCCGAGGGACCTACAAGTGGTATCAGAGCTTTGCTCTTGATTTCGAGTGTTGTGAGTGAGTTTGGAGATTTTTTTACAGAGTTTTACAAGCAAAAGGAGGTGTTTTTGTTGATTTTTGTGATAAAATAGGGGTAGCTCTTGAGCACTATTTTAGAAGCAAAAATCACTCAAAAACCGACTTTTGTTGTGTATTTTGAGTGTTTTGAGCATCAAAGGTTGGTTAGAAACAAGTTTCTGACCCTTTGGCTCAGTTTGATTGTTCATCCGTACGATTTTTGCCATCTCCGGTGTGTTTCCCGTGACCGGAATAGTTTGGTGAGAGTTGGTGAAAAGGTGTTCTGCGTACATATCTGGCAAAAAGTACAGTCTTGCTGCGTACTTACTAAATACGCAAGACTAATCTCTTGCGTACTTACTAAATACGCAAGACTAATCTTGTGCGTACTTAAGTTATATCCTGCGTACTTATCATTTACTCCTGCGTACTTATCAAGTACGCAAGAGCAAATCTTAAATACGCAAGACCATTCCTCTAAGTGCGCAAGGCCAATATCAAGTGCGCAAGTGTCTCTGATTTTTCTAAAATTTGACTAAGTGCTCACCACGTCGAATCTTCAGAACCTCAGAAACCTTTTAAACTATGAAAATGAGATCGGTACTCCTCAGAACCACCAAAGCTGCTAAATGTAAATGATTATTCTAACTGGAAGGCACGCTTTGAGCATTACATTTCTTACACTGATTCTTCGTTATGGATTCCAATTCTAGAAGGCTATAAGCATCCCACACACATTTATCTTGATGATGAACTGCCTAAGCCTATCTCTAAACTCGATGAAGAAGAAAAGAAAGCTTATGATCGAGAGAAGAAGGCTCTTGGTTCAATCTCTACGGCATTAACTCGGGAGTTGTTCCACAGCTTCAGAGGTTATGACAACTCTAAGGATCTTTGGAAGGCGTTACAGAAAAAATTCGAGGGGAATAGTGATATCAAGAAGAGTAAACGGGATCTACTCAGGAAGCAGTATGAATGCTTCATGTTTTTGGAGAATGAGTCTTTAGATGACCTCATCTCTAGATTCTATCATCTGCAGACAGAATTTAAAGCTTTTGAGCTCAAGTATCCCGATGAAGAGTTGGTGGAAAAGTTTCTGGATGCTTTGCCACCCAGGTTTGAAATGTACACAACCCTGATGAGAGAGAATCCAAAATTCTATGAAATGACAGTGGAGGAGGCAATTGGAAAGGTTCAACATGAACCTTAGAAAGAAGGAGAGCTTAGGAAGACCTCAGATACAATACCCTTCTATGTATCATGGGACGTCTTCTACAACCAAATCTTCAGGCTCTGGAATTGCCCTTTTCTCTATAAACTCTACTGAAGAAAACCACTCAAATGGTTGTGGTGGTCATGCATGCTATGCATCTGAATCATGTTGTGGATCTCATCAACAACACACCTCAAGAAATCCTCCCGTTACAACTTCAGCTAACCAATCAGCTATAGCCAAAATAGCTGAAGATCATGTAGCACTATTTTCATCTTGTTTGCTGGCCTACGAGAACTTCATAGGTGGCAAGCTTACAGATCTTGAGACAATTGAAGAATATTTTAATCAAGTGGATCCTGATGACATGGAGGACATGGATATTCAATGGAATATGGCCATGATCTTGAGGAGAGCCAAGCATTTCCTGAACAAAACAGGAAGAAAGTTCATTGGCGGGCACTCTAATGCCAAGGTTGGTTTTAACAAATCCAAGGCCAAATGCTACAAGTGTCTGAACTATGGACACTATGTCAAAAAGACAGAGCACCGGCTTCGGGTTTCACCAGACCTAGCCAAGAAAACAGCCATGGCTACAACAACTCAAACAACCACAATCAAAGCCAAAGTGGAACGTCCAATGCACTGGTAGCTCAACAGGATGACAGCTTTGATTGGGGTGTTCATCTACAAAGATTATAATCCTTTTTTCTGTTATTTCTTGTTCCAAATGTCTAGGCTTAAAAATTGAAAATTCTAAGCTTCAAGACAACGTCGAACCCCTTAGTATTGCAGCGTTAAGCTACAAAGAAAATGAAAAATGATTTAAAGATTCAATTGAAACGTTGAAAAAGGAAAAACGTGATTATTCACTAAAAATGAGCGATCAACAGCTTCACTTGGATATTGCATATAAGGGGTTAGAGAAAAGGAACAATGAAATTAACAAGCTGCAAAATGAAATCTTGCAGTTGAAATGTTCTAATGAGAAGTTGAAAAACTCTTATTTTGTGGTGGAACACTACGAATCTGTAGTGAGGCAAATGAATGGCTTAGGGCTGGGTAATAATGCCATTCCTCCACCAGTTAGTGGGAAGTTTGTTAACAGCTTAGTAGACATTGATCTAACTTGTCTTGATGAGTCCTCAGGAAAGGATGACTCCTCTAAAAAGGATGATTCCTCAAGTAAGGCTAACTCCACATCTAATGAGGAGTTCTTTACTGCTTCTGATGATGGGTCGGTTAACACTTGCCCTGAAGAAGAAGTATCTGAGGAGTTGTTATCTGAACAGAAAGTCAAGAAAAACATTATCACTAATAGTGATAACTATATTTTAACTGAACCCGGTATCATTGAATCTAATGATAAATTAAAGGTAATGCTTTATGGGGGGTATAAAAATCTTAATCAAGTAAAGAAAGAGGCTTTTTCAGCTCACTATGGGCTTGGTTACAAAGAAAATATGCAAAAATACTATACTCCCAAGAACCAATCTGTATCGGGTCAAACTCCTGTTCACAAACCAACTCCTCCTGTTCATAATGCTGAGTCATCTAATACCAGATCTAATGAGCCTTATAGGAGAACTTACACAGACAAGAGGACTTGCTTTCACTGTGGCTTGGTTGGTCACATTTTTGTGAACTGTCCTTCAAAGAACCATGGGAAACGGCCTATTGTTTCACAACCGGCTGTCATCCCTAAGTCGCCATCAGTGAAACCTCCCAAATGTCCAAAACAAAATGTGGTGAAACCACTAGTTAAACCGATGGCAAAGCCAAAGATCAAATCTGAGGCCAAACCATCTGTTTCAAGAAAGGTAAAGCAACCTGCTGTACCTTGTGTATCTACCTCTGGTAGTACACGTACTGGTGAGAAACCTGTGGTGAAACTCTCTAAGCCACAGAGAAGGAGAAGGAATAAGAGGTTGAGAAAGCTAGAACAGCTGACTGGAGTTCAATCAGGTGAAGCTTCTACTAGTTCATCTGCTGTTGTTGAACATAAGTCTATTGTTCCGGTTAAGAAGAAGAAGAGGTCCTGGACTATCAAATCTAAAAATTCTCAATCTCCTAGTCCTAATTCTTTTAAAGATTCATCTATTTTGAACAGTCATCACGACTGTGAGTTAAAAGAGGTAGTTTATTTTGAAAAGGATGGACGACCCAAGACCACTATGGCTTGGGTCTCCAAATCTAACTAATTCTTTTTGTTACTCGTGCATGGACGTCCGAAGGGTACTATCTTTAACCGCTGGTATGTAGATAGTGGATGCTCCTGGCACATGAGAGGAAACATGGCCTTGCTTCAAGACGTGAAACCATTCAGAGGCGGCTATGTGGCCTTTGCTTGAGAGAAAGGCGGCAATATCACGTGTCAAGGCTTGGTATCAAATGGTTGTGTCAGTTTTGACAATGTCAACTTTTGCGAGTTGCTGAAGCATAACCTGCTGAGTGTCTCCCAAATGTGCGACAAAGAGTACTCGGTGATGTTTGATAAGAATGAATGCTTGATTCTCAAGCCTGGTTTTGAAGTTCCTGAAGATTGGATCCTGATGAGAGCGCCAAGGACAAACGACACCTATCAGATTGATATGAGCATGGCAACAACCACCTCATCAGTTGCTACTTGTTTGCTTACCAAAGTGACAGAGCTTGACTCTATCTTGTGGCATAGGAAACTTGGACATATTTCGTATCGTAAAATGAACCATCTTGTCCGAAACGGTTTGGTAACCGGGGTTCCTAAGCTAAGATTTACCGTTGCAGATGACTGTATGCCTTGTAAAAAGGGCAAACAGCAGCGGAAGTCTCACAAGCCCAAGCTCCAAAACTCCATTGATACCCCTTTGTAGCTATTACACAAGGATCTGTTTGGCCCCATAAGTATCAGGATTATTGGGGGTAAGTCGTTCTGTCTGGTTGTAACTGATGATTTCTCACGTTTTTCTTGGGTGCATTTTTTAGGTACTTAGGACGAGACTGCTGATATTCTTCAATACCTGATCCTGAGCTTAGAATCTCTTTACAAGCTGAAGGTTAGAAGAATAAGGAGTGACAACGGAACTGAGTTCAAGAATAATTTGATGGGACTTTTCTGTCTCAAGAAGAGGATCCGTCACGAATTCAGCGCCCCGTACACACCACAACAGAATGGAGTTGCAGAACGGAAGAACAGAACACTGATTGAGACTGCAAGGACTATGCTATCGGATGCAAAGCTTCCTATCACTTTCTGGGCAGAAGCCGTTAATACAGCCTGTTATGTCTTAAACAGAGTTCTGGTTGTGATTAGGCATAACAAGACTTGTTACGAGTTGATCAACAATCGACTTCCCAATCTTGATTACTTAGTTCCTTTTGGTAGTCCATGTTCCTTGTTGCTACAGTACAAAGACCGCCAATCTAAATTTCATGCAAAAGCGGTGGAAGGCATCTTCTTAGGATACGTTGCCAACTCGCCTTGCAAGAGAGTGTACAATATAGGAACTCGTACTGTCGAGGAATGGTTTGAAGTGGATTGCAGTAAACACAGCATTCCACCAGAACCAACAGGTCCAGCTTGGGGTTTTGATTATGATGCACTATTCAAGTCATTCAATCTTCCTGATCTATCTGCAGTTGACGCCGCAAATGTTTATGACTTATTGGGTGGCAGTGATGACTCCAGTTTCTCTACTCGTGCTAATGTACCGATTGTAACTCCTGATTCCAATACTGCATCTGCATCTGGAACACATCACAGTGATAACAGTGAAGATGTTCATGTTGATGGAGATGACGCTCAAGCTAATCCTAACACAACTGTAGGAAATGAAGCTCCAGCTGATCCAATTAACATTGAATCTACTTCTTCTGGAACACAGGAAATGGGGGAGTTAAGCACGAATCTCGATTCAGAAATTCAGGAACCAAATGTACCAGAGACGAGATTGTATAAGAATCATCCAATCAACAACATTATTGGTGATCCTCATGCTGGTGTTCAGACTCGTCATCAAACCATTGCAGAGAACACTAGTCTTTACTCGGAGATACTTGACACTCGTGTCATGGAAACATGTCTGCAAGCTGCATTCGTGTCCCAGTTAGAGCCGAAGAATGTGAAGGAGGCTCTTGCGGACAACTGCTGGATTGAGGCAATGCAAGATGAATTGTCTCAATTCCAAAAGTTGCACGTGTGGGATTTGGTTGACTTGCCAAAAGGCTTTCAGCCAATTGGAACCAGATGGGTGTTCAAATGCAAGACGGATGATCGTCATGTGGTTGTGAAGAACAAAGCAAGATTGGTTGTTCAGGGTTTTTATCAACACGAGGGCTTCGATTACACGGAAGTATATGCCCCAGTTGCTAGAATTGAGGCCATTCGACTGTTCTTGGCTTATGCCACATATGTCGGCTTCAAGGTCTATCAACTTGATGTGAAGAGTGTTTTCCTATATGGAAAATTTCATGAAGAGGTCTATGTCACTCAACCTCCCGGATTTGAAGATACGCATAATATCAATAAAGTGTATAAGCTCGACAAAGCACTTTATGGTCTTCATCAAGCACCGCGGGCATGGTATGAGACATTATCTAAACATCTACTGTCTAATGGTTTCGACCGTGGACAGATTGACTCGACTCTCTTCATTAGGAAAGCAGGAGGTAACATTCTTCTTGTACAAGTTTATGTCGACGACATTATTTTTGGATCTACAAATGAAGGGATGTGTAGGGAATTCGAGCAGGTGATGAAGTCCAAGTTTGAAATGAGTAACATGGGTGAATTGTCGTTCTTCCTGGGTCTTCAAGTCAGCCAAAGAGAGGATGGCATTTATTTACATCAAACAAAGTATGTGCAGGACATCTTGTCGAAATACAAGATGAATGATAGCAGTACTTATGGCACACCTATCCCAGTCAATCATGGTCTGCATCCTGACAAAGATGGAAAGGATGTGGATTGCAGATTGTACCGTGAGATGATCGGATCTCTTATGTATCTCACAGCTTCAAGACCCTATATAATGTTTGCTGTGTGCTTGTGCTCAAGGTTTCAGTCACAACCAAAGCAGTCACATATGATAGCCGTAAAGAGAATTTTCAGATACCTGAAAGGGAAACCTCGATTGGGTCTTTGGTACTCTAAGCAGCAGTCATTCGATTGCAAAGCCTACACTGATTCAGACTATGGCGGTTGTAACCTTGACAGAAAGTCAACTTCTGGTGGATGTCAATTCTTAGGAGATAGACTGGTTTCCTGGCAGTGTAAGAAGCAGTCAATGGTTTCTGTCTCAACTTGTGAAGCAGAATACATTGCTGCAGCAATTGAGAGACTATGGCTTAAACTTCACTGGAACTCCTTTATTCATTGACAACAATGCCACCATGTCCATCACAAATAACCCGGTGAAACATTTCAAAACTAAACATATAGAAATTCGCCATCATTTCATCCGTGATTGTGCTAAAAAGCATTTAATTGAACTTGTAAAGGTTCACACGGATGACAATCTTGCTGACATTTTCACAAAGGCTTTTGATCGATCCCGTTTTGAGCATCTTGTCAACTTGATAGGAATGTTCAATCCTGAGTGAAAACTTGTTTTTCATAAATCAATTCAATTCATGAAAGTTAAATTTTATTTTCTTTTAAGTTTTCTGTATAGTTCTTTTAACTTTCAAAAAACATTTTACAAAATCAAAAACAAAATAGAAAATGGAGAAAATTTCAAAGTTAACTTGAGAAAAGAGGAAATGATAGTACATCAGAAATGAGCTAAACGTCACAGACTGCTCATATGGGAAATGATTGCGTCATGCTTACTTAATTGTATAAATTATTATGGTTTTAATCTGCTTATTTACAAGTAATTTAAATTGTCAGTAGGCTGTATGCATCTTTGAATCACTAGTAGTGTGGAAATTTAATCTAAAATTACAACTGTGATTTGAACCCATGTTAGCTAGTGTGTGTGCCTAAAATAATAGACAAGATCATTATCAGATAAAGGATGTTAGATTTTGGCAATAATTTTCTTTTGAGATCAGTTTCGGGTTATGTCGTTAGCACAATTAATGCGGTTCATCTCACTGCCCATACTCACAAGTATGCAAGGAGAGTTTGAATCAAGACATGTCTCTACATCAACCGTTGAGCATGTATTCACCCTTGAATCACTCCTGATTCATTGAAATCAAATCCAGATAAAAGTTGGATTCCCTTACCTTATTCAAATACCATATTCATTATCCCGAATCATCATACCGATTTTCAATGAAGAAATCAAATGAAACCAACACATATGAATCACTCGACTCTGAATCTTATGATTCCTGATAATCCTTATGGATTCTGCTTGATTTTTCCTGTGCTAATTGATGTAGCTTCATTCTGAAAAATTAAGAAAATCATTGGGAAAATCTTAGATGCCTTGAGATAGTGCAATTTACATTATTGTAGCATATCAGTGGGGTTCACGTTGTATATCTTATAATTAATACCTTAATACACAAGAACGTGATACAAAGATGCTTATAGTTTCAAATCTTATAATATTGTCAACTTGAATTACTTGTTTATGTGTTTATTATGTATGAATAAATAGTAATCCATGACATAATCCCATATTCTTTGATGTTTATATTATATTGTATCGTGTTTGCTATAAGTTAGCCTGATATGATCCTCTGCTTGTGTCTTTGATCAAAAATAGTTTGTGTAAATACGTGTATATTTCTATCTAGAAACGATCAAAAAGATTTTAAGTTTATGAACAGTTCAATCTTAATCAGAAAAACCAAAAAAATATTTGTGTTTAACCTTCCTAAATTGATTGTGAATCCTATTGATTGAATGATGTTTATCTTGTTTGTTGTTTGACTTGAAAAATCTTCATAATTTGAGTTGAAAGTTTGCGCACTTAAGGGTTTCTGCGTACTTGTCAAGTGCGCATGAAGTAAGCCCTGCGTACTTAAGAAGTACGCAAGAGTTAAGTCTTGCGCACTTGTAAGTACGCAGGAGTTAAAGCTTGCGCACTTAGCAAGTACACACGACCATTTTATGTTGGGTATAAATACTGGACTTAAAAAATTTTCAGAGTTCTTATCACTTTCAAATTTTCTAAGCCTGTTCAATTCCCTCCGACAATTTTCCTCAAAAATCCGAGTGTTCCAAACCGATTTCTTGTCCCATCTCTAGTATCATCATCGTGTAACAATCAATCGGTGAGAATCTTGAGCCACAAAATTCGCGATTTTGGACCGATTCAGAGACTTAAAACTTAGGGTTTTTGATTCGAGTTTTTAGTCATAAGTTTGGTTGTCTGGGTAAAAATTGATAATTAAAACCAGTAATCGACCCTTAATCATCCGTCTAATATTTGATTTTGACCATTGGGCTTGGATTTGACCGTCGGTACGACTGGTCGTCTTATAGGTCAAAATTGGACGAATGTAGCAGTGATTTGGTGTTGATGTTGGTTCCATGGGTCGTAATCACTGATTCCGACCTTGTGGTGACCTAATCCACCCAATGTTTGAACATCTGTTGAATTTTTGATTTCTAAAAAAATTTGAACAAGTGTGTTTCCTTCGCACTTAACAAGTACGCAAGAAGAAACTCATGCGTACTTGTTAAGTACGCTAGAGGAAATTCCTGCGTACTTGCTAAGTACGCAGGACCAACACTTGGGAAAAATTTCTAAGTCTGAAATTTCAGTTCAAAGAGTAACTGCTATACTGCGTCATGTTTATTCATTTCCAATGAAACTTGTTGTTCTGATTATGTTTTCTTTGTGTTTTTGCAGATTATGGATCGGGCGTTTACGAACGAATTCAATATGTTAGCTAATACTCAACCGGAATGAAAGGGTGCAACGCTTCAGTATCGAGAGATAGTTGATTTCTTGAACCGTTCAAGAATCAGCTACGCTATTTCAGCTGACCCGATCGTTTCAAGACCCCCAATGTTATAAGGGCTACCGTGGCTGGTCATGACATCGCCTTCTCTGAAGAAACAATTAGAAGGGTCCTGTAATTCTGAGATCTCTCGACCGACCTGACAGCCTATCCAGACTACTTTGTGGATGGCTGTTGGAGGCAACAAATGGGATATGTCGGTGCGAAAGACTATGCTTCGTATAAGAAAATGTGGGTGCTTGACCAATGGAGATATTTTGCCCACGTCCTGATCATGTGCATCTCCTCAAGAAAAGCTGGAAATGATGCAATGGGTCATGACCTTGCTGCAGCCATGGTTGGCTTATCTCTTAATAAGGGCTACAACTTATCACGCTACATATTCAAAGCCATCAATGATCAGATTAACACGGCTGAGAGGTTCAGGTTCTTATTATACCCTAGGTTTGTGCAACTTCTGATAAACGATGCATTGCCAAACCTACCTACTACAGGGGAGAGATTGCAAGTGAAAAGGGTGGACAAGAGGGTGTTCGCACAATTCCTTAAGCCAGGCAGTGTAGAACCTACCCCTGAGCATACAGGACTCGTTGGCCACCTAATCAATGAAACATACGTTGCACCAGGTGACTGGAGATGGTATAGTCACGATTCGGAGCCAGAGTTGAGTGAACATTCAGGGGAACAACAACAACAAGAGGAAGATGAAAGTGAAGATGGATCGTCTGATAATGGAGACAAAGAAGGAGGACATGATGGTGCTGAGGGATCCGATGACTGAGTCTGATTCCGATGATGCACCATCTCAGGCACACCCAAGGAGAATGACAAAGGTAACCCTACCTGAGTCGTCCTCAAAGAGAAAGCGACAAGCTTCAAGCAGCGAATATGAGCCAAGTTCAGACTCTGACGCTGCTATACAGAGACAACGACGTGAAAGCATTCACAAGAACAGGGGAGATAGGCAACAGCTTGCTATCCCTAGTGTGGTAGAGGTCAGTACCCAGTAGCAAGTACAAGTTTCAGCTGCTAGTCCTGATTCAGCCTCTACCCCACCTTCACAGCAATTATACCAAAGACGGAGGAGGCCACAAGTACAACCTAACGTGGCAGTCACTTCAATCACAGAGGAGGTTCCTGTGATAGTGACCCTCCCTATCACATCTGCCTAGGTGGTGGTGACTACTCCAATTCTCACGGAGTCAGTCATCATCACCCCTTCCATAACACCTACAACCGTCATCACATCCACAATCCCAACAACCACCATTGATCCTTTAAGTCAACCCTTCAACTATGGGGAATTTACTCAAGGGTTTGACTTCGACACCATCTTCTCCTCCCCAATTCACAATGCTGAAGCGTCATCCTCCAGACATCCTGATCCTAATGATGCAAGGATATATGTTATGGAAACCCAAGTTGCTGGATTATTGGAAACTATTCGGAAGCCAAAGGAGGAATCTGACGCTCAACAAGCACAGATTAATTCGTTGGTGGATGAAGTTAGGATTCTAAGAAGCCAGAGAACGGGGACTGACGAGAGACTGAAGAACGTCATGGCCCAGAACGAGCTTCTAATCAGGACAAATGAAATGATTCTGGGTCACAGGTCATCTCTAGAGCTGAGGTTTGATACTCAACAGAAAGAGCATGAGCTGATGGTCAAACTAATTGCTTATCTGACCAAGAAGCTTGATGCTCAAGGGGAGAAAGATAAGGAGAAGGAGAAAGAGAAGGAGAAAACTACTGTTGATGAGGCTTGTCATCCTGTTGACTTGACTAAGGATGACGACAAAGACAAGGATCCCGAAGCCGGTCCTAGTGGAGGTGAGCACCAAGCTTTAGCAATTGTGCCCATCTCTGCTATTCCAATGGCTCAGGGGGAGTCTACTCATCAAGAGGGTGGTGATACCTCTGGTGGTGGTGGTGACAAAGGAAAGTCAGCGGCTGATGTGCTTAAGGATCTATCTGATGATGAGATCTTATACTTAGAGCCTGACTATTCCAAGGAAGCACAGATCGATGCTCTCTACAACCTAGAAGAAGTAGAGATCGACTCTGGTGATGATTGGGATGAAGATGATGAGGATGTAGTGATAGAAGTTCCCAAGGGCGACGGGCAAGGAGAGTATGAGTTAGAAGATGGAGAGATCTTTGGAGTTCCATCCTTCGAAGCCCAGCTCGACACAGGTTCAGTCGAGCATGCTAGTAATGTGGAAGCCTCGACTGAAGCCTCCCCAGTTGACCCTACACCTGTGGATCCGGAGGCACCGAAAGAAAAAGATATGCCTTCTACTTCATCTAAGGGTCCAACTCCTATTTGGCAAAAGACGTCTATCATAGACAAACAAGGGGTAACAGGGATGATCTTGGCTGTAAGGTTCGAGAAGGATAAGCAGTTGTTCGCAATCAAAAGATCTGTGGGGGTTCAATACTTGAAACCAACCAGTGAAGCGTTCAACTCCTTACCCAAATACGACCTTGTGAACCTAGCAAACTGAGAGTTGCTGGGTCATTCTAATCATGCAGTGGCGATGGGTTTGTGGGTGGTTCTACAGCGGGAAGCAAGATCTGAGAAGTTTGATATGTTCAAGCCTCAAGTGCCCAAGAGAGTCAAGGATAAGACAGCATTACATCATGTGACTAAGAAATTCTTAAAGAAATTGGTATACAAGCCAGTGCTATGTGAAACCAAGATTCCCCTGAGCAAGTTATCTCAAGATATCCTCGGTGACATGTGGTACTGGTACGTAGATCCAAAAACGGGCGAGGCTGTGGTGATAGGAAAGGTGAGGTCAGAAAGTGGATGCTTAGTGCCAAGGGAACTAATCAGAGTATTTGATGAAGTCCGCTTCATTAACTTCTCTGTGAAAGATCTGGAGGCACTAGAAGACAGGTATTGCATGCATACGGACGAATGGACAAAATTCCTTGCTTCTAAATATGACAAGGTGATCAAGTTCTGCCTTGACTATAAGAAGAAGATGGAAGCTAAAGATGCATAGCTGTGAAGACTGAAGACTGAAGACTAAAGATCGAAGATGATCCAAAGATGTTGTCAAGGGGGAGTTTGTTGAAGCACTTTCCTGTGACAAACACTCTGGATAGATTCTGGATAGATAGAGTCTTAGTTTAGTACTTTCATGTATGTATTTGTCTTTGTTTGTAAGTGTATGTATGTATTAGTAATCGAGTTGTATTTACTTTTACATATTGACTGTTGCAGATTTCTTTAAGTGTTTTACGCACTTGTATGTGTGCAGGAGATAGTTCCTGCGTACTTAGCAAGTACGCAAGAATACCTATGCGTACTTGCTATGTACGCATGAGCAAATTTCCCTGCTCACTTGCTAAGTGCGCAGGCATCAGGTCGTGTATAAATAGGAATGGTTGACAGTAGATAAGTACGCAATCTTAGACGCATTCAGATTAGCAAATACGCAGAACTTTGTAATCTCAGAACTTCTCTCTGTAACCTTCAAGTGTTTATAATAGACGAACGTTTATAGTGATTATCTTGTCGGTTTACTTTGTTTCGTAAGACTCTCCACCTAGTCACGGGTATTCCGCACCCGGTCTGACTAGTAGACCCACTTGCATATGACGATCCGCCACACCCGAGGGACCTACATAGACCAAACCAAGTGCTTCAATAAGAACCAATTAACCCAACGCAACTCATTGTAGTTCATCCTCTCAGCAGTAGCTTCCTCCAACTTGACTTAGACTTCTTCCAAATCAATTGGCATATGATAGAGAGTTTGAATTTCCAATAACCTGCATCAAACTAATCAGCTCCCATAGGAACTCCAGTAAGATAAACTTCAGCCTTCACACCAAATGTGTCCAACTCTATCCTGTATCTTCACGAGTCAACCAAATTCCCGAAGATGTTCATTTCCAATTTCCCCTTTCAGTTTAAGCTCCTCCTAAATAGACCAGGAACAAGGGAACGTTTCCTATCCCATCAGCAAATGATAAAGGTTCCATCTTCAACTAAAAATCCAGCGGAGATCCAGCTTCATCTTGAAAACACTCGATAGAATCTAACACAAAATCATGCTCAGTAGTGATCATCATGTATCCAAAGTCCAACATTCTTCAATTAGATCTTCATTCCTGGTTAACACCTCCTAATCTATATGCATTCACCACGGTGAAGTTCCATAACTAGGTTGTCTATATGGCATTCCACCCAGATCCCAAATGAGAAATCCAACCATAACTAAGTCACATCAAATCTTGAACACATGCTTGACCAATGAGCATGAAAAATATAGTTTACACGAGAAATCATAGTTGAGATCCATGTTACATCAAAGAGGTATATATATAGGAAGTACCAACGGCTTATCCACCACCTCTTTAATGTCCCACGAATACTCTTAGATTTTATCCCCCTTGTTTCTCTGTAAACTATGACCAGCTTCATCACCGCTTCACTCAAATCCTCAAAAATCACAACCAGTCAACTCTAGGATTTTATTTTATTTTATTATTTTTTTTTATTTTTTTTATTCCTATGCAAAGATCCAAAACAGCAAATCCTTGGGTTCAAGTTATTCCGGTATTCATCCCCTATTAAAGAAGTATCATAGATACTCGTAGCCTACATATTCAGGTTTGAATACCTAAATAATATGATTCTTTTTTCAAAGACCCAAAGCCGCAACATCTTCACAAATAAAATGAGACCTTTAGCCGATGACGACCGAGTTGCTCAACTTTATTCAACATTCATTCCCTATTAAAGAAGTATCCCGTTTACTCGAAGCCCACATTTTCAGGTTTGAACACTTAAACAATGTATGACAATTAGTATCATCCAACAAAAATCTCGCCCTTTGGGTCCCGAAAAAAATCAAAATTCACAATTTCAGTCCCGAAAAATCAAAATTGCTATCTTCTCAAAAATGGCCTGAAACAAGTGTACAAACGACCCCTAAAAATTTTGGCCAAGAAAAGTTTTCCCTCCAAAAAACTCTTAGTAAGTTCGCAAAGCCTAGTGTACTTAGTAAATACGCAGATATAGGGTGTTCATGCGTACTTAGTAAGTTCGCAAAGCCTTGTGTACATGCGTACTTAGTAAGTACGCAGGTCAACTCCTCATGCGTACTTAGTAAGTACGCAGGGCTAACCCATGCGTACTTAGTAAGTATGCAGAAAAGGTGATTCTGTGTACTTAGCAGACAGTAGCAGCGCACTTGACTAATCTTGAGGAGAATGCTCAAAAAGTGTTGGATATGAGAAATTGATGCTCCCAAAAGCTTAGAAATCATCATCTAACAAACACTCAGCCTTCCAAACACCAAATGAAGCGATAACAAAGATGAATTTAAGGATTTTTGACAGAAATACTAGCGACCAGTGACGAACTCAGATCTGCTCAAAACCCTAAAAACTCGAATCTTGAACACAAATCAATGAACACCGAGGCTCTGATACCAGTTGTAGGTCCCAGGAGCCTCACCGTGCAGCGGAAATACACGAATCTGTTCAGTGATTCATGTGGGAACGAATGAAACAAGACAGAGAGAAACACGAACATAAAGCAAGAGAATCAACACAAAAACGATACATAATCCATAACAAAGAAGTCATCTCACATTACATACCGAAGAAGTACACATCTGTCATCTACGCTCACGGTCCAGGGGCGGGAGAGCTCATCCCACCCGGACACCTCTCAATCTTGTTCCAGAAGTTCCACCTACAAATGAGGCCATTATCTGAATTTATAGGGGAGGGAACACTTCCTGCGTACTTGGCTAAGTACGCAGGGCATTGGTTATGCGTACTTGATAATTACACAGGGCAAAAGCCTTGCGTACTTACTAAGTACGCATCACCAATCTGGTGTACAAGCTAAGTACGCAGTAACACCCTCCTGCGTACTAGCCAAGTACACCGATACATAGAATTTTATCTATAGTTACTAAAACATGCTTCTACACGTTTACAAGGAGGTAATCTACCTAAGGAAAACGTAGTCCTTCGGCCACCTTAACCTTCTTTATTCTTCAGGGTCTTTCTGTGTAATGCACATCCTGTAATAACATATATTCGGTTGCACCGGGTCTAGGTGTGTGGCCTAACCCGGCTGTACGACAAAACTGTCATCGGGACTTAGGTCGTAGCTGGTCCCGGTACGATGAGGTCATATCATTCTTTTCCTGAAAGTATTTGAAAATGAACGTCAGCTACATGCTGGTGAATACTTTATGATCTCAAATCATTTTTATAAACATGGCAAAACAGTTTAATTAAACAGTTAAACATTTCGTCATCGGCGGATTCTTGTGATCATGTCACTTTCTTCCATTTCATCCATTTGTATACATTGAACAAGTAATCGTGGGCTACGCGTCCGAACTGGTACATCTACGTTTTACGCAATCACCCGATATACATGCCAACCCCGCGCCCAACTGGATCCGGAGCGAGTATAAATATCTGATCAAACTTTACGTACACTTCTTGGGTATCAACATCCCTAGGGGTAAAACCCCTAATTCTGGGATTAGTATGAGTAAATATTTAATTATCGTGTTTTGCCATTTTAGTAAATGTAAATCATTTGATCTTTTGCATGAAGGAGCCTATAGCACCATCACGTCTTATAAATCGTTTTCACAATCCCTTGTTCAGTGTGAACGAGTATTCACCTTGGTTTTGAAGTCGATGGTTGAAAAATATTAATCTTAGTGCTAGGTAGTTCTTAGAGTAGACTCCTAGGGCTCTAGCACCTCAATTTGCACTTCTATGCGCTCCTCAGGTTTCCTTTGCTCTTAAACGCTTGAGTCCGGTAATTAAAAGAAAGTCAGTCGAACCTCAAGGAGCGGCTCGAGAGTTGGGACGACTGGAGGGCTCGGGAGCTGAGGAAACTCGAGTGTGTGTTTGTGTTGGTGTGAGAAAATGAGATACCAAGCTCCTCTATTTATAGGCCTGATGTCTGCCCATATCGGACTGCTATGTAGGTGCATGTCGATCCGATATGCACCCCATCATCCGCATGTGTGCCTCGTGGCGACCATGCAATGCGGGTGTGCCACCTATCCATAGCCGACCGAGTGGGTATCCCATATCGGTCCGACATCTGACCACGTGTCTAACATGCTAACAAATGCCCTACACATGTCAAGACGCGTGTCTGGGGCAAAGGGTTCCTAGGGAAACGTGCATCGGACCGTTGGCTGCGCTCATGTCGGTCCATCATCCAATGTCCTATCCATATCAGACCGATATCTAGGCATATGTCGGTCCGATATCCCTTAGCTTCCAGAATTCCTACAAAGTTTTCTAAGTCTTGGGTTTCTAATAATTCTTGACGATTTTGTAAACTATTCCGATCAGAAATTGAGATCGGAATTTGGTAGGTGTTACATCATCCCCAACTTTTTTGAAATCTCGTCCTCGAGATTATTTTCTGAATAAGTGTGGGTATTTCTTTTTCATTTCTGATTCTAGTTCCTACGTGTACTCAGGTCCACGTCTGGAATTCCATTTCACCTTAATCAATACAAGTTTCTTCCGTTTCAATTTCTTTTCCTGCCGGTCTTCTATTTGTAACGGTTGTTCCACAAACTTAAGCCATTAATCAACTATTACGTCTTGTAGTGGCATGGCTAAGGTTTCATCTACTAAGCACTTACGCAGATTCAAGACATGGAATACATCGTGTACTACATTCATCTCTATTAGAAATTCTAACCGATATGCCACTGGTCCGATTCGTTCTAAGATTTTAAACGGCCCAACAAATCTAGGGCTTAACTTCCCTTTCTTTTCGAATCGTACCACACCTTTCCAAGGTGATACCTTAAGTAAAACATTATCTCCAACGTTAAATTCTAACGGCTTTCGCCTTTTATCGGCATAATTTTTCTGGCGATCACGAGACGTTTTCAATCTTTCCCTGATTTGTAATATCTTATCAGTGGTTTCCTGGACTATCTCAGGTCCAGATAATTGGTTTTCTCCTAATTCAGCCCAACACACGGGAGTTCTGCATTTTCTGCCATACAAGGCTTCAAATGGTGCAGCTTGTATACTTGTGTGGTAGCTGTTTTTGTAAGAGAATTCCATCAGAGGTAAGTGGTCGTCCCAACTTCCTCCTAGGTCAATAAAACATGCTCGGAGCATATCCTCCAAGGTTTGGATTGTCCTCTCGCTCTGCCCATCAGTTTAAGGATGATATGCAGTACTAAGGTTTAAACGAGTTCCGAGAGCTTTTTGGAAACTCCGCCAGAATCGTGACGTGAATCGACTGTCTCTATCCGATACGATGGATAACGGTAATCCATGTAAGCCTTGTTGACGTATAGTTTTGCCAACTTGTCCATATTAAAAGTTTCTTTCATCGGTAGGAAATGTGCAGATTTGGTTAAATGATCAATGATAATCCATATTGTGTCATTTCCCTGACTGGTTCGGAGAAGTTTAGTGATGAAATCCATGGCAATCATTTCACATTTCTATACCGGCAATTCTAGATGTTGTAACAGCCCGGATGGCTTTTGGTGTTCGGCTTTAATCTTGGAACAGGTTAGATATTTGGCCACATATTCAGCTATGTGTTTTTTCATGCCGATCCACCAGTATTCTGGATTTAGATTTTTGTACATCTTATCACCACTGGGGTGCATTGTGTACTTGGATTTATGGGCTTCCTCGAGAATTTCTCCTCGAAGATTTCCATAGATTGGAACCCAAATCCGTTTATTCATTCTAAGGATTTCGTCATTTCCTTTGACGAGGAGTTCGGTTCTTCCTATCATCCATTCTTTTTCGAGGTTTTCCTCCTTCAAGGCTGATTTCTGTGCCTCTTTGATTTGAGAGGTAAGACTGACTTGCAGGTCAAGTCTTAGGGCACATACTCGTTTTGGTTTCTCATGTTCCTTTCGACTTAAGGCGCCGACTACTAGTTAGCCTTACCTTCATGATAGCATATCTCACAATCATAGTCGCTTAAGAATTCCATCCATCTTCTTTGTCTCATGTTCAGTTCTTTCTGACTGAAGACATACTTTAGACTCTTGTGGTCTGTGAAAACTGTGAACTTGACTCTGTAGAGGTAGTGTCTCCATAATTTCAGTGTGAAGATTATGGCACCTAACTCTAGGTCATGAGTTGTATAGTTCTTTTCGTGAGTCTTAAGTTGTCGAGATGCATAAGCGATGACTTTGTTTCCATGCATCAATACACATCCTAAGCCAGTGTGTGATGCATTGCAGAAGACTACAAACCCTCTGTTGCCTTCGGGCAACGATATAATTGGCGCTTGGGTTAATTTCTGCTTTAGTATTTCAAAAGCTTCGTTCTGTTTTAGACCCCATTCATATTTGATTGCCTTTCGGGTTATTGCAGTAAAAGAAATGGCGATCCTTGAGAAGTCCTTAATAAATCTTCGGTAAAATCCTGCCAAACCGAGGAAACTTCTTACTTCAGTCGGCGTCTTTGGGACTTCCCATTTAGATATAGCCTCAATATTAGCTGGATCTACTTGAATTCCTTTCTCGTTTATGACGTGACCAAGAAATTATACTTTTGACAACCAAAATTCGCATTTCGAGAATTTGGCGTACAGTTTCTTTTTTCTTAATAACTCAAGTATTGTTCTTAGATTGTCAGCATGATCTTCCTTAATCTTGGAGTAAATAAGTATATCATCTATGAATATGATTATGAAATTATCCAAGTAAGGTTTATAGATCCGATTCATCATGTCCATGAATGCTGCGGGAGCATTTGTAAGTCCGAACGGCATAACCGTGAACTCAATGTGACCGTATCTAGTTCTGAACGCAGTCTTAGATATGTCATCTTATTGGACTTTCAATTGATGATAGCGTGATTGTAGGTCTATTTTGGAAAAGCATCTTGCTCCTTGGAGCTGGTCAAACATATCGTCGATTCTTGGGAGTGGGTATCGGTTCTTGATCGTAACCTTGTTCAATTCCCGATAATCTATGCACATCCTCATCGATCCGTCCTTCTTTTTCACAAAAAGTACTGGAGCTCCCCATGGCGAGGAACTTGGCCTTATAAATCCTTTCTCTAATAACTCATCGAGTTGTTTCTTTAATTCAGCCATCTCGGTAGGAGCTAATATGTACGAGGCTTTGGCTATCGGAGCCATGCCTGGCACAAGATTTATCTGAAACTCCACCTCCCGATCTGGCGGTGTTCCAGGTAACTCTTCACGGAAGATATTAGGATATTCGAAGACGATTGGTACATCCTTCAGTTCCTGCTCGGTGTCGCAGGTGGTTACGGATATAAGATAAGCAAGGCATCCCTTCTGGAGATACTTTGTTGCTTTTATCATAGAGATCAAACCAACAGGGTTGGTTGACTCGTCTCCTTTAATCGTCACTACTTCTCCTGAAGGTGTGCGTAGTTTAATGGCTTTTGAGTCACAAAGGATATGGGCTTGGTTAGTTGCTAACTAATCCATTCCAAGGACTATGTCGAAGCTGGCCAAATCCATTGGCAAAAGTTGTACGGGTATGACGTGCCCAGACAACGAGATTGAACAGCCATTCAAGGATTTGGAGACTTGGATCAGGTATCCGTTCGTGGTTTCGATTTGGTAAGTTTTGTCTAGCTTAGCTAAGGGCTTATTAACTAGTTTACCAAACTTATGATCTATAAAACTTTGGGTTGCCCCAGAGTCAAAAAGCTCCTTAGCATAAGCATTATCGACAAGAAAAGTACCGTATATGACATCGGTCATATTGGCAGCTTCTTTGGCGTTTAAGCGAAATGCTCTTGCATTCTTTTTAGTTTTGGTGGCATGTTTAGTACCTGAGCCACCAACAACTTTTGGTTTTGAGCATTCACTCCAGTTGTGCCCGGTTTCACCACAGTTGTAGCATGTGACTAGTTTCTTTCGTGGACACTGATCATTGTGATAGCCTGTGCACTTGCATTCAGGGCATGTGGTAAGAAGTCGGCATTTTCCTGAATGCCTCTTCTTGCATGTCTTGCACTCAGGAAGCCTGAATCGTCTTTCCTTTGTACTAGAACCTTGATTGGTCTTTTTATAATCTACCTTCCCTTGGCTGAAGGTTTCTTTCCTTTTATTTTCCTCCATGGTTCGGACCATACCGTCCGTTAATTAAGAACCTAAATCCTTGGCATCATACATGGTTTTAGGTTTTGAAACCTTTACCATATCACAGATCTCACTGACCAGTCCATAGATATATCTCTTTTTGAGATTCGATCCAGGCGTAGCTAGATATGGCACTAGTCGTGCGTACGGTAGCAGCTTGGTCATGTAGTCCTGATGGTTAGAGCCACCATTCTTAAGTTCATGAATTTCTATTCTATTTGCTCTACTTCGTTGATAGGACATAATTTTCTTTTAGCTCGGTCTTTGAATGAGTTCCAACTCATCTCATATGCTCTTTCCCTTCCTTTGGATGATACTAGGGCGTTCTACCATTCAAGAGCAAAGGTCTCGAAGAGGTTAGAGGCGTAGAGGACCTTGTCCTCTTCAGCACATTTACTTATGGCCAAGACTGATTCTGTTTTCTCTATCCATCGGAGTGTAGCTACTCCGCCTTCCTTCCCAAGGAAGTCATATGGTTTACAAGCTTGGAAAGTCTTGTAAGAGCAACCCATGTGTTTGTTCTTTTTGTGACGCGCTTTGTAACTGTCCACAGAACTGTCACTTGAGGTTCTCTTAGTTTTTGATCTTTGATGCGTATGAGTTTTCGAATGTTCCTTTCTTACAGAAATAGTGTGATTTGATTCGTTACGCTCAGAGTTATGAAGCGTATGCTCCTTCTCTTTTCCTTTGGTTCCAGCCTCGGCTCTGGAAGCCAGGGCCTTTTCAAATCCCTCTAGCATTGTCGGAATTGCATCCTCAATTCCTTTGTTTATCATTTTCTGCATTTCTGCAGCTTGAGCTTCTTTTTCTAATGCCTTATCGGCTTGTTTCTTTCGTCCACGCGTATTTGTGGATGGTCCAGTTCTTATCGACATTCTAGACGAAAGACATAATATTTATTAGTATTCGAAGATGTTTAAGGAAAATACAAGATTTTTATTTTTATTTTAAACTTCAAAATACAATACAGTAATTGAAAATAACATAGATAAGACATATTCTAACGATCCCTAGCTCTAATCAATTCTCGTTGTAGAGCGGCGATCTTGGCGTCTTTTTCAGCTTCAATCCTTTCTAGTTCAGCTATGCGTGCTTGCATAGTTGCAATCCTTTCTTCTCTAGGGGTTTCTTCGTTAATTCGGGGAGTATGGATTGGAGTAGGATTGGTGGAATGGTAAGTTCTGTAGGGTCAGTTGGAGTCAGCCCTCTCCTCACCTTCCAATGTGTAGTGGTGTTCATACGAGATTTCAGGTGGTATCTCTTAGTAGCTATAATTGTTCACATAGGTTTAGTTATAGCCTTCGAGTGTTGGAGCGGCGTAATAACTCATTGGGGTTTCATAGAAATATTTAGATGTTTCTATTTCCCTTAGATTTTGAAAGGTTTCGCTAATATATTCAGAATTTGTTTCAGAATAGGATTCGGTTGAGTTTGTGTTTCGTTCGTTAATTCCAGGCGGTGCGTACTTACGAACGAAGCTAAGTCCTTTTCCTTTCCCTGCCATTCTAGGAAAAAGAAAGGAAAATAAATACTTTTATTAATATGATAAAATGATTACAAGATTTTATTCGGATTGCAGGAAAAATAACATAAAAAGATAATTGGATGTTTATTTCTTGACCATGCTCTTGGCATCCTTCATCAAGCTTTTCCCTTGAAACCAAATTCTTTTAGCGAAGGACTTATGCTCCTTGTCCTTTTGAGCTAACTTCTTTTTGGCCTTTAATAGATACTTCTCGGTCTCTATCAATACCTCCCTAGTCAAGATAAGCTCTTTCTTGACTTGATCGGTTTCGCGAAGCGATCGAGACACTCTATTAGAGATCCTGGTGTGGAGGCGGGATATCCAAACTTCGACGGAGGGTCTCTTAGTCCTAAGACTATGTCATTGTAGACATTATCGTAAGCGAGAGTTGGTTTATGTTTCAAGGTCGCAAGTGGGCTATAGTCCTCAGGTATAGCGTTAGGATCGTCAAATGTGGCCTCAAATTCAGCCATAGGGTCGTATTCTTCCTGGATATAGGGATCCAAGAACTGTGGATGATTTGCATAGTCGATGTACGATCCAGAACTTCTGGAGTAGGCTCCAATTGAACTTGTATGGACCCGATACGATAGGATAGTTGAGGTAATCAGCAAACGGTTCATAACTAGCTGATTGTGGTGAATAGGCTTCCACTGGAGGTAGAGAAAGGAATCCTTCGTATTCGAAACTTTCATAGTTCTCCAGATTCTTATTGTGACAATCCGGACTTTTCAGTTAGTCCTGTTAGAAATTCCGTTAAGTTTTCTGTTAAAACCTAACCCAGTTAACTCAAAATTAAACCCCAAGGACTAATTCTGTCAATAATTGAATTAAAACCACAGGGACTAGTTATGTAAATACCTAAAACCTGTTCCATTGACTTCCCAAAGTCAAAATTGATCGAATTTAGTTCCTGTTGACTTTCAAAAGTCAAACTAAATTTATCCAAATTCAAATTCGTACCAATATTCAAAATTCGTTCGAAATTGTAACTGAAACGGTTAATTTACATCAGTTTCGATCATAGAGTGAAAGCCCTATGAAATATCGGGCTTCCATCATCGAATTGATTTTGATCCAGTAATTAGGGGCATCCTGGAAACGATCTGGGGTTTTCAATCTTAAACTCAAAAGAAATACAATTAAACCACATCATCAGATTCGCAATGTCGTTTTTGTTAAAAGCCCTATGATTCTATCAACTTTTATTATCAGAATATCTCAAATCGATTCAGTGTTCATAGTCTAGGGGTACGGCTTTTCTTTCTGAAATTAAAAAAACTTAAACATGAAAACTTTACAATTAAACTTAACCACATGATCGCCTCAACTCGATTATCAAAACCCCTTTACTGTTTCGATCGATTAACACCGGAATCGATGGATCAGGGCTGGGTTTCGATCGCGAGTGGATTTGGGAGGAAAACCACTTGAGCCTGGATGTTAAAAGAATTTAATCCAGGTATCCATCGCAATACCCTAGCGGGCGGGACTGGTTGGTTCAGTGTGCGTGTGTGGGAGAGACCCGGGTTCGAGACCGGGCTCCCACAACTATATTTTTGAATAGTTTTCTGTTATATTTAATTAATAAAAATCAAACTTTATAATATTATATTATTATATAAATGTGTTTTAACTAGGGAAACAACCCGTATGCTCGGTTTGAATTATTAACCCATTTTTATATTATTACCACTTTTAAAAATAATATGTTTATATTATATTCAAACTGTAACTTCGTATAAAATAATATGTTTATATTATTTTCAACCCTTGACTAATCCTATTAAATAATATATATATATATATATATATATATATATTAGTTCGTATCGTTTTATACCTCGTGTGACGTTTAAACTATTTAATAACACAATTGTTATATTATTTACTCGTGTTCCTTACCTCGAATAAAAATAATATATTTATTATTTTTGCCACAAATGATTATTTAGTTAATCATACGAACCTAAAAATAATATATTTAATTATATTATTTTCCTAACTTTTGTAAACGACTTTGATGTACGGATTTATTTGTTCATTTAACATTAGTCGTTATTAATGTTCGGCACGTAACGCTTTGATTTTTAATTTATTATATTAAGAAACCGATATTCCCGTAGACACGTTCGTCTACCCGCTAATCCTTAGAATGTTTTAAGATGTTCTAATCTTCCGTGTCGTTGTCACAATTCCCATTATTATCCCTAATTTATGTGTTTATAATTTTAGGGCATTCGTAAGTCTTTTGAGACTTACACTCGTGGTTCCAACTTGTCCTTTGTGTGATACTACCTACAATGCAACGTAGGTGAGTTTTCATGGCCCCTTTTTACTGTTTTAATCTGGGGGAGAAAACATGATTAAACTATTTTGAGATTTTGCAAATTCGTATGTTATCAATGTTAAAGCTAAGCGTAACACGCTATCACAGAAAGTCCTCAACTCATATCGGACCGTTAATATAGATCTTAGCGAGGTAATATTTGGTAGTACTACTGGGTTTGACAAATCCCACCCGCGTTAGTCGCGCTAACTCGATTAGAGATCGAACGGGTGAAATGTTAGCCTACTCACACCGCCAGTATTGATAGACCTGGCAGGAGGCAATAAACAAACAGTCAGCTTCGGTTGCGAGCGCTTGAGTTAAACATGAACATAGGTTAGCTACCTATAGATACATACTCAATGAACATAAATCTGGTAAACGCTTATTTACATATATTGAAACCTGTGAACTCACCAACCTCATGTTGACATATTTTCTTGCATGTTTTCTCAGGTCACTAAGATAAGACACAGGTGCACATTAGGGCATGCATGGGATTCAACTATTTTGATTATGGTTTATTTATGTTTGTTTGGATTATTTTGTATTGTACTTGGCTTGATTGGACGTTTTGGACTTTTGGACCTTTGGTTTGGGCGCGTGTGTTTTGCGCATTTACCTTCTTTACGCTTCCGCATTAAAACTCTGATTATTATGATATTTTCATTTGAGTCCCATGTAGAGTCGTTCAAAGTAACTAATGTCTGAGATCCTGGCTCATCACTTCCCAAACGGTAAAACTCCGTTAGTTGAAATTAGGGGTGTGACAGATTGGTATCAGAGCCATTGGATATAGAGAACTAGGATTGCATACTAGACTATAGCCTCACACATTAGTTACATGTCATTTGGATGTTTGGCACTTATATATATTGTTACAGGAACATGTCGTCAACTCCATCTCCATCACCTAAGGCACCAGGACATAAGGCACCTATCCTATCATCCCTAGAGCCCAAAAGGCGCCGGACTAGTTCTAGTGACCATTCAGTTGACCAAGGTGAACCGAATAGCGCGCGAGTAATGGATTATACTCTCAATTGGAATGCATACCCGCAAATGATCCAAAGGTGGATTGAAATGGGAGATGTTCCATCACCCTACTTTGGTTCTGCATCCTCATCATCCCTACTACCTAGCTTGCCATGCACTATGAAACAAGATTTCGCAGCCTTCGTATCTTACATGTCGAAGGAATTGAGCATTATGCAAGATGCTATCGAGGAGATACCTAACCTTCTGAAGAATGGGCCTCAAATAGAGGAGAATAAAGTAGGAATAAAACTCTTGACTACCGAACTAGCTGCAACGGACCATGTCCATAACCTTTTAGTGGATCGTGTGGCACATCTGGAGACGAGGGCCGACACTATGCACGATGATATGGAAGGAGTTCTGGAGAGATTGGCTGCTATGGAAGCTCAGCTACATGTAGCAAACCACACTGCTGAAGGTCTTTAAGAGAGGGTGACTCACTTGGAAGCCCAACTACAAGCAGCCTTGTTTCCTGAGGATATTCCACTTTCTGATGGCGAGGAGGAGCCCTTTGAGGAGGAGCCCTTTGAGGAAGAGCCCTTTGAGGAAGAGCCCTTCGAGGAGGAGCCACCCGAGGAGGAACCGGTGGAGATGGACGATGCACAATCGTATGTTTCTTCTGATGACGAAGATGTTTGATGATCTTCCTATTCTATATTCCTTTTCATGCATGTTTTTGCTTATGTTATTTTTCTTTTCAAACCTAGATGGGTAAGGTTGTTCCCATTCAATAAAATCATGAGAAGTTTAATGTTTGAGTTATTTATTTTGTAGCCTTACAATTTATTTAATTTTCAAAATATTAGATGTTGTACCTTCTTACTCGTACCTGAATAATGTTTAATATGTGATATATTTCTCATTGTTTTTCATTTGTGATTGTGAAGAATCATGTCAGGGATAGGACGCGGAGGTCGTGCCGGTGGTCGAGGTACCATTAACATGACGGCAGCGGAGCTAGCGGCACTAATAAACAATAGTGTGGCGGAGGCTCTGGCAGCACAAAATGCTGCAGGTAACACTTTGACTATTGACTAATAATGTCAATTCATCTTCTAAAAACATCTTCCTAAATCCTATAATTTCAATCCTATATTGTTTCTAACTCCAGGTCCCCAAAACCCGCAACCAGCCTGTACCTTCAAGGCATTCATGGATTGTAAGCCCCACACCTTTAGTGGAGCTGAAGGAGCCATTGGACTACTTTGTTGGTTTGAGAAGATAGAATTAGTGATTGCCATGTGCAACTGCCCCGTGGCTAATCAGGTAAAGTTCGTCGCTGGAACTTTGGAGGGCCCGGCTCTCACATGGTGGAACGCCCATGTTCAGATGTTAGGTCTGACCATGGCAAATGGACTCCCGTGGGAGGAGTTTAAATCAATGATGAAGGAGGAATAATGTTCTCGCGATGAAATCCAGAAGTTAGAGGGAGAGTTCTAGAACCTAAAGATGGAGGGTTCTGAAATTGAACTCTACACCACACGTTCACATGAACTTGCTACTATGTGCCCGCATATGGTGACCCCTGATTACAAGAGAACTGAGCTTTACATTGGAGGTCTAGTGCCTCAAATACAAAGTATGGTTACTTCATCCAATCCTGCTACTATCCAACAAACTATCCAACTTGCCCATAAGTTAACCGATCAGGCGGTGACTCAAGGGACTCTACCTCCGAGAGGTTCGGTCTCTAAACCCACCGACAGTCATAAAAGCAAGTTTGACCATCATTCCAACACCCACACCCACTCCAATTCTAAAGGACCCCAGCCCAATCAACCCCAGTTTAATCAGCAGCAGCGTAGGTTTGAGCCTGCTAAGAACTCCAACCAGTCGACCTCTTCAGGTCAAAACCAGGGTGGTTACGCGGGAAAGTCTCCTAAGTGTAACAAGTGCAACTTCCATAACTTCGGGTTTTGCAATCGTTGTCAGCGGTGTGGCAAAATAGGTCATGCTGCCAAGGATTGTAGGGGTGAGTTGCAAGCTAAAAAAACTTTTCAACAGCCTGGGTTTACAAAGGGTTGTTTTGAGTGTGGAAAGGAAGGACATATTCGGAAGAATTGTCCTCAATTGCAGAATGGGGGTAATGGGAACCACAACCCTAACCAGAATAACAATGGGGGTAACAACGACAATGGTGGAGGAAATGGTGCGAAGGGACGAGCCTTCGTGCTAGGATCTGGAGAAGCTCGTTATGACCATAGTGTGGTCACCGGTAAGTTTCTCTTAAATAATTACTTTACTTCTGTCCTTTTTGACACTGGTGCTGATAGGAGTTTTATATCTAAGAAACTTAGTGATATGATAAAAAGAACTCCAACTTTGTTAGAAGCTAAGTATATAATAGAGATAGCTGATGGCCAAATAATTGAAGCAACCCACATTCTTAAGGGTTGTAAGCTTGAGCTAGCTAGACATGTACTTAATATCGACCTTATGCCGGTCACACTTGGTAGTTTTGATGTAATTGTCGGCATGGATTGGCTATCTAAAAACCAAGGTGAAATTATCTATCAAGAGAAGATTGTTCGTATTCCTCTCCCGAATGGAGAAATCCTTTCCGTTCAGGGCCAAAGAGTTGGTGCAGTCATGGGCATCATATCTTTTATGAAAGCACAAAAATGCCTTCGAAAGGGGCATACAGCTATTTTGGCTCTCGTTGCTGAGCAGCCATCAGAAGAGAAGAAGATTGATGATATTCCCATCGTTCGTGAATTTTTGGAAGTATTTCCCGCGGATCTGCCTGGTCTGCCACCGCACCGTCAAGTTGAATTCCAAATCGATCTAGCACCCGGAGCGGCACCGATTGCTCGGGCACCTTATAGGTTAGCACCTAGTGAATTACAAGAGTTGTCCACTCAATTGCAAGATTTGTTGGATAAAGGTTTCATCCGACCTAGTTCATCGCCGTGGGGAGCTCCGGTACTATTTGTCAAGAAGAAGGATGGGACTTTTCGTATGTGTATTGACTACCGTGAGCTGAATAAAGTCACAATCAAGAATCGCTACCCTTTGCCTCGCATAGATGATCTCTTTGATCAACTCCAAGGATCAAGTTTCTATTCCAAAATAGATCTTAGGTCCGGTTACCATCGGTTAAGGGTCCGAGAAGAGGATATCTCTAAGACTGCATTCAGGACAAGGTACGACCATTACGAGTTTATGGTCATGCCTTTCGGATTAACCAACGTACCTGCGGTATTCATGGACCTCATGAACCGTGTGTGTAAATCGTATCTTGAACAATTTGTCATCGTGTTCATCGACGACATCCTCATTTATTCCAAGAACAAGGAAGAACATGAGGAACATCTACGTCAAATTTTGGAATTACTTAAGCAAGAGAAACTTTATGCTAAGTTTTCCAAGTGTGAATTCTGGATCCGGGAAGTTCAGTTTCTAGGGTATGTGGTTAACGAGAAAGGAATACATGTAGACCCATCAAAGATAGAAGCCATCAAGAATTGGGCAGCACCGACGACTCCGACTGAGGTGCGACAATTTCTGGGATTGGCTGGTTATTACCGTCAATTCATCGAAGGGTTTTCAAAGATTGCACAACCTCTCACTGCCTTAACTCAAAAGGGTAAAGCCTATAACTGGGGCGATAACCAAGAGTCAGCATTCCAACATCTTAAACAGAAACTTTGCAGTGCACCTATTCTAGCTCTTCTGGAAGGAACGGATGATTTTGTGGTGTATTGTGATGCATCTATTCAGGGCTTGGGTTGTGTCTTAATGCAACGCGAAAAAGTGATCGCATACGCTTCACGTCAGCTAAAGATTCACGAGAAAAACTACACCACTCATGACCTAGAGTTGGGAGTCGTAGTCTTCGCACTTAAGATATGGAGACATTACTTGTACGGTACCAAATGCACCATCTATACTGATCACAAGAGTCTTCAACATATCTTCGAGCAGAAAGAGTTGAACATGCGACAGCGTCGTTGGGTCGAACTCTTAAATGATTATGACTGTGCGATCCGGTATCATCCGGGTAAAGCTAACGTTGTAGCTGATGCCCAAAGTCAAAAAGAAACGAAACCCAAACGAGTTCGAGCATTACAGCTTACTATTCACCCTGGATTATCTGACAAAATCCGTAGTGCTCAACTCGAAGCCCTAAAAGACGAAAACCTATCGTTGGAAGGTACACGCAGTATGGAAGCACAACTCGAAGTCAAATCTGACGGTATTCGCTACTTCGCCGAGCGAATATGGATTCCGGTATTCGGAAATTTAAGAGAACTAGTCATGGATGAGGCTCATAAATCTCGTTACTCTATTCATCCAGGTTCCGACAAAATGTACCATGATCTAAAGATACTGTATTGGTGGCCAAAGATGAAGGCCGATATAGCTATCTATGTAAGCAAATGTTTGACATGCGCAAAGGTCAAAGTTGAATACCAAAAGCCTTCTGGTCTTCTCCAACAACCAGAAATTCCCATGTGAAAATGGGAACAAATATCCATGGACTTCATCACCAAATTACCACGAACTCCTACCGGATGTGATACCATTTGGGTAATTGTTGATCGATTAACAAAGTCCGCTCACTTCTTAGCAATCAAAGAGACCGACAAAATGGATAAGCTTACTAGTACTTACTTGAAAGAAATAGTCTCTCGGCACGGGGTGCCAATATCTATCATTTCGGATCGTGATGCACGATTCACTTCTCGTTTCTGGCAGTCGTTACATAAATCTTTAGGCACGCGTCTAGATATGAGCACAGCATACCATCCTCAAACTGATGGCCAAACAGAACGCACTATTCAAACTCTGGAGGACATGCTACGAGCTTGTGTGATTGATTTCGGTAACACTTGGGAGTCTCACTTACCTTTAGTGGAGTTTTCCTACAACAACAGTTATCACACTAGCATCAAGGCGGCTCCATTTGAAGCACTTTATGGACGGAAATGCCGTTCTCCTATTTGTCGGGCCGAGGTTAGGGATAGTCAACTTACAGGTCCTTAACTCGTACTTGAAACTTCTGAGAAAATCGTTCAAATTAGAAACCGTATGGCAGCAGCTCGTGATCGTCAAAAGAGCTATGCCGATAAGCGTCGTAAACCGTTAGAATTTCAAGTAGGGGATATGGTCTTATTAAAAGTCTCACCTTGGAAGGGTGTCATTCGTTTCGGGAAACAAGGCAAACTGAATCCTCGTTATGTTGGACCATTCAAGATATTGAAAAAAATCGGGCCAGTAGCATACCAACTGGACCTCCCTGAAGGACTTAGTGGTGTACACAACGTCTTTCACGTCTCAAATATGAAGAAATTTCTAGCAGACGAATCGCTCGCAATTCCTCTTGAGGAACTACACATTGATGAACAGTTGCGTTTCATCGAAGAACCCATGGAAATTATGGATAGGGAAGTCAAAACGTTAAAGCACAGTAAAATCCCTATTGTCAGAGTTCGTTGGAACTCGAAACGCGGACCGGAATTCACATGGGAGCGCGAGGATCAGATGATGCGCAAATATCCTAATCTGTTCAAGCACTCTGCGTCAAATCCTTAAGGTACTTTTAAATCTTTCATTGTAGACATTATTGTAAGCGAGAGTTGGTGTATGTTTCAAAGTAGCAAGTGGGCTATAGTCCTCAGGTATAGCGTTAGGATCGTCAAATGTGGCCTCAAATTCAGCCATAGGATCGTATTCTTCCTGGATATAGGGATCCAAGAACTGTGGATGATTTGCATAGTTGATGTATGATCCAGAACTTCCGGAGTAGGCTCCTATTGAACTTGTGTTAGCGTAATTTCCGTCGATGTCTGAATTATTACTCATGTATGGACCCGGTACGATAGGATAGTTGAGGTAATCAGCAAACGGTTCATAACTAGCTGATTGTGATGAATAGGCTTCCACTGGAGGTAGAGAAAGGAATCCTTCGGATTCGAAACTTTCATAGTTCTCCAGATTCTTATTGTGACAATCCGAACTTTTCAGTTAGTCCAGTTAGAAATTCCGTTAAGTTTTCTGTTAAAACCTAACCCAGTTAACACAATACTAAATCCCAATGACTAATTCTGTCAATAATTGAATTAAAACCACAGGGACTAGTTAGGTAAATACCTAAAACTTGTTCCATTGACTTCTCAAAGTCAAAATTGATCGAATTTAGTTCTTGTTGACTTTCAAAAGTCAAACTAAATTTATCCAAATTCAAATTCGTACCTATATCCAAAATTCGTTCGAAATTGTAACTGAAACGGTTAATTTACATCAGTTTCGATCATCATTGAAGTAATTAACATCTCCATTATTCACGAATAAATCCCAATTATGGTTATTGAAACCGTAACCACCGACCCACATCAAACATTCATCGAATTCGGCAAAACCTTGTATTACCCTCACGAATTAGAACTCTGTATATTCCAATCGAATCCCAAAGAACCTGTTGCACATTCCAATTCAACCGGATTCAAGCCCGAAGTTACCGGATACTAACTCAGTCGTTGTCGGCATCAGTTTCAGTCGATCACCATCAATCCGACAACATTTCTTGTAATTGCTTGCACTCACACTGTCGTTTTTATCCATAGAATGAAAACCCTATCATTACCAGGGCTTACATTATCAATTCGATCGAAATCTGTAATCTAGGGTTCATCACTGACCGGTTTAATCGAACCCTAGTCTACACCCAATCAAAGTACAATTAACCTATACAGTTTGATTCGCAATACCATTTTCCTTGAAAGCCCTCTGTCAATTCGATGTTTTATTATACAAATTGTTATAACCCGTAATCTAGGGTTCTTATGAAACCAGATTGTCAAAGTCAACCCTAAACCGTATTTAAATCAAATTCAATCATACCATTAGACTCGTAATCGCCTGTAGAGTGAAAGCCCTATGAAATATCGGGCTTCCATCATCGAATTGATTTTGATCCAGTAATTAGGGTCATCCTGGAAATGATCTGGGGTTTTCAATCTTAAACTCAAAAGAAATACAATTAAACCACATCATCAGATTCGCAATGTCGTTTTTGTTAAAAGCCCTATGATTCTATAAACTTTTATTATCAAAATATCTCAAATCGATTCAGTGTTCATAGTCTAGGGGTACGGCTTTTCTTTCTGAAATTAAACAAACTTAAACATGAAAACTTTACAATTAAACTTAACCACAGGACCGCCTCAACTCGATTATCAAAACCCCTCTACTGTTTCGATCGATTAACACCGGAATCGATGGATCAGGGCCGGGTTTCGATCGCGAGTATATTTGGGAGGAAAACCACTTGAGCCTGGATGTTAAAAGAATTTAATCCAGGTATCCATCGCGATACCCTAGCAGGCGGGACTGGTTGGTTCACTGTACGTGTGTGGGAAAGACCCAGGTTCGAGACCGGGCTCCCACAACTATTTTTTTGAACAGTATTCTGTTATATTTAATTAATAAAAATCAAACTTTATAATATTATATTATTATTTAAATGTGTTTTAACTAGGGAAACAACCCGTAGGCTCGGTTTGAATTATTAACCCATTTTTATATTATTACCACTTTTAAAAATAATATGTTTATATTATATTCAAACTGTAACTTCGTATAAAATAATATGTTTATATTATTTTCAACCCTTGAACAGTTTTCTGTTATATTTAATTAATAAAAATCAAACTTTATAATATTATATTATTATATAAATGTGTTTTAACTAGGAAAACAACCCGTAGGCTCGGTTTGAATCCCATTTTTATATTATTACCACTTTTTAAAAATAATATGTTTATATTATATTCAAACTGTTACGGGTTGTAACTTCGTATATATATATTATATATATATATATATATATATATATATATATATATATTATTTCGTATCGTTTTATACCTCGTGGGACGTTTAAACTATTTAATAACACAATTGTTATATTATTTACTCGTGTTCCTTACCTCGAATAAAAATAATATATTTATTATTTTTGCCACAAATGATTATTTAGTTAATCCTACGAACCTAAAAATAATATATTTAATTATATTATTTTCCTAACTTTTGTAAACGACTTTAATGTACGAATTTATTTGTTCATTTAACATTAGTCGTTATTAATGTTCGGCACGTAACACTTTGATTTTTAATTTATTATATTAAGAAACCGATATTCCCGTAGACACGTTCGTCTACCCGTTAATCCTTAAAATGTTTTAAGATGTTCTAATCTTCTGTGTCGTTGTCACAATTCTCCTTATTATCCCTAATTTATGTGTTTATAATTTTAGGGCATTCGTAAGTCTTTTGAGACTTACACTCGTGGTTCCAACTTATCCTTTGTGTGATACTACCTACAACGCAACGCAGGTGAGTTTTCATGGCCCCTTTTTACTGTTTTAATCTGGGGGAGAAAACATGATTAAACTATTTTGAGATTTTGCAAATTCGTATGTTATCAATGTTAAAGCTAAGCGTAACACGCTATCACAGAAAGTCCTCAACTCATATCGGACCGTTAATATGGATCTTAGCAAGGTAATATTTTGTAGTACTACTGGGTTTGACAAATCCCACCCGCGTTAGTCGCGCTAACTCGATTAGAGATCAAACGGGTGAAATGTTAGCCTACTCACACCGCCAGTGTTGATAGACCTGGCAGGAGGCAATAAACAAACAGTCAGCTTCGGTTGTGAGCGCTTGAGTTAAACATGAACATAGGTTAGCTACCTATAGATACATACTGAATGAACATAAATCTGGTAAACGCTTATTTACATATATTGAAACCTGTGAACTCACCAACCTCGTGTTGACATATTTTCTTGCATGTTTTCTCAGGTCGCTAAGATAAGACACAGGTGCACATTAGGGCATGCATGGGATTCAACTATTTTGATTATGGTTTATTTATGTTTGTTTGGAATATTTTGTATTGTACTTGGCTTGATTGGACGTTTTGGACTTTTGGACTTTTGGTTTGGGCGCGTGTGTTTTGCGCATTTACCTTCTTTACGCTTCCGCATTGAAACTCTGATTATTATGATATTTTCATTTGAGTCCCATGTAGAGTCGTTCAAAGTAACTAATGTCTGAGATCCTGGTTCGTCACTTCCCAAAAGGTAAAACTCCGTTAGTTGAAATTGGGGGTGTGACACTTATAGATTTCCTCTAAACTAGCTCCTGTGATGGAAAGTTTCTCAACAGGTTCCCTTACTCTCATTCGAGGTTTAGTGGCCTTCTTGCTAGACCCTTCCTCATGTTGGTTAATAGGCGGTGGAGGTGTTTGAGGTGGAGAATAGTTTGGTGGAGGAGGTACTAGGTAATGTGGTGGTGTAAATCTCAAGTTACTAAAGTCGGAGCCACCCATTTGGCTCAGGTGTTCTGATTCGTATTCCTCTTTTATTGGAGCCTTTGGTAGAGTGTGATACCATGAGAAGTTCCCTTCTTCCATGGGTGCGTATGGATTTTCTATTGGTTCTTGTTTAACAGTAACTTTAGGGTTATAGTAGCTATTGTATCCTTGTCCTCCTGACATAATACTACCTACATGTTTGACACTATCAACTTAATGGCATGTGTCTACCTACTTTTACTTGTAGGCAAGTCATTGCTTAATCTGGTTAGAGCTTAGATACTAATCCCAAGTATCTAATTCGCTAAAACCTCAAGCTCTGATACCAACCAATATCACACCCTACCCCGAGACGTTACCGGGTTGCGACATCCGTTGGCACCTTCAGTACCTGCTTTGATTTCAGAGTTTGTTTTTTGCAGCGGAATAACGTTTGAAAATGGATCGTTTCATCACAACCCCGAAGGTTGGTTTTGTAAATTCCAAAATATCGTCGTGTAGACGAAGATTACCTTTATTTAAATAACTGGGTATGAAAACCTAGTCGTTTATACATTTGATTTCAAATCAAAACTCTGATGCAAAGTCAGTAGGTTTACAAGGAGGTAATCTGCCTAAGGAAAACGTAGTCCTTCGGTCACCTTAACCTTGTTTATTCTTCATGGACTTTCTGTGCAATGCACGTCCTATAATAACATATATTCGGTTGCACCGGGTCTAGGTGTGTGGCCTGACCCGGCTGTGCGACAAAACTGTCATCGGGACTTAGGCCGTAGCCGGTCCCGGTACGATGAGGTCATATCATTCTTTTCCTGAAAATATTTGAAAATGAACGTCAGCTACATGCTAGTGAATACTTTATGACCTCAAATCATTTTCATAAACATGGCAAAACAGTTTAATTAAACAGTTAAACATTTCATCATCGGCTGATTCTAGTGATCATGTCACTTTCTTCCATTTCATCCATTTGTATACATTGAACAAGTATTCGGGGGCTACGAGGCCGAACTAGCACATCTGCGTTTTACGCAATCACCTGACATACATGCCAACCCCGCCCGGCCCAACTGGATCCGGAGCGAGTATAAATATTTGATCAAACTTTACGTACACTTCTTGGGTATCAACATCCCCAGGGGTAGAACCCCTAATTCTGGGATTAGTATAAGTAAAAGTTTAATTATCGTGTTTTGCCCTTTTCTTAAACGTAAATCGTTTGATCTTTGGCATGAACGTGCCTATAGCACCATCACGTCTTATAAGTCGTTTTGAAAGACCCTTGTTCAGTGTGAACGAGTATTCACCTTGGATTTGAAGTCGGTGGTCGAAAGATATTAATCTTAGTGCTAGGTAGTTCTTAGAGTAGACTCCTAGGGCTCTAGCACCTCAATTTGCACCTCTATGCGCTCCTCAGGTTTCTTTTGCTCTTAAACGCTTGAGTCCGGTAACTAAACGAAAGTTAGTCGAACCGGAAGGAGCGGCTCGGGAGTTGGGACAGCAGGAGGGATCGGGAAAGGCTCGGGAGCTGAGGAAGCTCGAGTATGTGTTTATGTTGGTGTGAGAAAATGAAAGACCAAGCTCATCTATTTATAGGCCAGATGTCTGCCCATATCGGATCGCTATGCAGGTGCATGTCGGTCCGATATGCACCCCATCATCCGCATGCGTGCCACATGGCGGCCATGGAATGCGGGTGTGCCACCTATCCATAGCGGACCGAGTGGGTATCCCATATCGGTCCGACATCCGACCACGTGTCCGACATGCTGACGCATGCCCTATACGTGTCACGACACGTGTCTGGTGCAGAGGGTTCCTAGGGAAACGCGTATCGGACCGTTGGCTGAGCTCATGTCGGTCCGTCATCTAATGTCCTATCCATATCGGACCGATATCTAGACATATGTCGGTCCGGTATCCCTTAACTTCCCGAATTCTGACAAAATTTTCTAAGTCTTGGGTTTCCAATAATTCTTGACGAGTTTGTAAACTATTCCGGTCAGAAATTGAGATCGGAATTTGGTAGGTGTTACATCAATATTGTCACCTTCGGTGACTTCCCGAAGGATTGCGTCCTTCACAATCCCATTTGCCGTGTCATAAAGACAACGATGCAAACACAACATAAATATAAAACACATAACATCACTATTCATTTACATGACTCATTAACTACACCTACACCCCACCCATAGCACCAGGATAATGTATCCTACATGTATTCATAAGCATTTAGCTTATATCCTGACTCACCTTGACTAACTCATAACACAATACACTACTATTATAGAGTCACACATACAATTACTATGTCTCGTTACCTAAGCACATACCATGTACATGCACCCCCTGTAACACCTCCTAGTCGTATCCGCACGACATGTAAACTCGTTCCCCGACTCACCCCTATTAGGTCACAATACGACTCACGACCATGTACCCACCTTTAACCCACAAATCCTATGGACAACACATAGTCTCTTAGCCCCATATTTGAATACTTAAATTCATAAACTCATCGGGTTAAACCCCAAAGTTCGTTGCACTTTTAATGTAATAAAACACGTCTTGAAAGTATGTATGATAGCCCCAAAACATTAAAAACGTTTAAAGAGGGGATTAGAAACTCACGGATATGAAGATTCAACTCTTGTACTACAATGGTCTCTTTGCACGGAATCTGAACATGCCAACGTATGATCACATGGTCAGAGTGCATCCTAAACATGCGTTAATTACATACAAATATAAATATCCCCGAAACTTGTCTCATCCACACACCCCTTCATTCATGCCAAACCCTAGATCCCGCGTCTGCTCAAACCGGGTTATCCTGGACCCGTTTTAGAACCTGCATGCATGCACGTTTACGTGCCATGCAAAACCTTAGCCTCATAGGTCACACGTACATGAGCCGAGACCCCCATGCACGTCCAAAACTCACCATGCAAACTTTAGGCTCATAAAACCCTAGTTGGGTGTTACCCGCCTCCATTCTCTTCCCCGTCCATTACCGTAGACCATTACCACCGTGTAACATCACCCTGAGTCTCCCACCGAGTGCCACTATTACGCTAGTCACCTCAAGTAACCCCCGTTTTCCCGTCACCTTTCTAACCACGAGAAACCCTAGCACGGTTATCTTTTCACGTCGAACACAAACACCACCCTCCTTCCGCTGTCCGCCGCCGTGAAACACCACCACAGCGGTCTCCGGTTGCTACTGGGCACCACCACCCACTGCCGTCGTCACCGCCAGGTCAGTCACCCCCGTCTAGCGCCACTCCCGTGGCTCTCATCGTGTTCCTCTTTCTTCTCTGACGACACCATCGCACACCACCGCCTACCTCTCCTCTTGGGCCACCATCAAACACCTCCTCCCCATCGTTGTTGTCCCTTGCTACCCCCCGAGACATCCACCTCAGCCGAACACCAAAGCCATCAATAATGCATCGCCGGCCGTGGGCATGAAACCCCAAAAATCTAATTGGTTTTCTCATTAAACAAGTAAACAAATGCGAAAAAGAATGACCGAGCATTACCTTAGTGTGTTATGGAAGTTCCTGGGTAAAAACTCGCGTCTCCCTTGCGGCTCCCTTAGCTGCCGTAAAACTCCCTAGACCGATTATGGTCGGGTTTGCACAAATGTGGTATTTAAACATTCAAATGTTTCACTTCGGGTCCCTCCCCTTACGTTTGACGCGTTTCCATCTCGAACTGTGAAATAAAAGACTAACGGGGTTCTCTAATTCTTTTTAACTTATAGTTTCACGTGAAAACCCATGTCATTCCTAACATTGCATAGATATTCGGGTTATCCACTGACCTGAGTCATTAGTTCTGGATTTTCGGGATGTTACATAAACTCTTTATCAATGCAGTGAATGTCGAGATGCCCAGTAGTAGGACTGTAAGACTAGTACTTAAGTAGTTTCATAGTGTCATATGGTAATGCCCTATGCACCGACACATACTTCACTGTTTTGGGTGGAGGATAGATCTCCAATATTAGAGGCTTTTGTGTATTTTGATCAATCATTACCTTTGATTTCTTCTTCTTTGGTTGTGTTGGCTTCAGATTCGGAAAACCATTCATGCATTCATTGTCAAGGAATGCAATAAAGTTCCAAGCCTTACCACTTTTACCAGGATTGTAGAATGACAATTTGTTCAATCGGTATAGGTCGTATCTTGGTAAGTATCCGAAGTCCTGAGGGGACTCATAATACTCGATTCTTCCATTCTCCCTCTTTACTAGGAACAAGTCTTTTTCAACATCGAACATCCAGCTACAAATGTTTGAGCAATCGTTTCGATGATAACTTAGTTCCTCTAATGCAGTGGTGTAATGAACCATTCGTGGAGGTATAATTCTGAACCATGTCTACTTATCTTCTACTAAGATAATGTGTTCGATTTGAGCAAAAGATGTTGACTCCTCGTGGACATTAGATGAAGATTCCACGTTAGTATCAGCCGAAGACTCCACGATTGGACGAGAATTACCTTCGGCGAATAATTCGCTGTCTAAGCCTGTAATTTTCTTTCCATGAGCATCAAGGTATATACAGTAGAACTGGACAGATCAGCTTCGATGTTAATCTCTGCATCCTCTGGCTCCAGCTCCCTCGTAAACATAGCGTTGTCAACAGTTGAATCGTCGTCATTCGGAAAGAGCAGATTGCCATGGCATTGGCTTTAGCCATGTCTTCCTCCAACTCTTGTTCAAAATCGAACGACAAGTCATGTTCAGACTATTGTGCTCCTATTGATTCTTTGGACACAGGTTGATATGGAACAATAGCTTTTGACAGGTCTTCATTATCACCTTCATCCTTGATATGTTCGCCCTGTTCATCATTCCTTTTATCACTACTACCACCTTCACTGTTTCCCCCATCATTGTCATAATCACCCTCATCACTCTTACCACCGTCACCACTACAACCATCATCTCTTTTCTTCTTTTTCTCTTTCTTCTTTTTCAACTTTTGCAATTCTTTAAGCACATATAACATATTCTCTTTGATGCTTTTGATCTGATTATCCTACATGCTTATGATCTTTTTAAGATCCTCGATCTTCTTATCTTTGACGCTGGACTCATTAGAAAGCTTGATTATTTTCATCTCTTTGGCAACCGGTCTTGTTCCAACAAGAACACTCGTTGTTGCAGGGCACTAACATCAACTGTTTCAGGTTGATCATCAATCTTAGCCTTGCCATTGTCCAGTGGTAGTGTGACAGGTGGTGGTGTGACTGCAAGTTCACTTGCGGGGGTTGTTCAGATACTTTTGCTCTCTTCCTCTGATTAAAATCAGCATCAAAATCATAATCTTCATCAGAAGTATCACTTGAATGTCAAGAATAAGTGGTGAGAGGAGGTTTCTCAGTCGCCTTTCTCTTGATCAATAAACTCCAGTGATATTTGTTTATGGGTACTTCTTCACGTTCCCTCTCTGTTTCGGTTTCAGACGAATCCAATGCTTTTAAAACCGGACCGGCCGGTTAAATCGGAAACCGGGAACCGGGTTTGAATCTGGTCCGTTTAGAGCATCTAAACCGCGTAGCAATTGAACCAGACGGTTATAACAAGACCGGGTTGAACCGGCAACCCGTTTCAACTGGTTGAACCGGATACATGCCAATTCGTTTTTGACTTCCAGATTTATAGTGAGAAAAGGGACTCTGGTTTCTCTGTGGGGCGATATGGGATGAATCCTTCAGTTTTATAGAAAGGAAAGAAGCATTTGGTTTTGGGAAGGCAAGTTTGAGAAATGGAGTTAGAAGCGTAAAAATATTTGAAGAAATATTTGATCCTAAGACCTCAAAAGATTTTAAACAAATACATGTGACCAACTGGCATGTGGAGTTTATTGTATTATCTTTGTTAAATAATTAAGTACTACAGTTAACATCAAAGTTTATTTTCTAAATTTCTAAGTAATATCTAAACTTTACCTAATATTTGAGATAATCGTTTTCATCTCAAACGTACATATATATGTGGAAAATAATATAACAAATAATCGTCCGGTTCTTAAATCCGGTCCAACCAGTGAACCGGTAACGAGACCGGTTCGATGTCTGGTCCGATTCTGAATACATTGGACGAATCAAATTCTTCTCCTTCAGGATCTCCTTCAGCATTCTCTATTTCCTCAGTTACCTTCTCAGATACTTTGTCAACCTTCTCAGATACTTCTGGCAAACTCTCATTCTCATAATCAAATATTAAATCTTCAATATTAACATCCACCATATCTTCGACGAATGGTATCTCACCAAAATCATGCTCAAATTGTCGAGCATGTTCATCTGCCAACTCAACTTCAATGTTTTCCTTAACAGGAATTTGGACATTAACCATCTTCAACTTAGACGTTCTCCACAGTTCCTCCACTTGTACTGGAACCTGTTGTGGTTGACGCCGACGTCAATGACGTGGTTGTGGTTGTTGTTGTGGTCAGTGGCGGAGTTTGAAAATTTTCACGGGGGGGCCGGGAATTTTTTTTTCATATAGGGGGGGCCGGAACTATAAAATTTTCGGCCGAATACATATAAATTAACACTACAGAGCGAAAAATCGACCGAATACGTATATATTAACACTTCTGAGCGAAAAATCGGGGGGGGGGGGGGGCCGGGGCCCCTTGGGCCCCTTATATCCTCCACCCTTGGTTGTGGTTGTTGTTATTGTGCTGACAGACCCTCGGTTTCTAGGAATGCTCCAAATTTCTCTAGAGGGGTTAGGCTGAGAAAGTGACCCCCCTTATTCATCACCATGTAAGAAAAGATGAATTTATCCATCAATTTAATAAACAGCCTCCCCGGTGTCGGAACCAGTTCGGCGTAATTGCGGTTTATGATTATCTGTAAGAATCGAGGATACATTAGAAACACGGCTTTCTTCTTCCGCGACTGATTGCTTTTCATTTCATTGAAGACTATTCTTGAAAGGTTAATGTTCTCAATAGTCACTAGTGCATAGACGGCGGACGACGTGGTTGCATTCAGTTCGTCATAAGCGCCATTTCTCCCCGAGATGCACTGATTTACTACGTGAGCCAAGTATTTCCAGTATGGTGGTAACAATCTCTTCTCTATCGACGGCAAATTCCCCTCATAACTCATCCTATCTAGTGTAGGCCTCATCGTGTCTTTCGAGAATTCAGATGGATAAGAAGCATCATCACCAAAGTTCAAACTTTCTCTAATAACCGCCTCATAATTACAATCCTTTTTTTCCAGCAACGGTTCCAGCAATCCCCTCTACTTCATTCTCAAAAACAAAGTCATAAAGTCTTCACAAATTTCAGGATGCTCAGAGATAGCATAATGAATACTTGAAATGCGTAGTCCAAAAATTATAGACTTGAAGGTGATTTGATTCTGTGGCGGATCTTCTAGGTAAGCAGACTCGTTATGATCCCTTGCGAACTTTAAGTAAGCCGTATATGCACTCAACAAGTCAAGTTAGACACAAACACATAAAAACGACAAAAACCAAGTATTTGGTAAGAACTTTTGAATGTCTGAGAACTTTGAAAATTTCAGACCGAGAACTTCAAGAAACCAAAAACCAAGAACTTAAGAACTAATAAAATCTAAGTCCAAAATGAGTTTTAGGGCCAAATTTATGGTGGATCATAGTCGCCTAGTGTGTGCAACCATTTATGGCCGATCAATTTGAAGTAACATCACTGATATAGCATCCAACTGAACCAAAACAGTTTATAAGTTTTCGGGAGAGGTTTTGCATCCATAGTTCGTCCAATCCTTCACTAAGGAGGTCCAAATCTATACCTGGTAGTCGTATGAGTTCCTGTAACACAGATCTAGCAACAATTTCAAGCAAGGGTCAAGGAGGCAAGTTCTCAGATGAAGACAATGAGAGTAAATGCTGAAGTTCTCGGTAGGTAGTGGTCCCAACAACCGTGAACTTCAAGGGCTTTTATAGTAAAACAAAGTTCTTAGGCCAAGAACTTTAAGTTCTAGGCTAGAACTTTTCACTTGTTCAAATTTTGAATTTTCACCCCGGTTTTCACACAAAACCTTTGCAAATTGCTTTGGGACTATCAGGTAGAACAAGAAAGGTAAGTTTTGATAAATGATACAAAAGACAAAAATAAAATAACTTAAACTAAGATAAAAAAACAAAAGACTTTTGTTCTTTTCAATAATAGCACGACACAAATGAACTACTAACTTAAGCTACTGAAACACACTTTTTTAGAGAAATTCTGTTATGGGATCATATCATTCTAAAGCAGACTAAAGCACACTTATAAGTCGTTCATCTATTTAGATAAGTCTAGGTGATTGCCAATATAATTATTCTTCTAAACTCAAGCTTTTATACCTTAGTTGACAAGCACGCAGTGAATAGGTTTATTATGTTTTAAGTAGTATTCTTTATGACTTAGTGGGTCCACACTCATATCTCAGAAACCTGTGTAGATTTAGTTTAAATTAAGGTAAGTTTTTTATAAACTTAATGAACCCCACAACTTATCACGTAAACCTTCCATTCCTCATGATCTTTTGAGTACTTAAAACATATCTACTTGAGCATAACTAGCCTGGGTTTGTGAACTGATTAGAGAACTATCAAAATTTTGCTCATGGACACGGCATGACGGATTTACGTGCCCTGAAATCATCAAGAAACCCTTAGAGCAGTCATCGTGGCCCAAAAATGAAAAAAAATTTACATATAACTATGTATGCACTTAGGCATATCTTTTTGGTGTATGACATTGCATATCTGTTATTTATTCCTATAGCACGATATTGCGTGTCTTTTTGCTCAAACTTCTGCTTTGCAGATCAACTTTGCACTACATTGAGTGTCTTTTGCATTTTGCACGTCAAAGCATGTCTTTTTATTTACATAATATGTACTAGGACTTGTAAGAAAGTTAACTCGCAAACCCTTTGTGAAGGGTCTCGATTTGTGCAATCCTAATCAAGTATGTTTTATCCACAGTTCATCAACCTTATATATAAGTGCTCGATTATTAATATGAAATACTTGTTACACTAATCTATGAGATGTTCCCCCACTCGGGACATAATCTTAATGTTCAAGTGAAACACTAACATGCCATCTTTATAGTTTAAGCTGAGCCTATCAACATAACACACAGAGATCCTAATCTTTTCTACTATAGGCTTTATGTATGATAGTCTAATCTCTAAACTGGTGTACTATCATTTCTCATCAGACAAAATTCTCATTTTTTTGAATTTTTAGACATAACACAAAATGAAACCTTTTTGGTATTTTTGAATTTTGAAAGACACAAGACTCACAATAAAATATTTTGACGTTTTAAGAAATTTATCCCCCTAAACTTTTGCTTTTCGACACAAATGAAACAAAACAAAATTTAACATAAAAAAGACAAAAATATTTTTGGTGACCGAACCTGTGACCCTTGAATCAAATGAAATCATTTTCAGACATTCAACCAGAAAGTTAAATCTGGCTAAATCAAAAGCTTTGTAAAAATGTTAGCAACATTATTATCAATGGAAACCCGCTCAAGATGCATGAGCTTACGTTCAAGACAATCACGAATGCGATGCACCATAATGTCTATGTGTTTGGTTTTAGAATGTTGTACCGGGTTCTTAACAATCTATAATGAAACCTTATTTTCACGGAAAATAGGAGAGTCAATGAAATTCAAATCGTAGTCCAGCAATTGGTGTTGCATCCAGATGACATGAGAACAACATGCAGACGTGGCGACATATTCAGCTTCAGCAGTAGAGGTCAAAACGATAGTCTGTTTCTTGCACTGCCATGACACTAATCGTTCCCCCAGAAACTGGCATCCCCTAGTTATAGATTTTCTGTCCAGGTTTCCTCCTCCATGATCGTTGTCTGTAAAAGCAAACAATTTAAATTCCGAGTCTTTAGGATACCAAAGACCAAGCCGAGGCTTGCCTTTCAAGTATTTAAAAATTCGTTTAACATTAAGGTGAGAGAGTGACATGCAAGTTATCTATATAAAATAATGAAGAACTCACACAACGGTTTTAAAAAGGAATTACCAATCCTAACCACACACAACGACAAGTGTACCGCGTCCGTATGTAGCAAGTATGGGCAAGACCGGATATCAATCCATGGACACCGATGACAACTCTCGATAATAAACCTTTATCGAATCCCAACCTAATAATAAAGAATATGTGATTTAAACTAACAACTATGACTAAGACAGGAATCTAACAACTAAGACACTAAGACTCAAATACTCTAAGACGCTCAAACATTGGACAACTAAGAACATGAAACTGGACGTATGGATAAGATCCGATAGAAAGCAACTACCTAGGAATGACTCAAGCTAACGTGAAATGACAAGGTAATCAATCGTATGACTATCTCTAATGGTACAAATCTAAGGCTAACTAGGTATGTTTCTACTCCCTGAGAAAACCATAAGACTCGTATGAAGAACATGATAGACTTTACTAAAAGGCCTAATGTCTCACCACTCACAATGCCGTGAAAGACTGTGATCCACAGCCCCAGAGCAAGGGACAATCAAGAACTAGAATGTAAACGAACCCTAAGAACACTAACACCACGAATGAAAGGCAAGACTCGTACGGTCGCGTAATCTAGACCTAACTCACAATGGGTAGGAGGTTTCAGGCTCTATCTATCACGTGGTCAGTCTCAAGATAAGGTAGGACACTGTCAATACTCTCTAGTAGGCCCGTTGATTTTACCCGTACCCGGTTAACCCGACCCGAATAACCTTCACCCAAACCGATTAAACCCGTACCCGAATAACCCGTAACCGATTAACCCGAAAACCGTTTAAACCGATTGTTATTCGGGTCGGGTTTCGGTTAGACTTTCAAACATCAAAAACCCGAATAACCCGAACCGATTAACCCGAATAAACCGAACATTTATAAACATGGTTTATAAATTACAATCTTATTACTATATCACTAAATTAATAGATCATTATTACGGAATTGTTCTTACCTTTCTATTTACAAATTATAATCTTATTACTATGGCCGAACATTTAATTTTTCATGAAGTTGAAGAAACAATGATACCAACATATGTTCGCATAATCTAATACTTATTCATTAATCTATTTCTTAATATTTTTTTTATCTAGTATACCTTAGATTGATTATTGTTAGACTAGGACAAAACACTTGTTATTTGAAGCTTTAATCTCTTGGAAATATGTTTATTTTTGTTTCACATACGCCTTTATTTTATGTTTATAAACTTGATTCATTTATTTTTTTTCAACAATGTGTCCCTACCCGAAACCCGGCCCGATTAAACCGAAAACCGAATAACCCGAACCCGATCTACCCGAATGTTATTCGGATCGGTTATCGGATAAATTTTCACACACGAAAAAACCGATTAACCCGAACCGATATACCTGAAACCCGATTAAATTACCCGAACAACACCCCTACTCTCTAGTTACATCCTAGACACCAACCGTTATGGTCAAATCAGTTGTCTGTACAATCAAAACACAAAGTAGTGATTCTAGCATGCAATACTCGACCTAGATGACACAAAACCAACTGGACACAAGCATACATGATCAAGGGCAATAGAAATCAAGCAAAATAAGTATTCATAACCATTCATAAACATTCAAGAACTGATTCAAAGATCAACATAGCAAAACATACTGTTAAAATCTGCAAAAGCGTCAATACACAAAAACTATCATCAAACCTAGGTAGCTATAACAAGTTTAGCCAATCATGAGAAAAACATAACCCAAAAAATCAATATAAACGTTTATCATAAAATAGAAAATAATTAAATTGTTTGCCTGTCTGCTAGCTTTTATTAATTCACATGTCTCTCTGCTAGCTTAATTAATTCACCAACCCACCTGGTAGCTTTAATAAATTTTGACATGCTTCCAAATTCTTTTTTTCGTGAATATGCCAACACAAAAATAGAGGTGTCTGCCTGCTTCTCCAATTCAATTCTTTCTTCTTTCGACAAACTCCAAACAACCGCCACCCAATTTCTTTGTACCCCTCGATAAGTGTGCACACCCAAGATTGCCGTACAAAATTAATCCTTGTACCTTGGAAATTATGGCCAAGGACAAATCAAAATTGCAGTGATCCTCCTTCACGGCACCACCAGTTCCCCAGCCAATCACGGCTCCAACCTTTTTTCAATATCTTAACCTACTTCCCATTTTATTTATTTTTCTTTTAATTCTCTCATATCGAATAAAATTTAAGTTTGATCCATATGAGCCTATTAAACTCTTTTTCTTTGTTTTGAGCCAGTTTTAATTCAATACATACAAAATTCAAATATAAATTAATTACGCATTGGTTCACTTGAATTTATTAATAAAATGACAAAAAACGAGGGTTTAATACGCATGAAATATATATAAAAAGTAGCATGTATCAGAGAGTTTAGGATTAGCCTGGTATCTTACACACTGACAAACCACAAACATGATGTCTGGACAACTGGCAGTTAGGTACATCAACGAGCCAATCATTGACCTGTAGTGATGCTGGTCAATCCCTGGTTCACCTAGATCGGGAGTAAGAACGGTCCGAGTTGCCATAGGAGTTGAGGCCGGCTTGGAGTCCGCGAAGTTAAACTTGATTAATATGTAATTAACATACTTTGCCTGATGGATTAGAATACCATCTTCATTCTGTTTAACCTTTAACCCGAGGAAGAAAGCCATTTACCCTGTAGAACTCATTTCAAACTTCTTCTTCATCACATTTTCAAACTATTTACACAAAGCATCATTTGTTGACCCAAAGATGATGTCGTCTATGTATATCTGAACAAGTATCAGATCATCACCCTGTTTCTTGAGAAACAACGTTTGATCGATGGCTCCACGACTGTAGCCATTTTCAAGAAGGTGCTCCGTCAGTGTGGGATACCATGCACGAGGTGCTTGATGTAAGCCATACAAAGCCTTATCTAACTTGTAGACGTGTTGAGGGTGATTTGTGTCTTCAAACCCCAACGATTGATACATGTAGATCTCTTCCTAGACCTTTCCATACAAAAACGTCATCTTCACATCCATTTGATAGACTTCAAAATTCATGTAGGATGCGTAGGCAAGAAAATTCTGATAGCCTCAAGACGCGCCATGGGTGCGAACACTTCTTCGTAACCTATTCCTTCCTGCTGGTAGAATCTTTGCACAACCACTCTTGCCTTGTTCCTAACGATTACCCCACTATCATCCTTTTTTTTTGTTTCGAAACACCCAGCATGTTTCGATGGGTAACTTACCTAGCGATAACGGCACCAGTTCCCATACTTTCAGCTTTTCAAATTGCTTTAGCTCTTCCTGCATGGCTTCCACCTAACTAGTTTCATTCAATTCCATCTTCATATTATTGGGGCTCAATTTGATAAATGAAGCATGAATATAAACACAGGTTGATTACTCCAGACGGACACCTTATCTTCACCCCGTTAGTGAGGGGACTAATGATGGCCTCCACGGGATGATCTTTGTTGATTTGAAGAGTTGGAATCCCATCCTCTTGCAAAACGTCTGGCAAGTTGGTAATGTTCTTCTTATAGTCTTCAGTGAGCGATGCGGTTACGGGAATTGGCTCCACTGTAACATTCGGATCAAGAATCGTATCCTGAGATGAAGAACCACTACCAGATGTAGTAGCTTCTGTAATGAATGAAGACGAACCACCAGTTACTTGATGAGTTCCTTGTGGTGCGGTGTCTGGAATTAGAGCAGTTGATGATGAACCTTTGTTAGATGATATAGGTGCACTATCAACTCGATAATCAACTTTGTTGTACTCGAAGAATCCATCTTCTGATTCTGTAGAAAAATCAGAATAAACATTAAATAGCTTAAATAGAGAATAATAATCAAATAACCTGTTTGGACCAGAGTTCGCGTCAGTCTTGTTCAACTCCTGCCAATCAATGTAGTAAGATTCCACTATCTGCTTCGTTCTCTTGTTATAAACCCGGTATGTTATCTTGTTGGATGAGTATCCCATAAAATAGCACTCATCGGCCTTATCATCAAATTTGGACCCGAGTGATTCATTATGCAACAGTGTGCATAGGCATCCAAATGCTCTGAAATGGCCGACTTTAGGTTTATGATGAAACAGGATCTCATACGGCGTCTTGTGTGATGCTTGTTGAGAAGCACCCGATTTTGTACGTAGCACGCCGTATTCAGCGCTTCGGACCAGAAAAAGACTAGCAACTTTGAGTCAAAAATCATCGTTCTTGCAGCTTCAATAAGGGTGTGGTTTATTCTTTCAACAACTCCGTTCTGTTGTGGAGTTCTAGCAGCACTGAACTGCCTGCTAATTCCCTTATCTGCACAGAAGCTATCAAGAGTTTCGTTGTAAAAACTCTGTCCCGTTGTCACTACGAATCGCTTTGATCTTCAACTCTGTTTGATTCTCGATAAGTATCATAAACTGCTTCAAGATATTTGCAGTCTCACTTTTCTTACTCTAAAAGAACACCGAGATAAGTATCATAAACTGCTTCAAGACAATATGACTTCTTTCCAATGCTCATAACGCTTACAGGACCAAAAAGATTCATGTAAAGTAGTTGTAGAACCGACTCAATTGAATTGAAAAGCTTGGGCTTGTGTGGCTGATGTTTGCCTTTTGTACATGGAATACATTTTTCAATTTCACAAAAATATTTTAAAGGCCAACCTAGGCATGATCTCCTTTAGCAATTCTATTTAGATTTTTAAGATTTATATGGCCCAAACGACGATGCCACAAAATATAATCGTTTTCAGATTCTTTTGACAAGAGACATGTATTAGTCAAAGATGATTTACTGTTCATGTAGAGTAAATAGGAATCTTTATGCCGAGGCGTTCTCATTAAAATCCAGTTTTTCGGGACCACAAACCCCATTTTCAAAATCAAACACTCTTTATCGGTAAAGTGAGTGAAAAACTTTTTATCGCAAATATGCGACACACTCAACAAGCTATGATTCAATTCCGAAATGTAATTCACATCCTCGAAACAAAGAGTACTATTTGTTACTGTACCTTTCTTGGTTATTTACCTTCCTCTATCACCTGCAAAGTAAACATGCCCTCCATCGAAATGTTTAATATCGTGAAGTAGAGAGATGTCTCCTATCATGTGTCGGGAACAACCACTATCAGCATACCAAAGGTTGTTGACAGGCCTCCTTGCCTGTTCCTGCACGGTAAACAAATCAATTAGTGATTGGAACCCAATCCATTACGGTATTGGGCACTCCTGACTCATCCAGATATGAAACCTCATGCAGTTTCATATCTCTCCTATCACTAAAGTCAACTGGTGTTGATGGTGCATTGGGTTTACGTGTCCAAAAAGGCTTTTGTTTTTTAAATTATTTATTTACTGTTGGAGCAAGAACTATTCATTTCCCTTAATTGATTTTGTAGGTTTCTTAACTTTCTTTTGTTTAGTTTTTAAAGCTTGATTTTCTGTTATAGCTGGTTGAGGTTTGCGCACAGCACTATATTTTCTATCAGAATTTTTATACAAGGGGCTTGTTGTGAGTCATGACCATTGGTTTGTCAATCTACATTGCCTTAGAGTACACATTAGCCCTATGTGTAACATTGTGATATCTTATAGAGTGTTCACGATTGTGAACGCAGTTTCTTACTAAATGTCTGGGATTCCCACAGACATAGCATGTTTGCCTTCTTGGATACGAAGCATAGTATCCGGTGTCCCATGATGATGACCTCTGAGGAGATCCTATCAAGTAACCTGCATTTTCACAATTTCTATAATTCCTCCTATCATACATTTTATCATCATCTCTCACAACATTCCTATCATAATTTCTATGATTTGTTCTGAAACAATCCCTCTCATTTCTTCTAACATTTTGTTCAAAAACACGAAGATGATTATCAAACTTTGAATAAAAATCATTTTTTTGTAAAACGTTGAGGGTATTGTTTAAAGCCTGACTGACTTGTTGATGGATTTGTGTTTCTAGGATTTTCACTTTTTGAGGAACGGACCTTGTTTTCAACAAACTTGTGATTTTCTGCTTTAGTGATTTGTTCATCCTCTTTTTCAAAACTACCACATTTAACAAACGTGGTTCTCGCCCCTTTCCCAAAGGCTTTGAGAAAATGAAACCTTATCCAAATTAATACTTAAACGAGAATTAAAAGAAGTATCATATGTTTTATGACAAGACAAGTCGTTGACTCTAACTTTTGTCCCTCCTCTTCATCATCACTCCCACAATCTTCCACTATGTCGTCTACTAATCCTGTTTCTGCACAAGACTTAGATGGGTTAGCAACGCTCACACATTTGGTCATGGGACTTGTCACACCCCGACCGATGGCGGAATCATCGGGGCGGGACATGTAAGACTGTTCATAGCACATGGTTGACTAAATTGAAATATATTAAAGTCAAATTTGCATTACAATAAATCCAAGTACAAGATCAAATTCAAACAAGAAACATAAACAATTCATAAAATCTTGATTTATTTTGCTAAGTCCAAATCCTATGTTGAACACGTCTTGAATCAATCTCACATATTGGGGCCTGAAACATGAATAAAATAAAGTCAACTAAAAAGTTGGTGAGTATAACACAGTTGTATATAGATAGCATATAGTTGAAAACAAATCCTTTACATGACATGATAAATAAGTCGTTCATGGGGAGTAACTATTGTGTAACCAAATGTACAATCAAACCTTGTAACTAGCATGCAAAACAAAGTGTATTGTCGGTTTCAATCACCGCGTACCATGGGTGGGTTTGTCAGACTCAATAGATCCATCATTGAAAACCGTCGGCTTGTATAGTTAATGATTGCACATAAGAGCATACAAAGGTTAAACACACCTAGCACTCGGGCACAAAGCTCAAATTTTTGCACACATGTATGTAAATAGGATTTTTTTTGCACTTGTGTAGTTTGTGTAAATGTAAATGTGTAATGTGTAATGAGTATAGAGTTCATGTTCCACCCCAAAAGTGTAAAAGAGTAAAAGGGGTTGTGAATACTCACTTGGTATGGAAGTGAAGCTAACAAGGAATATAGATAGCAAAAAGATCTTTGAAAAGCACACTTTAACCTAAATAGTAATATGCATTGAATCACATAGATGTATAAAGTTTAAAAATGAAAGTTGGATTTGTATATAAAACCATTGGTTTGTATTTAAAAAGGATTGAATAAAACATATAAAGTTTGAGGTAAAATATGTTTGAAACAATTTAATTAGGTTTGAATTAAATAAATAAGTGTATAACTATAGTTTATGAAATAATGTCAATATTAATTGTAATTAAGTATAAATAAATAAAACGATTTTGATTTAAAATGTAAAGTAAATAAGTCATCATTATTTATAAATTTTGTAACTTAATTATTTAAAATATCATTTAAGTGTAAGATGATAAATATAAATTTAATTTTTATAAACTTTTCAATAAATTACATTTATGCCAAGATTAAACTTTTAATCTATTTTTAAATACAGAAAACATATTTTTATAAAATCTGAAATATTTACTGATTAAAATATAAAAAAATTATAATTCTGTTAAAAATTCTGAGTCTAGCACGACCGTGCCTCGGAAGGGCACGATCGTGCTCAAACCACGGGCGCGACCGGGTTGATCAATCAGGAGCACAATCAAGACAAGTCATCAGGCACGACCGTGCCTTAGCCCGGCACGGTCGCGTCTATGATTTTTAGACACAACAAAGACTAGCCCAAAGGGCATGACAAGGTCTGGACGGATGACACGACCGCGCTGCTAGTCGACACGACCGCGCTAAACGAGGCACGGCCGCGCTAGATGATTAGCGCGACCGTGTCTATTCCAAATCAGACACGAATCGAGAGTTTCTTGTATTTTGAACACAGGAATTGTTAGGGCTTTTGATTAATGGGTTATTAAGAGTCTTTTCATATAACTTAATTGTATGGAAATCGAGTTTAAGCATGGGTTCGATTAAATCATTTTTATTAAAATATGATTTCTGATTCTGATCGAATTCTATAATGGAAGCCCAAATTGAATGAGGGCTTTTGATAACGTTACTGAAATGAGTGAGATGGAGAGTATACTTACCCTGAAACGTAATGAATCGATGAAGAACGGCAGAGATGAGTTCCGGCGACGGAGGTAAAGGTTTCCGGTGACTTCGACTGCGATTCCGGCTAGGCCAGAGAGTCCAGAGTCTTGGAGAGAGCCGGGAGATGATAAATCCTCTCTTGATCGGGAGAATTTGGGTTCCAGGAGGAAGACTCGAGTTTTGTTTGAATTGCTTGAGAGAGAATTCGAGATTGATGGAGAAAAACTGAGGCGTTGAGTAATTGAAAATGGTATAACTCGCGTTAAAGGAAAAGAAACGTAATCGGATTTGAAATTCGAACGATTGAGCGTTTTGAAATCACATTTACGTTTCGACTGTTTCGCAGGCGCGACCGTGCCAAGATTGGCGCGACCGTGCTTAGGAACCGGGCGCGATCGTTCCGGGACCAGCCGCGCGATCGTGCTAGAACGAAGCACGACCGTGCTAACTAGGGTTTCTTGATAAATTTTCAACTTTAGTCCTTGACTTTTCAGATTTTATAAATTTGAAATATATAGTTACTTGTATAGCGTTTATGTGCATATAATCGAGTAAAACTTGCGAACTTGTATAGAATCATTGCATTTTATTTACCGCGGGAAAAATATTGAGACATTGCACGAGTATAGAACTTGAAATTTCATTACATTGAATTGAAATATGAATACTAAAAATCAGAAATGTTATAGTCTCCCCATGTTGAGAGAATTTCGTCCCGAAATTTAGCTAGAGGAAACAACATTAATAGTAAAAAGATGAGGGTACTTGAGCTTCATTTGGTCTTCTCATTCCCAAGTGTACTCAGGACCACGCTTAGACTCCCAACGAACTTTGACAATAGGAATACGACTTTGCTTGAGTTGTTTGACTTCACGATCCATAATTTCCATCGGCTTCTCAACGAAGTGCATCGTTTCATCAATGCGCACGTCGTCAAGCGGTATATGGAGATTTTCATCAGCGAGACATTTCTTTAGATTAGATATATGAAATGTAGGATGCACATTGCCAAGAGATGGAAGTAACTCGAGCTTGTAAGCCACTTTCCCAATCCTTTCAAGGATTTTGAATGGACCAACATAACGAGGTGATAACTTGCCTTTCTTTCCAAAACGGATCACACCCTTCCATGGAGATACCTTAAGAAGA